>CM046664.1:39021631-39650520 GCA_025594165.1 Tamias sibiricus | reverse complement strand
CAACTAAAGTAAATAAATAAATATTTAAAAAAATTTTAAGATTATAAAAATTGTATTTCTTGTTTCATAGTTATCATACAAACTGAATGCTTTGTTCTTGTTAATTTTATTTTGCTTTTAAACTTTATAACTGTTGCCTGTTAGTATTTTGCTAAAGTACTGCTTCTAATAGAAAAACCTGTGTTGATTTGAGACAATAACCATCACCTAAAGGACAGATAGGATATAATGCTGACTTCCAGGACTAATACTGACCCCAATTAAATGGAAGGGCTAACTATAAAATTATAGACATTGAAATTAAAAACCTAGTACTCTTACTTCAAGACTGGTGAAACTGGCCTGCTGGATGTTTAAAACCAAAAAGTTGGAGACTAAAAAAGTCAAGGAAGTGAAAGGATTAAGGAAAAAGCAGCCAAAAATTTGACCCTTGCTGTCAGGACCCAATGAACAATGGATTCCTGTAATGACCCTGCAACTCAGGTGAATCACCCGACCTCCCAATCAGGGAATGAGAGGACCTTAGAGAACAGGAAGCCAAGCAGTGCACATTATGTAAAGAGGAGGGTCACCACAGAAGGAAATGTTCCTGATGTTTCCAAGGGAAGATACATGTGGTCAGCATGACTCTGACCCATCCTGGTAGATGGCACCACTGGTGGAGGAAAGCTAAAGACATTCACACATGTTCCTAAGAGTAATTCCTGAGGAATTTCAGCTGTATTTTAAGAGTAGACAAGAACAAGATTAATTTTGACCAACTTGGTCTTAAATACCTGGCAGGAGATAATGACCGAAGCACAGTCATATATGGACATTTAAAAGAAAAGATAATTAAAAAAAAAAAAGTAACATAAGATGTGCACTTGTGTCAGATGTACCAAAAGTAAGTAAAAACTGGAGGCTATAAAAGAAGGGTTATTATGTGGGAGTGCCTAATAGTAACTATCACAAAGGACTTCAGTGTCAGAAGTTTGTCCTGAGTTTCAAAGACTGTCTGAAATACTAATTGTTTTGGTGCTAATTGCTTATAAAAATGTAGTGCTTACAAAAATGTAGTGTTGTCTTGTTTATTGTTATCTTTTTTAAAAATTTTTATTTATAGTAGTATTATTACAGTTCATACTATACATATATAGCATCTTTTTACATAAACAGTTTGTATACAAAGTATATTCACAGCATTCAAGTCTTCAATCATGCATTTATAATAATGATATGCATCTTATTCAACCATTTTTCCCCCCCTTCCCCCCTTGCTCCCCTCCCTTCCCTTTGACCATTATAGTGTTTCTCTAATCCTCCTATGTACCCCGACCCATCAATACTGTGAACCAGCTTCCTTATATCAGAGGAAACATTCGGTATTTGGATTTTTGAGATTTCACTTAGCATTATATTCTCCAACTTCATTCATTTACCTGTGAATGTCATTATTTTATTCTCTTTTATTGCTGAGTAAAATTCCATTGTGCATATATACCACATTTTTTTTTATCCATTCATCTACCGAGGGACATCTAGGTTGGTTCCACAACCTAGCTATTGTGAATTGTGCTGCTATGAACATTGAGGTAGCTGTGTCACTGTAATATGCTGTTTTTAAGTCCTTTGGGAATAGACCCAGGAGTGGGATGGCTGGTTCATAGGGTGGTTCCATTCCCATTTTCCCAAGAAATCTCCAAACTGCTTTCCATAATGGTTGTTCCATTTTGCAGTCCCACCAGCAATGTATGAGTGTGCCTTTTTCCCCACATCCTCTCCAACATTTATTGTTGTTTGTGTTCTTGATAGCTGCCATTCTGACTGGAGTGAAATGAAATCATAGAGTAGTTTTGATTTGCATTTCTCTAATTGCCAGTGATGTGGAGCATTTTTTCATGTATTTGTTGATTAATCATGTATCTTCTTCTGAGAAGTGTCTTTTCAATTCCTTAGCCCATTTATCGATTGGATTATTTGTTTTTTTTGGTGTCAAGTTTTTTGAGTTCTTTATATATTCTAGAAATTTGTGCTCTATCTGATGTGCATGTATTAAATATTTGTTCCCAGTTAGTTGGTTCTCTATTAACCTCACTGACTGTTTCTTTTGCTGAGAAGAAGCTTTTTAGCTTAAATCTATCCCATTCATTAATTCTTGGTAATAATTCTTGCGCTACAGGATTCTTGTTAAGGAACTTGGAGCCTAATCCGACATGTTGGAAATTGTAGCTTACTTTTTCTTCTATTAGGTGTATTGTCTCTGGTCTAATTCCTAAGTCCTTGATCCACTTTGAATTGAATTTTGTGCATGGTGAGAGATACAGGTTTAATTTCATTTTGTTGCATATGGATTTCCAGTTTTCCCAACACCATTTGCTGAAGAGGCTATCCTTTCTCCACTGTACATTTTTGGCACCTTTGTCTAATATAAGATAGCTGAAATTATATGTATTAGTCTCTGTGTCCTCAATTCTGTACCATTGGTCTACTGGTCTGTTTTGGTGCCAGTACCATGCTGTTTTTGTTACTATTGTTCTATAGTATAATTTAAAGTCTGGTATGGTGATGCCGCCTGCTTCACTTTTCCTGCTCAGGATTGCTTTAGCTGTTCTGGGTCTCTTATTTTTCCAGATGAATTTCATGACTGCTTTTTCTATTTCTTTGAGAAATGTCATTGGGATTTTGATTGGAATTGCATTAAATCTGTATAATGCTTTTGGTAGTATGGACATTTTGACAATATTAATTCTACCTATCCAAGAACAAGGTAGGTCTTTCTATCTTCTGAGGTCTTCTACAATTTCTTTCTTTAGTGTTCTATAGTTTTTGTTATAGAGGTCCTTCACCTCTTTCGTTAAGTTGATTCCCAGATATTTTATTTTTTTTGATGCTATTGTAAATGGAATAGTTTTCATCATTTCCCTTTCAGAGGATTTGTCACTGATGTACAAAAATGCCTTTGACTTATGGGTATTGATTTTGTATTCTGCTACTTTGCTGAATTCATTTACTAGTTGTAAAAGTTTTCTGGGTCTTCTAGGTATATTATCATGTCATCAGCAAATAGTGCTAATTTGAGCTCTTCTTTTCCTATCTGGATCCCTTTAATTTCTTTCATCTGTCTAATTGCTCTGGCCAGAGTTTCAAGTACTATGTTAAATAGCAGTGGTGAGAGGGGGCATCCCTGTCTTGTTCCAGTTTTTAGAGGGAATGCTTTCAATTTTTCTCCATTTAAGATAATGTTAGCCTGGGGTTTTGCATAAATAGCTTTTATGATGTTGAGATATGTTCCTGTTATTCCTAGTTTTTCTAGTGTTTTGAATATAAAGGGGTGTTGTATTTTGTCGAATGCTTTCTCTGCATCTATTGAGATGATCATATGGTTTTTATCTTTGAGTCTATTGATGTGATGTATTATGTTCATTGATTTCCGTATGTTGAACCAACCTTGCATCCCTGGGATAAACCCCACTTGATTGTGGTGCACTATCTTTTTGATATGTTTTTGAATCTGATTTGCCAGAATTTTATTGAGGATTTTTGCATTTATGTTCATTAAAGATATTGGTCTGAAGTTTTCTTTTTTGGCTGTGTCTTTGCCTGGCTTTGGAATTAATGTGATATTGGCCTCATAGAAAGAGTCTGGAAGAACTCCCTCTTTTTCTATTTCTTGAAATAATTTGAAGAGCATCGGTATTAGTTCTTCTTTGAAGGTCTTGTAGAACTTGGCTGTAAACCCATCAGGACCTGGACTTTTGCTTGTTGGAAGTTTTTTGATAGCGTCTTCTATTTCTTCACTTGAAATTAATTTATTTAAATTGTGTATAGCCTCCTGTTCCAGTTTGGGGAATTCATACGACTCTAGAAATCTGTCTATGCTTTCAGTATTTTCTATTTTATTAGAGTACAATTTTTTGAAATAATTTCTAATTATCTCCTGTATATCTGAGGTGTTTGTTGTGATATTTCCTTTTTCATCCCGGATGCTAGTAATTTGAGTTTTTTTTTCTTCTTCTTTTTGTTAGCATTGCTAGGGGTCTGTCAATTTTATTTATTTTTTCAAATAACCAACTTTTGTTTTTGTCAATTCTTTGAATTGTTTCTTTAGTCTCAATTTCATTAATTTCAGCTGATTTTAATTATTTCCTGTCTTCTGCTGCTCTTAGTGTTGATATGTCCCTCTTTTTCTAGTGCTTTGAGGTGTGATGTTAAATCCTTTATTTGTTGTTGTTTTTTTCTTTTAATGAAGGAATTCAGTGCAATGGATTTTCCTCTTACTACTGCCCTCATAGTGTCCCAGAGATTTCTATATGATGTATCTGTGTTCTCATTTACCTCTAGGAATTTTTTAATCTCCTCCTTGATTTCTCTTCAACCCCTTGTTCATTCAGTAGCATGTTGTTTAGCTTCCAGCTGTTGAAGTAGTTTTTTTAATTTCTTGTATTATCATTGATTTCCAATTTCATCCCATTATGGTCTGATAGAATGCAAGGTAGGATTTCTATTTTTTTATATTTGCTGAGAGTTGCCTTGTGACATAATATATGGTCAATTTTGGAGAAGGAGCCATGTGCTGCTGAGAAGAAAGTGTATTCGCTTACTGAGGGATGAAATATTCTATATATGTCCGTTAGGTCTAAGTTATTAATTGTTTTAACAAGGCCTAATGTTTCTTTATTTAGCTTTTGTTTGGATGATCTATCCATTGGTGAGAGAGGTGTGTTGAAGTCCCCTAGAATAACTGTGTTGTGGTCTATTTTACTCTTGAACTTGAGAAGGGTTTGTTTGATGAATGTAGGTGCTCCATTATTTGGGGCATATAGATTTATAATTGTTATATCTTGTTGATGAATGGTTCCCTTAAGTAGTAAGAAATATCCATCTTTATCTCTTTTGATTAGCTTTGGCTTGAAGTCTACTTTATTTGATATGAGAATGGAAACCCCTGCCTGCTTCCGCAGCTCATGTGCGTGATAAGACTTTTCCAAGCCTTTCACCTTCAATTGCTTGATGTCTTTTTCTATGATGTGTGTTTCTTGTAGGCAACAAATTGTTGGGTTGTTTCTTTTAATCCAATCTGACAATCTGTGTCTTTTTAATGGTGAGTTTAGACCATTAACATTCAGGGTTATTATTGAGATGTGATTCTTATTTCCATCCATTTTTAAATGTATTATGGTATTTAGCTTGATTTGGGTTCTCCTCTGGTTGATAATTCCTTTAGTTTACTATCTCCCTTTGTTGGTTTTCATTGTTATTTTTCTCTTCTTCTTCGTGGAAAATTTTGCCCAAGATGTTCAGAAGTGCTGGCTTTCGAGTTGTGAAATCTTTTAACTTTTGTTTGTCGTGGAAGGTTTTTATTTCAGCTTCAAATCTAAAGCTCAATTTTGCTGGATATAAGATTCTTGGTTGACATCCCTTTTCTTTCAGAGCTTGAAATATGCTATTCCAGGATCTTCTAGCTTTTAAGGTCTGGGTTGAAAAATCTGAGCATAATCTGATCGGTTTTCCTCTATATGTAATCTGCTTCCTTTCTCTTGTGGCTTTTAGTATTCTCTCTCTCCTTGCCTAGTATATTAGGCAATTTCATTATAATGTGCCTTGGTGTAGATCTGTTGTGGTTTTGTACATTTGGTGTTTGGTAAGCCTCTTGAACTTGGTTTTGCCATCCGTTCCTCATGTGTGGAAAATTTTCTGCTATTATTTCATTGAATAAATTACTCATTCCTTTGGTTTGAAACTCTGCACCTTCTTCAACACCAATCACTCTTAAGTTTGGTCTTTTTATGCTGTCCCATAATTCCTGAATGCTCTGTTCTTGTTTTCTTACTTCTTTAGCTGTGTCCTCTAGATTTTTCTCCAGGATAAATATTTTGTGTTCATTATCTGAGGTCCTTTCTTCCAGGTGATCTAATCTGTTGGTGATGCTTTCAATTGAGCATTTAGTTTGGTTTATTTCTTCTTTCATTTCCAGAATTTCTGTTTGGTTTTTCTTTAGAATCTCTATCTCCCTATTGAAGTAATCTTTCGCTTCTTGTATTGGTTTTTGGAGTTCTTTGTCAAAATGCTCTTTTACCACCTCTATTTGCTCTCTCATCTCATTTTTGAGTTCAGTCTTAAGATCCATAAACACTTGGAATATGTAATTTCTAAATTCCATCTCTGGCATTTGACCAACTGTGCTTTCCATGGAATCAATTGGTTTCAGCCACTTTCTTCCCTTGCTTCTTCATAATGCTTGTGTGTCTATTCTCCTAGCACTGTGGGACCTTGCCTATTTCAATTTCACCTTATAGCCTTATGTTTCTCCTGTGGTACAATGCTGTCAGGTCCCCTTATAAATACCTTACAATTTAAGCTCTAACACTTTCTTTACAGCAAATCCCAGTTTGATCACAATGTACAGTTTTAGTTAAGATATTGTTTCCAATTTACTCTGTATGCTTATGTTGGGGTTTACAGTTTTAGTATTGGATACAGAGAATCATCTCTGTTTAGGAAGAAGCAAGTGAGATTACTGAGATGTTCTTTCTTAGGATGTATAACAGTAGAGTTGTATAGAAGTGGTTTAATATCAGCAGACAGGAGAGAAGAGAGAATGGAGTGAGTGATTTAGAGGAAAGACGATTTGTATATAAACCAAACTTATTTAGCCTTTGAGAGAAGAAAGATAAAGAAAGATGGAAAAGAAAAAATAAAAAGGAACAATGAGAGATAACAAAGAATTAAGAATTAGTTACGAATATACTTTGTATACAAACAGTTGTATGTAAAAAGATACTAAATATATGCACTATGAGTTGTACATATTAAAAGTTATAAAAATAAAATTAAAAAAAAAAATTAGTGTAAGAGAGAGGAGAGAGAAACTGAGTCAAGAAAAATAGAGATTAAACTATATATAACACCGCTTTTCTGTATATTTCAATTGCCCCAGGCCTAGAAGTCCCAATTTCTGCGTATACCTTGTTTTCGCCTCTGATGAGTACACAATGACAGGGTGTAAGTAGATAAGATGAGGTCAGAAGAGACTAAAGTGAGAAGGGAAGAAAGGAAAGAGGAACACAGACACACAAATAATCCCACTATCAAACAGAACAAAAGCAAAAACAAACAAAAACAAACACAAAAATAAACAAACAACAACAACACCAAAAAACAGAGTTGGAGTTTAAGCCAGTTGTCCTGGACCAAGCCCAGACAGTCACAGTGGAGTCTAGTCTGCAGCTTTGGCCAGCGGCAGATTGGCACAGAGGAATAATGGCTGGGGGGTGGGGGTGGGGGGTCAGTACGTGAACAGCATCAAGAAAGCGTTCACCAAAAAGGCACGCATTCCCCACGCCCGCCCCCGGTTATAGCTCTTATGGTTGCTGCGCTGGCCTCAGGCAGGCCCTTTCCTGTGGGCTGCCTGTGCACGTCTCACCCAGGTGTTTGCTGTTCTCCGGGCCCTGGACCAGTCCTTGGATGCCTGCAGCCGTTTTTCTTCTCCGTTTCTTTGTCCCGGTTAGCCGCAGCCCACCTCCAAAATGGCGGCGCCTTCCCCCGGTCCCGACAGCAATATCCCGGTCCTGTGTGTCACTCCGAGGCTTGCAGGTCCCGTTTGGCGATTTACAGGAAAGAAGTCTGTGAAGCCGCTGCTCGCGTCTGGCTCTCTTTTTATTCTGCGCTCTTTGAGGCCGTGGTCTGCACTTCCCGTACTGCAATGCTACCAGGGAAGCTGTGCCGCTAAAGCTGGTTTGGCCTGTGGGCCACTGGCACTGGACTCCGTGTGTCCCCGGTCTGGAGTTCCTTGTATTTTCACTGTCTAGATGTGCGCGGATGTCTCAGCTCCCTTCCAGTAATAAGAGTGTTGCTAAGAACGCGTTCAATCTTCCCGATAAGCCTCTTTTATTGCCGGTCTCCCGAGCGTGCTTCTCTGCTGTCCGCCATCTTTTTTCATCCCTATTGTTATCTTAACATGATCCCTGCCCTATGTATGCCTTGTCCAGTCACCTGACAATGGCCACCACAGACCTCTGGACTTCTCTGAAGCTAAATACCCTTATCTGTCCTTGATCAAAAACAAGGACTTCAGGTCACTTTTCCCCAACTTCGCCTTCTCTCAGCAGGATGCATCTTGGAGATGTGCCTGCCCATTTTTTTCCATAGAAATAAAATGTAGAAATTGACAGTGGAGAAATGTAAGAGTGGTCCTTTGATACTCTGCCACTGAGGCTTATCTTAAAATGAACATCTTTTTTCTTCTTCTCCTTCTTCCAAATTAACCAGTTAATCACAATCACTCTACAGGAAACCCCTGGAATGTAGCCTTTGAATAACTTTTTAAAAAGCCCTCTGTTGAGCTTTGAAGCATGAGAAACATCCAATGTACTTTGATGGCTAAAAGACAGAGAATGTCACGTGACTGGGGAGGCAGGGGACCTCTGGCAGGTGACAGAAGCCCTGGTTCACAGCCAGCAAGGATGTAGGGACCTCAGACCTACAGCTTCAAGGATGCCTTCTCCAATGACTTCAAGAGTCCAAGTGGATTTTACCCCAGAGCCTCCAGATGGGAGCCCAGACCAAATGACAATTCATTCCAGGTGTTTTGAGATCCTAGAGAACCGAGACAATGGTTAGAAAATAAATGGGTACTGTTTCAAACAAACAAACAAACAAACAAACAAACAAACAAACAAAATAAAAAACCCTCTGTTCTCTCTGATTGGCAGAATCAGCCTCTGGGACAGAAGTTCCTTGTGCTTTTCCTTTGCTAGCAAAGCAATAAAACTTCTGTTTCTTTTTGCTTAAAATTGTGTTCTTATTGGATTTGTAGGAGGGACAAAGACAAGGTTTTGGTAACTTCTGGCTCAGGTACCTCAAGCACTAAGGAGGCCATGATTACAAGACTGGTTCCTGGGAGCCCCCCTCCACAGTTTTTTTCACTCCGGCCCTATTGGGGCTCCTACTCTCTGATTGGTGTTACTATAAGTTCCATCCATGGAAATTTAAAAATTTCCATGTCATAAAAAGCAGTATTTTATGAGCTCTCCTCTCCTTCCCTGTGGGCCCAAATTCTGGCCCTTTCCTAATTTGGCATCTCAACCTTTTTTCCCTTTTATATCTAGCTTAAGATGTCTTGAGAAAAGGGATAAAAAACACTTGAGAATTCTAGCCACCCATACCCCTTCAACTTTAGAAGTTGTTGAGATTAAAAAGGTGAAAAAATTTGTCTTCCCAGCCAGAGAGTTCATCCAGGCCCTGTCACATGCCCCTTCTCAATGAGGGAGTATCTAACAGATTTCTAGGGACCCTCGTTATCAAATGCTGACTCTAATCTTTCACCTAAAAGCTTGACTCACAGATCTAGCATGATCTTAATTCCCTTCCACTGTCTTCCTAGATAATGGTAACATTCTAAAGGATTTGGTGTGGGAAAAGATGTGGGAATGGGCAAGGTCATTATAGGATCCTAGCAGTGAGGTCTTCTCCAGGATCATCTACTTGCTTCCCACACCAACCCAGCTCCTATCTCTGAGTCAAAGTCCCCCTGGCCTCTCCTCCTCACCCTGTAAAATGGCAACCTTGTTCAAGTTACCTGATAGCAGGTGTTCCCCAATGGGATTCAGATGAAAGAAGATATTGGCCTCCATTTGTGTCACTTACACTATTTTCTTTGCTTCCTTTCTCAGCTTGGCAGCCTTGAAGTCTATGAAAGGTATGAACCCAACACTGTATTTCCTTCTGTCCATCCCTTCTATTTTCTCAGGCAGGCCTTGCCAAATGTTTAACGTGCTCATTTACTCTTTAAGTTGGTCCCTCCCTCATATAGGGCTACTGTTTTGTTGCAGCACTGTTCTGAGATAGCCAGGGACTACCACAGGGACAAAGGCCTCCTGAGGCCTATTATTCATAAAACTTACCACAAGAACTAGACCAGTCCCAACTATCACAGGGCTTAGAGATGCTGCCTTTGCTAAAAAGCACTAACTCTTCACTTGGGCCTGCAGATGTTAAAAGCAAGATAAAAATTGACATTCTCTGCCTTTATTTTGTGTCTGTCTCCTTTATTGCTTTAAATTTTGGGTAAGGTCTCTGCTCAGCCCCTTTGTGTAAGCATGATAATCTCTTAAAATTTTCTGCTTTAAAACTGGCAATGTGAGGTTTATTATTCCTCAATTTTTTTTATAGGTTAAATAAATGTACTCAGTCTTGTCACCTTTCAAGACTGAGTATACCAAGATAAGAGTAGCTAAGGTATTTTCAGGATCTGCAGAAACATTCAATTATCATCTTTTATAATATTCTGTTCCAGAGCCCCTGGAGCAATGCCTAGAGTCTGTAGGCACTTCCTGAAACCTTTAGTCTTCTGGAATTCCTTTCAGATACATCACCCCATGATGAGATCACCCTGCTAAGTGGCAGAAATTACCCCATGGCAGGAAGTGACACTGTCCCTCTCTGTAAGAGCAATTATCTCATGGGAACAAGATTGCCCCTTCAAATGATAAGGACTTCTCCAGAGCCAAGTGGCAGAACCAGAACTGAGATAATGATCAACCAGAGCCTAGCCCATCCCAACAACTGGACAAAAAGCTTGTTACCTCTCCTGTATTTGGAGAGCCATCGGATTTCTCTTCAGTACTATCTCCCCTCTCCTTGAGGTAAATCCCCTGTTAAAGCTTTGCCTGTGTGTTCATATTTCTTGTCCCCATTTCATTTCTATTGTTGCTGGGTCAGAAGTTCCCATCTCTGGTATCACTTCCTTTAAACTCTCCTCTTGCTTTTAAGACTAGATATTTATTTGATTTGTAAATTTCACATCACAGATTCTCCAAAGTAAAAACATGAAATCTACAATTTCTGGGTTTACCACATATATTCATTGTCCAAATATATCTATCCTCTTCTGTTTTCGTATTCCTGAGATGGAGATGCCACCAGACAGTCACTCCACTCTCTATTGGATTTCTGAGGGTAGCAGTAAGGCTGTGGGAGTCAGAACTAACAAATCATTGTCTGTTGTCCTTGAAAGAGTATGAGTTTATTGAGGGTAGGTTGATGTGCCCATGTTCTAAATGTCTGGGGCCTTCTTGAGAGGGACATTTTGTCCTTCTTCTAGCATAATTGGAACTTCTCCTTTTGCCTATGTTGTAGTTTGGGTCTTAAATGACCCCCAAAAGCCCATGTGTTAAAGGTCTGATCACCAGTCTGTGGTGTTATTGGGAGGTGGTGAAATTTTAAGAAGTGAGCCCTAGTGGAAGGAAGTTACTGGGGACATTCCCTTGTCATTGGATATTCTCGAGGACCTGAATATTGAGGCCCTGGCCTCCCCTCCACCACATACACATTGCTGCCTGGCTGTCATGAGATGAATAGCTTTCTCTACTTCATCTCCTGCCTCCATGGTGTATTGCCTTGTCACAGGCCCCAAAGGGGACTGGACCAACCATAAACTGAAACCTTGAAAGCCACAATCTAAAATAAGTATTTCTTCTTTTAATTTGATTTTATTAAGTATTTTGTCACAACAATGGGAAACTGGCTAACAGTCTATAACTGCCTCTTCTGACCCTAATGACAAAAATCTAGTTTTAAATCCAACCCAGCCTCATTGATTTCCTAAGGAAGCAGGACTCTCAGAGAAAATGTATGAGTTACACCCTCTTCAGAGAGTGCTTTTAGCTTTTGGCTGGGTGAACAGCCTTGCCCTAGGAAAAAAAGCATACTCCTGTGTAATCGTATGATCAGCCCATTGTCGTTATTGGCTCCTTGCTCACATTTATCATTCCTGTGTGGCTGAGCTCACTGTCTGAGTCCTTGAAATCTAAAGACAGGCATCAGGCTTATAACTTGTTTATTTTTAAAAAAACATTCTGACCCGCTGAGCCCTTGTGAGGCCCGGTGTGACTTTAAATATCTGAGGACAAACCTCAAGGACTAGGGTGGTTAGTGTCCTGCTACCTTCCTAGCCCAACAGACAGACAGTTTGAAATGAGGTAGAGATGATTAAGGGCTCTTAAGAGCCTGCATGCAGAGTGGACAGCATTGACAATCGAAAGGCAAGAACTCCATTCCCAGAATATGCAGCCCTCCTGAAAAGAAGCCTGTTGCTGTTGAAAGTCCCCACCTGAAATCCTGGCTGAAAAACATTTTATGGACAAAAATAGTTCCCACATCAATGGCTCAAAAGCCTGTGGTCTGTTTGGAGGCAATCCTTTTATCTAATTTCTATCTTACCCCACAGGCTTAGGTCATAGCAGTAGAAGCTGCTTGTCTTGGGTTGACCAATGTTTGTGCCTTTTAAAAATATCTGGGGGGCCGATTAAAGGCACAACTGGGAACCTATGGCCACTGACCACAACAGGCTGCTAGGACCTAAAAGGTAAGAAAATCTCCCAATCCTACCCCAATTCCTATCCCTGTGACAGTTTCCTTCCTTGGACAGGACAGAAGCTTTTGACTTTCCACATGTGATTTTGGTTCCTCACTAGCCAGTTACGAGGATTTGTCTAATTTTAAATTTCAGATTGAAATTCCTTATGTTGAAGCTTGCAGGGGACCATAAGCCATAGACAACTCTTCTTCCCTAATTCCTCAAAGTACAAGAACTCAGCTAAAATTAGAATTCTGAGGGTGAGAATGTGAGTTCAGAGTGGGCTGGGCTGATAGGAACCTGATTCAGGGTTGGGGCCTGGTGGTCTTCTGCCTCATTACATCCAGGTGGGGGTGGATGGCAGAAATGTGCACTAGAGGGAGGGATGCTCCTGTGGAAAAGGAAATCACTTTGCATTGGCCTTCAAGAGAGCCTGTCCCTTACTCCAGGGAGCCCCACCAGTTGGGAGAGATAAGGTGGATTTGCATGTTTTGCCTCTGTCCAGTGAAGACCTGTACACATTTGAAGGCCACATTCACTCTCTGGGCAATTCCATCCTCCCCTCTTTGAGGAGAGTGAATAAAGGGCTAGAGAAAGAGGTGGAGGGTGTGAACTTTCTAGGCTCTTCCTCATTCCTGGAAGGGTGGGATCATGTGAGAGCTTGTTGGATGTGTAGATCCTCCAATCCCCTGCAGACCTACAGAAACAAAAATTCTAGGGATGGGGTCTGGCAACGTGAGTTTTAGCAAACTAGCTAGGTGACACAGATGCAGAGCATAATTTCTCAACTTTGGTACTAGAAACATTTTGTACCAATGGTCTTTATGTATGTGTGTGCATATCCTGGGCATTATATAATGCTTAGCAAGCATTCTAGTCTCTACCCACTAGATGCCAGTAGTATTTTTGGCAACCCAAAATGACTTTTGTCATGGCTAATGTCACCAGGGAGGCAAAATAACCTCCAGAAATTTCCTCTTTGAATCAATACCCAGCAGGAAAGCATTCTTCTTATAATACACAGAGAAGAAAAAGAATAAAAATAAGAATATGAACAAGAAAAATATGTACCATTGCTGGGAAGAAAGATTCTAGGACTTGACAGAAGTTATTTGCATGTAAGGAGTCTTAAATTATCTCTTTTGAAAAAAATATTTTTAAAGTTGTTGATGGACCTTTATTTTATTCATTTATTCATATGTGGTGCTAAGAATTGAACCCAGTGCCTCAGACATGCTAGGCTCTACCACTGAGCCACAACCTCAGCCTTAAATTATCTCTTAATTTATTTTTTTTCACCCTGTTTTTTGGTTTTACTTCCCAAATGTACTAAAATATTTTACTTTATATTCCCAAGAAATGAAAATTTAAAATGGTGTTTTGGTAACCTATCATACTTCCCTCTGTGGGTGTTTTGCTTTGAAACTCCAAAACAGATATTAGGTTCTTCCACGTGGGTTCACAGCTCATTGGGTTGCAGCCACATCTTGAGCACTCA
The DNA here is from genome assembly GCA_025594165.1 of Tamias sibiricus. Lineage (NCBI taxonomy): Eukaryota > Metazoa > Chordata > Mammalia > Rodentia > Sciuridae > Tamias > Tamias sibiricus. Next base: position 39,636,685 of record CM046664.1, on the reverse strand, counting down.
GAACTTTGCTGTGGTGTAGATGCCTCCCTCCACATTCCACCCTGTGAAACCTCTTTGCATCAAGCCATCCTTGGCTTAAAGCTCAGATGTGAGCTCCAGGACAGTTACCACCTAAGGTTCTTTTAAACATATATCTCACACAATCTGAGATTCTAATGACAATGCTGAATCTGTTCTGAACACACAAAAGGCAAATACATGAGTTAACTGGTTAGTTTGTACAATTCTTACATCTGTCCCTTTGTCATTGTTAATTACAGATAAACTTGGTTTCATGAAAAATTTTTAAAAAGTACATTAAGCTATAATAGCTACAAAGTAAAAGGACAACCCACAGAATGGGGAAAATATTTGAAAATTGTATATCTGATAATGGTTAATATCCAAAATATATAGAGAACTCTTAAAAGTAAAAAACAAATTAAAAAATCCTTATTAAATATGGGAAGTGGACTTAAATAGATATTTCTCTACATAAGATATACAAATGGCAAATAAACACATGGAGAGATGCTCAAGATCACTAGTTTTGTTAGTCAGCTTCCTGTCACTATGACAAAATACCTGATATAATTAACTTATAAAGAGAAAATGGTAATCATAACATGGATATGATGGGAAATCTATGTTGTATTTTATCACAGAAAAAAATATAAAAACATTTGTAAAAGGGAAAAAAGACATTATTGTGTTTCTAGTCTATGTCATGCCTAGGTGAGAGAGAAATGGTTCACAGGGCTGGAGGGTTCAGTCCATGATTGACTGGCTTTGTTGCTATCTGCCTGTGGCAAGGCAGCACATTAGGCAAGAATGTGTGGCAGAGCAAATCTTTTCAACTCATAGACATTAAGGGAGTGATTAGGGGCTGGGAATCACATAATACCTTTTAAGGGTAGTCACTCAATTACCTAAATTTCTTTCACTAGAGGTTCCACCTCTTTCCAACATCACTTCCCTGGGGACCACGCCACCAACACATGGACTTTTGGTGGACATTTAAGATTCAAATTATAGCACTAGTTATTAAGGAAATGCAAATCAAAACCACAGTGAGATACCACCTCACACCCATTAGGATAGCTGCTGCCAAAAATCAGTATATAACAAATGTTGTGAAGGTGGAGAGAAATAGAAACCCTTCTGTTCTGTTGAGAGGAATATGAAATGGCATAGTCTTTAAAACTGTATGGCACTGTGATGGTTAATCTGAATTGTCAACTTGATGGTAGAAAGAGATGCTGAAGATTAAGAAGCTTCTGTGTGTCTCATTGGGGTTTTTCTAGGAATGATTGGCATGTGGAACTTTGAATCGAAACAGAGACTCACCCTAAGTGTGGACAGCACTGTCCAATAGGTTGAAGGCTTGGATGGAATTAAAGTTTGAAGAGCAAGGAGACAGTAGCAGATGCAAGCTCAACCCTTCTTCAGGGACTTCTTGATTGCTGCTGGACCACCTGAGGACATCAGATACCAGCTCCTTCACTCTTCCAAAGCAGACTCTGCCCAGTTACTCTAGGGAGTTTCCAGGCCTTTGGTCCTGGACTGGGGCTGCATCACTGGTTCCTCTTGTTCTGGGGTTTTAGCTTCTTGGACTGAGCAGCTTCTGGTTCCTCCAGCTCTCCAACCTGCAGACAGCCATTGTGGGACTTTCCAGCTTCTGGTTGTGTAAGCCAATCTAATAAAATCCCCTTTTTATAATAACCAACCCCTGTTGGTTCTGTTCCTCTAGAGAATCCTGATACAGGCATTTATTTAAAAAGTACAATTAACATGTGATCCAGCACATCCATTCCTGGGTCTATACAGAAAAATGTTGAACCACGTGCTTGATGAGATATTTACAAATATCTCTTACATGTTGATAGTGGCATTATTCACAAAAGCTTAAACATGGAGCAACACAAATGTCCAGTGGGAGCTGAATGGATAAACAAAACAAGATGTAGCCACAGAATATTATTCAGGCTTTAACAGGAAGGAAATTCATAGACATGCTCTGAAATGGATGAACCCTGAGATGGTAAGTGAAATAAACTGGTCACAAAAAGAAAAATACTGCCAATTTCACTTACATGAGGTACTCAGGGTACTCAAAATCACAGAGAAAGAAATTAGAATGGTGGGGGCCTGAGGCTGGTTTAAGGGGCCTATAAGATGAAGTGACAAAGCTAGATGATAGTGATGGTTGCATAATGATGAAAATATACTTAGTATGACTGAACTGTACACATAACATGGATATGATGGGAAATCTGTGTTGTATTTTATCACAGAAAAGAAATACAAAAACATTTGTAAAAGGGGAACAAAGACATGATTGTGTTTCTAGTCTATGTCATGCCTAGGTGAGAGAGAAATGGCCTATGCCCCCTAGTTACTGAGACCATACTGAGACCATATAATCCAAAGTTATAGATCACAGGGCAGGGCCTCCCTGGAGGCACAGTGAGGGCATGGAAGTCATGCCAGCAAGGAAGCTCCTGAGAGTCAGCTAGACTTCTTAGCAGAGTTGGCTTTTCTCCAGGGTCTTGGGAAGGGTTCACTAGGCACATGAGGAATGTGGACATGTCTGGGAAAGGCGTAGGTGTGAGTGAAGGGATGTAAGGCCCAGGGAACACAGTGGAGGATCTGAGTGCCATCTCCTTGCTATTTGGGTGACCTTGGCTATTTCAGGTCCTTGACTGTAAAGTGGGGGCACTTTTGTTGGGAAGATTAAACATACTACATGAAGTAAGTCCGTTAGCATGGTGCCTGGTTGTGCTCAGTTAATGAATGACTTGCTACAGAGGCATAGGGGATTTCATCAAGACAGGAGGTGACCAAACATGGTGAAAGTTTCAGCACAGGACCCATTACAGGAAAAGGAGCTTCATATAACTGTGGATTATGGATGTTCTTCCTAGACAGATAGCTAGCGATTGCACAGAAGATCAGCTTGAGTGACTTCAAATGTAGGTAGGGGAACAATTAAGAGAAAATTCCTACAGCCAGGTGAGGACTGGCCCAGGACCCAGCTGAAGCAATAGTGGTGGTTCAGGGAAACAGAGTAGGAATTGAGAGATGCTCTATTGGGATTGGCAGGGCTCCTGTTTCACATATTATATTTCTATTTTTAGAACTCGGTATGATGCCAGATTCTTTGCAAAAAAGCACTGCCCTGTTTACTAATTCCCAGCTTCTGGTTCATTCTGTATTATATGAATTGCTGGGTAAATGTATGCCCTTTCAAGTAATATAATGGTCTCATTCTCAGGCAAGAAACACCTGCCAAATTTAATCTGATGCAATATAATAGATCTGCTCTTTCTGCAGTATTTCTCTCATCTACAAGTGCCTGCATAAGTAAAGTGGCTATGTTATTATTCCTAGCTGCACTCCCACAAGTAAAAAATAGACCTATTCATTGTTTGAATATTGGACACTAAGTTAAAGTGGCATAGCCTTGCTTCAAACTCCAAATGAAAGCACTCCTATAATAAGATAGCCAAGGCCAAGACTCTGACTCTAATCATAGGGTCAAACCCCTGTTGTCTCTGTTCTAGTGGAGGATGCAAACCTGAGTATGCTTGAGGAGCTTCACTAGGCAATCTCCGGCTTTGCAATGGGAAGACAGAGGCTGATCGCAGATGTGAACTGTCAGGTAGATAGGAAACCAGGACTACAGTGAAGTTTACAGATCTAGTTGAAGGTGGAAGGAAAAGTTAGAAAGAGGAGTATGGTGGTATGAATAATCACATGGAGAGTGCAAAGAGTAAGCAAAGGAGGAGGGCACTGAGGTTAAAATGTCCCATGTTGGACTTCTTAAATGATAGTGCAATTGTGGGTACCTAGCAAGAGGTGATCCACTCTGTCTCCAGGACACACACAGCTCTGTGTTAATTCACTGGTCAATTTCACTACTCAAATTTAATTTTTTTTGGTAACACCTTTATTGAAATATAGTTTACTGAATATAAAATTTCACCCCCTTAAAGTGTAAAAAGCAGTGTTTTTTAGCAGATTCGTAAGGCTATGCAACTGTCACAACTGCAACTTTTAGAAAATTATCAGACCCAAAAGAACCCAGTGCCCATTAGCAGTCACTCCCTATTGCCTCCTCTCCTTGACCTCTGGTCATTCATCTTATTTATGTCTATGAATTTTCCTATTTGTGGCATTTAATATTATGGAATCATATAATATGCAGTCTTTTTTGATTGAATTCTTTCACTCAGTTCCAAGTTTCACCCACGCTGCAGCATTGGTCAGTACTTCATTTATTTTTATGCCAAGTTAAGGTTCCATTGAATTTATATAACACCTTATGTTCACTCATGTATAAATTGATAGACATTTGGGTTTCCATTTTTTGAATAATGCTGCTTTGAACATTTGTGCACAAGTTTTGAGCAGATATGCGTTTTAAACTGGGAGTGGGGGCACACACATGCCAAAGGGTGGAATTGCTCAGACACATGGGAAGTCTGTTCAACATTTTGAGGAACTATTCGTTTTCCGAAGTGCCTGCACTATTTTATGACTGTTCCAACAATGCACAAGTGTTCCACTTCCCCCACATCTCACCACCACTTATCATCCTTTTTATTTTAGTTATCCTAGTGGGTGTGAAGTGGTATTCATGATTTTGATGTGAATTTTTCTAATGATTAAAGCTGTGGAGCACTTTTATGTGTTTATTCATCATTGTATATATAATAGTTTTAGAGAAATGTATACTCGTATCGTCTTAAGATTAAATTACTTTTCATTGAATTTTAAGAATTCTTTTTTTCTGTATACTAAAGCTTTATAAGTTATATAATTTTTTTTTTTCGGATACTTCCTCCAATTCAGTGGATTTTCTTTTCAATTTTTGGATATGACCTTCAAAGTATAAAATGTTTAAATTTTGATGATGTGAAATCTATCCATTTTTTTCTTTTGTTTCTTATGCTTTTGGTGTTGTACCTAAAAAAAAAAAAAATCATGTGGTCCAAGGCCATGAATATGTGTTTATTTAGTATTGTTGTTTGTTTATAGAGGTTTTATAGTTTTAGTTTTGACCATTAGGGGTTTGATTCATTTTGAGTTAATTTTTTTGTGTGGTGTGAGGTCAGGTTCTAACTCCACTCTTTCGCATGTGAATATCCAATTTTCCTACTATCATTTGTTGAAAAACCCAGGATCATTATTTCTCCTTTTATTTGTCTTGGTACACTTATTAAAAAAATCAGAAGTTAAAAATAAATGTAAAAGTTTATTTCTGGACTCAATTCTATTCCTTTGCTGTGTCTGTCTTTATGTCAGTACAACTACAGCTTTATCACTAGTTTTATAATCAGGATTTATTAGTCCTCCACCTTGTCTTTTCTTTTTCCCCTCCAAGACAGTTTTGACTATTCTGGACTCTTTTATTTCCTTAGGAATTTTGGCTTCAGTTTATCAATTTCTATAAAAGAGCAGCAGGGATTTTGATAGAGACTGCATTTAATCTGTTCATCACTTTGGATATTATTGATATCTTATTACTGATATTTAACATATTCAATCTGTGGATATGGGATGTGTTTTCATTCTTTAATGTTTCACAGTTTTCAGTGTGCAAATTTTTTTCTTAAAATTTTTATTCCTAAATATTTCATTCTTTTTGATGCTATTACAATTTTCCTAATTTCATTTTCATATTATCAATTGATAATGCATAGAAATATAATTGATTTTTGTATATTGAACTTGTATTCAACAACTGTTATGAATACATTTTTTTTAATTAATGTTTCCGTGTGTGTGTGTGTGTGTGTGTGTGTGTGTGTATGAGTGTTTTAGGTGCCTGAGGATTTTCTTTGCACAAAGTCATCTGTGAATAGAAACAATTTTACTTCTTGTTCTCCAATCTTGATACTCTTTCTTTTTTAATTTCTTTTTTCTTTTTCTAATTTTTTTTTTTTTTTTTTGGTGTTGGGGACCGAACTCAGGGGTACTCAACCACTGAGCCACATTCCCTAGCCCTATTTTGTATTTTATTTAGCTACAGGGTCTCACTGAGTTGCTCAGTGCCTCACCATTGCTGAGGTTGGCTTTGAACTGAGGCAATCCTCCTGCCTCAGCCTCCTGAGCAGCTGGGTCTAATTTATATATATATATATATATATATATATATATATATATATATATATATATATATAAATAAATTGTAGTTGGACACAATACCTTTATTTTATTTATTTTCATGTGGTGCTGAGGATCGAACCCAGTGCCTCGTACATGCTAGGTGAGCACTCTACTGATGAGCCACAACCCCAGTTCCCTAATTTTTTTTTTTTTCAATAATTGCCCTGTTCAGTATAATCTTAACAAGAAGTGATGAAGTCTTAGGGAAATGGATTCTCTTTCACATGAACTGTGATGTTAGCTGTGGGCTTTTAATAGATGACTTCTTTCAGGTTGAAGAAATAATCCTTTCTATTTCTAGTTTCTACCTTGCTTAGAAGCGTTAGCATGAAACAGTGTTGGGATTTGTCAATTCCTTCAATTCCTTTTTTTTTTTTTTTTGTTTTTGACATGATCATGTGTTGCTATTATTTATTCTATTAATATGTTATATTGAATAATTTTCCACTCTCTCATGTTGTGAAATCCTTTTGTATATAGCTGGGTGATGCTGGTTAGCATTTGGTGGAGAATTTTTGTGTCTATAACCATAAAGGCTATTGGTCTGTAGTTTGTTTTTATGATATCTTTGCCTAGATTTAGTATCAGTAAAAATGACCTCATAGGGCTGGGGTTGGGGCTTAGCGGTAGAGCGCTCGCCTAGCACGTGTGCAGCCCGGGTTCGATCCTCAGCACCACGTAAAGATAAACGCATTGTGTACAACTAAAGCAAATAAATAAATATTTTTAAAAAATGACCTCATAGAAAAATATTAATATTTCTTGTTTTTCTTTTTCTTTCTTTTCTTTTCTTTTTTTTTTTTTTTTTTTTTTGAAGAATTTAAGAACCATTGACTCTAATAATTTAAATCTTTGGAAGAATTTGCAGGTGAAATTATCTTATTCTGCACTTTTTTTTTTTTTTTTGACTTGTGTGTATGTGGTTATCTTTTCTGATTAGTAATTCAATCACTTTACATGTTGTATATTTATTCAAATATTTTTAGTCCATCTCAGCAATTTGTATGTTTTTAGAAATTTGTCCCTTTCATCTAGATTTTCTAGTTTATTAAGATTAGATTTTTTATAGTAATCTTGTAAAATATTTTTGCTAATGTATGATCTGTAGCAGTCTCCTTTCTCATTCCTGACATTAGTAATAAAAATCTTCCACTGCTTTTAGTTTAGCTAAAACTTGTCATTTCTTTAATATTTACAATTTTTTTTTGGTTTCAGTAATATTTTTGTTGGCTTACTTTGTTATAGTTTATTTATTTTCAATATATTTTTATTATATTTTCTCTGCTTGTTTTGAGTTTTATTTGAACTTTTTTCCTTATGTGAATGGTTATTTATCTGATACATTTCTTCTTTTTAAATCTCTGCATTGTTATCTTTTGGATATGTGGTATCCCTCAAAAGCTCCTATATTTAAGTGTAGATATTTAGAGGAAAAATGATCAGATTATGATAGTTGTAACATAATCAGTCCATTCTTGTTTGAATGGACCAAGTGGATGGTAACCATAGATAGAGTGTGGCTGGAGGATGTGTGCATTTGAAGGGTTCATTATCCCTGTGACTCCTTCACTTAATCTCTCTGCTTCCTGACCTATGTGAGCAATATATCAACAGTCCTCCACTGTGCTCTTTCACCATGGTATTCTGCTTTACCATGGGCCTAGAGCAATGGAGTAGCTGCCTATGGACTAAACCAATGAAATTATGAACAACTTTCCCTCCTTTAGATCATTCTTATAGGGTATTTTGGTCATAACAATGAAAACCTGATTAAATAAAATGGTACTAAGAAGTGGCATTGTTGCTGTGACTAATTTGACCATGCACTTCAAAAGCCTTTGGAAATGGTTTGCAGGAGGAGCTTGGAAAAGTTTGGAGATACAAGATGGAGAAATTTTAAATGTTGTAAGCAAAGCTTAGTGGGTGATTTTGGAGGAGCTCAGAAGACCAGAATGCAGAGAATAGATTGTGCTCTTGGGGTTTTAGAAGGGAAGAGGTGTTGTATTGGGAATTGGACTAGAGACATTTTACATTCTGCAAGGAATTTCTTTACATTTTGTCCATGTCCTGAGATACTGTGTGAAGTTGAATTTAAAAGAGATGGACTAATTTATCTGGTGGAGGAAATTTCAAGAAAGCACAACATTCAGGCAGTGGCATGGGTTTTGCTGGCAGCTTTTAATTAGGCTTACTGTAAGAATAAGGAGTAGAAGGCAGAGTTAAATGATTTTAAAAATTTGCAGTTTGGCCAAAAAATTGCATGCAAAATGGGCTGAGGAAGGTGTGGTTGTTAAAGAGATTGTAGCCACTAAAGAGATGTTACTTACTTTAAACAGAGACAATAGGAAAGGTACCTTAAGAGCATCTCAGGAATTTGCAAGAGCAGACCCATTCCAGGCTTAAGTGTATAGAAAGGAAAACTCCTTTGGGAAGAAATTCTGGGGGTACCCTGCTTGTACAGGGGGTCTAGGAAGTTGTTTAATTATGCTCAGCTGTCTAGGTACTCAGAGGCAACCATATCCATGATTTCAGGGGACTCAGCTACTGCACAGAGCTGGTATCAGACCTGATCATCCATGTGATGCTGGTTCTGTAGAAATGCAGGATTCTGGATTTAAGAGTTCAGGAAGGCTTTCAATGAGATTTCAAAGGAAGGCTTGGGAGGCCAGGCAAAGTGTAGCTGAGTGAGAATACCTGAAGGCTATCCTGAGAGGGTCATATATAAAGTGGTGAAGGTGAAACTGAAGCTGGAGTGGAGAACCAAGGAATAAAAAGATGCCAGTAATTTGGACTGTTTGCTAAGGAAAGCTGCTGGCTAAAGAGAAAACCAGGCTAAATGAGAGACCATTTGCTCTATCACCAGGAAAGCCAAAGTGGTGAGACTCTCCCAGCCCATTAGAAAGTGTATCATACCACCATGTGTTCTAGATACTATGTATGAATTTATGCTACCTGTTTGCCTCTTTTGTTAGATTGATTCCCAAGTATTTTTTTTTTTTTTTGAGACTATTGTAAATGGGGTAGTTTTCCTAATTTCTTAAAGGTATTGATTTTATATGCTGCTAGTTTGCTGAATTCATTAATTAGTTCCAGATTTTTTTCTGGTGGGATTTTTTTGATCTTCTAAATATAGAATGTCTTCTTCACTCTTGATATGATCTTTTGTTGTATAGAAGCCTCTTATTGTGATGAAATTCCATTTGTCTTTCTCCTTTTTTCCCTATGCTTGTATGGTCTTGTCCAATAGTCCTTGTCCATTCCAATCACCTGAGGTATTTCTGTGTGTGTGTGTGTGTGTGTGTGTAATTAACTTTTAAAAAATATTTATTTGTTTTTAGTTGTAGGTGGACACAATGTCTTTATTTCATTTTTATGTGGTGCTGAGGATCGAACCTAGTGCCTTACGCATGCTAGGTGAGCACTGTACCACTGAGCCACAACCCCAGCACTCCCTGTGTATTTTTTTTTTTTTTAGTAGTTTTATTATTTTAGGTCCTATATTTGAGTCTTTAATCCACTTTGAGTTGATTTTTTTTTTTTTTTTTTTGCTGGTGAGAGGTTAGAGTTTACTTTCAATCTTTTTGCCTGTGAATACCCATTTTTCCAAGCACTATTTACTGAAAAGACTGTTGCTTTCCAATGTGTGTTCTTAACACCTTTGCTGAAAATCAGTTGGCAGTAGATACATGGGACAATTTCCAGGCAATCATTTCTTCTGTTGACCTATGTGTCTGCTTTTATGCTGATAGCATGCTGTTTTGATTGCTATAGTTTAAGGTATATTTTGAAGGCAGGCGATATGATAACTTTATTTTTTTTTTTAAAATTTTTGCTTAAGATTTCTTTGGCTAATTGGAGTCTTTTGTGGTTCCACATATATTTAGAATTGTTTTCTAATTCTTAATTCTGTGAAGAGCATCATTGGTATCTTGATGGAGATTGCACTGAATCTCTAAACCACTTTAGGAGGTATGGACATTTGCCATTATTAATTTTTCCAATCCATGAACATGAGGGTTCCTTCTTCCCCCTCGTCCCTGCATGTGTCCTCTTGAATTTCTTTCATCAGGGTTTGGTAATATTCATTTAGAAGTCTTTCACTTTTTTGGTTAAGTTTATTTACAGGTGTTACTTTTTATAGCTATTTGAGTGGAATTACTTTCATAATTTCTTCTTCAATAATCTTATTGGTGTGTAAAAATATTACTGATTTTTATGTTAATTTTTTGTGTTCTATAATATTAATAAATTCATTTGTCAGTTCTAATAACCTTTTAATAATCTCTTTAGGTTTTTCTATATATAAAATTATGTCATCTGTAGATAGGGAGAATTTGACCTACTACCTTCCTACTGGTATGCCTTTTTCTTTCTTCTTGCTTAATTGCTTTGGCTAAGACTTCCAATACTGTGTCAAATAAGAGTGGTGAGAGTTGTCCTCCTTGTGTTTTTCCCCATCTTAGAGATAAAGCTTTTAGCTTTTCTCCGTTCAGTATTAAGTTGGCTGTGAATTTGTGATTTTTAGCTTTTATTTTTTGTTAGGTGCAGTCTTTCTATACCTAGTTTTTTTTCAGTTTCTCTTTTTCTATGAAAGGATATTGAATTTTATTTTATCCTTCTATTGAGATAATATGACTTTTCCCACCATCTTGTTGTTGTTGCTTTAGTTAGTGTTTTTCATTTATTGATTTCCACATGTTGAACCACATTTGCATCCCTAGGATAGATTTGAATGGAACATGATGAATTGTCTTTTTGATATGTATTGGATTTAATTTGCTAGTATTTTATTGAGAAATTTCTCATCTATGATCATTAGAGATATTAATCTATGATTTTATTTTCTTATTTGTTTGTTTTTTCCTTTATGTGTGTCTTTGCATTGTTTCAGGATTGGGTTAATGCTGGTCTTGTAGAATGAATTGGGAAGATTTTCTAGTTTTTCAATTATTTGGGATAGTTTGAGAAGAATTGGTATTAGTTCTTCCTTAAAAAGCTTGATAGAATTTATCAGTAAAGCCATCTAGTACCAGACTTCTCTTTGTTAGGAGACTTTTATTACTAATTTGCTCTAACTGCTTATTATTGGTCTGTTTAGGTTTTCCATGTCTTCCTGGTTCAATTTTGGTATGTGGTATGTATCCAGAAATGTATTCATTTTGAAGTCTTAAATAATTATTTTTGAACTGTTTCTCTCTCTCTGCTTCATGTATTGTGAAGATTTATTGTTAGGGTTGTTATGTGCATGTATGTTTATAAATGTTGTATAGTTTATGGGTGGATAACTTTATTAATTATAAATATTCTTTATCTTTAGCAAAAATTTTATATTAAGCTGTGTTTATTTTGTAGTGATGTAGTCTCTTCAGATCTATTGATTACTGTTTGAATGATATCTCTTTTCCTATTTTTTATTTTCAACTTACTTGTGACTGTTAAAGTTTGTGTCTTTTATATAGCAAATAGAGTGCATTTTTCTTTACTTGTTTATTTGCTTATCTCTTATAATAGTATCCTTCTGTATTTGGGAATATTCAATTTATTTACATTAATATCATTACTGATAAGATAGAATATATATGTCATTTACTATTTTGTTCTTTTATGACTTATTCTTTTTTGTTTCTCTTTTCCTCCATTACTTTCTCCTTGTGTTAGATATTTTCTTGTTTACATTTAATTTAGTTATTTATTTTGTTAATGATTACTCTGGGGATTACAATTAATATCCTAACTTTGAATAAACCACTTTGAAATAGTATAACCTTAATTTCCACAAATTGAATACCACTTTGCACCAGCGCTATTTCTTCTCCCTTCCTTTGTTCTAGTATTATTATACATTCATATCTTTATCAGTGTAGTTCAATAATTATTATTTTATGTGCATTTCTTACAAATCAGGAGAAGGAAATGGTTCCAAATAATAATACAGTTACACTATCTTTTGTTTTTCTCTTTATATGTGCTATTTATTTCTTCATTTAGATTTTTTTCTTCAGGTAGACCTTATTTTACTTTTGCCTGAAGTACTTTCTTATGTATTTCTTGTGAGGAATATCTGTTAGTAACAAATTCTCTCAGTTTTCTTCTTAATTTGGGAATACTGTAGTTTGTGCTCTTGAAAAGCAGTTTTGCTGAAGTTAGAACTTTTGGCTGACAGTTATTTTCTTCATCACTTTGAATATGTTTTTCCACTCCCTTCTCGCTTGCATGGTATTTGATAAAAAGTCACCTGTTATTTTCCCTCTTTGACTTTGGCTCTTGAAAAGTTGACTATAAAAGTTCTAGATGTGGGCCTCTGTGAGTTTACCTTACTTTTAGTTCATTGAACTTGGATGTGAAGATTACTTTTTACATGAGCTTTGGGAAATTTTTGCCAAGATTTTTTTTTCTAATATTCTTTCTGTGCCTTTCTCTCTCCTCTGATACTCCCATTTATATGCATATTGCTGTGTCTGATGGTATCCCACAGGTCTTTGAGGCTCTGTTCATTTTTCTAATTCTTTTTCCTTCTTGTCTTTCAGATGGAATAATTATAGTTTATGTATTTTCAAGCTTACTAATATTTTCTTCTTTTAAAATCTGTTGAATTCTAGTGAATTTTGTACTTGTTTTATGCTTTTCAATTTCAGAATTTCTGTTTTGTTTTAAAAATTACTTCTATTTATTATCACCTCTATTTGATAAGACACCATTCTCATAGTTTTGTCTAATTCTTTAGACATTATTTCCCTTAGTTCTTTCAACATATTTTAAATAAACAACTTGTCATATTAATCCAACATTTGAGCTTCCTCAATGTCAGTTTCTATTTAGTGACTACATGTGTTTTCTTTTTCTCTGTGTATCTTTGTAATTTTTCTTTTTCTTTCTTTTTATTTTTATTGTGTGTGTGTGTGTGTGTGTGTGTGTAAAGCTGTGTGTGGGAAATGCAAATTAGTGTACTGTGTCAGCGGCAAAGCTAGGCAGCCTTTTTTGAAATAATATAATGTGGGAAATGCAGCCTCCCAAAATTAGTTCCACCGCGCCCGGCCAATTCCTCTTTATCCAGGGGTTGTTGTTGCTATTTATTTAGAGACTTTTTAAATACTAATTCTGAAAAGTCTTATCTTTTTTTTTTTTCCTGATGTGGCCAGTGACATTTCTCCTCAGTGAGTTTAGTGGTTAGTTAGTGATTGGAAAAGATTTCCTTAAATTCCTTTCAAAGCTTTTTGATAAGGAAGTTCTTTGTGTGTACTGGAGCATGATTTCCATGCTTATACAGTTTAAATCTCTTCCTTAGAACCCACTTTCAACTTGTGTTGAGACTCAGGATCAATCAGAGGTGAAAGTTTAAGACTTTCTTGATCAGGTCCACACCTCTGCATATGAGATTCCCATAGCTTTTCAAAAACCTCAGTTTCTGTTTGATCAGTCTCTTATTAATTTCAAGTGGTACTGTTGCCTCAGACAGGTATAATATTAAAAAATTGCTGCTGATTATTTGTGACAGATGCCCTGGAGGTAGAGCTGTTGGTGCAATGCAAGCTCTGAATAGGTCAAAGTTAAGTCCTGAGAATGGGAGCTTTGCAGGGAACTGTCAAATAGTGACAGTTCTCTGGGGTAAAGCTTTTTGGGAGCATCAAACCTGTCTTTCTCCTCCAGTAGCAGCTAAATTGCATTTTTTAAAAAACAACAATTGTAGTTATAAGGTTATTGATTTTCAAGGTTACTCTGGAATTATGGAGAAGGGAAGGAAATAGAGGAAGTTAAAGTACACAAAAACTTGCTGTTCTTATAAATAGGCAGCTGTTTTTCTTGAATAAACACTCCTAGAATTATTGCAAGCCTTTACTTCATTTCTATAGTTCTGAAAATGTTGATATTGACAAAATTTCTCAGTGTTGTTAGTTTGGAGAAGCAAAATTTGAGAAGTCCTTACTTCACCATTCCAGAAATGTGCCTCCTGCCAGATGAATTGTGTGTTTGGGTATGACAGTGTGATTTTAAGTCCAGAAGCTTCTTGAGGTGTGGGATTAGGTCCTACTTGTCTGTACTTCCTAAGCCTGTAGCCTAGTGCATGGCATGTAGCAAGAGGTTAGGGCAGTTTAATGAATGAATGAATGATGGCATCTAGGGAACACAATGAGAAAGTTCTGGGTGATGACAACAGAAATGAAGAACAATTTTCATATTTCTCCTGCAATTAGAGTAATAATAACAGAGTCCCACAATTTGCCAATATTCAGCTTACTCAATCTTGTGCACATAAGTTAATTTCTGACAATTATGGATAGGACTCAGAGAGCACATGCATTTCTGCATTTCCTCTGGAGTCCATGCCAGGAAGTATGAGGTAACTAAGGTGGGGATGAGGAGAAGCTTGATGTCTGTGTTTTTTTTTTTTTTTTTTGCTCTGTCTAACTCATTAACTGCTTTCTGTTGCTTATTCATATCTTATAATATCTTATAATAGTAAAGACCAGTGCAGACATAAGGAAAAAGGAACTGAATCTTAAAGGATGAAAAGAACTGAACCAGAACGTAGTAAGGAAGCTTCAAAGTAGAAATATAGGACAAAGCAAAGTGTATTTGGCCTAATGAATTTCTTTCAGAGTTTCTGGAAGGTGAAGTAGGAGGAGGGGTAGAATGAAGGTAAGGCTAACAGAACTATCAGGAATAGGTATAGAAGGACCTGGGATGTCAGATCAAAGATGTCACAACTCATTATGAAGGTTTGGGGCTTCAGAGAGGATTTTAAATAGGGTGTGATAGCAGATTTGCAATTTAGTAAATGCACCACTCTGGCAATTTGAAGAGCTCGAGTCTGGAGAAGAGCGGGAAAGTGAAAAGGTTGTTGTTGGAATAAACATGGGGGAAATGATGAAAGACTGAACTAGGGCAGTTTAAGTTGGTCAAAGAAGTAAAGAATTTTCAGAGGTACATAGATGTGTAATTGACAAGATTTCAGTAATTGATATGATGTGGGAGATAGAGAAGGGGAGGAAAGAGCAAGGACACTGAGTTTCCAACTTTAGTTAGTGTGTGTACTTCAAAAAGGGTGGAGCCTAAAGAGGCAAGTTCAAGACTGTTATAGAGGACATGAGAGACTGAACAACTTGTAGTGAATTCAAGGGTTATATGTGCTAAGCTCTTGCATTTTCAGTTTGGGAGCTTAGGAGATGAATCTGGAGTGGATATATTTATTTAGGATGTATCTTCACATAAATTAGAACTAAATGCAACCAAGGAAAAAATGAGATAAACTATTGAGAACATCTAAATTGAGAAGAGCATCCCAGGGAAAGCTAAGAGGGAAAACCAATATTTGAAACAGGGTAGAAAAAAGAAATCCAATAAAGATCCTGAAGAAGTACATTCCACTCGGTAGAGGTTTCTCTGTTTTTCCTTCTAGCTGTGCAGCACGGAGTGCACACAAACACAGAGCCATGCTGGTCATCAAGTCCAAGGTCAATGAATCCCAGGGCCAGAGCTGCCTTGTTTGGTGTCTAATTCTTTCTTGGAACATGTTTTCTGAGTTCTGGCTTATAAACCTTTCATATATACATCTTGGCTATAATTTTAAAATATTAGGGAAAATAATATTATTTTGGTACTGATATAGTGTCTCTCAGTTCTGCCAAAGTTTGGACCATTGACTATACCAGCCTTGCTCTGGGAATATGCATAATTAAAACCTTTTCCTCCTGTACAGATCCTCTTTACAGCCCTTCCTCCCCCTGTGAATGTAGCCTATCGTCCATCTTTTCCTCAGGAAATCTTCATCAATTCCTATTGGGTTTTTAATACAATAAGCACTAAAGCTATAAATCAGTATATAAATAATATTTACAACAGTACCTACATAAAAGCTAGTGAATTACTATCAATCATTGATAGTAAGTAAACCATTGTTCACTTTTAGGGACCAAAACTCACCAAGCCTCAAAAAAACAAGAAGATTTGGTGGTGAGGCATCATGGCCAGCTGCACACTCTGCCTATTCTATTAACGTGCTCACAGCTCATGTTCTCAGAGAGCCACACTCATCATGCCAACAGACCCATCAGAGAGAACAGGTGCAGAGCTTGAGGGATCCTCTGGTTCCAGAGGCACATTGCAGAGTTGTGGAGATAAGGAGATTCTCAGAAAGTGGCCAGGGAAGTGACCCTACCCAACCCTTCTCAAGAAGCCACGTCTGGATGGGCCAGAGACATTGAACATTTTGCTTGCTAGAAATCTTTGTCATCCTGGTTCATTAAGGGGTTCCGACTTCTCCAGATGCTATTATTTGGATCTTTAAGACCATGTCTTAAAGTCTTGGCCCTCAAAGTGACACCATTGGGAGGTGTACTAGCCAGCTTTGCATCTGTGACTAAAATACCAACAAGAACAATTTAGAGGCAGAAAAATTTATTTCATCTCGTGGTTTCAGAACTTTAACAATTGCTTTGGTCCTGAGCTGAGGTAGAACACCATGATGGAAAGGTATGGTGGAAGAAAGCTACTCAGCTCACAGTCACCAGGAAGGAGAGAGAGAGAGAGAGAGGAGAGAGAAGAGAGAGGAGATGAGGGAGGAGAGAGACAGACGAGAGAGAAGAGCCAAGGATAAAATATGTAATTTCAAGGTATATCCCTAGTGATCCACTTCTTCCAGTGATATCCCAAATGCCTACAGTTGCCATCCAGTAGTCCATTAAAATTATTATTCTGTCAAGTGGATTAATTTGCTGATTAGGTTGCAGCTCCTGTCCTCCAGTCATTTCTACTCCTGCATTAACACAGGAGGTTTTTTGGGGGACACTTCATATCCAGACCAAAACAGGAGGCATTGAATCTTCAGGAGGTGGGGCCTAGTGGGAGGTCTTTAGGTCATTGGAGGCATGCTCTTAAAGGGGAATGCAGGATCCCTTCAGCCCCTTTTTACTCTATATTGCTTCTGGGCCTCTAGGTGAGTGGTTTAATTCTGCATTGTGCTACTGCTATAAGGTGCTACCTTGTCACAGGCCATTGACTAAAACCTTCCAAATTGTGAGCCAAAATAAAACTTTCTCTTAATCTCAGGTATTTAAAAACATTTAAAAATTTTATTTATTCTAATTAGTTACATATGACAGCAGAATGTAATTCAATTCATAGTACAGAAATAGAGCACAATTGTTCATGTGTCTAGTTGAACACAAAGTAGAGTCACACAATTTGTGTTTTCATACGTGTACTTAGGGTAATGATATCTGTCTCAGGTATTTTTTTGTAGTGATAGCTGGCTAACACACCAGGTCATGGTACCACGTCCTGGAGAGTGGTATTTCCTTCCATGGAAGGCTTTCATTTCACATTCAGTCAAAGAGCATGATGTCCGACACCCTCAGGTGATGTGTTCTGGTCAGCTGGGTAAGGCAAGTGGTACTCAGTGAACCCAGCTTCACTGGAGGGAAGCACTGGGTTCTAGGAAACGATTCACCAGTCATGGGTGAGGAAGGATTTACCAGAATTTTGCCTCTACTTTTCACTACATGCAACATAAAAAAGAAAGTTAAAATTTGATGGATTTAATATACCCAAATCATCTATTTATGTGGGCAGAAGGACAATAGTGTGAGTAGATTTGTTGAAGGCTGGAATTGAAGCAGCTTCCTGGAAATCATCAAGTTGTACATTTTGCATTGTTTTTGTGCTTCATGGGCCTCAGGGAGCTACAGTTTACCCACAGGCACAGCTTTCCCAGTTTGGCTGTTCTCTTGGGGTCCCTTCTGTTTGATGGGGGTTTCCTCTTTAAGCATACAGTTTGGGCATTGGTGGAGAATCCAAGTCTCCCCTGAACCCCTGGGCTGTGCTCTGAGTGCCCTAACATCTAGTTTCATTCTGGCCACCAACCGATAAGTGACAGCCAATTAATTGATTGATGAAACCATTGATGAAGTTCTCCAGTCAGTTCTTCCTAGTGTTGATTACTGGAGAGAGAAAACCTAACAAGGTTGGAAGATGGTTAGCAAGTAGTACAAGGAAATTCCCAGGAAATGAATGGATCTTAATGGAAATAGGTTTCTAGAGAAAGCCACCAGATGTTACAAACCCGTGTGTTCATGAACTTGGAAATTTTGAAGTCTTGGGGCCTAATGTTTGTGAACATCAAAGAATTATAGTCATTGCTGAATTAATGTACACTCAACTGCTTAGATTTTGTCTTCAATTTTGGGATTTAGCAATTTTTAGTAAATACTTTAGTAGCAGTGGTCACCTTTTGAATATAACCCTTGCTGCTTATTTTAAAAGGGACTTGTTTTTCTTTTTCTTTTCCTCTTCTTCCTCACCTCCTCTCTACCCTGGAGGCAGTGAACAAGATAACTTGACTTTTATTCTAGGAGGAAGATGTCACCTGAAGATCTAGGAAGTGTCAGTGACTATCTCTCAAATTAACAAGTGAATTTCAACACACCATCAGGGAGCACCTGGATTCTTAGCCCCCACCCCCAGCACACATCTGGAATACAGCCTTTGAAGAGCTTCTTTAAAAGCAAAGCTCTCTATTCTCCCTGATGGGCAAAACCAAAGCGTCTGGGTCAGAAGTCCCCCATGCTTCTTCTTTGGTGGCAAAGCAAATAAACTTTCTTTTTCCTTTTTCTCAAAACCATGTCCTTATTATTAAATCAGCACAATTGGCATCAGGGACAAGGACCAAGATTTCAGTAATACTTTTGTCATTGTCGTAAATCATAAAGTGTGTGTGTGTTTTTTTTTTTTTTTGTATCAGGAATTGAACTCAGGGGCACTCAACTGCTGAGCCACATCCCCAGCCCTTTTTGTATTTTATTAGAGACAGGGTCTCACTGAGTTGCTAAGTGCCTCGCCATTGCTGCCATTGCTGAGGCTGGCTTTGAACTCACGATCCTCCTGCCTCAGCCTCCCAAGTGCTGGAATTACAGGTGTGCGCCACCATGCCTGGCTTGTAAATCACAAAGTGTTAAAGAACTCTTTCAAACTGACTTAAAAGAGCTGTTGAGGGGTAGCTGTATTTGCTGCCTGTGACCCTGAGAGTGGTCACAGAAGTCGTGCTGTCTGCACAGTTGTCTGTGTCTTTCTGGTACCATGTGTTGCAGGGATTAGACACAGGTGGTGTTGGCAGGATCAGTGGAGGAGGAGATGGACTTTGTACAGAACCCACCTACTTGTCTTGACCATTAATTTTCAAAGGTGACCCAACCAGGTTGCCCACCTGACTTACAGGACCCTGAGACTCCTGGGAATATTTACAAACCTTAATGTCTAGGATGTTGAATGAAGCCAGAATTCCTGGGGGCATAATCCCACATGAATGCAGTGTGTCTCCAGGCTGCTCTATGGGAGGGCATTCTATGACTCCCCCGCTCACCTCAGCATAGTCACTGTGTCCCTTCCGTCTTCAGCATCTGCTTCTCCTGCAGGTGAACAAGCTCTGGATGATTGCAATTCTCTGCATCTTGTTCAGGCTGCTGGGACCTCTGGGACAGGAGTGGGTTCAAAGTGAGAGAACAGTTCATTTTTTTGTTTATAAAGATTTTTCTCCTTAGGCTGTGTGCTGCTGTGATCATCTGAGGCTATCGGACTCCCGCTTCTTCACTCTTCCAAAAGTGGACTTTGCCAGTGATTCTCCAGAAGCCTTTGGTCTTGGAGTAGCATAGCACCGTTGATCCCTCTCGTTCTGGGGCTTCAGCCTCTTGGACTGCACAGCTACTGTTTCTTCCAGCTCTCCAGCCTGCAGGAGGCCACTATGAACTATCCAGCTTTTGGTTGTGTAGGCCAACCTGATAAATCCCCTTTTCATAATTATACTTCCTGTTGATTCTGTACCTCTAGAGAACCCTGACTAATACAAAGTGGATAGGCAACTATGGGCTATTTTTGTTTGGTTTTTGTTATTTGATTGAGAGGTGTTGGGGACAGGTAAGGGGGCTTCTCAGGCTTCTCTCTGAATAGAGTCAGGGAAGGACAGTCCTTTCTAGCTGCAAAGGAGATGTCTGTTTCAGAACTGTGCAGCCCCCTGGAGGGCAAGTGCTGTCATTGGACTCAACAAATCTCTTCTTGGTCTGTGTGTATTATAAAGAGAGGACAGGTCCCCACTGTGAACCAGGAGGAGGGGGCTCTGATGATTGGGATGCTCAGGAAACTGAAAGCCAGGGTCTTTGACCTGCTGTCCCTGTGTGGCAAGTTCCTCCTGAGCCCTAGACCTTGTGCTAATCAGGAAAGTAGACCTTTTCCCAGCCTACAAGTCTTTATAAGCATCTTGGTTTTCAAAAGTGCTGAGGATTCCTGGGGATGAGAGGGGGTCTAGACGTCTCTCAATTTCACTATATTATTAGAATCCTCTTGAGAAGGATTTAAGAAAAAGGATGGGGTCTGTTTCTAGGTATAGATTTCTGCATCCATATAATAAGAATACCCTTGGTCCATTTCAGGTTCTAAGAACTGGGAAATAAAAAGTATTGGAAAGATTGGAAAGCATTTTTCCATCTAGAAACCTTTATGGGGACACCTAAGATTGCTGGTCTGGCCATACTTGAGTATCAGTTTACTCAGCAGAGTTTGGTCACTTCAGATAGCACGTCACCTCCCTCACCACTGATGTGAGGAACTCAGTGTCACCCACCAGTTATCTATTCATAGAGAGTGAGCCATGAACTGTGTGTGTATTAATTATGCCTTTTATTTTCTGTATTCTGGTGCTTTGACATTGAGGTCTTGATTGAGTCGGGGGGGGAGTTTGGCCTTCTCATGGTTAAACAGTTCCTAGAGAGAATAAACAATTCACCTATGAGCATACTTTTCAAATGAAAACCAGCTGCAATGGACCTATTGTGTGTGTCCCTACCAGATTCCTGAGTTAAAACTCTAAGCCCCAAGGGAATGGTGGAGACTTTGGGAGGTGATTAGGTCCTGGTGGTGGAGCCCTCATGGTGGGATTGTACTTATATTAAAAGGGATGTGAGACAGTTTCTTTCTCTGCTCTTCATCATGTGAGGATAAAAGAGAAGATGGTTAAGTGCAAACCAAAAAGAAGGCCCTCACCAGACACCATGTCTGTTGCACTGTGATCTTGAACTTCCACCTTCCAGAACTGTGAGAAATAAATGTTGGTTGTGTAAATTGGCCATCTATGAAATTGGCCATAATTGTTGTAGCAGCCTGAACAGTCTCAGACACCAACCAAACGCAGACCCCATCACATCCCATGCTGGGTGCTCACATTCAGAGCCTTTATCCACCCACCTGTGTTAATCTCCTAGGTTCAGGGACCTAATAACTAAGGACAGACCCTATGTTCCAGAGCCTGCTGAGATAACCTGCCCTACCTAAGCACATTTACCTTGCTTCACCCAGTCCTTTCTCCGGATACCATAATATGGGGTCTTGCCTATGTTTTCTCCTCACTTCCTCTGCCTCCCGACTGACCTGGTGTTTCCTCGTGTGGCCCTCTGTGGAGAGTTGGCCCCCTATTCTTGGGATCTTGAGTCTAACAATCCCTCTCTTCAGTCCCAGTTGTTTCCTCACCTCTTGGACTTACTAGACCTAAATAATAATAAAATCTATATTAAAACAGCACATATGTACCTGAGAGCATCCTAAGGCAGTGTATCAGCAAGAGAGTGGGCTCTCAAGCATCTTGGATTTAGTGATGTTCAAGGATACCTCTTCTATCAATGCTCTCAGATTCGATCGTGGTATGTAACTTCTGTGGCTCGACTCCTTCTGCTTGACAGTGATGTACAGCCACTGTGCTAGGCCCTTAAGTACAATCCTCTAAATCTATATTTCTTACTGAGCTAGATTATTTGTCTTTCTGACAATATTAGGCCCTGGAAATGTAATTTTTTAAATTAAAGGACTTTATAACATGGTTCGCTCAGAAGAGCTCCTTGCAGCCCAGATGAGGACATTCATCTCTAGTTCTGTCCCCTTGGTGATATTTTAATATTGTATAATTCACTTAACAATGTACCTATTAATTATAACAGAATCTCACAAGCATCTTCTTATGCTACAGCAAATTGGATAGTTTGAGGAAAGTTTGTCTCTGTTAAAATACTTGCCAGTTTTCAAAAATAATTTGCATGGAATTATTAAAAATTTAAAACTTTTTCAAAAGATTTTCTGATTGAAATCATGCACCATGAAGAATTTTATAATCCACAGGATGTAAGCTCTATTAAAATTCTATAGATATTTCAGACCTCAAGGTTGAAAATGATCTTGGAGTAGAGAGAACAACTGCTACGCTGGCTGAATTCAGGAGCTCAGAAGACGTTCCCGACCTGTATTTCCTCTATTTACATCTTATGTCTGTCTCCATTCTTTGTTCATTTCATTCTCATTATCCTTAATCCTCAGGGACACAGCACACAGCGGCAGCTCTGGCTTTAGTCCTCCTAGGTTAGGTTGCAGGACTGAACTCATGCCTCAGAATGGTTCTAGTCATCAAGGGGTGGGGGTTGTTTTCCGCCAATCCTGTGCCCAGGCACATGGGATCTTCTTTTTGGCTTCCTGGTGGAGAGAAGACACAAATCTTAGGAGAAAACCAGAGATTTAGTACCAGAGGCAGGGAGTAGAAGCCCATTACAAAAACTGTTTGTATAGTCAGCCCCACTATGTAGTCAGCCCTTTATATCAGTGTGTTCCAAATCTGAGAAATTAACCAACTGGGAATTGAAAATATTAAAGAAAGTTGTGTCGGTACTAAACAAGTACAGAAATTTTATTCTTGTCACAATTCCCTAATAATATAGTATAACAACTTGTTTACACAGCATTTACATTTTATTAAGTTATTATAAATAGTTTAGAGCTGATTTAAAATATGTGGAAGGACATGCACAGGTTATGTGCAGATACTATGCCATTTTTATACAAAGGGCATGAGCATCTGCAGACTGTGTGACTGAGAGGGACGTGGAACTAATCCCAGGTAGATACCAGGGATGACTTTGTGACTGTTTATTCTGAGAGGCACTATAACCCATTCATAGCATTGAAATAACTGATTCTATATATTTAAATATGTACCCATATCAGTACTTTGTACATCCAGTTTTGCAAAAGAAAGCGTCTGTAAGCATTTCAAGCAATTTCCATGCTTAAACTAAGTAAACCAAGTGTGCCATGTTATGCTTCAAAAAGAATTCCTTAAATAAAGAAGTAGGAGGGGATCTTCCAAAGGAAGAAAACAATTCAGATAAAGTGTTAGTCATCATGAAGAAACAAATGTTAATTCATTCTTTTTCTTTATGAAATAGCTTTTTGGAGAAAGAAGGATGAAAAATAAAACAACAATGAACCTCCACAATGGGAAGGCAATAAAAGCAGAAGCAAAAGCCAAACTTTTCACCAACTGAATGGAAAAGGACTCTGAGTAAGAGACTCAAATAGAAACAAAAGTGAATACTAGGGAAGAAAGCAGATAAAATTATGGATTAGTTTGTCAGCCTTCCCATTTGAGATGATGATTCAGCACAATTTACAAACCTACTTGGGGATGTCTAAAAGTTACGCATCTAAGTAAGTGAATGCTCGTTGACTTATAATGGGATGGTGTCCCGATAACACACTGTAAATTAAAAATGTTGTACTCTGAGGATACATTTAATACACCACTGGGGCTCAGGGAATGATACCCTAAAGTGAAGCCTCACAATTCTGAAAGCAGAGTTTCTCTGAACTTCTCCTGCCTCCTACTTTCTTCTTCCCCCAAAGCAAGCCATAGAAACTAGAATCCCTCTCTCCAAATAACAGGTCATAGAGACAAGATCTCCCCTGTACTCCAAGCCAGCCATAAAACTCAGAAAGATTACTCTAACTTTCCACCACATTTCTGTGTAGAGTTGGCCAAAAAGAAATTAGAATCCTCATTCTGGAAATGTCCTGTCCCTTATCCAGATGAAAGAAATGCCACAGCTGAGAGGCCAGGAAGAATCTGAGCAGACAGGCCTTGCTGGGTTTCACCACTGTTTATTACTATTGGCTCATGCCCTTTCCTTCCAGCCCTGTTTCTACATGGCTGACTCTGTTTCATCTACCCTAAGCACAGAAGTAGATAGTTTGGCCTGGGTCTCTGTGGTCTTTGGAGCATCCTGAGTCATGTAAAACTATAATCAAAAAGTCAACTCAAAGTGGTTGAAAGACCTAAGTATTAGACCAGAAGCCCTGCACCTCCTAGAAGAAAATGTAGGCCAACATGTAAGCACAGGAACTGACTCCCTGAACAAAACTCCTAAAATGCAAGAAGTGAAATTAAGAATCAATAAATGGGATGGCATCAAACTAAAAACCTTCTTCACAGCAAAGGAAACAATCAAGAGTGTGAAGAGAGAGCCTACAGGATGGGAAAAAATCTTTGCCACCTGCTCCTGTGATAGGGCATTACTATCTATGATATACAAAGAACTCTAAAACTTTAATACCAAAACAAACAAAAAACCCCCCAAACAAACAAACAAACACAACAAAAAAACCAACCAACCAAACAATCATCATCAACAACAAAATAACCCAACCAATAAGTAGGCAAAGGAATTCAACAGACACATCACAGAAGAAGAAATACAAATGGTCGACAAGTATATGAAAAAATGTTCAACATCTGTAGCAATTAGAGAAATGCAAATTAATCTCACTGTATTCAGAATGGCAACAATCAAGAATATAAGTAACAATAAATGTTGGCGAGGATGTGGAAAAGGGTACACTCATACATTGTTAGTGGGACTTCAAATTGGTACAACCACTCTGGAAAACAGTATGGAGATTCCTGAAAAAAACAGGAATGGAAACACCATTTGACTCAGTTATCCCACTCTTTGGTTTATATCCAAAGGAGTTAAAATCAGCATACTATAGTATGTGACACAGCCCCATCAATGTTCATAGCACCATAATTCACAATGTCTAAGCTATGGAGCCAACTGAGGTGCCCTTCAGCAGATGAATGGATAAAGAATATTATGGAATATATATACACAATGGAGTATTACTCAGCCATTGAGAAGAATGGCTGTAAGGGCATTTGCTGATAAATGGATGGAACTGGAGACTATCATGCTAAGTGAAATAAGCCAGTCCTCAAAAGCCAAAGGTCAAATGTTTCTCTGATATGCAGAAGCCAATCCAAAAATGAGATGCAGGATTTAAAAAAAAAAAAAAAAAAACAAAAAGAGGAAAGATCAATGGAGTAGATGAACGAGAATGAAGGGAAGGGAGGAGGAACGGGACAGGAAAAGACAGTGGTGTTGTGGGCTGATCACTCAGAAAACATTCTCAGTCTGAATTTTGTCCAAGTTAGAGAGGTTTTCTTTTCAGCCAGCTGGTAACTGCTCCCCTGCAGGACCTGAATTGTCTCTGCCAGGAACAGCATCAGGTCTGAGTTCTATGGGGTTTTTATAAGAGGAAAAATCACATCCTTGAAAATGTAGGTGCAGGCAAGCAAGTAGGATACAAGGGCTGAGAAAGCAGTCAGCAGAGCCAAAACTGACAACCACATCCTGGGTTCAAGCACATTTGTGGGCAGATGAAGTACAGAAAAACAATTATTAACATCTTAGAAACAGCTTATACAACAGTTTCACACGGGAGTCATAAAAATGGAGTCTCTCTGGCTACATTTACTTATACTTGCCTATAGCTATACCTTGTACTTAACTATTGTTCCATTAACCTATACTTATCTGTAACTGTATGAACCTATGGGCTTATACTTATCACCTTACACTGTTCTATATCTTATTTCTAACAACTTAAATCTTATGTCTTACAGTTACATGATTATGTTGTCCTATTATTACTTTTACTAACTTATAACTAAAGCAGCTTAACATTATTTATTCTATAACACTTATCACATAATTTTATTATCCTATTTATTAATATTTCATAACCTATAATCTATAATTTATAATCTATATTGATTAAGCTTAGACCATAACAGTGGAATGAATCTGACCTAAATTTCTTATGTACATATATGAATATATCACAGTGAATCTCAACATCATGTACATACACAAGAAGTGTCTTTAAAAAAAAGCTATAAGTAAAGAGTAGAAAGAACAATGGAGTAGAGGGAAAGGAAGAGGGGGTGGGAGAAAGGGAGAAGAGAAGTATTGGGGACTGAATTAGAACAAATTACATTCCATCCTTCTATAATTATGTCAATATAAATTCCATTGGCCATGTGCAGTGGGGCATTCCTGAAATCCTAGTGGCCTGGGAGGCTGAGGCAGGAGGATATCAAGTTGAAAGCCAGCAATACCCTAATCAACTTAATGAGACTCTGTCTCAAAATAAAATATATTTTAGAAAAAGGGCTGGGCATGTGGCTCAGTGGTTAAGTGCCCCTGGGTTCAATTCCCAGTACTCTCCCCACAAAAAACCAAAAAAATCTATTGTCATATATAAATGAAAAAAGAACCAACCAAACAAATAAAAACCATGACTCAATGAATTAATTATGCTTTTCTCTTTTTAGCCTGTCTTTTGGGATAGGGTGCTGGCCATGACTCTCGGTGATGGGCAGGAAGATATTGCCCCTTTATTTGCCTAGCACTATCTGGTTCAAATCTTAGCTTAGTAACACACTGTGGCAATGCAGAGTATTGGTTATCTCCTTTCATGATCACGTGGGTAACAGTTGTGGCTTGCTGCCACTTCCTATCATCTGGAGAGAGTATCATAGAGCATGACCAGGGAAAGATCAAAATTCAAAGTATTTTTTTTTTTTATTCCTAAATTTGTATCACTTTTACACCATCATAAAGTGAAAAAAATTGTAACTTGAGTCGTCATTAACTCAGGAACTGCCTACACATAAAGTATGTGAGTAAGCTTGGTATTTTAGGTACTCTTGAAAAGAGTACAAATTATTCACTGAATTTTCTTTTTAAAAATATATAGAATGCTGATTTGAGATTTTTTTCAATTTTAGTATACTTTGGACCTTTTTTGGTGAGAGCACTTAGCATTTCCCCAAACACAAAGAAATCACTCTATCATAAGTTAATAATTTCTTCTTAAACTCCAAACTATCTACAGTCAGTCTCATAGTATTAATGCATGAAAGTTGGTTCAATGTTTTTGTGTATTCTAAGTCAGAGACAAAAAGCATTTTCATGGAGTGGGGATGGCCAATCTACGCTAGCAACGTGCAGGAGAATTTTCTGTGATGATGGAAATGGTCTTGATCCACACCATCCCGCATAGTACTCACTGGGCATACAACCTGTTGGGCACTTGAAATGTGGCTGCCGCTACTGAAGAACTGAATTTTAACTTCACCTAATGTAAATTTAAACAGGCGAATGTGACTATGATTTTGGGGTAGGACAGATAAAGAGTCTTGACAGCATGAAAGACAGAGACACTTGCTATTTGAAAGGGTTCATAGCTTCTGGATCTTATCAGAAAAAAAAAATCTGATGCCCACAGGAAACATTCTCCCTCTCTGATGTGTTTTAACCATTGTGTAAAAGTACTTTGCATCATGTTGTTATACAACATTTATCAAGCACCAAGTGGGAGCCAGACATTGAAGGCAGAGAACACAGCATCTGTCCCTAGCTTCTCACAGGCTCAGCAAACTGGCCAAACTGCCCTGTGAATCCACAGGCATTCCCAATCCTCGGTGCAGCAGTTGTCCTGCACAGGGTTTTGGGCTTGGCTATCACTTAACCTCCATGGACCCCCTCTGTTGATCAGGCTCAGGCATTTGCCAGCTCAACCAATGCGTTTGGGCACATGGTGTGTTGAATGCTGTTGCTGGAAGCAGATGGATCTGCCAAAGCAATTATGCTCTGTTTTAAAAAAAGGCTTCTTAATGCTTAGCAATTTGGAAAATTATTTTATCTGAAAAAAATTACATCTTTTTAAGTATGTCATAAAAACTGCAGAGTTGACCTTACATAAGTATTACTAAAACTGGAGGGTTTTAGTCTTGGAACGGACTGCAGCATTTCATCTGCATGGTCCAATGTTTTCATTTCATAGATAAAGGAATGGAGCTCAGAGAAGCTGATTTGCTTCCAACCACACAGTTAATTAGTGGCAGAGATGAAACTAGAATTCAGGTCTTCTGGTTACCCAATTTATTTTTACTTCAAAATGTTGTGGCTTTTCTGTGCTTTATCTGGAACACACATCACATTTTGACAACATTTTGATAAGAGAGACATGTTACTTTATTAACAGTTTTCTCCTAAATCTTCATTCTTTTCAAATGCTTCCTGAATAGATAAAGCCCATTTCTGATGAGAGAATTTGACTTGAAGAACTCACTTACTGCATTCAAATAAGCCCTTTAAACCTCCTGCACTTTTAAGTTTTTATTCTAGATTCCATTGTGAGGTGATAATGAGGTGCTGAAAACTAATTAGATCATCAGACAAAACTGTCTGGTCTGCCATCTGCCGAATCTGAAGAGCGATAGTTCCTGGTTGAACTGAAAACTGGGACTAAAAATAGCCACTTGTCCCTGTTCTTTGCCCTGTTCTTGCCTTGGTGTGTATTGGAGAAGGGATGGTGTAAGACATGGGGCTAGTTTGCCCAGCCAGCCAGACTTGTGGCCACATGTCTCTTACTAGATGTTAGATCTCACATGTTAGTGATGATCACAATCACAGTAGCTCAACATTGTTTTCAGCAATTCTGATGAGGTTCATTCCTGTCTCCAATTAAGCACCCTATTATGTAACACATTTAGGTGGAGTGGAGATGGCTTGAGATTCTAGGCACATTATTCATATAAACCTAGTCGTCCAGACCCCCAAGTATGCATTAGCAGAATGTCTTTACTTGGATTTTGGAAAGAATTCATGTGTTATTTCTGCAGGTCAACTTGAATATCTAGCTTGCCATTTTATCATAGATTCAAATGGCTCATCATTTGGGAAACTAACTGCCTTTGTTCATAAGTGCCTCATTTTTTCATTATTGAAACAAAGAATTAAACTCAGTAACTAAGTTTGTTCTCCCAGATTATTAAAATGATAATATCAGTAGACCTTGCAGTATTCCTGTTACTCACCGAGTAGGCTAACCTGGTCCAAAACAGATGGGACGTCACATTTTTTAATTTTAAACTTATGTGCCCTTGGCTTCATTTTTTTAGAGTTCTCTGGGGGAATTGCCTGAGCTTTTGGAAGTCTAGTTTAGATGACAATGTGTGAAGTTTACGTAACGGACGATTTTGTGGAATTTTCCTGGCTGTCACTTTCATATTATGATTCAGAACTGAGAAGTGAGATTCCTTTTGAAAGTCATTCAATTCATGTTCCATAGCATAAACTAAGCAGGAAAGGAGACAAATTTAAAACTGGAATTAAAATTTTCAAATTCTCAGTGGGAGATGTATCAGAAATTAGTCAGATTTACATTAATGTTACATAAAAATGGAAATTTGGGTGTTGGTTTAAGATTGTACTGGTGATTTTTCTCACTACTTAAGGGAGCTCTTAACTCTTACATTCTGAAAAAATACAAATGACTGACAGGTTGTATTCATATACACTTTTGTATCCAATTTTTCACTCAAAATAGATTTCTCTTAGCTCTTCATTCAATATCAACCACAAAGTCTCTGCTACCCAAATGCTAGTAACATCTCCAAACTACTCCATGATAAAAAACAAATCTAGATAATCCTCTATAGCAATAATCATGAAAATGTACATCCCTAAAACCAAAGAAATGAACAAAACCAACTGTCCAGAAGCAACATGGGAAATGTGTCCACTTGTTTCTGTAGATTTTGGGTTTCCATGTGAGGTTGGAATCATTACATTTCCTGTACTATTTTCATTCCCATCTTTTGTGGGTTATTTTATTTTATTTATTTATTGTTTGGTCCTGGGGATTGAACTCAGGGGCACTTGAACACTGAGCCACATCCCCAGCCCTTATTTGTATTTTATTAGAGATCCGGTCTCACTGAGTTGCTAAGTGCCTCACCATTGCTGAGGCTGGCTTTGAACTCTCGATCCTCCTGCCTCGGCCTCCCACGTGCTGGGATTATAGGCGTGCGCCACCGCGCCTGGCTTGTGGGTTATTTTAAATGAGAGCATTGAGTGACCATTTATTCCATCCTTATAAGGCTTTGAACTGGCTGATCACCTGCATTTTGTCAACAGAAAAGGAACCAAAGAGGACTTGGGGTCTTGTGATTTGCCTGCTGGTGTGAACAGGGCACCCTCTCCACCTCCCCCACTTTGAACCTGTTTTTGCCTATTTCTGTGTCTTGCTTCTGACCTTTAGCTTTTTCTTCTGTTCTTAGCACCATACTCATCTTGTGGAACTTATAATTTTGACACTTTATAGACTCTTGCTACTCAAATGTGGTTTTCAACGTACTTCCTATGTGTCTGTTAGAAATGCAGAAACTCAGTCTTTACCTCAGGCCTGGGAAAATCCTATAATGGATCCCAAGAGTAGTGGTCTGAAAGAGAAAGAGAAAAGAAATCTCTCACATTTCGTTCATACCTGTAGACACAAAATTTACAAATGAACCTCTGTTCTAACATTTCTGTAATGTTTTTGGAGTTTAAGGTGAGTAGGGGAAAGTTTTAAATTCAATAAGTTACAGTACAAGGAAGGAGGAAATAATACTTCTGTTCTGCTGGGCAAAGAGGAATCTCAGGAAGAAGCTGTTTTTATGAGACTGCTTTAGCAGGGCCATTCAATGAACATGTAATGAAACATAGTGATACATGTAATACAATGGAACTTGTTTATTTACAAACAGAATTTACATCCATGTCTCATAAGACTGACATTGGATAAGTATTGGAGGCATAACAAAGGAATTCAATTTGTGGAAAGCCATTTTTCAAATGGCTTGTTCTACTTCCTTAAAAAAATATCTCCTAACCTAAATGAACTTCAGGTCTCCTTAATCCGGCATAGTATCTTGTGCACATGGAGGATCCAAGATGGCAGATTAGAGGAAGCCGCACTTTAGGGCAGCTCCGTGGAAAGAATCCAACAAAGCAGATAAACTGCCCTTCATCATATATATATATAGGCTGAAAATACCCATCTCCTGGATGGTTTGAATACTGCGACCCAGGAGAGAGAGACACACATGCTGTCTGCAGCGGCTAGAGCCGCGTGGCTTCTGCTACACCGTCCTGGCAGAGCAAAGGCGGTGTGGAACAAAGCCAGAGCCCGCGCCGGGATAGAACCCCAGCCACACTCATGGCACGCCAGCGTGAAGCCAGCAAAAACAGCTGGCAGAATTAGGGCTGGGAGACCACGGGAGACTGTAGGACAACAACGCCAGTTCAAATCCACACTTGGCCCGACGCGACCCTCAACAGTAAAGCCCCAGAGAAAGTGGCGCGGAGACCAGCGAAGAGGCAAGGAGGAACCCGAGACTGGGAGGACCTTCAACAGACAGCGGGGGAACGCGAGTCCAGTGTGACCACCCTCTGCGACCCTTCAATTGAGGAAGAGCACAGGAAGTAGACTCCACACAAAGACCCATCTCCAGCATCACTCCTCGCTAACCAGGTACGCAGACTTGACCCCGCCCACAAATTCTCTGCATCAGCCAGAGCAGATCTGCTGAACAGCTAATTTAACAAACTGAGAGAGGAGGAGAATAAGCTGCCTATTTGAGACTTGTGAATTCGACTTTGTGGGTTTTTTTTTTTTTAATATCATTGTCATATTGTGTTTTTTTTCTTTCTTTTTTTCCTCTTCTTTATTCCTCTCTCCCATTTTTGTTCCCTCTTGCCTCTCATTCCTTATTTCCTCATCTTCCCTGTCTACACCCTGCCCCTACATTCTCAACAAAGAAGAAAACAAGTTGTATACAGGAACTTGGAATCTTAAAACTGGGGCAACTGAATAGTACATCAAATGGGTGTTTTATATAGTCTCTTCTCTCTTTTTTGACTCACCCTGTCTTCTCTCTTTCATTAATTCTTACTACCCGGCCATTTTCTAATTTCTCTCAACGTTTACATTAGCCTAGCTGAAATACACATTGGTCTTCACACTTAACTGTACATTCCAATTCCTCTCCTCCCCCTCTGCTATTAAGCTACTTCCATAGATTTTTCAGTATTACACTCCTGAAGGGGGGGAAAGCAATATCCTTCCCTCCTTCCTCCTAAGCATATCAGCTTTGTACCCAATATCTGAAACTATAAACCCCATTATAATCACTCAGAATATATTGGAGGCAATATCTAAATTCTCTAACTCTTTAAATTGTGAACAAACTGTGATTAACTGAATATAAAATGTCTGGTTTTAAGGTGTAAAGTATATATAAAGGGAGCTGATAGAATCCTACAACAGGAGCATCATTAGGCCTTAAGGTAAAAACTAAAAAAGTCAAGGTTCCACAGTGCTAAAAGAAAAGACACATAAGCAATATGAAAAAACAAGGGAAGAAAATATCCCAAACAAATCAACATACTTCCTTAGCAGATTCCTTGGCAGGCACAGTAGATCTAATGACAGAACAGGAATTCAGGAAATACATAATCCAAATGATTATGGAGCTCAAGGATGAATTCAAGAAGGAGGTGAGAGAGCAAATACAGGTAGTAAAAGATCACTTTGACAAAGAATTTCATAAACAAATACAAGAAGCAAAAGACTACTTCAATAGAGAGATAGAGGTTCTAAAGAGAAACCAAAAGAAATTCTGGAAATGAAAGAAGCAATAAACCAAATTAAATGCTCTATTGAAAACATCACCAATAGATTAGACCACCTGGAAGAAAGGACCTCAGATAATGAAGACAAAATATACAAACTGGAAAAAAATGCAGAGAACACAGTAAAAATGGTCAAAAATCAAGAACAAAACATCCAAGAAATTCGGGACAACATAAAAAGACCAAATTTAAGAATGGTTGGAGTAGAAGAAGAAGCAGAATTCCAAGCCAAAGGAATGAATAATTTATTCAATGAAATAATAGCAGAAAATTTTCCAAACTTGAGGAATGAATGGGAAAACCAAGTTCAAGAGGCTTACTGAACACCAAATGTACAAAATCACAACAGATCCACACCAACGCACATCATAATGAAAATGCCTACTATACTGAAGAAGGAGAGAATATTAAAAGCCACAAGAGAAAGGAAGCAGATTACATATAGGGGGAAACCAATTAGACTCTGTTCAGATTTTTCAATCCAGACCTTAAAAGCTAGAAGATGCTGGAATAACATATTTCAAGCCCTGAAAGAAAAGGGATGTCAACCGAAAATCCTATACCCAGCAAAATTAAGCTTTAGATTTGAAAATGAAATAAAAACCTTCCACGACAAACACAAGTTAAAAGAGTTTGCAACTCGAAAGCCAGCACTTCTGAACATCCTGGGCAAAATATTCCATGAAGAAGAAAAGAAAAATAGCAAGGAAAATCAACAAAGGGAGATATTAAACTAAAGGCATTACCAACCAAAGGAGAAACCAAATCAAGGTAAATACCATAAACAAATAAAAATGGATGGGAATACAAATCACATCTCAATAATAACCTTGAATGTTAATGGCCTAAATTCACCATTCAAAAGACACAGATTATCAGACTGGATTAAAAGAAATGACCCAACAATATGGTGTCTCCAAGAAACCCACCTCATAGAAAAAGACATCAATAGACTGAAGGTGAAAGGCTGGGAAAAAATCTTACCACTCACATGGGCCAAGGAAGCAAGCAGGGGTTTCCATTCTCATACCAAATAAGGCAGACTTCAAGCCAAAGCTAATCAAAAGGGACAAAGATGGATATTTCTTACTGATTAAGGGAACTATTCATCAACAAGATATAACAATTATAAATCTATATGCCCAAAGTAATGGAGCATCTACATTCATCAAACAAACCCTTCTCAAGTTCAAGAATAAAACAGATCACAACACAGTTATTTTAGGGGACTTCAAAACACCTTTATCACCACTGGATAGATCATCCAAACAAAAGCTAAATAAAGAAACTTTAGGCCTCATTAAAACAATTAATAACTTAGACCTAACGGACATATATAGAATATTTCATCCCTCAGTAAGTGAATACAGTTTCTTCTCAGCAGCACATGGCTCCTTCTCCAAAATAAACCATATATTATGCCACAAGGCAACCCTCAGCAAATAAAAAAAGCAGAGATAATTCCCTGCATTCTATCAGACCATAATGGGATGAAATTGGAAATCAATGATAAAACAAGAAATAAAAAAAATTACTCCAACAACTGGAAGCTAAACAACATCTTACTGAACGAACAAGGGGTTGAAGAAGACATCAAGGAGGAGATTAAAAAATTCCGAGAGGTAAATGAGAACACAGATACATCATATAGAAATCTCTGGGACACTATGAAGGCAGTATTAAGAGGAAAATTTATTGCACTGAGTTCATTCCTCAAAAGGAAAAAAAAACCCAACAAATAAATGACTTAACATCACACCTCAAAGCACTAGAAAAAGAAGAACAGACCAACACCAAGAGCAGTAGAAGACAGGAAATAATTAAAATCAGAGCTGAAATTAATGAAATTGAGTCTAAAGAAACAATTCAAAGAATTGACAAAATTAAAAGTTGGTTCTTTGAAAAAATAAATAAAATTGACAGACCCATAGCGATGCTAATGAAAAGAAGGAGAGAAAAAACTCAAATCACTAACATCCGTGATGAAAAAGGAAATATCACAACAAACACCTCAGATATACAGAGAATAATTAGGAATTACTTTGAAAACTGGTACTCTAATAAAATAGAAAATACTGAAGACATTGACAGATTCGTAGAGTTGTATGAATTGCCCAAACTGGATCTGGAGGATATACACAATTTAAATAGATCAATTTCAAGTGAGGAAATAGAAGACACCATCAAAAAACTTCCAGCTAGAAAAAGCCCAGGGCCTGATGGCTTTACAGCAGAGTTCTACAAGACCTTCAAAGAAGAACTAATACCATTGCTCTTCAACTTATTTCAAGAAATAGAAAAAGAGGGAGCTATCTCAGACTCTTTCTATGAGGCCAATATTACACTGATTCCAAAGCCAGGCAAAGACAAAGCCAAAAAGGAAAACTTCAGGCCAATATCTTTAATGAACATAGATGCAAAAATTCTCAACAAAATCCTGGCAAATCGAATACAAAAACATATGAAAAAGATAACGATCAAGTGGGGTTTATCCCAGGGATGCAAGGTTGGTTCAACATACGGAAATCAATGAACATAATACATCACATCAATAGACTCAAAGATAAAAACCATATGATCATCTCAATAGATGCAGAGAAAGCATTCGACAAAATACAACACCCCTTTATATTCAAAACACTAGAAAAACTAGGAATAACAGGAACATATCTCAACATCATAAAAGCTATTTATGCAAAATCCCAGGCTAACATTATCTTAAATGGAGAAAAATTGAAAGCATTCCCTCTAAAAACTGGAACAAGACAGGGGTGCCCCCTTTCACTGCTGTTATTTAACATAGTACTTTAAACTCTGGCCAGAACAATCAGACAGACGAAAGAAATTAAAGGGATCCAGATAGGAAAAGAAGAGCTCAAATTAGCACTATTTGCTGATGACATGATAATATACCTAGAAGACCCAAAAAACTCTACCAGAAAACTTTTACAACTAGTAAATGAATTCGGCAAAGTGGCAGGATACAAAATCAATACCCATAAGTCAAAGGCATTTTTGTACATCAGTGACAAACCCTCTGAAAGGGAAATGATGGAAACTACCCCATTTACAATAGCATAAAAAAATAAAATACCTAGGAATCAACTTAACAGAAGAAGTGAAAGACCTCTTTAAAGAAAATTATAGAACACTAAAGAAAGAAATTATAGAAGACCTCTGAGGATGGAAAGACCTTCCTTGTTCCTGGATAGGCAGAATAAATATTGTCATTATGTCCATACTACCAAAAGCATTATACAGTTTTAATGCAATTCTGATCAAAATCCCAATGACATTCCTCGAAGAAATAAATAAAGCAGTCATGAAATTCATCTGGAAAAATAAGAGACCCAGAATAGCTAAAGCAATCCTTAGCAAGAAAAGTGAAGCAGATGACATCACTATACCAGATTTTAAATTATACTATAGAGCAATAGTAACAAAAACAGCATGGTATTGGCACCAAAACAGACCAGTAGACCAATGGTACAGAATTGAGGACACAGAGACTAATACATATAATTTCAGCTATCTTATATTGGACAAAGGTGCCAAAAATGTACAGTGGAGAAAGGACAGCCTCTTCAACAAATGGTGCTGGGAAAGCTGGAAATCCATATGCAACAAAATGAAATTAAACCCTTATCTCTCACCATGCACAAAATTCAATTCAAAGTGGATCAAGGACCTAGGAATTAGACCAGACACAATACGCCTAATAGAAGAAAAAGTAAGCTCCAATTTCCAACATGTCGAATTAGGCCCCAAGTTCCTTAATAAGAATCCTGTAGCGCAAGAATCAATGAATGGGATAGATTCAAACTAAAAAGCTTCTTCTCAGCAAAAGAAACAATCAGTGAGGTGAATAGAGAGCCAACTAACTGGGAACAAATATTTAGTACATGCACATCAGACAGAGCACTAATTTCTAGAATGTATAAAGAACTCAAAAAACTCAACACCAAAAAAACCAAATATCCCAATAAATAAATGGGCCAAAGAAATGAACAGACACTTCTCAGAAGAAGATATACAATCAATCAACAAATACGAAAAAATGCTCAACATCACTGGCAATTAGAGAGATGCAAATCAAAACTACCCTAAGATATCATTTCACACCAGTCAGAATGGTAGCTATTAAGAACACAAACAACAATAAATGTTGGCAAGGATGTGGGGAAAAAGGCACGCTCATGCATTGCTGGTGGGACTGCAAAATGGTGCAACCATTATGGAAAGCAGTATGGAGATTTTTTGGAAAACTGGGAATGGAACCACCCTATGACCCAGCCATCCTACTCCTGGGTCTATTCCCAAAGGACTTAAAAACAGCATATTACAGTGACACAGCTATCTCAATGTTTGTAGCTGCACAATTCACAATAGCTAGGTTGTGGAACCAACCTAGATGTCCCTCAGTAGATGAGTAGATTAAGAAAATGTGGTATATACACACAATGGAATTTTACTCAGCAATAAAAGAAAATAAAATTATGGCATTTGCAGGTAAATGGATGAAGTTGGAGGACATAATGCTAAGTGAAGTTAGTCAGTCTCAATAATCCAAGTACCAAATGTTTTCTCTGATATAAGGAGTCAGAGTCACAGTGGTGTTGGTTGTTGGGGTACTTAGGAAGATTAGAGGAGCACTAGAGTGGTCAAAGGGGAGGGAGGAGAAAGGAGGGAGTTAGGGGGGTTTGGGGGGGGTGAAAAAAAGGGGAGGATAATAAGATGGATATCATTATCCTAAATGCATGATTGAAGACTTGAATAGTATGAATATATTTTGTATACAAACAGTGTTATGTGAAAAGAGGCTCTATGTGTGTATTATGAACTGTAATGCATTCTACTAGAATGGCCAATGGGGAGGGAGGGGAAGGGAGGGGGCAAAAGGGTGAAGGAAAAAAAAAGATGGTAGAATGAGATGGATATCATTACCCTAAGTGCATGTATGAAGTCACGAATGGTGTGAATATACTTTGCATACAACCAGAGATTTGTAAAAAAGTGCTCTATATGTGTAATATGAAATGTAATGCATTCTGCTGTCATTTATAACATCTTAGAATAAAAAAAAAGTATCTAGTGCACATGATTCTGTCTCAGGGTTTGCTCTATGCTGTAATGATTTATTACCTATTCATTGGTGCATAGGCCACTGTAGATTGTGAAGATGTGTATCATCTTGTCTATCTTTGTCTTCATTTCTTGCAGTGGTCCCTGATAACTTGTAGACAGTCATAAATGAACCAACAGGGAGTAAATGACATCTGTGGTGGTTCTCAGCTCTGGCTACACTTTATACTTCTCTAGGGAGCTTGTGTATAATATTGATTTCTGAAAACTGCCCCTAGAGGTCTGACTTTATTGTCTTGGGGTAAGGAACTGTCACAGGTATTTGAAAATCTAGCCAAAATGATTCCAGTGTACAGTCAGAGCTGAAAACCAATATTGGACAGATTATCTAAATATTCTTTTCAATCCAGTGAGATTATATCATAATTTTAACCAATTACTACATGAAATTAGCATTATGGATATTAAAGAACAACAATTTGATAGCAAGAGCTGGAATGGGTATTCAAATCACACTGCACGATGATGATGATGATGATGGTGATGCTGATGATGCTAGAAACACATTCTATGAAATCTAAATTGCTCATCAGCCATGGTGCCCTTCACTACATGCACTATCTGGTTTCATCTCTGTAACCACCCTGTGAGAAGGACATTGCAAGTTTTTTATTCCATTTTACAAGGTGGGACAATTGAAGTTGCATGACAGTGAAAGTTTGTATTTGACTTCAAATCATCTTAACATTTACTTTTTCATTTTGGGAGAATAAACTTCTGAATTGCCCATTTTAGATCTAAAGTGCCATATAAATGGAAAGAAAGTAGAGAAGAGCATGCACTGGGGCTGCTAGTTAGAAGCCTGGTGCCCATGTTGGATAGATTGTCCCGAAATGAGGGGTGGCCTGGTAGAAAGCTTGTTGGTACTCATGGTGGAGCTGAGTGGGACTGGGTGTGGAGGAACAGATATTGACCAGGAGGCCTCACTCTGCAAATGTGGGAAATGAGGGGGGTCAGAACTTAAGAGGTTTAGTCTAGGAAACACAGGTGGCCAAAAATGCTCAATCTCCCTGAAAGTTTTCTATGTGCCATGCACCATTTTAAACTCTTTGTGAGTATTGACTTAATACTCATAAAACCCTGTAAGGAATGGACAATTATCTCTATTTTACTGTTGACAGAATGGAAGCAGCATAGTTAAGCAACTTGCTCAAGTCATACATCTGTAAGCACCAGAACATGCACCCAGGAGGTCCCTCTCTTCCTGCTTGCCAACAGGGTTAAGGCAGGCAGCCTGTAGCCCCAGGAGATGTAGTCAGGATTCAGAGGTCTATCTGATGCTAAATGTAACACTATGTTATGTTTTATTATCTGGTGAACTGTTGCTATTATTGTTAACATGATGCCTTTTCAATGAAGGCCTGTCTTTGGTGGTCTGGGAGGCATAATTTAAGGGGTGGGATACGAGGTCATCATCTCACTAAATATTTCCCTACTCTCTGAAGCTTCATTTCTCAGAAATTGTTTGTAGAGTCACAGAAGATTTTAAAGACAAAAAAATTTCTATAAACTGCCAAACTAGCAGAGTTACTTGTTTTACTTGATTTCCCTCCTACTCAGAACTCCCACGGTTTCACTCTTCACTTCACACCCCCGCTCCACAAGGCATTTTGAAAGAATCGCACACTTCAAGGGCTGATTTCCAGCCTGTTTCATTTGGGAAGACTTTCTTTTACTTTTCTTTTTTCACACCACACACCACACAAACACACACACACACACACATAAAATTTTCTTCTCTTTCATCTATCTTTAGGTGTGGATCATGGTTCTGTTCACGTAGTCACTTTCATGTGTAACAATGTGGATCTGGAAATCCTGTTGTCCCAAGGTTGAGGGTGGGAAGGTTAGAGAGAGTCACTTGAAGTCCATCACTTGGGAAATAGTTGTACAAGGAGTAGGTGCCTTCCCCCCTCCCGTTGGCCATAGAATGGCAGCACTTAAGCCTAGTATTAGGGTGCCTCCTTCTGCTCTCTACTTAGCTTGATGAGGGGCCTGCTATGTCCCAAGGGTAACAAAAATCAAGCCTTCCACAGGCTGATAGGGCAAGTCTTTATGAAGCCAGATCTGCATATAAACTTCTGACAATTTTCTGCTTGAAGATCTTGGGAGCCAAACTTGAGGAAGATCATTAAGACAATGCTTAGACAAACGAAAGAGAGGATGCGTGTCCCTTCGTTGTCACTGGAGAAACCCCAGATGTGGAAACAGTGCACTGTTCCAATTGACTTTAGTGTATCTAAACAGATGTAGGGGCTCCTGTACCAGGGGCCTTGGCCAGGTGAGTTGCTGGGGCAGTGCTATGGTTTGGAAGTTAAATGTCACCTCAGAGTTCACATGTGGAAGGCTTGGACCCTAGGCCGTGGTGCTGGTGGGAGGTGGTGGAACCTTTAAGAAGTAGGACCTAGTGGAAGGAAGTTAGGTCATTGGAGGAATGCCCTTGAAGGGGATGTTAGGACCCTCCCACCTCTTCTTTCTCCCCCTGCTTCCTGAGGTGGACAGCTCTGCCCTACGATACACTTCCTGGCATTAGGTTCTGCTTCACCACAGGTCCAAAATGTCAGGACAAACCAGCCATAGATTAAAACCTTTGTGAGCCAAAATAAATCTTTTCTCTTTTTAAGTTGGTTTTCTGAGATAATTTGTCACAGTGACAGAAAGCTGGAATGATTTATTAATTTGTGCTCTCTCCCTGCTTTGTTCCAGAGTGGGCTTGATAGCGTTCACAAAAAAGAGAAACTAAAGTAACATTGGTGAGTGGGACCATGAAGATCAAGTACCAATGAGTGGAAGGCATGAGGAGCTGGCCTGAAAATGAAGGTGCGTGGCCCCATGTGTTTCCTAAAAGAGGCCACAAAGCAGGTATAAGTTTCTTGAAAGTCATGGCTTTCTGTCTTTGTCTGAATCATCAATTATAGATATATTCCAAATGAGAGATCTTTAACTACAATTGGATCCTTTCTTAACTTAAGCAAATCATTAGTGCATTCAATTATGAAAGAACACAAATCAAAAGGTGTGAAATTCTAAGAATACATATGAAAGAATGTGTCAAAATTTCAGTTGTGATGGAGGTGATGCAAATGTATTTAAAAAGTATAGGTTGAGAATTGACTTAAAAAATTCCTGTGATTCAGATGCAGAGGGTGGTTCATAGACTGGTAAAGG
Organism: Tamias sibiricus; assembly: GCA_025594165.1. Classification (NCBI taxonomy): domain Eukaryota; kingdom Metazoa; phylum Chordata; class Mammalia; order Rodentia; family Sciuridae; genus Tamias; species Tamias sibiricus. The sequence continues at coordinate 39,595,562 of CM046664.1, read as the reverse complement.
TTAAGAAGCGGTAAAACTTGCCCCTTTACCATGACCCCATCCCTTTCCATTACCAATCATTTAAAAAAAACATTTGTAACATTTTTATAAGGATTTTCTTTACTTTAAAGAATGGGAATATAGGATGGTTTATGTAGCAAATACACTATAACAAAACCCAGGACTGTCTATGCAATTTGTTGGGTGCAGTGCAAAATGATTATGTGAACACTTATTGAATGACAACTCAATTTTTGTAAATACATTAGTGGTGTAGTTGTATTGTAGTTTTAATTTGCATTTTAGCTATTACTAACATGTTCATAAACATTTGCATGTACTTATTGATCATTTGAGTTCCCTCTTTTGTGGAGAACTTATTCAAATATTTTTCTCTATTACTTTCTGTCTTTTTGTGAATGATTTGTAACTCTTCATATGTTCTATATTTAAGGCCATTGTTTTAATGTGGAGGAAATATGGTCTCCTACTTTGTGATATGAATTCTATCCTCTCTATGATACCTTTATGAATGGAACTGGTTCATTCTGTAGATCAATTTTTATGTCTTGTGTGAAGTAGAAATCCTGTTCCATTTTTAAAAAATGAACTTGCAATTGTTCCTGTGTCTTTTCCCCCCCCCCCCCCAAAGAATCTCCTTTCTCCCTGCACTACAGAGTTTTGTCTGTTCTTAGTCTGGTGTTCACAGATCCGGGGTCTGGTTCTCTGCACTCTCTTGTACTTTATAAAGTATGTCTGCAGTAAAATTAACTTCTCAGTGGGGGCAATAGGGTAGGCTATGGTGTTCATGAGTTTCTTTTATTTATAAGTTTGTGGGTGAAAAAGTGAAGAAGTGATAGGGTAGAAGCCAGAAGGCCCAAGTTCAAAATCATCTGGGCCATGTTTACAAGTGATCCCATGTAAATAGTTTCTATAGATGAAATACACCCCCATTAAAAAAAAAAAAGATAATAGCTGTCACCTAGCCGACTTAGCAGAGTCCTTGACAGAATCAAATGATAGGATGTAGATTTTTCAAATGTTTGTTGACACACATAACATGTAGTGAAAACACAGAAGGAAAATAAGAGAGCAGGTACATGTTGTAATAGAAAACCATCGAGAGTAGAGTGGATTTGCTCTCATAATAGCAGGTGGAAACTGAACATCATGTGAATCATCACTGGAGTGTTACTGTGATATGTGTTTGCTTATTACTTCTTGGGACTCACTACTTTCTATTTCTACTGTTATTACCAAAGCTGGGAATAGATATTGATCTCGTTGTGTTTTAATGTGGGATCAGTAGGGACAGGCTCCCAAATTTCTTTATTATTGATGCTTGAGAATTTTCTACTATTGCTTAATTCCTCTGAATTAGCCTTTAGTCTTTCCCTGGGAATTGCTCTTGCTAAGCAGTGGTAACACAGTGAACCCTACACATGAATGCAATCACATCATTTAAACTTTTTATAAATTAACCATATATGGAGAGAAACAAACATTATTCAATGCCATCAGTGGGGGGTTAGATTGCTGAGAGGAGTGAAAGAAGAAAACAAAATGATGGGTAGAGAAAAAAATCATGCTTTACCTGCTTCATTCCTCATGCAAACACATACTTATTCATTGATCAATTTACATACCAGTCAGCTCTGTGGTTTATTTTTTCTAATATAAGAAGAAATGCTGGCCCTCCATGTCCTTGCCTTTTCCTTTCTCTTTAGCTTTCTATTCAAGTGGTTCTTAAAGTGTGGTCCCAGACTAGCAGTATCAAAACATCACCTGAGAACACTTTAGAAATAACAATCCCCAAGCCCTCCAGTGATCTCCTAAATCAGAACTCTGGGAATGGGGAGGGTGGGAGAAATAGGAACCTTGATAAATCCTGTAGATGAGTCTGTGTATGTTCATGTTGGAAAGTTTGGTCCTATTCAGATGCCCTGACTGGAGCTATTTGTCTTAGAAGCCTATGCACTGTATACTCCCATGCCTTTGCTTCTGGTGTTACCCTTATTTGTCACTCAAGGTTTAGCTTAGGTAACAGCTGTACCTAACTCCTGGTGGGTGCTTTGTCTCCCGTATCACATTGTATTAGGGGCTGTGAGCTCCTAGGGACTGGGTGAAACTAACTTATTTATCTTTGAATTCTAGCACCTGTCTCCATGATTGGCCCATAAAAGGTACTCAATCATCACTTCCTGAAATACTATTAATATGGGACACAACATGATGTAGTGGGGAATAATCTTAAACTTGGAGATGAAAAGCCCTGAACTGAAGTTCAGGCTCCACAATTTTGTAGACAAGTATCCCTAGACAATTCATCTACAGCGGAAAATTTTTTCTACTTCTTTAAACTTTCCACAAAGCTACTTTCTGGTGAAGGTTCTTGCATTAACTTGATCTCTCAAATTCCCAAGATAACCACAGACCTTCATCTGTAAAACCTAATAAAGAGATAAAGGAAAAAGGAGGGAATATCAAGGGCTTATTGGAAGACACTATTTTGTCTAAGAATAGTAGAAAAAGCCTTGTAGTGATCAGCATGTGTTTTTTTTTTTTTCTTTTGGTTCTACAGTTATTAAATATTCTTCTCTAAAATAAAATAGACAAATAAGAAAGAAATAGGAACTTGCTTCTAATCAGCTCATGCTAGGTGGTAATAACTATCAGGAGCAAATATTGGCTTTGTATTTGGAGATGGACCACTTGGTACAGGACATTATGTGAAACAATCCCAGGGTCAAGGTTAAAGGTGGGGCAGACAAGGTACTAAAGACAATGTACTTTGATCCTTGACTACATTTCTTTGCCCTTCCTCTCAAAGGGCAGCTGAGATGGGCATCCATGGGTATTCAAATCTGTTAGCTTTCATGGGCAAATGGGGAGGGATTAAGATTGGCTAATTTCTGCATTTTCTATTTTTTTTTTTTTTTAACCTAACTCAGAGGCTGTCTATAGTGAGAAGCTGCAAAAATGACCCATGGTCTCTGCATCACCATTCCTCCATTTGAAGGTTGCCTTGGAATGATTCTTGGGTATCAAAGTAAATGTTTGCCTGTGCTGGTAAACTGAATGGTGCATAGCTGTGGGTCGCTGTCAGGGACTGGCAGATACCCTTGCTTTCTGGTTCCAAGAAACCACTAACAGAGTGAAGCATGTGCCAAGGAAGACAGATCATTCTCAGTTTGTTTATAAGCCTCCAGGACCAAGTGGAAACAATTTTGCCAAGCAACCTTCCTTGGGCCAGTTGAAGTGAAACCAAGGTTTGTCCACTTACCTTGATAATTAAGGCACAAAAGACTCATGCAATTCAGGTCTGACTTTTCCTGATCAGGACAGTGATGGTCTCTGCTAATTCAGTCTGGACAGAGTTTTTGATTCCTTGTGGGTTGTTCTGTTGTTTCTGAGTCATTGTTGGACAGCAGAAATGGATATCTGAAGTACAGCTCAGAAAAGCTTGATGCATTGAGCTTCATTATAGCTTGTGTTTTACTTAATTTTTTATTCCTAAAACATGATTTCATTGGTGATGGGCATGCCTGTGGATCCAAATACAAATATAGCATGTTTGCTGTAATGAATTAAGATGATCAAATGTGGAAAAGCTATTTGTTATTGTCTTCAGAATAGCTTCTGATGAGGATTGCATTAAACTGCTCTCTCAAGATTTTCCAACAGAACACTTATTTTTTGGCCCTTTGTGGAAGGGCACAATGACTACAGCTTTGGGTCTGGCCTTTCTAGGGAGCTTCACACAGGACTGGGCATAGTTGAAGCACACACAAGAATGAATATTCCTTCTTTATAAATACTAAAATTTGCATTTTTACTGCCAAAATCTGATTCATAAATAAAAATAAAATAGAGACCAGTCTATTATCCTTGGTATATTATTCATGATTCTAGGAAAGAATTTTTAGCAACCATGAACTGTATCTGATAAGAAAAAAAGTCATAGGTAGACAGATTTTCCCCAAAACTCATGACCTGTTTAATAGGTACAGAAATTGATCATACACGCCAGGCTTGAAAAGGCTTGTTTCTTGTCAAAAGCCTTCATTGTACCCAAACATATAAACAGTAGATAGGTGATTCATTCACTCAGCACTCTGTAAAGCTTTAAAAAGGCTAATTGCCTTGTAAAGCAAGTGGAAAACTTGGGGGGGAGAAATGTCAAAAGGTCTTACAAAAACCTTGAATCAAATGCCAGTAATAATAATAAAAAAAGAACAATAAGTTGAAGCACATGCTATGTGACCATGGGGGATCTCTAATCAGAGGAGGAAAATGCTATGCTGTCTACACTTTGGATAAAAAGAGCAAAAACTCATAGACAGGAAACATGGCAAAATGGAAATTTATTAATAAGACAGAGAGAGAAGCTGAGGCCAAATGTCATGGCAGCAAGCCATCCCTTTGGAAAGGCCTAGGTGGGAACAACAGTGGATAAGCTTGGCCTTTCTTTGGAGCTAATGGGCTCTTAATAGGCAAATCTAAGAATAACCCAGAGACCTTGAGTAGTGCAGAGGAACATTTTGGTCTCCTTTGCAGTAGTCATTCATTTTCAATGGCATGTGTATTTTCTGAGGCACTGACATGCCACCTTCATGAAGTGTTTTTTTATTAAACCCAGATGACAGAAGCACACAGATAGTCCCAAAGCACGGGAAGCATATTTTTCTTGCCCTAAATTTCTGCTTCCTTAACTACTCTTTCAGAGTTTCCTAAATCCAGCAGCTACACCCATGATTCCACAGGAACTTGGAAGAGACAACCAGGATAGAAAAAGAGAGGTCAGAGAGAAGTTGGCTTGGAATTTTGAAAGGTTTTTCCTCTGAAGAATTGGAATAAAATAAAAAGTTTCAAGGTAAAGGAAATTGGGTAAGTATTTCCACTTATTTTTTTCCTATCTGCTTTTGTCTGAATTTCTAGGTTATTTCTTTGATAAAATTTCTCAGGCATTGTAGGTGGACTGAATGATGTGGGGGCACTTCAAGAGTTTTGCAGTGTCCTGGGGTAAGGACACTTAAGCCTTGGGAAGGACTTGGTGAAGAAGCCAATATCCACGTCATCACGTGATGTTGGAAGGGAAGTCGCTCTGGAAACAAGAGGGATATCTTATAACTGCCAGGAGTCCTGGCTAAGATGCCAATGATTGTCTTGAATTCCCTGTCAGCAGCCTCTCAGGGGTGACTATCTCTTAGCTGGGCACCACCCACAGGGGCATTTTTTGTCCTTTTTCCTTTGTAATTGGACCCATGTAGTCATCAGCTTCAGTTTATTTTCTGCAGGTATATTTGGGAATTAAAACTTCTTAGGGGAAATGAGGGTCAGTGTTGCATTCACGACAGGAGTGTGGAATAAAGGCAGGGATTTGTTTTTACCATTATTTCTGTACTTGGCCATGTATCCATTGAATTTTGGTTGGTGATTGTTGAGATTTCCTATTCCTACAATAAAACTCTAGGACTTACAAGGCAAGTAGCTTTTCTAAGGCTAGCCTATTGGTGTTTCTATGCCAGAACCTAGGACAGATGTACAGTACATGTGGGTGGAAACTGAGGCTGTAGGAACTTAGGTTCCAAAGAGAATAGAGAGCTATTCTTTTTTTAAAAAACATTTTTTTAAATAACTTTATTTATTTATTTATTACATGGTGCTAGGGAATAGAACCCAGTGCCTCACATGTGCTAGGTAAGTGTTCTACCACTGAGTCACAACTCCAGCCCAATAGAGGTCTACTTTGACTAATAATGCCATGAGATCCCTGGGCACTGAGTGAACAGTAAGAAAGGGGATTTTTTTTTTTTTTTTTTTTTTTTTTTTTTTTGCAAAGAACCAAGCACACAGTTGACTGGGAAATTAGCTGTGAAAATTGAGGAGAAACCAAATTGCACAGGAACTGACGACCCCAGAGTAGTGAACACATCAGAACAGGCTTCCACAGCGCTAGTGACCAGATCTCACAGAAGTAGCCTGGGGACAAGTGACTGAAAAAGTGCAGATGTCAAATTTTGGTATTCCTACAGATGTGTCCTTTAGCTAACAGCAGGAAATCTAACAAGTTTTTAAATTGACTTAGTTCTGTTTCTTTTCCCAAATGGTAGAATAAAACAAAGAATAACACCAGCACTGTGATCATGATCCTAATGCTGAGAAATAGGCTGATTTCTCTAGTTTAACTTCCTGTAATGCAAGTGAATTTGCAGTGGTCAGAGTGGACCCCCTCCTCTATTCAATCTCTTGTTCCATCTCCATCTTCAGTAGTCTTCAGAGATGTATTGCCTGTTTCTAAGCAAAGCCACACTGATCCTGTGGATGGGTGAACTTTAATCCTTCTCCTAATCTTGCTGGCTGTCTCGGTTCAAGAATAAAGGCTTCCTCTCATTGAACTCAGATTTGGGGCTTCTGGGGACAGCACCCTTCCTACCTGCCAGGGGGTCGAGACTCACCTTAGTCCCAGGTAAGTCTCAGTATCTCATCCTTCACTCTTTACGTTCTGAGAACATTATTTGGTGGCATGAAATTGACAGAAATTTGAGGAGAAGCCATACAAAGCTATGATTTGTGATCATGGGAAGACATGCTTCCAAAAGGTCCCAGAACATTAAAACCAGGCTGCAAAGAATGACACTATGGATAAGAGAGCACAATGCTTTTCGAATGAGTAGATCTTAGAGAGGGATTTTTACTGCATAGCTGCATAGGATGACAAGTTCAGCTACCTCCAAGTTCAGGGTACCTCGAAAGGGTGCTTCCCCCTAGACCTGTTCCTCCATTCCCTGCTTGTGAGTGAACTTCATAGGTGGCTTCAACTAACTCCCTGTAGCTTCATCTATGATACTGCATATTGCAAATGACAGAAATTCCTTCTTTTTAAGGGCTGAAATGACTATATATATGTCTCTTTGAGTGTGTGTGTGTGTGTGTGTGTGTGTGTGTGTGTGTAATCCATTGATGGACACCTTGGTTGATTCTGTATCTAGGCTCTTATGAATAATGTTGCAACCAATATGGAATATACTGATTGCATTTCTTTGAGTAAATACCAGAAAAGAGAATGTTGGACAATTTAGTAATTTTATTTTTAGTTTTTTGAGGCATAGCAATACTGTTTTTTTTTTTTTTTCTTTTTTACACAATGGTTCTACAAATTTACAAGCCCACCAACAGTGGACAAAGGTTGTCTTTCATTTACATTTTCATTAACATTTATCTTTTATCTTTTCAATAATCCTGTATCTGGCAGGTGTGAGGTAAGATCTCATTATGGTTTTTATTTGCATTTCTCTGATTATTATTTTGTTCTATTTTGGGAAATAACTGTTTGGATTCTTTGTTCATTTTAAACTAGGACTTTCCTTTCTATTGAGTTCTTGAATTCCATGTATATTTTGAATATTTGCCCCTTATCAGATTGTGTGATTTGCAAATATTTTCCTCCATTTTGTAGGTTGTCTTTTTCACTATGTTAATTGTTTTCCTTGCCGTACAGAATCTTTTTAGTTTAATGAAATTCCATTTGACTGTTTTGCTTTTGTTGCCTGTGCTTTTAGGGTCATGTCCAAGAAATCATTGCCCAGATTAACATTGTGGAGCTTTTCCCTGTTTTCTTTGAGTAGTTTTCCAATTTCAGTTCTTACCTCTAAGTATTTAATCCATTTTGAGTTGATTCTAGTGTAGGGTGAGATAAGGGTCCAATTTTATCCTTCTACGTGTAGTGAAACAAAACCAAGGCACAGAAAGACAAATACTGACAGATCTCATTTATATGTGGAATCTAAAAAAGTGGAACTCAAAGATGTAGAGAGAAGAATGGTGGTAACTGGGGACTGTGCAGGGTGGTGTGAGGGGGTGACAGGGAAAGGGGACATGATGGTCAAAGAGCTCACATTTTAGTTAGACAGGAGAAATAAGTTCTGGTAATTCATTGCACAGCATGGAGACTGCACTTAATAGCAATGCATTTTATATTTCAAAATTGCTAAAAGAGAAGATTTCAAATACTTAGACCATAAATAAATACTAAATATGTACAGTGATGGACCTGTTAGACTGATTTAATCATTCCACAGTGTATGTGTGTGTCATAACAACACATTGTACTTCACAAGTATGTATACTTTTTATTTGTCAATAAAAATAAGGAAAACCAAATAGGTTTCTTGACCCTGAAGGAGACCAGCAGGAGAGAGAAGAGCCAGGTAGGATGTATTTCCCTGGCTCCTTCCTTAGAAGTTACTACAATGTCCAGACCAGGACTCTCTGGGCTCCTGGGTTCTGGTAACTTCTCTCTCTTGCCACCCTTCCCAGTCTGGGAACAGAATGTCTCTGCTGCTGGCCTGGTAATTATTCCATTCCATACCTACACTTTCATAATCAGTCCTGATTGTCCATAAAGTGTCTCTGAGTTATCCTGTTTTCTGGTGGGATCTAGCCAGGAGCAAGAACTCTCTAAGACTCTCTTATTTCAAGAGGAGCATAAAGAAAAGAGAGTACATCATCGAGATGCCCTGTGGGGTATCAGAGGACCCAGGATCAAAAAGAATCTTTCAGTGATCTGGATTAACAAATTCTAGGCAACATGCAAGATGTTTGAAAGCAAAACTTTAAAAAATTATGATAAAAGTAAGGAGAGATCCACTGTTTGAGTAAAATCAGAACATCTTCCTTCCTTCCTTCCTTCCCTTCCTTCCTTCTTCCTTCCTTCCTTCCTTCCTTCCTTCCTTCCTTCCTTCCTTTGATTGTTTTTCTTTTGGTGTTGGGTATTGAACTCAAGACCCTGAGAATGCCAAACATGTGCTGTACTACTGAGCTACACCCCTTCCTCTGTCCCCAGAACACTTTTATATCAATATAAGGAAGCATGTTTTCTTAAAGCTACAGCAGACGGAAAGAGCTGTGCTAAGAAGAAACAGTATAACCAGAGTGTAGTAGAGTTTGAATTTTTGGTCAGGATGTTGAGGAGGCAATTCAAAGATAAGAATTAGGTGCCTCTTATTTCTATTGAATTCTTAGATTCTACATTGCATTATGCTAATCTTGAGAACAAAACAAGACTTTGGTTTTCTAGGTGCCTCTTGTTTTTTGTGACCTACTTGGATTTCTTTTGAAGGGACATTGTCTGGCTGCATGTTGGTGACATTCCAGCAAGGGCCAAGATGTCCAGGAGAGATAGATAGGGACCCTTCATCAGGCCCTCCCTGGAAAGGGCGACACTGTCAGGTTCCTCCAGTTACATGGGAGCACTGGTGCCTGCTTAGAGAGTCTCGCTTCCCACCAACACCCCTGTTGGCTGCCAGTGCTGATCTGCTCCTTGAATTGTTAAATGAACCTCTTGAATTTGACTGAGCTGCCTGTGGCTGCCAAACTCAACCCCAGCCATCAGCTACATTCCACAGACTAATTGCAACCCATATTAGCAGGAATGAGAGGAAGTGAAGAGAGAAGCAGAAAGAATTGCTTCTTTACCTGAACAACCTTTAACAAATGTTGTTTTGTTTCACAATCAGTTTACTGACTCCTGGGAAGCAACACAATGGATTTCTCCTGGGATTTGAAAGCCTGGCATAGAAAATGGTTTTCTTTAAAATATTTTCACATATATATATTCATATATATTATATATATATATATATATATATATTTTTTTTTTTGTTATTTTATAACTTTTCTTTTTGTTATTTTATTTTATTTATTTATTTATTTTTTTGCTTTAAAGACAGAACATGTTTTAGTCAGCTTTTTCACCATTGTGACCAAAAGATCTGATAAGAACAATTAAAGGAGGAAAAGTTTATTTTGGGGCTCGTGGTTTCAGAAGTCTCAGTTCATAGGAGGCTCCATTCCTCAGGGCTCAAGGGAGGCAGAACATCATGGCAGAAGGGTGTGGTTGAGGAAAGCTGCTCAAGATATCACACAGGAAGCAGAAAAAGAGAGACCGAGAGAGAGACTCCACTTTGCCAGGGACAAAATATATACCTACCTCTTCCAGCCACATCCTATCTGCTTTCGGTTACCACTCAGTCCCTACCAGGGGATTAACTTACTGATTTGGTGAAACCTCTTATGACACAGTCATTTCACCTCTAAACTTTTTTGCATTTTCTCACACATGAGCTTTTGTAGGACACATAATGTCTAAACCATAACAGAATTGCATATGTGTAATTTGTTATGTAAGATATTATTGTTTCTCTTTTTCCTTGAAAAAGAAAAGGATGGGTCTTGCTCAGATCCAGGACCACTTATTAAGTAATAGTGTTTGGAAACCAGGACCAAGGTGATAGCCTTCTGGTTGGAGGGGTGTGGATACAACCCAGATGGAAAATGATTTACTTCTCCAGGGGAGACCTTGAGATCAATACTGACTCCCTTGGTTTTTCACATAGAGGAAGAAGCCAACTCTTGGTCAAGAGGATTAATATCACAGGCTCTCTAGCCAAATTCACCCTTAATAAATAAGTCCAGAGAATTTTTGTTTTGTTTTTATGTTACACTTAGTGATCAGATAGGATTAGGGGCAAAGGAAAACAGGAACTATTTTCTCTTTGGGACCTCTTCTGATAACAAACCCACCCCTATTTTCAGTTTTAGTGTTCATTAGAATATTTATATATTTATATTTACACATGGACTCAAGCTGGTGAGCTGAGGAGAAATGGAACAGGCCACATGCAGATATGTTTATCTCAGAGGCTTGTTCTTAATAGGCATAAACCTGTCATTTCTGAGAACAGGCTCATGATGCGTGTCATTGTCTCTGTATTCACTCTAAGCCCTCTGTGGGTATGTTGAGACCACTTAAACATAGTTATAAAAGTAAAATGATAATAATCCATTAATTATCTCAACAAATGAAGTGCTAATAAGTTGAAGTTGTGCCAGTTTGTTCATATGACTCAGAGACTGAGATTTCGCTGCTCTCATCTGCCTTTATCTAGTAAGATCTGAAAGGAAATGTGATAAAAAATGTCTTATTTCTTCAAGAACACTCCTAAATGTTACGCAAACCTCTTCAAATTGGGACCCAAGGTGCGATTTAAGTGGGAAAACTTAGATACATGGCGAAATGAAGGCCTTGTATCCTATGCCCATCAATAGAGCTCCACAGGAGAAGGTCCTAGTGCCCTAATTCCCTTAACAACTTTTCTGTAGCTCTTATTGTTTCTCTTTTTCTCCTTCCTTAAAATAAAACAATACATGTTGACTTTATAATAATTTATCCTATGACTATTGCTCTACTTATGTGGCATTTCCCTAGATGTGTGCATTACTCCAGGACTTTGATATTGGAGGCAGTCATTAAGATCTGCATGGACAGGACCACAGCACTAAGGGAAGGTTATTAATATCTCCCACGGAACCACTGAGTGAGCTAAGATCCGGAAGTTGAGGGTCCAGGAGAAGCTACCAGTTGGTGGAAGGGCCCAGATTATGACTGGGCTGAGAAGAGCATGTAGCAAGAAAAGGAGCTAGGAGGACTCATGCTTGTTGCAAGGAGTTTGCCTTGGAGAGAATTCTTAGAGACTCATCAGGGGTCACTGTCTACAAATCTTGTATATGGATTTTGTTTTCTTAAAAAAAAAAATCACTGGAAGGATACTTAGAAGTTTACAAAACTGAGTCGAGTAACTCAACCACACCAAGGACATTGGCAGTCTGGGTAGGTGTTATGGTTTAGATACCAGGTGTCCTCCAAAGCTCAAGTGTGAGACAATGCAAGAATTTCCATAGGTGAAATGATTAGTATAACATAATCAGTGGATTAATCCACTAATATGAATTAGCTGGGTGGTAACTATAGGTTGGCAGGGTATTGCTGGAGGAAGTAAGTCACTGTGGGCATGCCTTTGGGGTTTATATTTTGCCCCTGGTGAGCAGAACTCTCTGCTTCATAGTTGACATGTCCTGAGCTGTTTTCTTTCTCCACACTCTTCTGCTATGATGTTCTGCCTCAGCTCAGGCCTACAGTCACAGAGTTGGCTGACTGTGGACTGAACCTCTGAAACCATAAGCCTCAAATAAGCTTTTCCTCCTCTAAGTTGTTCTTCTCAGTTTTTTTTTTTTGGTCACAGGGAGGCAAAAGCTGACTACAACAGTAGGTGATTACAAATGATCCCTAGCTGCTTCTGTAGATTTTCTTTGTGTGTACTTTAACCAGCATCTAGTCAGCACTGGCCACATACCAGGCATCACTTTGGGCACCTTGGGGGGATATAGTGGACAATAACAGCCCTTCTTCATGGAGGATACATGCCAGGGGGTGATGAGAGAATGCAGATGGAGAATGACAAGGCAGAGTTGCAGAATGAGGAGTGGTCCTGGTAGAATGGGGGGCAAAGACCTCTCTGGTAGAAAGTAAAGAGACCTGAAGGACTGAGGAGCCACATGAGCACTGGGAAGGACATTCAATATCCAGACCTCCTTGGGACTGATGTTGGTTTGTCCAACTTCCAGATGAATCAGAGGACGTAGTGGGGCAGGCATGCTGGAAGAGACAGAAAGACATTCAAACAGAGCCATCAAGGCAGATGGAAGGACTTTAGCTTCTACCCTCAGTTGGACAAAAGCCAAAGGAGATCTGAGAAGATGAGAGACAGGGTCAGCATTCTATTTTTAAATGATATCCCTGGATCGCTTCTTGGCCTTTTGGCTATGATCAAATATAAAATATATCCCTGACTATTTGATGGAAACTGAGTTACTGAGACATTCAATATACTATTTTGGTAGTCCGGGAGAAAGATGATGGCAGCTTGGACATGGATCATAATGATGCAGATGGTGAGTATTAGTTGGATTTAGTAGGAGACACCTATACATAGCTGTCCCCCCTTATCTGTGATTTTGCATCTGTAGATTCAACAAACTGTGTATAGAAAAAAGTTTGAAAAAAATTTGCCTCTGTATTGAACATGTACACCCTATTTTTTTGTCATTACTCCATAAACAATAGAGTATAACAATATTTACATAGCATTTGCATTGTATTAGGTATTATAAGTCATCTAGAGATGATTTAAAGTGCAGGAGGATGTGTGTAGGTTATATGCAAATGTGCCATTTTATATAAGGAGTTTAGGCATTCTTGAATTTTAATTTCCAAGGCAGGTTCTGGAACCAATCCCCTGCAGATACCTCTGTGTGTGTCTATGTGTGTGTGTGTGTACGCATTACTCTTTCTTGAGGTTAACCAGAAAACAGCTTACAGCAGAGCAGTATTTACTTCACATTTAAAGCTAATTACATAGGGCAGTGAGTATGTGTGTGTTAAAATACACAGATTTTAACTGTGCATATTTGAGTTGTACAACAGAATGTTTTGATATGCATAGATATAGTGAAATGTCTACTACAGTGAAGCAAATTAACATACTCATCACTTTCCATAATGCCATTTTTTTGGTATATGTGTACGACCACCTAAAATCTACTTTTAACTAATGCCCGGTATATAGTGTAATATTATTATTAACTTTTGTTCTCATGCTTTGAAGTAGATCTCTAGACTTATTCATCTTTCCTAACTCCAAGTTTGTACTGTTTTATCTACTTCTTCCATTTCCTTGCCCCCAGTAGTCCTGGTAATCCCCGTTCTAGTCTTGGATTTTATATGTTTGACTTTATTTTATATTCTACATGTAAGAGAGTTCACAAATATCTTTCTTTCTGTGTCTGGATAAAGAGGATCTGTTTTGAAGAAAATAGGAGGAGGTTTCAGAAAATCAAGAGACAGTCTAATCATAAGGCTCTTACTGCCTCTGTATTTCCTGAAATGATGCCAAGTATAACCTGGGTACTGTAGGACAATTGCCAGCTTTGGCACATACACATGCTGACTTGCTTATAGGCTGAAGGGATGGGGGCTGAGGGAATGCTTGGGCCTCAGCCCATTTACATTCCATGTACAGAACCAGAATACTGTGTCAAAGTACAGGAGTTGCTGCTCTAACTCAGTCTATATCCCTCCTTCTGGAAGATGGTGGATTCATGGATTAACCTCCTTGGCCCTGCCTTTCCTCACATGTCCTGGAGATGCAAGTTACCTTTTCTTGTCTAATCCAGAAGAGAAACAGAAAACACACTGTTGCAATGTTCAGAAAGGTTTGATTCTCTGCTGTGGTTTAAATATGGTGTGTCTCTTCTGAAACTTATATTGAAATTTAATCTCCATTATGAGATATTAACGGATGGGACCATCCAGGAACTTTAATTGGTGGCTAGGGCTCTGCTTTCAGAATGGTCTTATCCACTCATGCAGTTAATGGATTGATGGGTTAATGCGTTATCCTGAGAGGGGAGTATGTTATAAAGTCATGCTTGACTAGGTCTCACTCTCCCTGTCTCTTGCCATGTGGCATCTAATGCATCTTGGGATGCTGCTAACAAGAAAGCCAGATTGTCTTGGGTCCAGTATCATGGGCCAAATTAAACCTCTTTCCTTTAATTTATATCATTTGTGGCATTGTATTATTAGCAACAGAAAATGAAGTAAGACAACATCATCACAGTATTTTTTTTCTATTTTCTTAGTATGGGTCTACTTTATGAAATAGGGCCACACACTCCTTGTTTTCACTTACTTCAAAAAGAATAAGAATAGTTGCAGAGGCTGAGGTTGTGGCTCAGTAGTAGAGCACTGGCATGTGTGAGGCACTGAGTTTGATCCTTAGCACCACATAAAAATAAATAAATAAAAATAAAGGTAGCCGGGCGCGGTGGCGCACGCCTGTAATCCCAGCACTTTGGGAGGCTGAGTCAGGTGGATCGCGAGTTCAAAGCCAGCCTCAGCAATGGCGAGGCACTTAGCAACTCAGTGAACCCTGTCTCTCTAAAAAAAAAAAAAAAGGGCTGGGGATGTGGCCCAGTGGTCTAGTGCCGCTGAGTTCAATCCCCAGTACCAAAAAAAAAAAAAAAAAAAAAAAAAAAAAAAAAAAAAGGTATCGTGTCCATCTACAACTAAAAGCAAAAAAAAAAAAAAAAAAAAAGAGTAGTTGCAGTGTGTAATAATGGTCTACATCCAAAGAGAAATGAACAACATTCTATAGGCTTCCTCAAGGTTCTCAGAAATTTCCCATGAGTTTCCATGACTACTAAATAAGTAAAAAGATTATAGACCTGTGAGCCAGACGTTGAAAAACCGTAACAGATTACTGAGGACACAGTTTGTAAATGCACTAAGAGGAAAAAGGGCTCATGTAGAGATAAGCACCAGTCAAAGCATAAGTTGGAGAGCAGTGCTATCTCCCTTCATTAGTGCATGTTGATTGACTCAGTCACATAGTGACAGCATTTATGGTGCATGTTCATGATGAGTGGGTTTGATGAGTTTGGAGTGAATTTAAGTTATGAAATATAAAGATTTCAGTAGCTTTGTACCAAACCCAACCCCAAATTAGGCAACTAGCCTTCTAATTTCTCTGTGTCCCTGGAATTCTTGTCAGTGTTCCAGATTCCAGTTGTATTTTGTTCTCAGGGTGCTCAGCATGTCCTTGACTCACCTCCTTCAGGCTTCAGCTTCTGCTGGCTCCTCCTCTCTTCATCTTTATCAAGGTCAGCTATGCCTGTATATATTCACTGTACTCTTTGTTTTATTCTGAGTAATCTTCCTGTCCAGCTTAAAAGTAGTGATTCAAGTGTTGGATACTCAAGGAGCTTCTGCCTTCTTCATACCTGACAGATCTTATGACTAGATTGTGTGGGCTTGGGCAATGGATAGAAAGAGTGGAGGAGGTGGGCCAGCTCCTATGAGGATGAAGAAAATGAGGAAGTTGATAGACCTGTGCCCCATGAATCACCAAACAAACTCACCAGCAGATCTACTTGGCAAAAGCAATGCAAATTGGAGGTAGGCAATGATTTGGTGGTTTGAATGGTCTGATATAGTAACTGATTGTGTCATTGAGTAGGTGGGGAAATGTTTTTAGGACAGCAGATCCTTCTTGTCTGTCCCCAACTCACTGATAATTGTTGAAAACCGAGTTTAACAAATTAGAGGTATATTTCTTGAAACTTCTTTCAGGACTAATGTTAATCTTCATTCTTACATTCCTTAATTCTTATGTGGCTATCCTGTTTTAAAGAAAATTATATGAGAAGCACTTATGTAATACATTTCAGATATAAGGAGGCTCCATTGCAGTTTGCTAAAGAATTTTGGGACCCCATGTGGTGTTCATCTCAATCTATACATATTCTAATAATTACTTGCTGTGGAGTGAACTTAACAAAAGGGTGTACTGTCATCTTTCCCAATTAAGGTGTCCATCTGCTCCTGTTTTTGAATTAAATTTTGCCTGTGGTAACATACTGTACAGTAAATGTCCCTTTTTGGCTTGTTCTGTTTTATGTGACTGACAGTTTTTTTTTTCTTTTCCGTTCAGCATGTGCATAATGAGCACGAGCAAATAAAGAGATGTCTGATGATGATCCTTGAGTAGTGAGACTTTGAAATTTAGTTTGATTGCCCTGAACTCCAGGTTTTGCAATCCAAGTCAAAATCAGCAAATACAGAGAGAGAGAGAGAGAGAGAGAGAGAGAGAGAGAGAGAGAGAGAGAGAGATTACATTATCTTACGCAAATGTCCCTTCAACCTCAATCTCTTGACCTTTGTTGCCATCTTCATTTTCAAAGAAAGAAACTGAAATACCAGAATATTAAGTACTTTAACTCAAAATTATAAAGGTTTGAGTTGTGCACCAATAATATATGGACCAGATCAAAGAGCATCATGCACTCAAAAGGAATTATCCTTGATTGTGTGTATGGGCTGTGTATGCATGTTTGTGTGTGCACATGTGTACATGTAGTTCTTAGATATTTAAAATAGTGTGATCTCAGATAAATGGAACCTAAACAGAAGAAATAGTTAAAACTAATATCTCCTGGGAGAGCATTTCCTGTTTTGGGGTACTCTAAAGATCGGAACAAATCTACTGCAAGATGTAAAAAAGCAGAAGCAAAGCTCATTGTGTGATGAAATTATAATGAGATGTGAAGCTTAGTGATAGTTAAGGAACCTCCAGAATGCTTAGTGAAGACTGTGGCCAGGATGAAGACTTTGAGCTTAATGAGCGCAAAACCTGGTTCACAATTAAAAATCATGAACAATAGTCATTAACTTTTGTTTGTCTGTCAGTCCTTTGTTCAAAATATTAAGGGGAAAATATCTGCAGTTAGAATTGACAGACAAATGTGCCCATAGGAGGTACAGGTATGTGCAGTGGCCTAAGTCTAAGTTGCTGCTGGGAATAAGACTTGGCAATTTTCTGTACCCATTCTGGTGTTTCTACTACTGTGTCTATGGTGATAGTTGGTCTAACACTATAAATTTTCTTGTAGGGCAATATTATATGAAGCTTTGCAAATCATGAACACAAAGCAGCAAATTTTAATTCTGCATCCTGAGTGTCCTTTGTTTTCAGTGATGATTATTGGCACCTGGAGGCTGGAAGTCATGGTGCTGTGCTCACTGCTGCTGCTCTGCTGACTGTGCATGAAGCTTGTCCTCTGACAGGCCTCAGTCTGGATATGCAAGGACAGCTCAGAAGTGCGGATCCTGGTGGGCTGAACTCACACCATGAGCTCAGGGTTGTAGTAAGGCAGGGTAGGAAATAAGGGAACATTGTATTCAATGCCAATGTGCCAGACATAGTCTCTATATTCAATTTTGTTTTCACAGGACTGTGTGATGTGTGTTAACATATGTTCTCATACATATATATTATTTTAGAAGTGAGAAACTTGAGGAACAAAGAACAAGTGGTCCCCAACTGTAATGGTTCTGCTTCCGTTTTTCAACTTTATGATGGGTTTATTGGGATAAAACCTCAATATAAATAGAAGAACATCTTTATTTAAAAAATGAATCTAGTAAGTTCCACATCTGTTAAGTAACAGAGACAAGACTGGATGAATTTGATCCTGCTTCCAAAGTCCTCACTCTGTATACTACTCTCAGCTCATTCTCCCTTCTTTCAATCCTGATGCCGACTGTATGGACTGTAGGGTTAGACATATAGCGTGTTTTTCCACCTGTCAAGAAGGTATGAAGATAGTCTCATTGACTGCACATTGGAAGGATAAAATGAGAAAATTTATGGGCAACTGCCACTGAGCTTTAGGTATATGGTAGGTGTTTGGATATATGGTAGGTGTTCAGTGAAAATAATTTCTCTCGGTCCATGAATACTATATTCTCATTGAACTTGCTAACAACACCACATCCTCCCTACTCTCCAAAGAATAAGATTTTAAGGCTAAGTACCATTGGTATTGTGGTTTGGATGAGTGTAGCCCAAAGGCCTTTGTGGTAAAGGCTTGATTGCTAGCCTGAGGCTATCAGGAGTTGGGAGAACCTTTAAGAGGTGGGCCTTAGTTGGAGGAAGTTGGGCACTGGGGTTGTGCCTTTGAAGGGAATATTGGGAACCTAGCTCCTTTCTCTCTCTCAGTCTCTTTGCTTTCATTTTCCTAGTTGTTCCCTCATAGTAATATAAAGATGTCTAACACAATGAAGATTCAGAGTCATTTAGTCACTCTCTTTCAGAGTTATAGAACTTAATGTCTGAGGTGGGAGATGGGTATTGTGTGACAGGATGTATGTGGTTAAGTGTGAGTTCACCTCTGTTAACTAGGAGAATAATGCTATGGATTTCCCTTAATGGTGATGGCACAAAGAGTCATCTTCCTGTCTAGTAAGTTGGAGCTGATGAAGCTATGGAGATGGATTCCTTCCCTACATCTTTCCTTCAAGGTGTTTATACTATAAAGAGGAGAGACCATTTCTACCCTGGGGGACAGTTTTCTCCTTCAATGTGTTCAGTCATGTGTTCTGATTTGCTGTGATTGACACATGTCTAAGAACAGATCTACTGCTTGTGACCATCAGGAAGGGCTTCTACTGGATGCCAGCCTACCTAGATGTGTTAGTCAGCTTCCTGTTACTATAATAAAATATCTGAGATAATCAACCTTTAAAGAGGAGTGGTTTGATGTGGCTCAGATTTTGCAGGTTTCAGTTCATGACCAATTGGTTCTTTAGTTTTGGACCCATTGGGAGGTAGAACATCATGGTGGGAACACATGGTATAGAAAAACTGGTTACCTCATGGTCAGGACATGAAAGTAGGATATGAGGGAGCTGAATTACCAATATCCTTTTCAATGGCATGCCCCAGTGACCTAAAAACCACATTTGAGGTCCCAGATATTAAAGGTTCTACCACCTTCTAATAGCACCAAGTTGTGTACCAAACCTTTAGCAACTGGGCCTTACATTACAGATCCTAACTATAATATTGCATAACAGTGCAGTCTATTTTTATACTACTTTGCCTGGCAGATTTGGAGAAGAAAATTATTGCTTAATAGCATGGTCTTTCTCCATCTTCTGTCCACATTCATGGTTTTCTGGAAAATGATCTAAATGAAGCGAGACTTACAAATAAATTAAGGAGACAACAGAGAAAATGAACATTTTGACACTCCCCAAAAAGGTTTTTAATCCCCCTGTGCTCAAAAAAGAGAAAAAATATAGCCCTTGCTAGACTAAACCTTTAAATAACTTTTGGCACTCAAAATGTCAGGAACCAGGTAGAAACCCTAAAAATTAGTTTTGTGGGTATGGGAGGTTAATAGGAAGTAGAATGTTTTTCTTGAGTTAAGTAATATCTGAAAGCAGACATTCCACTCTGTGATTTATGAAGAAAGAATGTGAAGTGTTACCAAACAGATTCCCTTTGGCAGCCTCAGCTGTCATTTATGTCAACCTAAAATCAGTTCTTCCCTTCCTTGATTTCATGACTCTGAAAGAAATTCACTTCCCAAAGCTATGGCTGATGATAATCACGTTATTGAACATTTTATCTGGAGGCAGAACAAATTGTTATAACAAAGCACATATGAGAACATAATTAATCTCTCTTCTTCCTTGAGGTTCTGTTTCTACCAGCTATCTCATCTTTGCTGCCAAAATCGACAGTCACAAAATTCTCTTCAGTCTGGCTCTCAACTGTCCACCTGAGGGTCACTAGCATCTGTCCCTGCTGTCTCAGAGCATTCTCCTGAAGGATGAGCATTCTGGTGCCTGGCTACTGTTGTTGCTTATACAGCCTCCTCCTAGGATGTGAAGAAACAGAAGCAAATGAAGCTGAAGCTCAACATAAGCTAACAGGCTGAGGGCGGAGTACAGAGGAATACTCAAGATGTTTTTCCCCTTATCATCATTACAATTTTTATAATAGGTTGAAAATCCCTAATCCCCAATTCCAAAATCTGAAGTGTTCCAATCTCTGAGATTTTTTTAAACACTAACATGATGCCACAAGTGGAAAAATTCCACATCATAAAACTTTGTTTCACGGCTCCAAGAATTAAAAATATAGTATAGGCCAGGCATCAGGGTGTACGCTTGTAATCCCAGTGGCTTGGGATGTTGAGGCAAGAGGATCAAAAGTTCAAAGCCAGTTTCAGCAATTTAGCGAGACCCTGTCTCAAAATAAAAAGGGCTAGGAATGTGGCTCAGTGGTTAAGTGCCTCCGAGTTCAATCCATCATACCCAAACAAACAAGCAAAATATAGTATATAAAATTATCTTCAAATCATGTGTATAAAGTGTATATAAGACATTTATATTTTGTGTTTAGACTCGGATCTTATCCCAAAGATATGTCATCATGTAAATGCAAATATTTCAAAATTTGAAAAAATGAAACCAAAATACTTCTTGTCCCAGGGATTTAAGATAAGTGTTATACAACTTATAATTTAAAAATGATTATTTAGGACTGGGCATGGTGGCACACTCCTGTGATCCCAGCTACTTAGTAAGCTGAGGCAGCAAGATTGCAGGCTCAAGGCCAGTCTCAGCAACTTAGTGAGATTGGGTCAAAATAAAATATGGCTCACTGGCAGAGCATCCCACTGGGTTCAATCTCCAGTACCACAAAAAGTGAAAAACAACAATAGCAATGAAAAATATCTCTCATCCTGTAAAGATTTTCCACTTGTACACTTTCATTCCCCATCTTGGCATTATAAGGAATTTAACCTAGCATAAGAAAAGTTAATTAGATCTGTCAGAAAATGGAAAGTAGGCACTTTTTACAGGTCCTCTTTGAGGCCAAATCTGAGAAGAATATAGAAAGTAAAGAAGAGAAGAAAGAGTGCAATTAGAAATAGGGAGCATAGCATTTCCCATGTGATGTGTGCAAGCTTGGGGTGAAGGGGGATATTTCCCAGTGTAATAAGCAGAGGTGACTTAAACCTTCTCCACCTGAGGGCGTATTAACCCACCCTTAAACTGTCTCCACCTGAGGGCCTGAGGGCGTATTAACTCTGTGCTTTATAAACCCTGCCCTTGCTATGAGCAGGCACCATTTTCTACCACCCTGCTTTCTTGCGGGTAGTAGTTGGTGGCCCCTGCCGAAATAAAGGCTTCTTTGGCTATTATGTGAGTGGCTTGTGAGACTTTTTTTCCTGCAAATTGGGTACAACACCAGTAAAATGGGGAGTGTAGAGCCAGCACATTTGGAGGACAACTAGGAAAGTTGAGAGTTGGGGCAGCATAGAACAGAGCTGAGTTGTGGGAAGGAGGGAAGAATGCCACAGTCTCTGTGGTACGTAAATATAATGCTTGAGAGTAATTCTCAACTTTTCCCTTCCCCAATAGAATTCTTGATATGGTAAGCTTTGGTGGGGCCAAGAATCTATATTTTTACAAGGTCTGAGATCAGCAGATATTGCTGGTTTCACTTTGAGAATTTACTGTTTTATCATATTCGTGATGATTTGCACAATTGTGATTCTTACAACACGCTGATGAAAAGTGTACTGTCCTCTGATCCACATATTCCCAAACCTTCTGGAAGAATTCTGACAATGTTCTATGAAATTCACTTACTGCAGGCATTTGCCACCAAAAGGCAGTAATAAAAGATAATGTCATAATGGTGATTATATTTCTATATCCTTTATATTACAGGCTCAAATAAATGCAGGAAAAAGGCACATACCCATGTCTACTGACAAATATAAATTTGCTCAAAAACCTAATAAAAATAACCTTGAGATGTAAAAAGAAGAATATACTTTGTATACAAGCAGTTGTATGTAAAAGGATACTATACTTGTGCATGATGAATAAGTAAATAAATAATAAAAAAATTAAAAAAAAAAAAAAGAAGAGATGCAAGAAGATATAGCTTCAAGAAGTTCAAAGTATAACCTGCCTCTGACTTGCCCAGGCCTAATTTATAGTCATGCCCTATAGACTGTAATTTTGTTTCTTTAACAAGGAATCAGAGCAGAGTGAGAAGAAATGGTGCATTATATTTCAACTTGCACCCCTGAGGCAATCCACTCCACTGTTAAGCTCACTCCTTGCCTGTCAGCTGCTGGGACTTCTCAACTTTCTCCTTTCTCTTCACCTTGTGCTGCTGGGGTCTGACCACTGTGTTTGAGGCATCCAAAGCTCTTCATCTGCCTACTTTCTAACCTGGTCCCTGCACCTCTCAGGGGGAGTGGAAGGAGTCTCGGGGAGTACCTCCCAACAAGTCTGGAGAGGGGAGTACATGAGAAGGGGAAAGGAGAGGACAGGCTCCTTGTCTTGCTTGTCTGGCTGTGTGAAAGTGGGGAGGAACTAGGAACACATATCACCTGATCAAACTCCCCTGAGCTCTCAGTTCTCTCAAGGGGCTCTGTCCTATGCACCAGGGACACTAATGAAATCAGTGGGCATACAGAAATGAGAGACTATCTTTGGGTTTGGTGGATCTAGAGCTTAGTCTTTTGCTACTCTTATGGTTTAGATATTAGGTGTCTCCCCAAAACTCCAGTGTGAGACAATGCAAGAAGGTTAGAGTTGGAATGATTGGGTTAGAAGAGTCTTAACCCCATCAGTGAATTAATCCCCTGACAGGATTAACTAAGTGGTAACTGAAGGTGGGTAGGGTGTGGCTGGAGGAGGGGGATCATTAGGAGTGTGTGTTTGGGAATTATATTTTGTATATGACAAGAGGAGATCCCCACCCCCTTCCTGATCACCACGTGAGCTGCTTCCCTCCACCACACTCTTCCACCCTCATGTTCAGCTTCACTTTGAGCCCTCAGGAATGGAGCTGGCTATCTGTGTACTGAGACCTTTGAAACCATGAGCCCCCAAATAAATGTTTCCTCCACTAATTGTTCTTGTGTTCTTTAGTCACAGCAATGAAAGAGCTAAAACATAATTGGTTATCAGGAGTCAGGTCATTGTTCTGACTAACCTGACTATGTGATTCAGAAGCTTTTGGAGCTTTTTGGAATTGTGGGAGGAATTTTGAGATATTTAGTATTGCAAGCTGGCAATGCTTTAGATTGGTGTAAGTAGATCTTAATGGGCAATTCTGGCGGGAGCTCAGAAGACCTGAATGCAAATAAGACAGTGGAGAGTGAAGACAGGACTCAGAAGGGTTCAGAGGAGGAGAACTGTTGGAAATCGGACTAGAGGCCATTCATGTTATGTTCTGGCTGAGAATGTTAGGATAGAAACCCCACCCCCAGGCGCGCTATTTGAATCCCCCCCCCTTTGGGCTATTTGCTCCAACAAAGATGTAGGTAATCCGAGGCTTCTCTTTGTTCAGGGTGAATTTCTCCCGGGCAATGATGTAGGTAATGCTATATAATCTGAGGCTTTCCTTTATTCGGGTTCTTGCGCTTCCTGCGTGTCTGCGGGAGAGCTTGACCCCAGCTAGTGGCTCAATAAACTCCATTTGTGTTTTACATTACTCACCGGCTCTTTGTGGTTCATGGGAAAAATTAGTGAAACTGGACCCTAACAAGAAGTTTTCTAATCTTTTTTTTTGCTCATGTCCTGAGACTTTCTGTGAGGCTGATTTTAAAAGCAATGGACTTCTTAATCTGGCAGAAGAAATTTCTAGGCAGCATAGCATTCAGGAAGTAGCATGGGTATTGTTGGTGGCTTTTAGCTAAGCTTATTGTGATATTCAGGATCAAAGCAGAGCACAAAAAATTGAAAAACTTTGACTTGTAAATCTGAGGCTAAGGAAGTTGGAGTTGTTGAAGACATTACCACCACTAAAGAAATTATAAGACTTTACCCAGAGACAATGGTGGCTTGAGGGCATCTCAGGAATTGACAAGACCACACCCGTCTCAGGCTCCAGGGAGTAAAAGTGAACATTAAGAAGAGACCAGTGGGGGACCCTTCTTGCACAAGGTGGTCTAGTAAGTTTATTCAATGCACTCAGCCACCCAGGCACTCAGAGGCTACTGCAGCTGGCATCCCTGGAGGGTTGGCTACTGCTTGAGATGACAGCAGACCTTGGTGTCAACCATGTGGTGCTGGTTCTGTAGGAATGCAGGTTGCTGGAGTTAGGGGGTCATAAATCCTTCCACCAAGATTTCAAAAGAAGGCATTGGAGGCCAGGCAAAATGCCCCAGAAGGAGTCTCAGTGGGCAGCCCCTGAGAGGGCAAATCATGAAGATGTTAGGAAGAAGCCAAAGGTGCCATGGAGACCCCCAAGATTAAAAAATGCTAGTAATGTGGGATGTCTGTTGAGAAAAGCTGCAGAAACTGAGCAGAGACAAGCCATCAGAGAGGCCACGTGGGCTGCAACCAGCAAAGCCATAGGGGCAGAGCTACACAAGCCCTTTGGAGAGAACATCAGGATGCCTTGTGTTCAAGATGCTGGACAGAACTACAGAACTTGTCTGCCCAGCTGGATTTCAGTCTTGCTTTGGTCCCATCCCTTCTTTCTATACCCCTATTTTTCTGAACAGAAATGTTTTTTCTGTACCTTTATATATTGAATACTTGTAAATTACTTTTGATTTTTACAGGTGCTCACAATATGAGATTGTCTTGAGCCTCAGAGGAAACTTTGGACTTGAACTTTTGGGCGATCTTGGAATAGTTGAGACTATGGGGACTCTTGAAAATGAGCTAAATGTATTTAGTATTGTGAGATGGTGATACCAGTCTTGGAAATCAGGATCAGATCCTTGTTCTCCCAGTGTTTAAGATGAAACATTTCAGAATTGCTGCAGCAAGCATAGAAAGCAAGTTTTCCACTTATTTGTTTGTTTGTTTAGGAGACAGAACAGAGATAGCAGAGTTCTCTGGAGAGAAGCCGGGACCCAGAGCTGATGCCCAAGGGACAGGGTGTGTCTTGTTTTTTTAATAGACACCCACCCCTCTTTCTTTCACACATACCTACACAAAGACAGGAAAGAGCAGCCTCAGGGGGTAATTGCTTGTGTTGGAAAGTCCATCCCCCTTCCTTCTGCAGTGGTAGCAATTGGTAGAGTGAGGAATTGTGAGATGGAGTGTTACCAACCCATTTCCATTTCTTTGATAATTAGTCCTCATCTTTCTGACCCAGTAATTTATTATCTACACTGACTACCTATTCTTTGCCCCTGTCTCAATGGTCATGAGCTTGTGGGGGCCAGGGGCAGGATGCTTTGGTGTAGATATTATGTGTCCCCCAAAAGCGCATGTGTGAGACAATGCAAGAAGATTAGAGGTTAAATGTTTGGATCCCTCCTCTGATGGGATTAACTGAGTGGTAACTGAAGGTGAGTAGGGTGTGGCTGGAGGAGGTGGGTCATTGGGGGTATGCCTTTGGGGAATATATTTTGTATCTAGCAAGTGTAATCTCCCCCACTGTGCTTCCTGATCATCATGTGTGCTGCTTCCCTCCACCATACTCTTCTGCCATGAGCCCTGAGGAATGGAGCCAGCTATCTATGGACTGAGAACTCTGAAACCATGAGTCCTCCAATAAATTTTTCCTCTTGTAAAATTATTCTTGTTGGTCTTCTAATCACAGCAATGAAAAAGCTGACTAAAACAGTGACTGACAATTTTTGGATAGACTCAACACTGGTTGCATATTAGAATCACCTAAAATACTTTTAAAATAGTCATGCATAAGCTAGTTCTCATCCAGAGATTCTAATTAAATTGCTTTGGGTTGGGTGGAACATGAGTGTTTTGCTCCAAGCTTCTAGATGATTGCAATGTGCAATGAAAACTATGGCTAATGTGGCAGCGGTATTGCACTCGCCTAGCGCGTGCGCGGCCCGGGTTCGATATGTACAAATAAACCCATTGTGTCTTGTACATTTAAAAAAAAAAAAAAAAAAAAAAAAAGAAAACTATGGCTAGTTCTTGACACTAATTCCAGGAATAGTGGCTGTACCTGGGAACTTGGTGGAAATGTAAATTTCTGTGCTCAACAGAATCAGAAAATTTGGCACATGAGGCCAGTCATCTCTCTTTTTCACAAACTCCCTGTGATTCTGGTGTGTGCAGTTGAGAATCACTGATGTAGCTGCATGAAAAGGTTCATGGAAAGAGAAAAGCATGAAGCATAGGGAGATAGAACAGTTGACAAAAACTCTGTAAATAAAAAACCAACAAGAACTTTTGACACTAACATTTCCCTGTTTGCTCACATAAAATCTCTGGGTGGCACTTTTATTGTTAGAAGTGATGCTGTCTCAGCAACCCTTAAAAGAACAAGCTGCTGGATTTGAAGCTTACATAGGGAAGGGACCAGACAGGAAAGACTAAAGGTTTTTTGATACCAGCATCAGGATCCTTATGTTCATCATGGCCAAAAAGAAAGCATAAGGGTGCGGGATGGAATGGTTAATCTGGAGAACTTGATTCAATTTCTCCTCCTGGGATTCAGACAGAAAAAACCACTTGAAGAGGAGAGGATTTCAGTCACAGCCTCCGGAAGAGTCACGTGGGAAAATAGTAGATGAAAAAGCATCTTGAGAAAGCTTCTCTAAATTGGAGATCCTTGTTACTCAGGAATGTATTAATATCATGGACACCTTGGGGGTACCTGGATAGCTGCACCTTGACTGAAAGCACGTTTTATAATCTGTTGCTCTGTACAAGTATAATCATCATGTAAATGCCCACAACTTTTGGCATGGAGGACATTTCCATCTTCCAATGCAGCAGAGCTCAACTCTTGCAAGATTCAATGTCACTTAGGGCTGGTCGATACAGCTTGAAGGGATCCATCCCAGACTCTGTAATTCACTTGGTCTTGAGTTGGGGCTTGAGAATATGCATTTCTTACAAGTTCTAGAGCTGCTGATACAGGGACTGTAATAGCACCCTTGTGTGTCTCCCAGTGTCTTTTGTCAATCCTATCAGTGCTATTGTGGCCTGATGCTGGGGTAGCCTATAGATTTTTATTTTAACCAATTTTGTCCCATTTTGTACCATTGTAATCCCACACTTTGGGAGGCTGAGGCAGAAACCCCTAGTTCAAAGCCAGCCTCAGTTTAAATTGAGCTAAATAAAAAAACAAAAATATGTGGCCACTTCAATATGGCACTTGTGAAATAACAATTATTTTTAGAGGCCTATTCTTTTGAGGAAAGTAATAGGTGAATGATTAGAACATTTGAAAATATTTTAAAATTCATTGTGAAAATGGCATAAGCTTTGTTGTGACAGTTATTTCTACTAAACATCCAACTGAACAAAATATTACCAACATAGCTGATATGTAATACAAAATTAATTTTCTGTATATCGTGTCCTCTAAAATCAACAACATGGATGAAAAAACAAGAGGGTTTTATAATTATGAATTCAATACAAATAATGAAACTGCCATTGTAAAATTGCTGGATAATAAATGTGTCATTTTTGGTATGAACTACTACTTACTACACAGTGGCATCACTTGGCAAAGTCCAGTGATGGAAAAAAACAAAAGGGTAGAGCTGATGTGCCCCCAACCAAAGGTAGTGTGTGTCTATAACAATTTCAGGGGTTGAAAGGATAAAAATAATTGGATGGTTCCCAAATATTCCACTTCTATTAGAGGTACAGAATGGACTTTGTTCCCTAAAATAATTCATGTGTGAATTGAAAGTGCATGAATCATTCACACATTTGTGAACCAAGAGAGGGGAAATCTCAAAACTTCATTGGCCTTTAAAAGAGACATCTGCTTACCATACCTAAAACGATGCAATGAGAACCCATCTGGAGGAAGATAGTATAATACTCTCATACCTACTACTTTTCAAAATGATGTCAAGTTTTTCATTTTATTCTCAAAAGGGCAAGAGCGTCAAGGATGTCAAAACAAGATATGACATGAAAAACACACATATTGTCAAAAATGTAACATAACACTTTATTTGAAGTACTTTGCTCCTTTCCACCAACAATAATTAATGAATGGGTCGTGAAAACTATTTCTTTGTATATTATGTAAAATGTGTCCACTGTCCTAATTATAGGATGGTGTGTGTGTTTGTGTGTGTGTGTGCACATGCGTGTGTGTATGATTCTAAGCTATAGGTACCATGAGGGAAACCAAAGTAACCAAGGGTCCTCTGAAATCAACAATACTGATGAAAAACCAAACAAGAGGGTCATATAATTAGCAATTGAATACAAATAAGGAAATTATGAAATGTTATATTGTCCCATTGTCCTCCTTATAGGACTCCCTGCACTTTGTTTTCACTGATAATAAAAGAGAGATGTGGTATGGATTATGCTCTGATTTCCAAATTATTTTAATGCACCTATGCTGCTGACCTATTCTAAGGATTGAGAACTTGGGACTTAATGGGCTAAGAAACACTCAGGTAATTCTCCTGCAGATTGGTCATGGACACGTTTTGAAAAAATACTGAAATGTGTGAGTTTAAAAAGGCAATCAGAGATGGGAAATCATGGTGAGGGAGCAAAGTGCATTGAGAGCACTTGGCGCTTAGAACTGGAGGGACAGATGCAACAGTAGAAGCAGCGGGGAGAGGAGGCAAGAGAAGAAAAGCTCCTGAGGTCCTCTTTAATTCTCTCCCTCCAGCAAGCTCACCTGGTCTTTACTAATTGTCTCTTCTCATCCTGCAGTTCTAGCTGTCCTATTTTCAGCAGACTTTTGACACTGGTCCTCAACTCCAGATGTCCTAGGGCTCCTTTTCTTTCCCATGGAGAAGGGGGTGATGTGATAGCAGCCCATTCCCTTGGGGTGACATTGGAGCTCCGTTCAAAGCAGAGCCTGCAGATTGTAGCCAAACTCCCAAGAATCAGGGCCAGGAGAAGAAGGAATTAACAGAGTACAATTTAGTATCTTCCCTTAAGAAGTCCACAGAGAACCTACATGTATATATCCAGCTGTAAAATGGTATTATAAATACACTTACATAACTGGGTGAAACTAGAAGAGTGAACTTCCATCTTCTCTGAGGGTCCTGGTTCTCCATGGGGCCTGGTCCCTGTTTAGTATCTCCCTACCATTTGGAGCTGGTAGTAGCTCTCTTCTCAAGAATATATGTAAGCCACTGGGCACAGTGCCACACGCCTGTAATCACAGTGGCTTGGGAAGCTGAGGCAGGAGGATTGCAAGTTCAAAGCCAGCCTTAGAAATGGCGAGGCACTAAGCAACTCAGTGAGACCCTGTCACTAAATAAAATAATAAATAGGGCTGGGGATGTGGCTCAGTGGTAGAGTACTACTGAGTGCAATCCCCAGTATAACTCCCCCCCCAAAAAAAAAGAATATATGTAAGCCTCTTTAAAACATAGGAAGGGGAGGGGAGGGTCCACAGACATCAAAGATTGGTACAGAGGTGGAGTCATCTTTCAATAATAAGGCTATATAAGGCTATAAGGCTCAGTATATGAAAGCATCATCTTATTCCATCCTTACAACAATTTTATGGGATATATACTATTACTAGCATTCTTTAATATGTGATCATGCAAGACTTAGTAAAGTTAAATAACTGGTACAAGGTGTGTAGCTAATAAATTTGGAACTGAGATTGAAATCAATATTCTTCTGATGCATAATAAGTTTGTGTTATTAACCTCTGTGGCCTTCTTACTACATTTTGTTGGATTCCAGGCAGGAGGCCGCGCCTCCCAGGCAGGAGGCCACACCTCCCCAGGTGCTTTGTTAAAAACTACACCTCCCAAGATCCTCAGCGTGACCAGAAAAACCCGACCAGCAAATGCCCTGTCCACTACCCATCACCCCCCGACCTCTGATAGCCTATAGGGCAAGGACTCACTCCAAGGGGGTTTTATGACCCCTACTCTATTTAAAGCCGGCCCCGGACTAAAATCTCTCTCTGTTCCTGCTTGCCCCTGCTCCCGTCCATCCCTTCCTACCCCCCCACCCTTGCCCACGTGGCACCCCAATAAACCCTTTTATTTCACTAACACGGTGTTCCCGGCTAAGTTAACTATGTTCAGCAATTTTTCTAACATTTTGGTGCATTGGCCGGGAAAGGGAGAAGCGCATCTCTAATCAAAGAACAAAATTTTCCAGGAACACCTTTTCACCCATTCTCCGCCCCTCCGCCCCAGAGCAGCAAGTAACAAAGTTTCCTGGTAACAGCTTTTCATCCGTCGGTAAGCCTCCCTCCGGTCCTAGGGCTTTTAACCAGCTCGCGTGCGCTTCTCCATTTGCACCCCCCCAGCGCGTCTTTGCGCCTCTCCGCTTGCCCTCCAGTCCACTCTGACCCCCCGCGAGTTCGCATGCTTCTCTGGCCGCGCCGGCCCCTCGGTTTGCTCCCACGCATGTCCCACTCCCGTGCGCGTCCGTCCTGGTCCACTCCGGTCAACGAGTCTGGGCCATGTGGTAGGCCCCGCGCCCTTCCCCCTCCCCTCGCTGCCGCCGCAGCCACAGCCGCCGCTGCCGCTGCCGCTGCCGCTTCCGCCACACATTTCTTATTTCGTCCCCAATGGCTCCAGCAGCGGCGCTGGGAGAGAATTACTCCCGGCCCCAGCCGTTCCGTACTGTCCCTCCCAGACCCGCCTGATACTCTGTCCCCCCGCATTCAGTCCTCCCCTGCCCTGACCCATTCGAAAAAGCAGGCAATTCTTTATTCAAAACGCAAAATTTCTCGGGCTCCAGTCCATCCTTAACTCTGCGCGCTTCCCCCCTCTCCCCGCCAGCGAATGACGACCACCGCTGCAGCCCTCTTCTCTCTTACATCTGGCACCCGACAACCCCTTCCACCCTCTGATAGCTGAGCGTTTCTTCCCGCGCGGGCCAAATCCCCCCGCGGCCGACAACATGGGTGCACTTTTCCTTTGTTTCAACATCACGACTTCTCAGCCTCACGGCCAGCCTCTTTCCCCCATTCCGATCAACAGGTTCTGCTACTTAGCTCCCTCCCCTTCCTCAGATCCGCCGTGTTCTTCCGCCCTTCCTTGATCCGCCATCTTCTATCCCAACCCACGTGATTCCCCTCCGACTGCCTTCCAAGCCCGGCAGGCCAGCCCTTGCCCTGCCTTATAGCAGCACTGGCGGCAACCGCGAAACACTACCCTCCCACCAGCCTCCCAGAGCCGCCTGCTCGGTTCTCCCTAAATCCCCCCTTAAGTCTATCTGGCTCCGATGAACCAGACCCCGCTATTCGTTCCAAGCAGGCACTGCCTTGCGTGACCCTCCCTCTGGCTTCCTGCCCTAGCGCAGCTGGCCTTATCCTTCACCATTTACTCCCTCTGTCCTCTGCTCTCTCTCTCTTTCTCATTCACGTAAGACACAGTCCCTCAGTTCCCATTCAGAATGGGAAATTCAATCAATCCGCTCTTTTTCAGCCCCTGCTAAAATCACCTTTGCCTCTTTAGCTCCTCGCTTCCCCTTCCAAAGTGCGCAATAAATAAAGATACCTTCAAACTTCAAACTTAATTCGCAAGCTTTTTCCAGGACTTCTCTTCAGCAAAGAAAATGACTGATACTGTTCAGTTTCATATGTTGACACATGAGATTATTCATTTGTAACTAACTTTGTTTGTTAAATGTCTAATTAATTTACAAGGTTAAAATACTGTTAAATATCAGATGTGTGTGTAATTTTATATACAAAGGTTTATAAAAGATTGCTATGTATGCAGAGGCTCAAAAGTTTCTATTCCAACTGAAAACACTATAAATAACAAAATGTTTTTATTAAGATAAAATAATTTGTCTAAATTCAAATTAT
This sequence comes from Tamias sibiricus, assembly GCA_025594165.1. Taxonomy (NCBI): domain Eukaryota; kingdom Metazoa; phylum Chordata; class Mammalia; order Rodentia; family Sciuridae; genus Tamias; species Tamias sibiricus. The sequence continues at coordinate 39,563,592 of CM046664.1, read as the reverse complement.
TATAAGGATTGTTTCAAAGGATGAACAGAGAAAGGAGTTAACACGTGAGAGAAATAAATTAGAAAGTTATAGGTGTGGAAACCATACTCAATAGAAGGAAAAAGAAATGTTTCAAGATAAGAATGTCTTATAGTGAAGTAAATAAGAGGGTTTATGTAAGTGATGTAAAGGCCTGTGTAAATTGGTTAAATAAGTGTGTGAAACAATCAGCCAAAGCTATGTAATTTATCCATAATGTTGTGTTTATTAATTTTCTTTCTTTTGAACAAGTAATCTTAAAAATTGAAAATTGTATAGCTATGGTTGTACAACAATTATTTCAGAATATCATGTTCTCTCTTTAGGAGCTAACTTGATTTATGGAAACATCAATGTAATTGTAATATTTTGTCAGCTAAATGCTCTCAGCCTTTCTTTAACAGAAATCAACTTCAAAACTTAAACACCTGACCTTCAAAAACCATCAAGACAGATAGGTACCACAGACCCCGGCTACTTTAAGTTTATAAACATTAAAATTAAAGCCCAATGTTCTCAATTTAAGATTAGCTTACTGGATGGCTAAGATCAAAACTTTTAAATTAATCAAAAAGGGCCAAGAAGACCAGTATTTGGTTCTTGTCCCAGAGTCTGCCTGTGAGGGAAGAGGAAACATCTCTACAGAGCTTTACATCTCTGGGTCACATGATCTCCCGATAAGGGAGATAAATGAGACCGATAGAGGAAAAAGCCAATCAGTGCACTTGCTAAAAGGAGGGTCCATAAAAAGGGAGAAACATCCCTAATGCTTCTGAAGGAAGCCACAAGGCCAAGCAAGACCTGGACCCATCCTTACAGAAGGCACCGAGCACAAAAGCTGCTCTCAAGTTTCCCCAAGATTCCCATCAGAAACAGCTGACTCTTACCAATGGTCAAAACAGAAGTCAGTTTGACAAATTTCATCCTAGACATCCAGTAACAGTTAAAACAGATGCACAACCATTTCTGAACATTTTAGAAGCAAAGGTAACTTCAGCCCTAAGTGAAGTGTTGTGTTTACATTCCCGATAACTCTGTACATGCTAAAGCTTTGAATTATCATCTTCTTGGTATACATTGACGTTTCAGATGCTGCAACATTTATTCAGTACTCATCTCTTTTGTTTCTCTAATAGAAGCTTCTGTCCCTGATGACTTTACAACCTTCCCCAGGCTTCAATCTGACCTAACTTCTACAAAAGGAAACTCTAAACTACTGCCCCCATCACTTCGCCCCCGTTCAGCCTGAAGAAGCCAGACTCAGTCATCGACCCATTCCCTTACAGTAGTAAGGAGTTCCTAAGGTTAGAAGGGAAGTGAAGCCAAAATCTCATAGGCATCAGCATATATAGGTAAATCGAGTCAGGTTGAAAGCCAATTTTGGGAAGTTGGGAAACTGTCCCCTGAGGGATTGAAATGCTGATTCCCTCAGAGCCCTTTGTCCACCCTTAACAACCTGCCCCAACATGTTGCCAAGGTAACCCATCTCAGGAATTGCCCCTCCCTACAGGGAGCTATCTCAGATCTCCTGCAGAAACGTTTTCTCAGATCCACCCATTCCCCTTCTTCTCTGCAGCCCCTCCTTTCCACAGCTCGTGAGTACTCTTGCATTCTTTTAAACTTTCTTTCCTCTCGTGGGTATCGTGTTTACCCATCTAACTTGCTCAGACCCAGGTGGTTTACCTAAGAGTTCAGACTTCCCATCAGTCGAGGGCCATTACTGTAGACAGAGAGGCTCTCATCAAGGCCCTTCCATGTCCCAAGACAAAGGAAGAGATTCTTCTCTTCCTAGGCCTAGTGGGATACTTCCGTGCCTGGATTCAAATTTCTCTTTATGCAAAGCTCCTATATGAGGCAGCTAAGGAGATTGAGGGAAAATTCCTTCCTGACAGCATTCAGGCCGAGTTTAAACATCTGCACCAGGCACTGTCACAGCCCCAGCTCTTCATCTCCCAGACCTCCTTCAGCCATTTACCCTTTATGTCCATGAAACGAAGGGTTTGGCTCTCGGTGTTCTAGGCCAATACAAGGGCCCCACCTTTGCTCCAGTTGCCTACCTCTCTAAACAACTTGACCCCACCGTTCGCGGATGGGCCTCCTGTCTTAGGGCTCTGGCCACTGCTTACCTACTTCTACAGAAATCTAAAAAGCTAAATTTGGTGCTCATGTCACTATTGCCTCTCCTCACCATTTAAAGACTAACGTATAAGAGCCTTCAAACTCTCCTGCCCTGTCGCGCTCGGCTCTTCAACCTCGTTCCAGTCCTGCTCCTCTTTACACCCAGTTTTCCTTCTCCCAGTCTCCTCAGAGCCCCCAGAACATGATTGTATAGAGATGCTTCAGGCTTAAACTCCTGCAAGCCTCTCTTCTGCCCAAACTAATGGGGATCTCCCATTGTCCTTCACAACAAAGTGGAGACTCTCCCATAGTTCAGGGAAACATGAAGGCTGAAGCAGCACTGTCTTTTCCTTCTCTTCTGGCTTCAGTCCAATCTACTACCCAGGCCCCCACATTCCCTGCCATACAATCAATCCTCTCCTATCTCCATTCACTTTTCCATCCTATTCCAAGGGCATAAACCTTCTGGAATCGCCTGACTCAGCCTCCGCTCATCTTTTCGACCGCAATATCATTAAATTTGGTGTCATTCCGGCAACATTTGCCTCTCAGCTGGAGACAGATACAGAGGTTCCTTTCCGCCCTTTGGCCTACTCTGGACTTGAGTCTCTCTCTCTTTCCTGTCTGGGACAGGACACGGAAAACCCTTGCGCAAGGTGGCTCATAGTCCTCCGATATCTTGAGCTTCTCATGATATCCCACGTCTGCCTGGCTCCGGTGACGACCGAGTCACAGACCTGGATCTCCCTCTAATACTTATTTTGAAAAGGACGCTTTTCAAAATATTGTATTAGTTGTTGGAACGTCTTAATCCATCTCACCCCTCTAAAGTCCCTTAGAAAGTTTGTTTTCAATTTCTACTAGCGGTCGAAAGAATGGGCAAAGATTCTTTTATATCCAAGCTTTCTTCCTCCTCTGATCAAACCCGATTCAGTTGTGCTCGTTGCACTAGTTACCCAGAATATATCTACTTCCCTTAACATTCCTTGGCATTTTTACATCCCGTATCACCCCATGTCTTCAGGGAAGGTAGAGAGTAATAAAACTCTTACTTCCCCTCGCCCTCTTTAGGCTCAGAGTCCTCCCCAAAAGCACTCTTCCCCCCTCTTACCCTTTTGAGGTTATGTTTGGGCGACCAGCCCTTCCACCCGGAGTTTCCCCAACTCAGGGACCCTTACCCAAAGATCTCTCTTCTCCTCTCTTATCCTTCATCAGACATCAGATATGGAAGTGCCAAGATTTCATTCTGCCTGACCCAGGTAGACTCACTGCTTCACTCCCATTAATACCCGGTTCTTGGGTATATTTCTCCCCTCCCCAGGACACAGGAACAATCTCCTTTGTCCCAAAGTGGACAGGACCTTTCCATGTTGTGCTGTGCACACACCCACAGCTGCTAAACTTCGTGAAACCTCAGAAAATTTGACTTCTTAGATTCACATTTCCAGACTGAAACCAGCTGATCAACCAACTGAAGATCCACAAAAAGACAACTACTTCAGTATACTTGCTCTCCCATTCCCACCGGTCCCCTAAAAATTCATTTCTCTTGTGTTCCTGATACTGACTCAAAATAATCTTTTCTGTTTTTCTCGTTTTGAACCTTTAACCAGTTTTTCCCAGGGACCATCAACTGTTAAAATACCAATGAATGACTTTCCAACCAGAGACCCCTGCTGAGTCCTGCCCTTATGCTGCCACCAGACGCTCATTATGATGTGCTTCGCACTCTCCATCGGCCTCTTCACCGTAAGTCCCACCTGGTGGAACACAGGCCTAGGGAAAATAATCCATCTCACCTTCTTTCCCTTTGTTGCTTCCATAATAGTGTTACCTGCAAACTCGCAAGACCCACAATTTCTACATGCTCTCCGGCTGACTCCCCGGTGACCTCTGCAGAAGCCTGGTTTGACACCCTCACCGATTTATGGCTTCAAGAAACCTTCATTCAATTCACTCCTGCAGAGATCCATCTTTTCGGTGCCTGCCTCCTGGAAATTTTTTTTCACCCTCAAGCCTGACCTGCCTGCCCACATCTCCCCCCCCCCTCAAAACTACCCCACGTTGCCCCCATTTCAGCTCCGAAGCAGCCAGATCGAAACACGATGTCCCACTTCCTGAGAAAACAAAAGGGGGGAATGTTGGATTCCAGGCTGGAGGCCGCGCCTCCCAGGCAGGAAGCCACACCTCCCCAGGGGCTTTGTTAAAAACTACACCTCCCAAGATCCTCAGCGTGACCAGAAAACCTGACCAGCAAATGCCCTGTCCACTACCCCCCCCCCCCCGACCTCTGATAGCCTGTAGGGCAAGGACTCACTCCAAGGGGGTTTTATGACCCCTACTCTATTTAAAGCCGGCCCCGGACTAAAATCTCTCTCTGTTCCTGCTCTCTGTTCCTGCTTGGCCCTGCTCCCGTCCATCCCTTCCCTACCCCCCCCCACCCTTGCCCACGTGGCACCCCAATAAACCCTTTTATTTCACTAACACAGTGTTCCTGGCTAAGTTAACTATGTTCAGCAATTTTTCTAACACATTTGTCACTTGAAAAGAATCCTGTGAAGTAGGACCTTATGCTACTCACGCTTGCTCATGGTTTTTAGCTTCCAGATATAGTGATTTCTAGGACTGCCTCTCCAATATGGTAGCCAGGAGCAAGTAGCCACTAGCCACTTAATGCTCCTAACCACTTGAAATGTGAACTGTCTGAATTGATATGTATGTACACTTAGAGTAAACAATGGATTTAGAATTAGCATTTAAAAACTTTATTACTATTTTTAAAATTTATTCTTTTTGTGGTGATGAGAATGGAACTCAGGGCCTTGTGTAAGATGGGCAAGTGCTCTACCACTGAGCTACACCCCTGATTCTTATTACTATTTTTAATATTTTTTGCATTTTGGACATATTTGACTAAAAATAAAATTTTAAAATTAATTGGCTTTGTTTCCTTTTGCTTTACCTATGTGAGGTAAAGTCATATATCACATATATGACTCACATTATATCTCTATTGAATGGCACTGTTCTAAGAGAGTAACTGAACCAATTCATTTGTAGTAAGTCCTTCCTCAAGAATTTGAGTTACAAGACTGCCAACTGTTGCAGCTGAGAAAAACACAATTTAGGTGAGAGAAAGAGAGGACAGAACTAGAAAAAGTGTATGATGTCAACTTAGGGAGAAAAGGTGGCAGCTGGGATTGGTCCCCTTCTCTTGTCATGTGCTCAGCAACCTTGTGAGTCACAGGAAATCAGGTGGTGAGTAATGGAGCCATGGGGATATGGATCATGCCTGCCTCTGGATCATGCCTCTAATCCTCTTCTCCCCAGCTTTCTAGTCATTGCAGCCTATGAGTGTTCATGCCATACCAAGATGATTTCAGTTTGTCCTCCTGAAAAGGCTGAGGACTAAGAAGTCTCCCTGTCAGTGTCAGGAAATTGGGCACAAATGAGATGCAAATATAAATATTATCAATTCACCTATCAGATGTCCTACAATAGTAATCTCGAAATCCCCTTCTCTAGCTGTGTTTTTGGGCAATAAGTGTGAGCCAGTGTCTAGTGTGAGCACCATTTGGATGCGAGCTCACTGAACCTACACACACAGCACTGAATTTTTCCTAAAACCTAAGAGAACATTAGTGCTTTCTGTCAAGTATTAACAAAAGATTTCTGCTTGGCCAGATAGCTTAGAAAAATGTTTACTGGCCCCTCAAAATGTCAGCCGCCACCCCCCTACTTCCCATGGTCTAAGCAAGAATATATCAGGAGACTTTTTGCCTCAGAGCTGGAAAGCAGAACCACTCGGGCTGATGTCCTGACTTTTGTGTCTTTCTTTAATTCATTTCCATTTCTTTATGCCAAGAACATAGGCTTGTTATCACGTTGCTTCACTAATGGTGCTGCTTGGTAGCAGGGAGGATTTTGTGAGACCTGAGGAGATATACTAGAATACGAGCTATTCATTGTGAAGCATTTTGACAGTTACGAAGGGGCAAGGATGAGAGAAATGGAGAGAGACCCTTGTTTCCTATCTCCCATCATGCCAGACTAGGTACTAGGTCCTTTGCCTTGATCATCTTATGTCTCACGGCAGCCTTGGGAGGTAAGTGCAGTTATCTCTGTTCATTCAGGAAATCAGCATGTCTTTTGTTTATATAACATGCCAATGCTACCCATTTGCAGAAGCCTCACAGCTCAGTTCATTCCAGAATATGTGCTGAGGGCTCCCACTTCCTGCTGAACCCTAAGCAGCAGAGAGGAGGAGACCAGCCCTATCCTAATTGCTGACACATTGGACAAACAGGTAGCTTATCTGTGGGAAATAATTTTTCTCCGTATGGGATCCTTATGGACTGGAGAAGACAGGGAAGACTAAAGGCTCAACAGTATTCTTTTTTTTTTTTTTTTTTTTTTTTTTTTGGTACCGGGGATTGAACTCAGCGGCACTAGACCACTGGGCCACATCCCCAGCCCTTTTTTTTGTATTTTATTAGAGACAGGGTCTCACTGAGTTGCTAAGTGCCTCGCCATAAAGGCTCAACAGTATTCTTTTTTTTTTTTTTTTTTGGTACCGGGGATTGAACTCAGCGGCACTAGACCACTGGGCCACATCCCCAGCCCTTTTTTTTGGTATTTTATTAGAGACAGGGTCTCACTGAGTTGCTAAGTGCCTCGCCATAAAGGCTCAACAGTATTCTTTTTTTTTTTTTTTTTTTTCTTTTTTTGGTACCGGGGATTGAACTCAGCGGCACTAGACCACTGGGCCACATCCCCAGCCCTTTTTTTTTGTATTTTATTAGAGACAGGGTCTCACTGAGTTGCTAAGTGCCTCGCCATTGCTGAGGCTGGCTTTGAACTCGCGATCCTCCTGACTCAGCCTCCCAAAGTGCTGGGATTACAGGCGTGCGCCACCGCGCCCGGCTCAACAGTATTCTTAACAATTCTGCACTCAACAAACCAAAGGCTTTTGTGAGCTCAATATGGCTCATAGCTCTCCAGTTTGCAGTTTGTAGGACACCTTGGAATTTGAATTAGAGTAAATATGACTTTGAAACCTAAATCCAAGATCTGCTTCATGGAACTGGGCAAGAGAGAGAAGAGATCCTATTACTTCATTTTACTCTGAGCCAACTGTCAATTAGTATGGTAAAATGGGGATACTGTTGGCAATGCCTGTCTCAGAAAACCAGGACGCCGGGCTGTTTCAGCTTGGCTATCCTGTCTCGCTTCTTTCCCTCTTATCATCTCAAACTCAAGGCAAGTAGGGTAGGCTATTGGTATCATGGAACACTAACTTCCTATCCTCAAAATTCCTAGCTTCAACTCTTGCCCTAAACTTCTGCTCACAGAGCCATATCAGGAAAGCAAATATATTCTGTCCTTCTCACAACCTTTCTAGAAGAGGAAACTGAGGTACAATCCCATGGCACCTGCAATTCTGTATAAGTCCAGACCTTTCCTCACAGACAGGCAAAGGGCTCTGCCATTCATCACATGTGATTGCAGAGACTGAGTTAACTTAGACAACAAGACCCTGGGGTCTGAACAATGATATGCCTGACTACAGATAGATAATACAAAGGCAGACAATTCCTCAGCCACTTAAAATGTATAAGTATACTTGAGAGTAAAAGATATTCCCTCTGAGGAACCAGGAAACTCCTATGGGTTGTCAGAATTCTGAGAATCAAAGTGAACCCTCTATAATAGTGACCATGATGATTTTCTCCAGATATTTCCTCCTGCTCTTCGCTCAGTTCAACTGGAGAAGCATGGGTGCTTCACACAGCTTCAATGAAACAGCAAATCTACCCTGAACATATCTTTCCAGGTTCTGCCTCTTGCCTGTGTCTCCTTGACAACTGGGAAAGCAGCACCACTCAGACTGCTGACATCCAAACAAGGAAGAACTGTCCCATGAGGCTGAGGATCTAAGGAATGGAAACAACCAAGTCAATCCCCATAGTGGTCTGGGAAAAGGAATATGACAGCTTTTTAGGGTCTGATAAGAGTCTCTAAGATTTGTTGTCAAAATAATGATCATGGAGCAGTGGAAAGTGTGAAGCATGTTCTCATTTATATTATTAAGATATATATCTTTCTTCATGCATTCATGTGTGGTTGGGACTCAGAGCAGTTCAAATGAGATGTACATTCCACTATTTATTCTGTGTATTTTTTTTTTTTTCATTTTGTACTGTGTGGACACCTATAGAAAAGAAACTAGAAATATTCTATCTTTGCTTTTTTTAAGCTTGGTGCTCATTGGCTGATTTTTCTTAGAAAGTTGGGGGGTGGAGGGAATGGGGGAAGAGGTTGAATTGGTGCTAGCTTATTAGTATATGGAGTAGATGACAAAGAGGCAAACTAAAATCTAATCTCTTGCTGAACAAGAGGATATAATTTAGGGTATCATAAGCAGAATTGGTCCAATGAATTTGAATGCTGTTAAAATGCCACCATTAAAACAGTGAAGTTGGTACACCCAATAGTTTATAGGAGCCCTTATTCTACAATAATTTTTCCAGATCAACTGAGTCATTTTGACAGCCCACCACATTTATTCTCATTGAGTGTTTGAGCTAGGAGGGAATTATTTAAGTACGAGATAATACAGAAAAGGAAGTTGGAAGTGAGATTCAGCATGAATAAAGTACAATGCTGAATGAACTCATGGACAATGGAAGCTGATTGTTCATGAGAAAAAGCTCCTGAAATAGAACTGGAAAGGATCTGTCTTTCTTTGCAAAATAAAGTTAATTTTTTTTTCATTTCTTCTGTGTTTAACAGAACAAATTACTTTTTCTATAACCTTTGCACTGAACACTTCCAATATCCACTCACCACTTAAAATTTTCTTAATGTATTAATATGACTTAATGTATTAATGTGACTCTCTCTGAAATCCAGAGCATGACTGTGGCAACTGTCTTTTCCAAAAATGGCCCTGGGCAATATTTCTGGGACCACATGTTCTTCCAGAAGCTTGTGCTTTACCTTAAAGAACAAGAGGCAATTTTCCCTTGATTCTGAGTGGTCTTGTGTCTACTTTAACAAGGAAGGTGCAGAATAATATCTGAGGCTGGGTACAGGGTTCTCCTGGCTCTGTTTCTCTATCTTTCTCTCTTCCACTATGACCCTTCCTCTAGGTTACTCTCCCTCTCTTTCTCTTGGCAAGTCTATCTTTCCGTCTCTGACTTTCTCTGTCTCTTTCTGTGTCTCTGCACCTATCTCTGTCCCTGTCTCTGTCTATCTTCCTGTGTATCTCTCTCAATCTCCATTGGTCTCTTTATTTTTCTCCCTTTTGAGACCTTCATCCTCAGAATCTGGCTGCCATGTTGTGATGAAGCTGAAGCCACATGCGAGGCCATGGACAGCTCTTCCCATCAACAGCCCTGGCTGAGTTCACCATGCCAACAGTCTGTAGGAACTGCAAGGCATTTGAGTGGGGAGCCTCCAGATGGTTCTACCTCAGTCTTCAAATATGCTAGGGACACTGAATGGACAGAGATGCACTGTCCTCAAGTCCTGCTGAAAACGAGGCTTCATAAACAATAGCAATGTTGTTGCTTTGACTTCATGTTCTGGGGTATGATGTTCCACAGTGTCTTCAACTTTCTCCAGCTCCCCTGCTGCTGTGTCTGCACCAGCTTCACCACCCTCACCTAATCTTGCTCTAGTCACTGAACTGATCTCGGAAGTTGTATTAGTTTGCTAGGGCTGCCATAGCAAAGTACCACAGATTGGGTTGTGTAAGTAATAGAAATCAATCTTATCAAAGTTCAGGATGCTTCAGGTCAGAGATCAAGGTGCTGGCAGGACTGCAGCCCCTCTGAAAGTGCTAGGGAAGCATCTGTTCCATGCCTCCTTCTTGGCTGTTGGTATTTCTTTGTCCTGAGGAAGCATCACTCCAGTCTACACAGCACACAGTTTTCTCCCTGTGTACATGTCTGTCTCCAAATTTCCCCCTTTTATAAGGACACCAGTCATACTGAATTAAGGGCCACCTTACTTCTGTATGACTTCATCTAAACTAACTGTATTTGCAATGACCTAATTTCTAAATAAGGTCACATTATGATACACTGGAGGTTAGGACTTCAACATAAGAATATTTAAGGGACAAAAGTCGACCAAAACAGAAATTCTGCCCCACTTCCTTTGAGGACCCACAGGTCCCCAATGCTTCTGAGCCCTGAAACTCTAGTTCCCACATGTTTCTCACCTCATCTAAGTCCCTGGTACAAATTAGGAGGCTCCTGGTCATTTTGGCTCCAGGATCTTATTTCTTGCCCTCAGCTTTGTCCTCCTTCTTGTTCCACTTCATAGTAACCTTTTCAGATTCCCTGCAAGGTGGGTGCACCTGTTCCAGAATGAAGCCTGCTTTGATAGTAGCTCAGCACCACTGTGGTCATTGGTGTGCAGTAGCTTCCTGCTGATTGGACCTCAACATAAAGGCCCTTGTTGGGTAAGAGTCACTGTTGAACTGCTTACTCCCTAACTCTGAAGGTAGATGGTCACTTTTGGGTGTCAGTGCCAGGACCACTGTGACAGGGCTTGTGCCTCTTCTGCATGGTAAGTCTAGTGCTAGCCCTAGCTTAGCTCAGGCTTCCCCCAACTAGGACAAAGGCAGTGTCAGACTGGGATCTGTGCTGGGGGACAGATATTCCTGCTGATGGATATCTGGACTCTCCAGGTTTAAGGCAGCTAAGTGGCTTCATTCATCATGCTAAACCTTTTTGCATCTGTCTTTTATAGAAGGTCCCACTTCTAGGCCATTCAGACATACAGGAAGAACATAAAGTCATAGATAATTTCAATTGTCTTTGTTCACTGAGTGCCTGCCTGAGTCAAGCTGGGTTGAGCATTGTCCCTGTATTGACCCACTCAATCCTTTGTGAGATGATGTTTTCCACATTCCCCAGGATTAACCTCTCCAGGGCCAGATAGAAGGGACTGCTCTGTGGTATCTGACGCCTGAGGATTTTACCCCCAGTCTGCACACTCACCCTCTCCTCTACATGTTGATTTACCTTCCACACAAAAATCTTACTCCCTTCTCCCAATGTAGAGATCATGATAAAAGTTTCCCCATCCTAATTGGTGGATGCTCTCCTGTGTTCCTCGCTCTCCAGGGCCGGCTTTACTCCAAAGATCCAGTCCAGCCCTCAGGCAGAGGAGGCGGAGCAGAAAGCAGCAGACAGGCAATCCACTCAGGAGCCTGCTCTTGGGAACTCCTGCCCCTAGGTGGCAGTGCGACACTGTTCTGGTCCCCTCTAGGCTAGAGCCCAGAGCCAGATGGAATTCTCTTTCCCCAAATCTCTAGGGCTTTCCCACCATCCTAAAGTCAGGACTGATTCTGACTACTAAGTATTACATTCCTGTCAGAGTATAACAGAAAATTTCTTTTGGATATTGGGAGTCAGGCATAGCCTGAAAAATACTAGAGCAAGAACACTTGTGAGATCAATAATCACCATGGTGGGCAATGAGAGACAGGATGGGAGAGAGGTATAGTGTGAAAGCTGTCCTCAGGGATGTGTGTTCAGCACTGAAGCTGTAGCAGAGGTCAAGGGTGGGGACCAGTGTGTCTGAGCTGACACTGAATGGCTCCATGTCCAGGTCTGGTTCCACAGGACCATGGACAGATCCAGACAGCTCAGTGAGCAAGAAGAGCTGTAGATTCTACTATTAATTCGATTTTAATGATGAAGAAACTGAATATCAAGAAATTAAATTAAAGGAACAGGTGGAGACAACATAAGATACAAGCAGGAAATGAAAATCATCTTCCGCAATACGGTGATGTTACTCAGGAGATCTCAGGCCTTGGGGACCACATGCCTCCATTCCTACAGGAATTGCTGTTTGCTTCAGGGATGCATCAGCAACACAGTTTTCAAGCAGTTTAAATCAAAGTACGAAGTCCAGGTTAAAACCGCCTATTTGTTTAGCTCTTTCCTCCTGGCTGCCCTCCTTCACCAGGAAAAAAATCTTCCCATGATGAGATAGAACATCAAACATAGTTATCATGACTGTAGACCGACCCTAAGTGAGAACTAGACTTTCCTTGACTTCTAAGATGTGGTGCTTTTCTTTTGGGTATGATAGGAACAAGGGAAAAGAAACACAAAAAGTCTAAAAAAGCCCCCCAAAATATCTAAAAAACCTGAAAAAAGCTAATAAAGTTTGGTTTTCTAGAGCATTCCTTTTTAATTAGTGTGGGCTTCAGGACATGCAGATGACTCATGGAAACATTTACTTCTAACATTTAGGTACACAGAATCATTGTCCTACCCTTGAACCCAGACATGGGCTGTTGTGTCTGAAATTGCCATGGATAGGGAAGGTGTTCTTCCATTCTGCCATTGGAGGGATGATCAAAAAACAGAACACAACTGTGACAAAAGAGAACAACAAATTTAAATTCATGCTAAGGTGAGAGTGAGTATTCTGAGAGCCCAACCCACAAATGGGGTTTGGCTCAAAAGTGCTTGGTGGCAGAAGGACTTGGGTGAGAGTAAGTGAGACCAGAAAGGCTGGAGGCACAGTAGGGGTGGTCTCACTGGCCACAGGGGTGGGCCTGTGGGGCCCATCTGATTATATCCACCAGCCCCTGCTCAGACATCTCTGAATCATGCCAAGTCCCTGTGGGTGGCGATTATCAAGTTCTAATGCCTTTGTCCTGATATCAACTCCCACGCGTGGTCTGACAAATGGGCCACATCACCTTCTTTCCCCTCCTTCCTCCTCCTTATCCAAGGCTGCTTAAAAACCATAATGCTTCTCAGTATGTTTCTTGTTATTTCCTTTGTCCGTCTTCGTCCCTAGCAGTTTATTTTCTTTTGTTAGAACCTTTGGATTTTTCAGAGCACACCCGCCAAATGTCTTGAGATGCTGTAAGCCAGTGATTTTGCATTGGCACGGCTCTGCTCCCAGCCGGTTAGCTACAGTTGCTAGGCTGGCTTCCGCTGCATGTCACAAAGAACTCTGCGAAAGCCTCGGTAAACACTATTAAGCCCTAAACGGATGATGATAGTGAAATCGGCTCTAAGCTGTGGCTAATGGAATGATATATTCATTGTGCTGTATAAGAACAAGGACAAAGAACTGGACACACGCCATGTTTCATAAGCAAATGGAGTTATGCAAAAACTATGTGAGGAAACAAATGGCTTTTGCTCGCCTACAAGCTGTCTGTGTACAGGGCAGGGCCCAGGTGGTCATGCCACCTTAGCTGTACAGGCTGACTGGAAGTGGTAGTACCCAGCTGCCTTGAGTTCCTCCTTCTGAAGCAAGAAGTAAAACAGGCAGTTAGTGTAGATAGGTAATTGGGTTGGATAGATTTGGGCCTAGAAAGTTGGAGACTCTAGGGGATTGAAATGCTAATCCCTCCAGAGCACTACCTCCACCAAGGTTTCCTGCCTATACTGTTCCTTCCAAAAGGATGTTAAGGAAGCACCTCCTGAGTGGCTCATTTGGGTAGGCAGGGAGCTATTAATTAATGCCAGCTGGGCTGCTGTTCCCTTCCTGCCCAGGATTACTCCACTTCCGGCCCCTCCTGCCTATCTGTTTCTCACTTGTGGCCATCCCACCAGCAACTCCTGGGCCCAGTCACCTATGCAGGATGAGAAAAGGAACTGGAGAGAGAAGGGGGAAGAGGGTAGGAAAACAAAGAAAATCTAAGATGGATAAAAGGCGAAGGATGCTCTCACTTCTTGGGATACTGGGATACCATCTATGCCTCCCTTTTTCCTCCTGGGAGAAGTCTTTGATACTATTATTTAAATAAAACTTGCTTTCTATGCTTGCCTCTGTGCTCTGGTGTTCAAACTTCAACATTTGGGGAAGCAGAACTCGTCACTAGTAACCAGCAGTAACACTTCTGACAGCTTCCTACAGCTGCTCTGGTATTTGGAATTGTCAAACGCTCCTGGAGAGCAAAGGAGAGTCCTTTGAAAGTAGGCTAACTGGAACCAGAGTCCACTGTGGGAATTTCTGAGGTCTCCCAGTAGAGAAGAGATTCCAAGGAGCACTGCAGTTTCAGGGGAATTATGGACCCTGCTTCTGTTTCCTCAGCACGGGAGGCATGAGCTGAACTTAAAATCTCTTAAAATATTGATGATTTTAAAAAAGAGACAAGTGGGCTGGGGTTGTGGCTCAGCAGTAGAGTGCGAGGCGCTAGGTTCAATCTTCAGCACCATATAAAAATAAATAAAATAAAGGTATTGTGTCCAACTACAACTAAAAAAAAGTTAAAGAGAGAGAGAGAGAGAGAGAGAGAGAGAGAGAGAGAGAGAAGAGCATTTCAATCAAGTGTATAAGGAAAACTTTTTCTTATTTTCCCTGAATGAGTTCGGTGGGCATTTTAGAACATGCTGAAGAATCAATCCAAATGTGCAGAACTTAGAGTCAGATCTTGACACCTACTTTAAATTTTCTCCATTGAGGCCCCTTCTTTTATGGTAGTGTTCAGAATTACATAACTTCTCACAGGAAAAGAAAACCTCCAGGTTAACTATGTACAAGTATGAGTAGGAGGTCATAATGTGTTCTTTACTACATTTCTATAAATGGTCACAGCTTCTGCTTGAATATACCCATGATGAACTCACTGCCTACTCAGGTAGCATGGTCTAACTTTTGACATTCCTATGTACTTTTTACATTCAACTTAAATGTGTTCTCTTATGACTTCTACTCAGTGATCCTAGTCCTAGCTCAGGAGATAGTATAGATCAAGTGAAGACAATTGCAACAGTTAATCTTGGTTGTCAATTTGACGGGATTGTGAGACACTTATAAAAAAAACTGGTAAAGCACACTTCGGGTGTGCCTGTGAGGTGGTTTCCAGAGACAATCGGGGAAGACCTACCTTGAACATGGACGGCACTGTCCAATAGGCTGGGGGCCTAAATGGAACAAAAAGAGGAAGCTTGCACATGTATGCACACTCGACACTTCTTGGTATTTCTTGATGCTTCTGTCACCTCTGGACATCCCACTCCAGATTCCTTAGCAGACTTGTACCAGTGGCTCTCCAGGGGTCTTCTAGGCCTTCAGCCTCAGACTGGGGCTGCATCATTGGTCTCTCTTGGTCTAAGGCTGCTTCCAGTTTCTTGGAATGAGCAGCCACTGGTTTCCCCACCTCTCTAGCCTGCAGATACCATATAGGACTATTCGGTCTCTGATTGTATTATAAAACTAATGAATATCATAAATAAATGCATATATTTATAATTTATATTTATACATATATATGCATTATTTATAATTTAAATGCATGCACACACACACATATAAATATTCTATTGGTTCTGTTTCTCTAGAGAATTCTGACTACCATGCTCTAATATGCCTTCTTTTACATTATATATGCATTATATAATATTATATATTTATATAAATGTTATGCATAAATATACACAATATTTATGTATTTATCATATACAAATATGCATAATAATATGTAATATGTATACACACACACACACATATATATATATATATATATATATATATATATATATATATATCTACCTCAGTCTTGCTCTTTTTTTTTTTGGTACCAGGGATTGAACTCAGGGGCATTCGATTACTGGGCCATATCCCCAACCCTTTTTTGTATTTTACTTAGAGACAGGGTCTCACTGAGTTTCTAAGTGCTTTGCCATTGCTGAGGCTGGCTTTGAACTCGCGATCCTCCTGCCTCAGCCTCCCAAGTTCTGGGATTACAGGCGTGCGCCACCATGCCTGGCTGTCAGTCTTGCTCATTTGGAGGCCAAATTAAAATGAGAGAATGTGGAATAAAATTAACTGCCATTTCTGTCCTGACACAGATAGGTAACTCTGTAGACAGGTCAGTTTCCTTTCGGTCACAGGCTACCATAATGTCAAGCATAGATTCTTGGGCATTGTAAATATTTTTCATTGGTCCTGGGCCCTAATTCAAAATCTCTCAGTTCTTAGAACCCCTGGGCTTTAGAGTCAGGGAGACAGCAGCTACAGTTCTCTAGGATACACAGTTGAGGGAATGGCTTCCAAAGTTCTCCATCAAATTCATAGTGCAGAGTTAAAAAACATGGTCAGTACAGACCTTTGGAAAGTTACTGAATGTTAAATGCTATAAAATAAACCCCTTGGAGGGGCTGGGGCTATGACTCATCGGTAGAGCACTTGTCTCGCATGTGTGAGGCCCTAGGTTCGGTCCTCAGCATCACATAAATAAAATAAAGGTATTGTGTCCACCTACAACTAAAAAAGTATATAAAAAAAAATAAACCCCTTGGAGACAATGATCAAAGAGTTTCCTGAATTTTCATTTTTCTTGCCTCCTTGGAAAAAAATCCTTCAACTCTTTTACATGTAGCTCAACTGGAATTCCTCTTCCGTGGTGTTTCCTCTGAATTTGTTCCAGCCTGTCTAGATATTAGTGTAGAATTTGATAGTGAATGAAATGAGAGTCCAAGCAGGGTGGAGTGGAGAGCATGGTTAGGAAGTCCGGAAGTTTTGCTTAAGGCTTCTTTCACTGGTATAGTGTTACAGTCAAACATATTAAACTAGGATATTTCCATATTGCAAGGCACGGAGGAGTAGCTGATCCAAGGGAGATAACATAAGTCTAGAAAGTTCACACCATGAAACTTCTATGTGAGAAATAACACTTACAAGAGCACTGGTGGGAGCCAAATGGGTGTTAGTAAAGTCCCATGAAGGTGCTACCCATGGGAGTAATAAGAATTCATGTTTGTGAGTTACCAACCTGCTCCAAGCACTGGGCTCATTCCCTTGTGCTCTTAGTTTACATATGTACTTACTCTTGGCCTGAGTGGCTGTATATGGCTATCTCCAATTTACAAAGTTGTGAAGTTCAGAAAAGATAATGAACTCTCCCAAACTTATAACCCAGATTCACACTCCCTTGGTTTGAAACAAAGCTTTCTTGGAGCTTTACTCACACACATACACCTTTTTCAGAAATAAACATCTGCAAAGACAAAATAATAACTACAACAATTATAGATCGGAGTGGTATGAATGTGGATTTCTGTCATTCTTTTGGATTCTCCATGCTTTATAATTATTTTAAAGAATATTTATTGCTTTTGTCTCCATGCAAAGGAGAAAAAAAGCAAGTACTATTTTTAGTTTAAAAAGAAATTATGTAAAAGGGTTCCTGTTTCAAGGGACCTGAGCCAGAAATCATCTTTCTTACCTTGCTGTTCATTGCTGGCTCTTCTGACCTCAAAGCATTCCACATTTCAATCTTCTTCCTTTTAATGTGTGAGGAGAGTAATCTAGTAGGGGGTCTGATAAAAGAATTTGAAAAATGGGCTTTTTATATGTGAAACCTGACATACTCAGAACAGAATCGTGGCCATGCAGCTAGTAATTGCTCTCAACTTCAGGGAAGAAGTGACTTCCCCACTCCGAAAGATGAAGTTCTCACCAATTGTAAAATCTGCTCCAATAACTGATTAGTGTTTAGAACTGCTAGTTCTTTCCCCCTTCTCTTTAACCTAACTAACTCCTGTGTGAGTTCATAACCCCTGGCTTTATACTCAGTAGAAGACAGCAGTGGCTTGTCGTTTTTGGCTTTTAAGATCCGATGCACCTGATTCATCTTTCTGGCCACTCAACTTGAGATCCAAGCCTTGCCCAAACACCCCTGGACTTGAACCCAAGGTTCAGAATGACCCGTAGCAGACCTCTCAGGCCCCTTTGAGGCAATCCTGCCAGGCCATTGTTAGATGTTTGCCATGTATTTTTATTTCCAGCATGTACCTTTTGCATGGTTCTCTCCTCTCTATGCAGCCTTTTGAATAGTTTGTGTTCAGTCTCTTTACCTCTGTACTGGGAGGCAACATGAGCAAACCAGAAAGATATGCAGAGAAGCATGGTATGTAAGTCAGTTTTGTATTGCTGTGACCAAAATACCTGACATGAACAACTTAGAGAAGAAAAGTTTTATTTTGGCTCATGGTTTCAGAGGTTTTAGGCTATGGTTTGCTGGCTCCATTGCATTGGGCTTTAGGAGAGGCAGAACATCATGGTGGAGGAAAGCTGCTCAACTTGTAGCAGCCAGGAAGAGGGGGGGGGAGAGGGAGAGAGAGAGAGGGGAATGGGCCAGGGACAAGGTACAGTCCCCAAGAACATGTATTCAATGATCTGTTTCCTTCAACCATGCCTCACCTGTCTACCCCTTTCACCTTCTGCCAGTAGTCTATTCAAATTATTAATCTATTCCTATGGATTAATCCACAGATGAGTTTAGAACTCTTGTGAGCCAACTGTTTCCTAAAAGCCCTACCTCTGGATATTGCTGCATTGGGGACCAAGCCTTCAACACATAAGATTTTGGGGTACATTCCAGATTGAAATCATAACACAAAAAGACTAGAATTCAACTTTGGCTCAATTACCATATAACCAGTGAATGCTAACCATGCAGAGCTGTGATGTACTCATAGTTAATATAACCTTATGGCTGTTATGAAAGGTGCACAGCATATTGATTACACATACAATAAAAGCAGGTAGTATTTGTTATCATTCAATCAGTTTTCCCCCAAGGACTTTGATGTGAAATTGAACTGTCAGTTTTTCCTATTTTGGAATAACTTTGATAGATCACCTGCCCTGGGGTGTTATTGGAAATATACTATTGAATCCTGTCTTCTTGCTCCTGCCTTTACGAACCTATATAGGTTCCATAAGGAGGAGATTGATGTTGGGCCGTTTATTATTTTTTTACAAGTTGACCATGGGGATTTGTGAACACCCAAGAAAAATTTGAGGCTGATTGCACCTAGGTTCTAGTAAAAAAAAAAAAAAGTAGTTTTTTTTTTCCTCTTTTATTTTTAAGATTAAATGTAATAAAAATTCCATTGATTCTTTGTGAAGAAATAAAAATAGTTTTAATTATTATGAAATGAAAAATATATCTGCACACATATTTCAACCAGTAAATTTTATCTCCCCCTAGGGAAGGCCATGTGAAATGTCATATCCTGGTTGGACAGTATTGCAGTGAGAATTACATTATTTCTTAATGCACTGGTCTAGGCATTAGTTAATTTTGTCAGAAAGTCATTACAAGAAAATATCTTCTTTAGGAAATGAGGCTAGTTTTTATACAATGTTTTTTATTTCTTCTTCTTAATCATGCTATGAAAGTCTTTAAACACTTTCATTTTCAAATATAAATTGTAATATGTGGAATATATGCAGAATGGTAATATATAGCATTTATTTTTTTAAATTCGATACTTTCCCTGGTAGCGGCGGAAGTTTTTAAACTTTGTTCAAAGCAGCTTCAAATTTCTCCTAGGAAATCATACTCAAAATTAAGGTAAAGCTGCCTAGAGGCATCTGCAGAGATCACAAGACTGTATGTATTTCCAAGGGAATTATTGTGAAAAATACTCTAATTTAAGCTATCTGTACTTGTACAACTGGGGGAATTTTTGTAGCGTCCTTAATTATTGTTCTCGTCACATTTCAGGTCATCATTTTTCTTATCTGGTGCACAGAATAAAACATCAGGAAATAAAGTATACTGGTTTGGGAAGTTCACTCACAATGACACAGTGTGATTTCATTCAAAGAAAGAGTAGCACATGGGTGAATATTAGACTGGTAAAGAATCTTAGAGATCATCTAAAATTCATCTCCTGTATATATATCCTCAGCCTGCACAGGTGTCTCGTTTACAAGTGAGGGCCAGAGAGAGGAACCGACTACTGATGGTCCATTTTGTCTATAGGTCTTCATCTGGCGTGTGTGTCTTCTCCCGACTCTTCCACTGACTTTTTTTTTTTTTTTTTTTTTTTTTTTTTAAATTGAGATTAATTTCCTGAAGATATTTGTAACAAAGAATCCTCTGTCAGAGGAATAGCTAGAAAAGATTATTCTCCCCTTCTGTAGTCTCTCTCTTTCTGCTCTTAAATGTTTTCTTTTGCTGTGCAGTTCTTAAATTTGATGGTATCCTATTTATTACTACTTGGTTTTATTTCCTGAGCTGTAGGGGTCCTATTGAGGGAGTCATTGCCTGCACCTGTGTGTTGGAGTGTTTTCCCTGTTAGTTGCAAAATTTCTGATCTAATTCTGAGGTCTTTGATCCACATTGAGTTAACTTTTGTTTAGGGCGAGAGATAAAGATCTTTTTTCATTCTTTTCCACATGGATATCCAGTTTCCCCAGCACTATTTGTTAAATAGGCTTTCCTCCAACATATGTTTTTGGCACCTTGGTTAAGGATCAGATGACTGTATCTTGGTGGGTTTGTCTCTGCACCTTCTATTTTATTTGATTGGTTTGTGTGTCTGTTTTTATGCCAGAACCATGTAGTTTTTGATAATAGGGCCTTGTGGTATAGTTTGAAATCCAGTATTGTAATGCCTCCAGCATTACTCTTTTTGCTCAGAATTGCTTTTGGCTATTCTGGGTCTTTTATTCTTCCTATGAGTTTTAGGACTGCTTTTTTTATAATTCTGTGAAGAAGAATGTTGTTGGTATTTTGAAGGGGATTGCTTCACCCTGGGTAATATGGCCATTTTACCAATATTAATTCTCCCCATCCATAAACATGGAAGGTCTACATCTTGTAGAGTCTTCTCCTATTTCTTTTTTCAGTTTTCTGTAATTTTCAAGGTAGAGGTCTTTCATCTTTTTGATTAGACTCATTCTCAAGTATTTTATTTTATGTTACTTTATTTTTTGAAAGCTATTGTCAATGGAATTGTTTTTCTGATTTCTTTTTCAGCAGATTTGTTACTGGTGAATAAAAAAGCTATTAATTTTTGTATGTTGATTTTGTATCCTGCTATTTTGCTAAATTTGTTTATCAGCTCTAGAAGTCTTATGGTGGAGCTTTTTGGACTGTTTAAGTGTAAGATCATATCATCTGCAAAACAATTTGAATTTTTACTTTCCTGTTTATGTCCTTTTTATTTCCTTCTCTTGCCTAATTTCTCTGACTCGAATTTCAAGTACATTGAATAGGAGTGGTGAGAGTGGTTTTTCCCCATTCACTATGATGTTGACTTTTGAATTGTCATATATATATATATATATATATATTATTATAATTATTGTATATATATATGTTGTATATATATACACACATATACATATATAACCTTTATAAAATTGAAGTAAGTTCCTTATAGCCTTACTTTCTCTAATGTTTTTTAACATGAATGGGTGCTAAATTTTATCAAAGTTTTCTTTCTGCATCTGTTAAGATGGTCATATGATTTTTGTCCTTGATTTTATTTATGTGATGAATTACACTTATTGATGTGCATATGTTGAAACATCCTGCATCCCTGGAATGAAACCAACTTCATCATGATGTACAATCTTCTTAATGTCTGGTTGAATATGGTTTGCTATTTTTTTGGTGGAGTATTTTTGTTGTTGTTGTTGGAACTGGGGATAGAACTGAGGGCTTCATGTATGCAAGGCAAGTGCTTTGCTACGGAGCTACATACCAGCCTGGTTTGCTAATATTTTATTAAGGATTTTTGCATTTGTGTCCATTGAGGATATTGGTCTGTAGTTTGCTTTCTTGATGTGTCCTTGTCTGGTTTTGGTACCAAGGTGATAAGTGCTTTACAGAATAAATTTGGACATGTTCCCCTTCTCCTCCTTCCTATTTCTTGGAATAATTTGAGGAGCATTAGTATTATTCTATAAAGGTCTGGTGAAATTCAGCTTACAATTAATCTGAATCTGGTTCTGGGCTTTTCTATGTTGGAAGCCTTTTTATTTCTGCTTCAATTTCATTGCTTGTTATCCATTTGTTTAGGTCTTCTATATTCTCTTGTTTTAGTTTTGGTAGGTCACATGTGCCTTGTATTTTATCCATTTTTCCTACATTTTTCAATTTATTGTAGTATATGTTTTCAAAATAATCCCTAATGATCATTTGGACTTCAGTGATGATGGTGGTGATAGCTACTTCTTTATCACTAATTTTATTACTTGCCATCTTTTTTTCTCTTATTTTTTTTTTGGCAGTGTGAGTTTGGTGAAGGGTTTAACAATCTTGCCTATCTTTCACAGAATTGATTCTTCATTATATTGATTCTTTTTTAAAAAACATTTATTCTCTATTTAATTGATTTCAGCTCTGATCTTTACTATTTCTCTTTCTTTTTTTTTTTTTTTTTTACTGGTTTTGGAATTTGTTTTCATGTTTTAGGAGCTTGAGATAGATCATTATGTTGCTTATTTGGTATCTTTCAGTTTTTTTTTTTTTTAATGTAGGCACTTACAGCTATAAACTTTCAACTTATAGCCATTTTCATAGTGTCCCAGAGATTTTGATATATTGTATCTCTATCCTTGTTTGGTTCTAAAATTTTTAAAATTGCTCCCCTGAGATCTTCTATGACCCACTCATTATTCAGAAATGTATTATTCAACCTCCATGTGTTTGCATAATTTCAGTAGTTTTTCTTGCTATTAGTTTCAAGTTTATTTCATTATGATTTGATAAGATTCAAGGAATCATTTCAATTTATTTTCGTATTTGCTAATACTTGCTTTGTGGCCAAAAATAAAGTCTTGCTTTTTAATCCAATCTGAAAGACTATTTCTTTTATTTGGAGAGTTGAGAGAATTCATAGTCAGCATTATTATGTTTATTATTTCCTGTTTTGAATTATTTCTAATGTTTAATTCAATCTTAATTCTCATTTGCTTAGCTACTTTTCTAATGAGATTCATCCATTTGGGATCTCTTAAGTTTGTTTTTTAAACTTCTGTATGAAGTGTTTCTTTAAGTATTTTCTGTAATGCTGACTTAGTAGTCATGAATTGTTTGTTTATGCTTATCTTGGATGATTTTTATCACAGCTTAAATTATGAAGGATAACTTTGCTGGATATAGAAATCTCCCTTGGAAATTACTTTTGGAATGAGGTATTCCAGGCCCTCCTAGCTTTTAGAGGCTTTGTTGAAAAATGAAAATAATTTTGATTAGTTTACCTCTAAATATGATCTGATAATTTTCTCTAGAGGCTTCTAAAATTCTCTCCTTGTTTTTGTATGTTAGGTATTTCAACGATAATACATTGTGAAGAGGTTATATTTGATCTTATCTATGTGGTGTTTGGAATACATCCTCATTTACTCTATCTTGAAGCACCTCATTCTCAAGAATTAGAAAATTTTCTGAAATTATTTTGCAGAATAGGTTATTCATGCCCTTAGGTTTTTTTTTTTTTTTTTTTTTTTTTAAATCTAAGATCTCTCTTTGGTTCTAATAATTCTTAAATTTTGTCTTTTCAGCCAGGTGCGGTGGCGTACACCTGTAATCCCAGCATTTGGGAGGCTGAGGCAGGAGGATCACAAGTTCAAAGCCAGCCTCAGCAATGGTGAGGCACTTAGCAACTCAGTGAGACCCTGTCTCTAATAAAATACAAAAAAGGGATGGGGATGTGGCCCAGTGGTCAAGTGCCCCTGAGTTCAATCCCCGGCACCCCCCAAAATAAATAAATAAATAAATAAATAAATAAATAAATAAATAAATAAATAAATTTTTGTCTTTTCATGTTGTCCCAAATTTCTTGTATATTCTGATCACAGTCACTTATTTTCTCTTTTTTATTACTAAGAATTCAAGTTCATGTACCACACTGTCAGTAGTGAGGAAAGGGAGCTTCAGCAACTTTCACCTAGTAGTGATTCCATTTCAAAGGCATTCATTAGTATGGTATTTTGTACTGTCTGTTGATGGGATAAAGCAATATAAATTTAATTCTTACTAGAGAGGTAGACTTAGGTATGGTCTTTATGGGACGTCAGCTTGGCACAATTTTTGGCCAGCGATATTAGATAAGCTGTGCATTTATTAAGTGGCTTTGCAGATTCTGCCTTAGTTTAACCTATTCTGACTTTCTTTTCTACCACATTTAGCAAAATAAGCTTGTCAGCTTTGCTTCTCCCTCTTTTTCTTTGTTGCTTCTCCCCACTGACTCTCCCTGGTCAATGTTTAGGGTTAACAAATTCTTTTCTGTGTTCTATTCCAGTGTTCCTGAGACCCTCCAAGGTTGTGATTGTCCAAACTGTTCTATATAAATTATGCCTTAGTGCATTTCCTCTGACACATGTGTTTCTCTGATCAGCTGTCTTCTCTCTGTGGAAGAGTTGAGATTTGTGCCTAGTTCCACTCTTGTTATCTTCCCAACCTCTCTTTGCTATTCTTCAACAATTTCCTTTGTTCTTCTGCATGTGACAAGGAAGACATGTCCATAATAAGGTATCAGAGGTTCTTTTGACAGAATATCCTTGTTTTAGTCAGCTTTTTCACTGTTGTGACTAAAGGATCTGATCAGAACAACTATAGAGGAGGAAAAGTTTATTTGAGGGCTCATGGTTCAGAGGTCTTAGTCCATAGAAGGCTGGCTCCATTCCTCAGTGCTCAAGGTGAGGCAGAACATCGTGGAAAAATGAGTAGCAGAGGAAGCAGCTCACATCATGGTGATCAAGAAGCAGAGAGAGAAACTCTACTCTCCAGATACAAATATATATACCCAAGGCCATGCTTCAAATCCCACCTCTCCAGCCACACCCTACCACTTCAGTTAATCCCATCAGGGATCAGCTCACTGATTAGGCTAAGGCTATAACCCAATCATTTCTCTTCCAAATTTCTTGCATTGTCTCACATGTGAGCTTTCGAGGGACACCTCACATCTAAATCATAACAATCCTGCGGGGGCAGTGTTTCTCATGGATCAAAATTATTAGAAGTACTTAGTGTACTTGTTGAAAATACAAATTTCTGAGCCCTGTAACAACCCTACTGAATCCAAGAGGATGAGATTCTGGAATCTACATGATAAACAAGCTCTCCAAATGCTTTTTAGGTCCACACAATTTTGAGAAATATTGATTGGGGTTTTAGTGTATTTGTGTGTATGGATATGTGGTATAAATAATGGATAAAATATGGATTTGTGGAATAAAGTAGGCTGTAATAGCACCAGTTTTTTGAGTTACCACAGAGCATTTGTGAGTTGATCTAGTGAGGAAAACTGTAATGTCTAAGGCATTGTGACTCAACATGAGTCCTGGGGACTGTTTATTACAAGTGTGCCATGAGGAACGTGTGTCAGAATATAAACCATTTATCTAACACTACTTCAAATTATTGTATATATTTTCTAAACTAACAAAACTTTTTCTATGAAGGAAGCAGTATGTTGATTTGTATTCTGGAACAAGTTACTTATCACATTGCAGGCAGTCCTTTTTTTAGCACTGGTCAAAGGCACACTATACATGCTGTCTTTCCAGAGACCTAAAACCTATAAAAATACTTTTTAAAAATGGCTAAAATGTGAAAAGAAATTCAAAAATAAAAATTACCAAACATAACTATCTCTAAAATTTCACAACGGGTCAACAAGTTAACTGAAACACAACTCCTATAACTCTACATAAATTGTAAGTAAAGTGGCATATGGGACTACTTTTATGTGTTTGCTGTGTTAATTGATGTCTCAAACTTCAGAGTTCAAAATGCCTGAAGTCTCTGGGGGCTAAAGATGGTCCAGTTCCAGGCTTTCTTCCCCACTGGATATTGGATGCCTCAGGTCTGCCTGCAATTTTGCTATGATTGGCCTTTTGGAGAAGCTTTGTTTTTGCAATCATTTATATGTCAAAAAGAAACTCTTATTCTCAGGGTCTGTGCTCATGCTTCTCAGGAAAACAAATACTGTGGAAGATGGGAAAATTCTATCCACTCTAGAGCTTCTGGGGGATCACAGTGGTGAGAGAATCTGTGGGAAGGATCTGAGCAGCACTTCTCCATGCATGGGACTTTTCACAGAAGAAGAGGCAGGTGGGAAGAGGGCAAACATATGTCCTCACACAGCATACTCTAGGCTTGTTACATCCTTTCACTGAGCATTCAGGGGATACAGATAATCTTGGAAATAATGACTATGTATTGAGACCTGGTAACTAGGTATTGATATTTTATATTGTGTTCATTTACTTGTGAGGAAAGTAGAACTCAAATATTTAAAATATGTGTACATGTTCATACAGAAGTAAGGAATTTAAATCCACATCTGCCTTATTGGGAATCCTTGCTTTTAACCAGGAGGTCACATGCCCATCAGGCACTAGAGCTAAAAAGGCATGTCACTGTTTTTTTTTTTTTTTCCCCCCAGCATTGAGTTTCATGTCTGAGAAATTGTGACATTTCCTTGAAGGTGTTTTAAATATGGAAAGGTTGCCTTGAGAGTGAGAGAGGCATTTCACTCAGGACAGGTTGTGCTTTCCTCAAAGATTAGACATTGTAAGTTCTTGAACATCATATTTACAAATATTTTTATGTCAATCTGTTGAAAATTTTGCCTATATGTGTACAGTTTTGTAGATTTGGTAAAATCAAATTTCTTTGTTGTAAACAGACAAGTTAAAAAATAATTAAAAACAATTGTCAAATATGAAATCTTTGAATGGACCTGTATCTCTTTTATTGTATACTTTTATTTTTTGAAGTGGGGAGGCAGAGCTGATTTTAAATGTCATATGCCTTGAGGCAGCCATAGGTCCAGGTGAAGAAAGACACAGAGACTGAATCTGACATTTATTAGTTATTGTCCCCAAGTAAAGCATTTTATTTTAGAAAGCTGTTGTTAAAGCTTGACAGATGTCTCTATCCTCTGAGCTGTTAATTCAAAACATTAATCATTGGTCTCAATCTCTACACTTGCAAAAAATTGTGTAGAAATATTAAGCTTACATCTTAATTACATGAGTCAGCCTGGAATTTAGGTCAGAGAATGCACACCATATTTGTAAGGCATTTCCCTCACAGGAAGCTAGAACTTATAAAATTGCAAGCTATAAGCTCACCTCTTTTGGATGCTGTTTGGTGACTACCAGTGATTTTTCAAAGGTAGTGAGGCATTTCACATCAATAGTTTTATAAAGTCAAATTTAGGAATCTGACTAAACATATCATTTATCTTGGATGATTTATAAATTTTTATTTATTTGTAGTCATTCCCTCTAGTCATGGAAGGACAATATTCATAATGTCATGGGATGGTATACCTGATATATATATGTATACATATATAGGATGTATACATATACACACATATATATAAATGCATATATTTATCTACATTCATATAAATATTACTTAGGTATATGAGTTTTATGGAAGTACATGATATTTAAAAGGGTTTTTGATACTTGTATGATATATTAAAATAATGTATATATCATTACATGGATTCCAGAGGTTAGTCAACTGAGCGTAGGTTTGTATACCCAGGGATCTCCTATTGGAACATAATGACTTTAAATTGAGCCCAAGTAGGGGCCTGGTTCCAAGTGTTCTCACTGAGTTAGGAGAGCACCAGCTCTTTAAATGCTGGAGTCCTTGTGAGGCCTTATTGTCCAACCTGGCAAGTTTAGCCAATGAAAATGTATTTTTTAGGTCATGTTTTCCATTTAATTTTTCTAATTGCTTGAATTTTAGAATGAAAAAACTGTAAAAAAATAGAATAAGAAAAGGAAATATGAGAAAGCCTATAATGGACTGAAGATGAAGATGAAGAAAAAGTTTGACAGCCAAACAGGGGTGGGAAAGGTTTTATGCCTGCTTAAGTTCTAGGAAACAGATCAGTTAAGAGTTAAATTAAGCTGTCATATATAACAACTTAGAATAAAAGAAAAAAGAGTTAAATTAAGAGATAAATTTTGTTAAATTAGGGGATTGTGGTTGTGCAAATGAATGCAGGCATGAAAGAAACTGTGTTTGTCTACAGAGAATCTTTTCTGAGCAAGTCCAAGAGATTTTGGTGAAGAAAGGAGATCCATAACTTGGGACCAAGCAGCTCCTTCTGTGGGGGGAGGATTCCAAACAGGCACGAGGAACAGACTTCTACTGATTGTGGAAACAGGCGCCTGTCCCAGCTGATCATTCCAGAGGAACACCTGGCATCGTGGTCTTGTTCTTCCCCACAAGGTAAGTGCTAGGTCAGTAAGTTTCATTAAAAAAAAAAAAAAAATGTAATTGAGTGCGTAAGTAGAAAAATCCTATCTTGACATTGAAATTTTCTTCTTTTTTTCTCTTAAAACGGCAAGTTTTAAAAAACATGTATTACTATATTTGAACTACTAAATATGGGCTAAAGAGTGCCTGGATATCTAAAGATTTAGGAATTCAGGAGAATACAACATTTTTAGTTGAATTTAAATATATTCTCAAGAACAATGCTGCAAATTATGTTGGTTTTCTCAAGAAATAAATGCCCGTTTCTCCTTAACAATCAAGAAATAGGGGTCAAATCCTACCTGCAGGATATATACCCAAGGCTCCTGCAAAGCTGGCATGAACTTGCTCCCATCACCTATTTTGCCTATGATGTAGTAGAGAAAGACAGGAATGGTTTTCCTGATTGCTAACAAATACAACCAAGACTATGGGAAATTGAACTTATGGTAATTTATGAACTATGCATATCAATAAGTCATGCTTTTCTTTGTACATTTCAGTTATGGAACACACCTTAAGGCAACTATTCAGTCATTTGAAATTACAAGCAGCAAGCACAGCCATGTAAGTATAGCCTGTGGCATTGGCTGGACCTAATGAAGCAAGGCAGGAGAGGCAGCCAAACCCAATAAGCCAGGGTGTATAGGGAGGCTGGGTCTCTGGGAAAATGATCACCACTATACATAAACCAACCAAATGCTGAATTTCTAATGAAAATGTCTTAAAGTCTTTTCCATAGGGAGTAGATAGAGTGGGATCTCAAGTCTATGCTGTGTCTCAGGGCTTGCAAGAAAGGCTGTTGAGGTGTCATTTCTCATGTCCTGGGACTACTACACAGTCTTGTCTTGACAGGGCTCCATAAAAACAGACTGCTGATACCGAGGGTCTCTCTCAGTTCCTCCAAGTGGGACACTGTAGGGTCTGACCACCAATGCCAAGTACCTGAATCTCATTTGATAGTGATGGGAACTTTGAACTCTTGACATGTAAATATCATTGTAACTCCATTTTATACATGAAGAAATATGTTCAGAGGAGGCAAGAGGCTGGCAGACCCAGGCATGGACTGCAAACGACTATCCCTTTCATTCCCCAACCTTGCTCCACAGTGTCTTGGGAGGGTTGGCTGAGAGGCCATATCTGTGCCATGGGGGACACTTCTCTGCCATGTCCTGTCCAGGCTTTCACTGTCACTTTCTAAAATGACCCAAATGCAACGCCGTGGAGACTGACTGCTGTAGGTGGTCCAGATGTCACATTTGCCCCCATCTTAGCCACCAGATTCCTTTCTCTTCTTACCTGAGAATTTATCAGTGCTAGGGCTCAGAAGAGATGGGAGATTTAATCTTTAAGCCTCATCCTTTGATTTCTATTCACCACTATTCACTATTATTGGATTTCTTCTGTGGGCAGGAATGGTTCTAAAGTGTGGGTAAACATATGTAAGACAGTTGTTATGGATACAGAGTACCTAAAGGAAAATTGAACAAAAGTTTTCAATACTTGCTCTGAGACTCTAGACAATTTATTTATCTTAAATTCTTCATGTTGTAAATGTGTATAAAAATGTGGGGTTTGAGAAGTTTTTTTCCATATATTTAAAGTTTCTAGCACAAGGTTGTTATGTCACAATTTTTTTTTTAAGTAACAAAAAAACTTTCAAGCTATGTAAACAATCTTTCAAAGAGAGACCAGTAAGAACTACATACATGGTGTGTGTGTGTTGGGGGGTTGACATAAATTTTCTTAAACATGCTGTGCTTACTCTTTTAATAGAACCTGGTTTCTCCCAGTTTGTCTTGCACTTTAAAGTTACGTCTTGGAATTGTCATTGCTATTGCAGGTATCACTGCATCCCTGACTCCCTT
This sequence comes from Tamias sibiricus, assembly GCA_025594165.1. Classification (NCBI taxonomy): domain Eukaryota; kingdom Metazoa; phylum Chordata; class Mammalia; order Rodentia; family Sciuridae; genus Tamias; species Tamias sibiricus. The sequence continues at coordinate 39,533,553 of CM046664.1, read as the reverse complement.
CTGCTTAGCCAGCAATAAGTCTTTATGATAATTGGGCTAGCTTAGAAAAAACACATACAGATAGAACTTGTGTACAACCTCCAAGAAGGCAAAGGAATTGTTAGGGGACAGAGATAAGCATCTCAGAGGGAAGTTGTCTGACCCTGCAAGGCCCAGAACAAAAATTCTCTCAGAACATGTAACAGAAAGAATACTTTCTTTTCTTTTGGTGGATGGATTTCCTTATTTTCTTTCTGATACTTATGGAGTGCAGCACCTTTAAAAACATCTTTACATGTGTCAGCTCTCTCTGACTTTTGGAGTTAATATCCATCAGGTAACTGCATTAGTTTTCTATAACACAGTATTGAAAATTGGGTAGCTTAGGTAACAGAAATCTATTGTCTTAGGGTCCTGGAGACTGAAAGACTAAGATCAAAGTGTTGGCAGTGTTGGTTCTTTCTGAGACTGTGGAGAATCTGCTCCAGGCTTCTCTGCTAACTTCTAGGGTTTGCTGGAAAGATTTGGTTGGTGTTCCTTGATTTGTAGATACAGTTCCATGGCCTCTGCCCTTATGTTTGTGTACAGTTCTTCCTTTGTGCCCTCTTGTGTCCATGTTTCCCAGTCATATTAAATTAAGGGTCTACTTTTGCCCAGTATAACCTCATGTAAATTAGTTATATCTGCAAAAATGACACTATTTCCAAATAAGGTCACGTTCTTAGATACTGGGTATGATGACTTTATCATACGAATTTGTTTTTTTTTTTTTTTTTTTTGAAAGAAGGGTGATGTTTAACCCATGAAGATGGTAACAAGGTGCTTGTCTTATAACCAACACCATCCCTTCACAAATATTAAAATAACCATGAATTGACCAGAGTTCTCCTTAAAATGCAGACTCTGATCCAATGGGCCTGGGATGGGGCCTGGGAGTCATATTACTAACAAGCTTCAGAGCAAGGCCCATGTTGCTGGTCTAGGGAACCACTCTGAGCAGCAAGGGCCTACACTCTCTAAAGAACAGCCATAGGACGAGGAGAAAGATTTGTACAGCTATTCAGAGTATAGTGTAAGGACAGGAGTACATATGTTTGGCAATGTGAGTGCTTGCTCACGCTCAGTGCTGATGGGATTCTGCGTGGCCCAGTGCTCAGGTAATGGTGAGAGAAGCATTAACAGGGGATGCCTTCAGCTGAAGCAGGTAAACAGCTGCAGGCACATATGCTAATGATCACTAATAAGCCCACTCATGGCCTGATTTCTCTGTCCATCTCACATAACATCATTAGCCAGACAGATTGTGTCGGTTGCTTACTCTAATTAGCACAATGATGAGCTGCAGAGAGAGTTTCAGAGCTGGAAAGGACTTTGAGTAGATGGGGCCCAGCCCCCTCACTTTCAGGTGAGGAACCAGGTTGCAGGGAGGTAGCAGGTAGGACTGACTCCATACTATGAAGATCAATGTGGTTCCTTCAGTAAGTGACAGAGGCAAGACACCTGACCTTATCCTAATAAGGAAATCCTGCCTTTACTCTTAACTTCATGGATCAAGATGAGTCAGTGGATTAATTCACTTGACAGATTAATAATTCGAAAGGACTACTGTAGGCAGGTAGGGTGTGGCTGAAGAAAGTAGGTCACTACGGGAGTGACTTTAGGGTTTATATTTTGTCCCTGGCAATTCGTTCTCTCTCTGCTTGCTAACTCTCAAGTACAGAGAAGCTTTCCTCTGTCATGCCCTTCTGCCACATGTTCTATCTTGCCTTGGGCCCAGAGATAGAGTTGGCTGATCATGGACTGACCCTCTGAAACAGTGAGCTCAAAATAAACTTTTCCTCCTCCAAGTTGTTCTTGTCAGGTATTTTGGTCACAGCAATGGAGAGCTGACTAAAATAGGGCTGTTAGGTCTGGAATCCACCAGAGGATGAGCAGAAGCTGAAGGAGAAGCAAACTGAGTTAAGGAGAGATGGCATTGCCCTAGGCCTGCCACAACAGCTTGGCTTTCACCAGCAGATTCTCAGCTTCATGTCAAGGCTTCTGTCATACGTTACTATAATCCCAGTTTAGCAAACTCCAGGCACACAGGAGTCATATACTGAGAATGAGAGAACACATGTGAAATGGAAGGACAGAAACTGAAATCCCTGTTGTCACACCCTGGCTGGGCAAACCAGGACAAATCCTTAATATTACCAAGCCTTTTATCCCATATTTATAAACATCCAACTGTATTATTTCTTTGTAAGATTTCTGAGAAATGAAGTTACTCCTGTCAAGTGCATAGCACAGTGTAACATGTATATGGAGAATTCTAGTGCCTTCAGTAAAAAAGTCTTAATTATGGACTATTAAAATTGTAACTTTGTTACTATTTGTTATAATTGTTTTGGAAGAAAATTTAGTTTTCTTGGAAGACTACCTGGAATCAGGTTACATCAGCATATCAATGCCATAGTTTGTTAAAACTTCTTTCTTCACAATAGCACTAAAGTGGTTCTTAAGCAGGGTGATATTGGTGTCCCCAGCTGGGGCATATGTGGCAATATTTGGAGATATTTTTAGTTGTCACAGTGGGATGGTGCTACTGGCATCTAGTGGCTATTGGCCAGAGGTGCTGCTAAATATTGCACAGTGGATATGTCAGACCCTGTAACCAAAAATTATCTGGCCCCAAATGTCAAATGACAAGGTTGGAAATCCTGCCCTAAAGTTTGTCATCCATATAATATCAGAATTATCCAATTTTCCTTCAGTGACTAGGATATACATTAATAAGCCTTAGGGATTTTATTTCCAGTGGGATTTATCCATGTAAATGTGTACAGCAGAAGCCTACACTCTATTTTAGTCTACATGTGACACTATGACTACATATATGTAACATTTCATGCCTTTCAAAAATGAGTAAAATAATCCAAATGTGCCTCTGACAGGAAAGACCTACAAACAGTTACACACTGAAGAATAGATTTTGCCTCTAGTTATATGGGAGGAAACTGAACCAGAAGGTTGACCTTCTTGAACTAACCAACTTGTAGATTCATTCCACTTGGTTTGTACTCTCTGCATTTTTTTGTGATGATTGGATGAGGACCTACATCAAATAAGAAATGAAGACCCTGTTGTGGTGTAGATACTGGGTTGCTCTCTGCTTCTCAGATACTGAGATCAAATTGGGGCTTTAACAATATTTCACATTGGAAATACTGCAGACCCTCAGAGTAACTTCCAAAGGGAATGCTATGGTTTGGAAATAAAAATGTCTCCTGAAAAGCTCATGTTTTGGAAGCATGGTCCCCAATGCAGAAAGTTCAGAGGTGGGAGTTTTAGATCATGAGGGCTATAACCTCATCAGTAGATAAATCTATTTGATGAATTAAAAACTTGAATGGATTTCTGGGGCGGGGGAGAGGACTGTAGACAGATTGGGTGTGATTGGAGAAAATAAGTCACTGGGGGTGTGCCTTTGGGGATTTTATCTTGTCCTTAACTCATCGTTCTGTCTTTCTGCTTCCTGAAAGACAGACCTGATTGGGTTTCTTCTACCATGCCCTTTCACCATTATACTCTGCCTCTTCTTAGGCCCAGAGTAAAGAAGTTGGATGGCCATGGGATGAACTTCTGAAACCATGAGCCCTGAAATGGACTCTAAGTTGTTCTTTTCAGGTATTTTGGTCACAGGGATAAAAAGCAAAGTAACACAGATAGGGAATTTGTAATGCCAGAAACTACCGTATTGGAACAACCCCTATGGGAAAGAAAATTGAAGCATCTCCTGGGGAAATAATTTCAATTAAATATCCAATCAGTACCACTTTTTGGGACATAATATTATGAAACAGTATACTGATTTAGAAGACTCACACAAAATTATATAAGCTACTGCACAGTGCTATCAGTCTCAAGGATATTGTAATCTAACCATGGAGAACAAAAACCCATTATCATGATTTACTCCTCTAAAAATGAAACATATTGTTTGCTTTCCTGAAATGCTCTAGACTTTGGTGGATGTGATATTCATCATTCCTTGCCTACACCATTTCTTGCCGAGTTGTGTTTCCATTCCATGAGAGCAGATGGCCATTGAACCTGTGTGCAGGTGAGGAAGTATTTAGCTTTGCATAATGCTAACCCATCATAAAGGCAATAGAAGGACTATCATAAGCCATCACATGGTTCTTCCAGATGAAAGACATAAGAGATTCCAGCAAATTGAGATGAACAGGGAGGTTCTTGTGGGCTAAGAAAGAGTTGAGTGTAATCAAAGCAATATGTGGCTTCAGTGGGCTTGTTTGTAGAGTGGGAGTAAAAATGAACGATTCGGAATCAATGATGATTTTGATCTTAATTCAACTGCATGCTTTCTGCAAGAGAAGATAGCTTAGTTGAAGGAAAAAAATTTCTGTGAAGCAAACCTGAAGTATGCTTCTGTGAATTTAATCGATGTCCCCCTCTACCCCCAGCATTGTGTTGAACTGTGGAGCACCACTACTGTTCATTATGTGGAGCACTGGAGAAATCTGATGTTAGTCATGCCATGGCTCTCTGCACTGGTGACACAGCATCACTAGAGTGATGCTGGAGAGATCTATGTATCATCTTAATTCTAGAATGTTGGGCTGCCTCCAGGACTCTACCTTTTCCCTGGGGATATTAGCCATTGCGTCCAGACTTATTTAGGCACTAAACTTATTTTCTAAATTTTGGGGTATGTCTTATTTTCCCCAAGATGCCATCAGAATTTCAAAATAGCTTCATTGTTCAAGGACCAGATGAAAGCAGCAGTTTGCCAGAATTTGAATGTTCCTTCACAGCAGCCAGCAGAAAGCATGTGCCGTAGCCTTTTGTGAATGCAAAGACATTTTAAAAATAGAACAAGAGTGTTTTCTAGGCAGCTTTAGGGAAAAAAAAAGTTGGGAGCTAAAAGTGACCTAAACATCTTATGACTATTTCTTTCTTCTCTTCATGTTCCAAGATGGGCATTTGCCACTTTTTACATTTTTAAGAAATTTTGATCCACCTGAAAAATTAAAAGCAGACCTCATCTCAAGCACCATCTCTGAGGGTTCCCAACAATGTTTCATTTTTTTTTCTTTTTTTTTCAGAGACTGAGAGATGAGAAGACAGCATCTAGGTTTCCCTCCTTGCAGGCTGTGTGTGTGTCAGTGGGTGGGTGGGGAGGACAAATGAGCTTGAATTCCGAAGCAATTGATTCGTTCTTCATTCAGATCCTTATCGAGAACTCAATTAATCGCCTGCTAAATCTGAACTTGCTCAATTACATTTCCCGGACCATCGCTAAAAACTTAAGTAGCTTTAATTAGTTTTTATTGAAAAGCATAAATAACCTAAGTATCGACTTGCTTGGATTTAAATTTTGGTTATTGGAAATAGTAAGGCATGCAGGCATTTTCATTATTGCCTGTGTCTGGTGAATCACGGTAGGATGGCTTTTTAAAGATATCCTGTAAAGATTCCCTGGTCTGTTATATGAGGTACCACTAAAAGCCATGCTAGCCTCGTAATTGTGAACTTAACAGTTTAAATCTGTTTCAGTGTTGGCCTCATGTGGGGAAAAGCAAATCTAGGTTTCTATTCTCTTGTATTATTTATCTTTTTTTTTTTTTTTTTTTTGTGGTACCGGGGATTGAACTCAGGGGCACTCGACCACTGGGCCACATCCCCAGCCCTTTTTTTGTATTTTATTAGAGACAGGGTCTCACTGAGTTGCTAAGTGCCTCGCCATTGCTGAGGCTGGTTTTGAACTCGCGATCCTCCTGCCTCAGCCTCCCAAAGTGCTGGGATTACAGGCGTGCGCCACCGCGCCCGGCTTCTCTTGTATTATTTAACCTTTAACGACACCTTGCTTCTTGTCTGAAAAATTCTGAATCCTGGGGATAGAACCCTACATAGGTTGCAGAACTAGCTGAAGGCAGCAAGCTGTCAATGTGTCAGCCAAACTATGTTAGGTGTGGTGGCTGAGGTTCGCTTATGAGCCACCCTGGACATTCAGGGCTTCAGCAGCCATTGGGCAGGCCATGGTGCATTCTTTGCTTGGTTAGGATACTAGAATGATAAAATTTAATTCTGAACCGAAATGGAATCCTGAATGTCCAGCTTCAGCCTACCAAAATGATTAATAACTATTCAAAGGCATTTGAGCCCTTTAAGCTCACTGTTCAATCACTGTAGCCTGCCTTGTTTGTCCTCTTCTAAAACATTCCAGTAAATTCTGGCAGTATGCACATTGTCTAACAGTATCTTCCAGTATAAGAGTTCTTTCCAAATAGCTTATATATTTATCTCAGAAGCAAATATATTATCAACTTGCAAGAATAATTTCAGCATTGAAAACCATGGTTAGGAAATTTAGTCTGTCCCTCTATGACGAGGCAATCCAGGAATCCGGTCTACATTGCGAAGGAAGGCTGTGCAGAATTGCTTTGATAAACTGGTCTCTGCTTTTATAGATCAGCCTCTTTTTCAAGGCTGCACACACATTACTTCTCTGAAGATGGAGCCAGAGATATTTCACAAAGACAGCAGAGCATATGAGAAAAGAAGAGGAGATAAACTCCTATCTTTTCTGGGAAAGAACTGATAAACCATATTTTTTCTTGCTTGCAATTTTGGAGTTGGACATCTGCAGCTCATTAGTTATCTACGACTATCATTCAAATCAATTAATTGAAAGAATTAAAGCACATCTTAAGGACAAAAATACATTAACTTTCTCCCTCATTTTCTTTTAAACTAGCATCATACTGAGCCACATTCAACTGCAAAGATGTACCACTGTTTATAATCTTTTGTCCTGAATGTATCAACATATTTTTTAAATTTTCTTGAAAGTTACTACCCAGTATTTTATTGAGACTGAAAAATGCAGTTTCTTCTTGCTAAAATCTTCCTTCTGTCTTTTCTTTTCCCCCTATCTATTTGTTATTTCCTATATTTTTCCCCCACATGATTTTCTCAAGCTCTCTCACTCCCTACATCCTGATGTGGATAATATTGCTATTTTTGGTCACAATCAAATATGACAGTAGAGAACAAGAAACATGTCTCTATTTTGATTTACAAATTGAATTCTTAAAAAAAAATAGACACCTTCCCTGGCCTGGTCTATCCCTCAAAGGGAAAGAAACATATTCCCCACTCTGATTTTACAATAGTTATCTTTTATTGCTTAGCTTTTTGTTTTAAACTTATCAAACTTTTACAGTGTATATCTTCAGTGCTTTCACTATCAACTGAGTATTAGAATTGTTCAGTTCACTGCATACACTAAAATCAATAGAACCTTTGTCTGTGAGAGATTAAATCATAGTGTGATAAAATCAGATTTTCCTGTTTCCAGCTTCTTTTAAGATAGCAGTTATTAGGACCCCTGCTAGTGTCAAAAGGACCAGCTAATCTTGAAAACAGGAATAAACATGGAATTATAAGAATGTTAATAGCCGATCTGTTTTTTGAAGACTATATTCTAGATATGTATTCACACACATAATATGTATTTATTGTACAGACATACCATATATATGCAATATAATGTGCTTTGTGACATGTCTACTATACAAATATGTTTAATTTTTAAGTGGAAAAAATAAAGTTTCATACCTAGATCTTTCAAGTATGAGCACATCTTACCTTCTGATTGACTCCTGAGCTGGCTGTTGATCCTGAAGGCAAATCTGGCAACAGCAGCTTTAGCATTTTGCACAGTAGATCTTCAATGTATCATGCCTCTCCACAGAGCTGAGGTCAGAAAACAGAGGCCTTGAAATTGACCTGGATGTGTTTTGAACTTCTAGATGATCTAGTGAGATAAGGACACTTTTTGAGAGGGTGTTGCATGATTAACCTCTGTGTTTGGGTGAGATGGACTCACTCTAAATGCACTAGTAACAACTGTTATATGTTTGCCCCTTATTACACTTTAGATACTGTTATAGTTTGGATGCAAGGTGTCCCCCAAATGCTCACATGTAAGACAATGCAAGAAGGTTTGGAGGAGAAATGATGGGGTTATAGCCTTAACCTAATCAGTGACTTAATCTCTCATGGGATTAACTGAGTGGTAAATGGAGGCAGGTGGGGTGTGGCTGGAGAAAGTGGTTCACTGGGGTCACGGCTTTGGGGTATATATTTGTACCTGGCAAGTGGAGTCTTTCTCTCTGCTTCCTGATTACCATGTGAGCTGCTTCTCTCTGCCACACTCTTCTGCTGTGATGTTTGAGCCTGAGGAATGGAGCTGGCTGTCTATGGATGGAGACCTCTGAGAACGTGAGCTCTCAAATAAACTTTTCATCCTCTACAATTGTTTTCGTTGGGTCCTTTAGTCATGGTAGCAAAAAAGCTGACTAAAACAGATACTTCAGTATCCTTAGGTCTTGGCACAGATAACTTGCTGATTTGAGTCATATGGACCCAGAATCACTGGCTCTGATTTGTCAAATTTGCAAGTGTGCATTGCCCTAAGATTATATGCAAATAATATTTGTCCATGAAACACTTTATTGATGAATATCTTATAAGAAACAAAAGAGAATTATCTTAGGTATCTTATAAGTTGATCCATGCAATTATCTATTTAATTGTTAATTAATTCCAAAACTGTTTCTTGAACAACTATGTGTCAGATACTCAAAGCACTAAGAACACAAGGAAACCCATTTTGGTAAGCAGAATAAAAGCACATCAAATGCTGAGAAGAGGGCTGGCTGTTAGGGACCTTATAGAGAAACCATTTAGTCAGAAGCATTTACTTATATAAATAAATTCAGAAATAAATGAGAATAGGCTAAAACAGATGCCTCAGAAATGTAAAGGATCATGAAAGACTATTATCAACAATTATATACCCCAAATTAGATAATGTAGAAGGAATGAATGAATTCTAAGAAATATACAACTTGCTGAATGAACCAAGAAGAAATAGAAAACCTGAACAGTCTAATAACAAAGGAGAAGATTGAAGTAGTAGTTAAGAATCTCCTAACAGCACCAGACGGCTTCATATTTGAATTTGATCAAATAGGCAAAGAAAAATTAATACAAATCCTTTTTTAATTGTTCAGAAGACAGAAGGAATATGAAGCCAGTATCACTCTAACACCAAAATCTGGGACAGTCCAAGAAAGGAAAACTGAAGGCCAATATCTAATAAACAAGGATGCAAAAATCCACAACAAAACATTAGCATATTGAATTCGACAACATATTAGAAAGTTCATATACTAGAACCTAGTGGGATTTACCCCTAGGGTGATTTTTACACATGAAAAACAAGCAATGAGATGTACCACATTGCTAGAATGAAAGATGAAAATCACATTATCATCTCAATGAATGCAGAAAAAAAATTAAGTTCAAAATCCATTCATGGTTAAAAAAGTAAAGAAAAACTCTCAGCAAAATGGATATAGAAGAAAGTTCCTCAATGTAAGAAAGGCCATTCATGAAAAGCCTACAGATAATATGATCAATGTGAAGGAACTGAAAGTTTTTTCCTCTAGGATCTGGTACAGGAAAAAACTGCCCACTCTAATTACTTAGTACTGGAACTACTAGAAAGTGCAGTTAGTAAGCAAAAGAAATATAAGGCATCCAAATCAGAAATTAAGAAATAGAAGTATCTATTTGTGGATGAAAATACCCTATGTGCAGAAAACCTAAATAAAAATAAAACTCTTAAAACTAACAAATGATTTCAGCAGAGTTAAAGGCTAAAAAATCAATTTACAAAAATTAGTTGCCTTTTCTTACATTAATAACAAATTACTGAAAAACAATTTAAGAAGACAATTTATTCCATTTACTATAGCATCAAAATAAAATACTTCAGAATAAATTTAACCAAATAGGTAAAAAATATTACTCTGAAAACTGTAAAACACTGATGAAAGAAATTAAAGAAGACAAAAATAAATGGAAAGATCTTCTGTGTTCATGGACTGGAATAATTTATTTTGTTAAAATGTCAATTATGTACAAGTATAATGTACCATTAAAATATGAAAAATAAACAAATAAGTCAAATTCATAGAAGTAAAGAATAAAATGGTGGTTACCAAATGTGGGGGATGGGGAGTGGACGGAAAATAAGAGATATTGATTAAAAGGCAAAAAGTTTAAGGTAGAGAGTAGGAAAAAAGTTTTAGTGGTCCTTTGCACACAATGGTGACTTTAATAAACAGTAATGCATTGTATATTTCCAAATTACTAAAAAGTAGCTTTAAATGTTTTCATCACATGAGAAAGATAAGTATATGAAGTGATAGATCATTCAATCATCTTGATTTAATCTTTCCACAACGTATGCATGTATCAAAATATCATATTGTACCCCATAAGTATATACAATTATTGTTTGACAATTAAAAATAAAAATTTTAAAAGGGAAAAAAGCCTATGCTGCTTACAAAGATCTACAGATTCAGTGCAATCTCTATCCAAAACTCAATGACATTTTTTCATAGAAATAACAAAAAGAATTATGAAATTTATGCAACTGTAAAAGATCTTGAATATCCAGAGTACAAAGAATATAGCTGGAGGCATCATACTTCCTGCATTCAAATTATATTACAAAGCTATCATAATCAAAACAATATGCCATTGGCGTAATAAAGGTACGTAGACCAATGGAACATAATAGAACCCAGACATAAACCCAATCCCATGTCAATAAGAACACACAGTGGGAAAAGGAAACCTGTTCATTAGTTCATGTTGGGAAAACTGTATATCCACTTAAAAAAGAAGGAAATCAGACCCTCATAACATACACAAAAATCAACTCAGGACTTAAAGATATGAAACCATATAACTTGTAGAAGAAAGCACAGGAGGAAAGCTCAATGACATTGGTCTTGGCAACGATCTTTTGAATGTGACACCAAAAGTGCAGATAAGAAAAGCAAAAGGGAGCAAGAGGGATGACATCACGCTGAAAAGCTTCTGCACAGTAAAAGAAAAAGAAATAAGCAAAATGTGATGGTAACTTATGGATTGGGAGGAAGAAAATGTTTCCAGGACATATATCTGATAAGGTCAGATAAAGGGTTACTGTCTAAAATGTTCTAGGAGTTACTGTTCAAAATGTGTAAGGAATTTATGCAACTAAATAGCAAAAGTTGATTAATCAATTCTTTAAAATAGGCAAAGGATTCAAATAATCATTTTTTTCCAAAGATGACATGCAAATGATCAATAGGCTCATGAAAAAGTGATCAACACTGCAGATCCTCAGGGAAATATAAATCAAAATCAGAATGAGATATCACCTCACACCTGTTAGGAAGGAGATTATCAAAAAGATAAGAGACAATAATTTTTGATGAAGGCGTGGAGAAAAGGGAACCTGAGAATATAAATTGGTACAACCATTATAGAAAGCAGTATGAAGGTTTCTTCAAAGAACTGAAGAAAGATAAACCAAGGAATAATTTGAAAAATGCTCACAAAAACAGCAGTTCCTCCTTATCTATGGTTTTTCTTTCTAAGGTTTTTCTACTCATGCTCAACCACAGTCAGAATTTTCTGGAAAATTCCAGAAATGATTCATAAGTTTTAGATTGTGCAAAGCTGTGGGTAGTGTGATGAAATATGGCACCATCCCATTTGATCATACCCAGATTTGAATTGTTCCTGGGTCCATTGAATCCTCACAGTAGACAATGTGTGCCTGGTAGTCACTTTGTAGCCTTCTGGGTTATCAAATGGATTGTCACGCTATTGCTGTACTTGTATTCAAGTAATGTTTATTTTACTTAGTCACTCCCAAATGCAAGAACAGTGGTGCTGGCAATTCAGATATATGAAAGAGAATCCACAAAAATGTTTCCTTTAAATGAAAATTCTCAATAAAGAAAGAAAAATAATCATATGTTGGCATTGCTAGGAACCTCATATCTCTGAGAGATTGTAAAGAAAGAAAACAAAATGTGTGTTAGTTTCACTGTTACACCTCAAATTGCAAAAGTCATAGCCATAGTATATGATCAGGGCTTAGTTAAGAAGGAAAAGGTATGAAAGTTTAGGATTTGGAATTATTCACTTGGGGTCTTGGAATATATCCCCTCACTGAAGAGAGGGTCTTACGGAAGTTTCATTGACTACCTGAGGGATGGCACTGATGTTTATGAAGTGGCAATATGTTTTCTCCTACTGAACTAGAGGGAGCTAAAAAGTGAGGGCTGGGGTCAGTGGATTTGTAGTGTAGGGAGGATGCAACACTCCGTGTGTGTGTGTGTGTGTGTGTGTGTGTGTGTGTGTGTGTGTGTAGTGCCCTGGCTTGGCAGGGTCAGGTTTACCTTGAGAATGAGTGAGTTGGTCACAGATGAGGTGTATTGAATATGCGGAGAGAGGTCCCTGAGAGAGAGGCACCATCCCTCACAGGGACGCTCCCTGGGGCCGTGTCCTGCAATATCAGGGGTGCTTTCCTACAGAAGTCTCACTTTCCTCACACTGCAGGTGAGCATCTGAGAGTCCCACTGAGACAGTTGGCATGTTGCCTTGGAGATTTTGGAGTCAGTATGGGGAAGAGACTGTTCAGTTTTCTCTTTAAATTACATGGTAATTTTTTTTTCTTCTTGTAGGAGCTCTAAAGAACTGTAGAAAAATTAGATTACAGAAAAAAGTAGTGAACATATCTAATTATGGTTAAATTTAAAAAACCCAACTTGAAGTCCACAGGGAAAGTGAAATTGAGAAGAGAGAAAAAGATGTACTTTAGACCTAATGCAGTTTGGTTTATAAGCTCAATTTGAATGTTTACTTCTACAGTTTTAAACATTTTATTGCCAGTTTCTTTCCTAGACTAGCTTGAGGTCGGTTTCTTTTTCCCAAGTGCTGTCTTTGGCTAACTTGGCTTTCATTGTTGATCATGTGGAAATCCCCTGAGACACCTCCTCTGCAGTCTCTTCTTTACTCTCAGCTGGATTTACCTTTTGAATTAGATCCTTCTCTGTACCTTCCACTTTACCTCAGTATGATCTTTGCTGCTTTTAAAACCTTCTCACATGCAAAAGAAAAAATTTTTTTGTTTGAATTTTGATTTTCAGTTTGCATCTGTGTCAACTCCATGTAATCTAACAGCAATGCCACAAATAGAATTGAGAGAGAAATTTAAATACAACCCAGAAGTCTCAGAAGTATTTAATGTGATAAAAACAAATGTTCTGTACCAGAAGAAAAGACAGGGGACTGGAGGAAGACAGTTACAGAACTGTTCTTTTCTCCTTTAAAAGGGTTGGCTCCAATTTGCTTGTTCCCCTCACATGAACCATGTGGGTTCATCAGTGCATTGTGCCTCTGTGAGGGCTTCACTACCTCCTCTCTGTCAGAGAGTTGGAAACAACAAAGGAGGACTGGATCTTTAGCTTTTTTAGAGACAATGACCTGACTGCCCCACCAACAATGTCTAGCCTTGATTTTTCTCTGTTGATAGATGCACATGCAGCGAACCTTGGGGAACAGGACAGGGAGCTTTGGAAGCAGAGAACACCAGGCAGAACTGCTGCTGTGGCCACTGACTGGTTGTGGAGTCCTGGGCAGCTTCTACAGCATTCTAAGTAGGGTGTCCTCAGCCATAAACAGGAGAAAATCATACCAAGAGTGTGGGTGTATTTTTGAATACAGAAAGAAAATGTCTTTAAAGCACATGCCCAGGGCTTGGTATACAAGGCACCCTGTGAACTCTGCTTTATCCTTCCTTAACTCTGGTTTATCTATTCAGGGTGACATTCCAGGCTTCCCTACATGGGGTTAGGGATAGGTGAGTACCTCGTACTCAGCTGTGCATGATATGTGTGTGTGTGTGTGTGTGTGTGTGTGTGTGTGTATATAATTTCTTCAGTGAACAATCAATCTATTATCTGGAACTCATGAATATGTTATTTTAACTAAATAAAAAACCATGTATGTATAATTGTGTGTATAACCATGTGTTTAAATACACAGAAATAATCATCTGTGTTTCATACCTTGGTATACCTTCAGAGTAAAGCAGGAGTAATTCTTGGACTCCTGGTTCCAGTGTTTTCTGGTACTTTGAACCTAAAATGCAAAAAATGGCTGGAATCAATCCATCCCTTGACTGGTACCACCAAGGGGAACTGAGTCATTGTGGTTAATAATAGTTCTGCAGTGAGATTTCCTGCCACTTGCCATTTAAATTTTGGGGTGTTTTCTCATTGTATCTCATTTTTCTTATAACTGCCTCCTAGGTATTGTGAGCATGAAATAACTCAATACCTAGCAGTGCTTAGCATGGTGGCTGGGAAGCAGTGCTCCCTTAGCAGATGAAAGCCAACATTTTCTTGATGGAAAAATGTATTGTTTTTTTTTTTTTTTTTTTTTTTTAAATTTTTTTATTATTTATTTACTTATTCATCATGCACAAGTATAGTATCTTTTTACATACAACTGCTTGTATACAAAGTATATAAGTACCATTCAGATCTTCAATCATGCATTTAGGATAATGATATCCATCTCATTCAATCACCAATTTTTTTCCAACCCCCCCCTTACTCCCTCCCTCCCCTCCCTTTCCGTTGACCATTCTAGTGTTCCTCTGATCCTATGTATCCCCTTCCAACAACTCTGTGAACCAGCCTCCTTATATCAGAGAAAACATTCGGTACTTGGATTTTTGAGATTGACTAATTTCACTTAGCATTATATTCTCCAACTTCATCCATTTACCTGCAAATGCCATTATTTTATTCTCTCTTATTGCTGAGTAAAATTCCATTTTGTATATATACCATATTTTCTTTATCCACTCATCTACTGAGGGGCATCTAGGTTGGTTCCATAACCTAGCTATTGTGAATTGTGCTGCTATAAACATTGAAGTGGCTGTGTCACTGTAATATGCTGTTTTTAAGTCTTTTGGGAATAGACCCAGGAGTGGGATGGCTGGGTCATAGGGTGGTTCCATTCCCATAGTGTAATGGTTGTTACTAGTATTAATATTATTATTAAATGAGTGGTCTCAAGGCCCCTGAAACTACTCTGATTTCTGTTCCTGTGATGCTGTTTTCTGTCCATGGTGATTCAGTTTGTGTCCTTTTAAAATTTCCTTTTTGATTTACATTAGCAAGAATCATTTTTTTTTTTTTTTTCTCCCCGATTACTCTAAGCTGGATTCAGGAGTATGATCAGGGGATCAAAACCTATTCTAAAATTCTTTCCTACTAATGTTATATGCTATTTACCATGATTGAATACTGGTTTTCTTTACTAGTCAGTGGGGAAGCTTTAGTCTTCCTGTATTTAAAAATCTAATGTTAGCCTTCTTGAAGTCATTTATTGTAATTTTTTGATCTGTCATTAATTTAGTCTTCCATGCTTGGATAATTAAACAGAAAGCAGGGGAGTACTAGGAATAAAAAACAGTCACAAAATATTCTAGGGGATTTTACAGTGGTAATCATTTTAAAATGTGGAAAAAAGTGATTCTGGAAAGCTTGCTTCTAGGATGTGCCTTATTATTATCTACTTCTTCCTGTTTCTTATTCAAACTCTTATTTCATGAAATAACTTCACTAAGGCGGTGTTTAAACTGTGGGTGTCACCACAACTATCAGTTGTTTCTTTGCTGATAGCTTTCAAGCCATACATGAACTCTCCTGTATTTTCACTGAAATGCATCTCACACTTTTTAGTGTTGCTATTTTCAGTTATAGGAGGAGAAGTGCTGTCAATAAAGATCTATTTGGAGGTTGTAAACGCTTTGAGAACACTACATGTGAAATGGTTCACTTTTCTCTGTTTTTATTTTTCTTTCATTATTTTCTCTCATTCTTGGCCTTATTACATTTTGAGTTATTTATGTAAATCAAGATTACTATGCTTAATTTAGATAAAATTATGGTAGCATTTTATGTCCATTTGATTTTACATTGGGAATATAAGTCAGAGCAGTTTTATTCAAGCTTTCTGTTGGGGTTGGAGACAACAGAGCAATTTGTCATCATGGAGACTGAGCATCTCCAGGGACATGAGTCCTCAGGGGTGATGCAGGTACCAGCTGTTATATACTTTGAGACTTTAGTCCTCTGAGTGTATTGTTGAATTTTTTTTGTAGAATTTCAGAACCATCGTACACCCTTTATACTGACTGATGAGCAAAGTATGTTCATGTTATACTCAATGACTGACTACACAGCTTTTTCTGAGATATAAGCTAGGTTCCCATTGTTATGCTACATCATCATTGAAAACATGTCATATGCCTGCAATTATATTTTTGAACTAATAATGAATTTAATTTTGAAAATCCTGTGATTGTGTATCAGTTGTAAAAATACAGCTGTTTGTATTACTAAAGGAGAGTGAAGCACGAGAGGACATCTATATTAGCATCACTCTTGTAGAAACATTGCTGACATTTGAGCTAAACATCATTCTATATCTTTCCAAGAAACTTTTTCTCTATTTTTGTTTTTAATGTAGTGCTCATGCCAATTTATGTAGTCATCATGCCAATTTTATCTATATTTTCAGGGTTTTTATATTTTTCTAAAAAAACCAGTTTTCCCTATATGGTACAATCTTTACAAATATCCATCTTAATTAGAGTGAGTAAATATCTTTCATTCATTTAAGCATGCCTTTATTTTTGGTCTCTTATTCTTGTTTGCCTAAAATACATAAGAATTAGAGAAGGATATTGTCCATGCAATTATTCTCCATAATATGAATCACTTCTGAGAAGTATAATAAATTGTTCAAATGTGTGACTTATTTTGTTTTTCTAGATATATACTGCCAATAAATCATAATAATTTTTAAAGCATTTTTGAACAGTACTTACCTTTCCTCTCTTAATATATAACTCATTGTATATTTGTTATTGCTCTTTCTCTAAATATTTATATATATATACATATATATATATATAGGTGTTATACATGTATACAAACATGTATGTGTGTATATATATGTATTAAATAATCTGTATGGACACATAACTGAAAGAAAAGAAGTAAAAGAAAAGGGGAAGCTCTTTACATGTCTTATAGTGTTCATAATGCCTCAAATTGGACAACATCATACTTTTAAAATTTATTATTATACTTTTTACCTTTACATGTAGTCTTCTTCCTACCTTGGTGGTCTCTTCTATCAGGATCAAATTTGCTGTTTCTGTTTATAGACTTCTAAATGCTGGAGTATCCTAGGGCTTTGTTCTTACATTATTTCTCTCATTGATTTTATTTACCTTCTCAATAATTTCATACAGCCTCATGGCTTTATAATTTTCCTGTGTACATATATGAAAATATCTAAGTGAATCCCACTGTCATGTACGTCCACGAGAATGGGATCCTAATTAGAATAAGATATAGTCCATGCTTGCATAATTTAATAAAAATGGATTATACTGTTATATATAACTAAAAAGAAACAAAAGAAGAACCATCTATTCATGCTATTTATAAGTGACTTTTCAAATTTACATTAGAATTCTATAACCAATAACTACTTAGACCTCCACTTGGATGTGCAATAGACGTCTCAAAATATTCACATCCAGAGCATTTTCACTAAACTACTCCATGCACACTCTTTCTCATCATAAAAGCAACTCCGATGCACATGCCAAAAACATTGGGGTCATCATGAAATCCTTACCTACCAAACAAGTGATCCACCACTGAATCCAATCAGCCACACTGTGTAAATATATTCAGAACCTAAGAGCCTTTGCTGCCTGCTCTGCTTTCACCCACCTCCAAGCCACTACCATTACCTGCTTGGATCACTGGTCTCTCTGTTATGCTTATCCCCCTGCACTCTGCCAAAAACACAGACACCAGCATGATCTTGTTGCAAACCTAGCCAGGTCATCCTATTTGTCTGCTCAAAACTCTCCAGTAGTTGATAATTACATTTACATACAAATGAAAGACCAAATGACCTACAAAGCCAAACATTCCAAGACACTGACTCCAAATATTCTCTTGTTATTCCCTTTTGTGATCATGCTTGCTTTTGCCTGGCTTTTCTCCCAGGACTTTCACACGTGTCCATTACCTGGATCCTCATTCTGCATGATTCTTCCTCACCAATTCCTTCAAAATAAGGGTTTTCATCTGTTTTGCTCTTCAATATATGCCCAGTACTTAGAAATATGCTTGGCACATAGAAGGTGCCAAATAAATATTTGGTGCCAAATAAATATTTGTTGCATAGAGGATGAAGGATTTGTACAGTTTAGAATAATTACCCTAGAATTGCAATTTGGCAGATTTGGGAATTGAACCTAGGTCTGGTTGACACTATATCCATATAACCTGAAATAATTTGGAATATTCTCACTTTTCTACTTTCTGAATTTATCTTTTCCTTGAAGCTTTGGAAAAAATCACTTGTGAAAATATCTGGGTTAATGTTTTATTTGTTGGGGTATTTAAAAGAGTTAATTTTTTAATAGTTGTATAATTATTCTGGTTCTTTGTCTCTCTGTTATTAGTTTTTCTAAGCTACAACATCTACAAATTCACTTCTTCAGATTTTCATATTTATTGTCATAAAGGTGTTTATAATTTTTTCAAGGGTCCTATGACCATCCTCTGGTTCAGTGGTTTACTGGAAGAACTCATGAACCTACACATAAAGTTATGCTCACAAATAGGATTTATTAAAACAAAAGATTACATTGTATAAAGAGGAAGGAAAATGTACATAAAATAAGGGATAGAAGGTCAAATTCAGGCTTCCAGGTCCTCCCTTCCTGTGAGAGTTGTATGGTCTCTTTGGCTAAAAATCCCAGAGATGGGCAAAAGATATTCTCATTCAGGGAAACCTATTTGCGTTTTGTAGTCTAGAGTTCTTAAAATATCGTAAGTAGCTGTGTGACCAATTATGGTGTTAACCTCAAACCAGGTGTACTCCATAAATTTTCTTTTCATTTTCTTTTTTAAATGAGGTTGGCAGTTGAATACAACCTGGTCACTGACTTGGGCATACAGAGTAACATGCTAGTCACTAACTTTCTGAACATATCAAGAGTTATCTTCACCAAGTCACAATGCCAGGATACCATAGAGAAAAGCAAGAACTGAGAAGAGCAGAGGTGCTATTTCATTCTTTCCTCTTAATCTTTATCATTGTAGCATCTATAGTTTTTCTTTCCTTCAGAATACTGTTTATTCCTGCTGACGAATTTTTCTTACTCATTATAGCCAGAATTTAATACTCCTATTTCAAAGAACATATTATATCTTTTAGATCCTCTGTAACATACTCTATAAAGTTAGATATTCTATTACATCACATAAAATGCTTATTATAAATTTTACAATATATAATGTTTACTATATATTTGATATTACTGTGTAATATATTCTGTATGTATTCTACATAAAATATTATAAAATATATCTACTCTAGTATAAGAAATTCTACATTACTTATTTCTTCTTTCATTTTACTCTTTTTTCCCCTTCTATTTCTTTGGGATTATTTTGAGTACCTTGATTTATAATCTTATGTTTGTTCATATTTACATAAATATTGCAGGTTTGCCTGAAAATAATGTGTATTCTTTAAGTGATGGATACATTTCCTAAATATTTGTGTTACATAAAACTTGCTAAGGTTTTTCTAATCAAAAACCCCTTCTTGGGGTTTTTGTTGTTGTTCTTGTTTATTTATTGGATTTATAAAATACTAGAAAAGTTGTGTTAAAATATTCTTCCCTCCTAGTTTAATTTGTCAATTCCTCCTCATAGTTTGTCATTTTTGCTTTTATGTTTTGATGATATATTCCTCTATGCACACAAGTTTGCAGTCATTTATCTAACTATTTTATGAAGCTTTTCTTGTTATGTACTGACACCTTATGTTTAGAAATGCACTTTGTCTTGAGTCCTCTTCAGTTTGATATTACCATTGCTGTAGGAGTATTCTTTAGGTTATCTTTACCTAAATGTTTCTCCCTCATTTTGCCTTCAGTTTGCATCTTTGGGTACCAAATTTATTAAGTCCCCTTGGCCACTTGTAAAATAACTTCTCTAGCTTTATTTAAATATTTTCTTATTTGTTTGTTTGAGAATATCTTTAGGAACTATACCTAACAGTAAAAATTTTGAGAATTTTTATCACAAATGTTTTACTTTTGATTCAATACTACCAAATTGCTGTTGGGAGTCAACATTCTCACCAGTCGTGCAACGGATTTGCTGACACTTGGCATTTTCCAGCTTTCTAGATTTTGTGAATTTAATTTATATATCATGGTGTACAATCTGCTGCAATTTGTATTTCTCTAATTACAGCCTTCCCTTGGCATCCTCAGATTATTTTTTCCTGGATATCCCCTCTCCTTCCACTACCCCCAACAGCAGATATCAAAATCCAAAAATGTTCCCTTCTACAAAATGGCATGATATTTGCACATAATTTCTGTGTACATCCTCCCATATACTTATGTCATCTCTAGGTAACTTATGATACCTATTGCAAGCTAAGTGCTGTGTACATAGTTTTTATACTGCATTACTTGGGAATAATAATAATAATAAAGATGTGTGATTTTTTTTTAAAGAATATTTTTTGACCTATGGTTAGTTAAATCCCTGGATGTAGAATCCCTGGACTTGAATGACTACTGTACTATTTAATTTGAGCATTTTTCCTATTTTGTTTGACTTTTAGGTTTTCTTATCTCTGGATTATCTTCCTATCCTTTAACTGTTTTTAAATTAGTACAATTAAAAAAATATTTCCAAAATTCTAGTGCTTATTCTATTAATCCTTTGTATTTGGAACATTACAAATATCCTCTTGCAATTTGAAAATTTTCTACAAACTTTGTTGAATGGGTATCCTTATATGAGTAAGTTACACAGGTTTATTATAAAACACAGAGCCTCCATTTGAAAATATGGTACAGTGCACTTCAAAATTTGTAAGTGGGTAGTTCTCATGTAAAGTGTTCAGATTGCAAAAAAAAAAAAAAAAAAAAAAATTGAGGAACTCAAGGTAACTTAGGGAGGTATTGGATATGTTTATTATCTTAATTGTGGTGATACTGTTGCTGGTTGTTTGCAATTGTCCAAATGTACTAAACCACATACATTGAATATGTGCAGTTCTTTGTATATCAATTATACGCCAATAAAGCTGTTAAAGAATAAACAAAACCTGTTAAATTTTATATAATCAAATTCACCATTGTTTTGGTTGTAGTCTATGCTTTTGAAGTTTTGTTTTAGTCCTTTTTATATTTATGTCAGAAAATTTTCATCAACAATATTTCCTACTAACTTTAAAAAAATATTTATTTATTTGTTTTAGTTGTACACAATACCTTATTTCTCATGTGGTGCTGAGGATCGAACCCAGGCCGCACACGTGCGAGGCAAGCGCTCTGCTGCTGAGCCATGACCCCAGCCCTTTCCTACTAAGAAAATACACTTTTACATTTACTTATTTAATTTATCCAACATTCACTTTTACACATGATATTTTAGTAAGCAGTGCCCTTTAGTTTTCTCTATACAATAAATCTGTTTTCTTTACACTATCTTAATAAACTATCCATCCTTTCTTCATTTAATTCTAGTGGCATTTGTAATTAACGTGGAATTTTTGTATACATATAAGCCTATTTCTGGTGTATCCATCCTGTTCCTTTGTTCTAATTAGATTGTTCTTGAGGCCAAATAGACGTATTATTTTAGCACCTCTTTGTAATATGTCCTAACATCTGTCAAGGAAAGTTTGTTCACGTTGATCTCATTTTGCAATATTGACTTAGTCTACATTAATATAATTTTACTTTGAACTTTAGCCCTTTTCTTTGCATATATTTTCTTTGCCTATACATAGTGTATAAATTAACATCCTATTTTATACATATTTTAACCAAATTTAGGTCACACTGTATATTAATTTGAGTCTATTTTCCCCTCTGATCATTTTCCCTATTTCATTTGGTATTCTTGCACGTCTGCTAATCACTCTCTTGAATTTCATCATAGTTTATATGTTCCATATTTTAAAAACTAATTTCTTATTGGCAGCTCTTCAGATTGTTTCCAATTTTTCACTATTATAAATCATGCTGTAAAGAACAGCATTGCACATGCATCTTTTTAAACATCTGTGATTGATTCCTTAGGACACATTGCTAGAAAATAAAACCCCTTTATCAAAGTACACACTATTTTTTGAAGCTTTCTCCTTGTGCTGCCTAATTACCCTTTAGACAGTTTGTACTCAGTTACCTTTTTCACTACAAGAATATGAGAGTGCCTATTTCTATTTCTGTGTGCTCTATAAAATGTAGAATAATTATTATTTCAATTTTTATAAGTTTTTACTTATGTAGGAAAAATAGTATGGAAAAATAGTGTATTTATTGCTAGTAGATGTTGAGCACTTTAAGAATATTTCTTAGCCATTTGAATTATGTGTGCATTTATTTCCTCTATTCAGCCTTCCTCTGAGATGTTCAACTTCTTAAATTTTTTTCTGAAGTATTATTTCTAACATTTAAGGTATACCAAGACGTGTGTGTGTGTGTGTGTGTGTGTGTGTGTGTGTGTGTGTGCACACGCACACACACACACACACAAGATGCAAGAGACCTGGTTGCTTGGTTGCTTGGTTGCTGGAGGTTCCATCAGGGTATCTCAACCCTAGTACTCTGGACATTTGGAATGGCAAATTCTTCATTATTGAGGGAAATTGTCCTGGCCATTGTAGGATGTTGTATTTCTGGTCCCTTTCTCCTATATGTCAAAACCACCTTTTCTTCTCCTAAATTATATCAACTAAAAAATGTTCCAGACATTGCCTAATGCCTCTTCGAGAGAAAAATTATGCTGGTAGAGAAGTACTCCATTGGAGAGTAAAACACAATATCCCTGCCCTTAGGGAGCAACTGAGAAGAAACATAAAATAAGCAAATATATTAATACAATGATGTGTTCTTTGAAAAGTCGTTCTGTGGAGAAAGGAAGAAAAGAACTGGATAACAAGAGGGTCATGGGGGAGCAGGAACATGGGTACCAATGAGGCTCAGGGTCTGGTAGAGAGGGAGAGCGAGTGAGCATGTGGGTGAGGGGATATGCTGAGGAGCAGACTGGGTACAGGGATGGAAGTGAGAGTGTGAGAGATGGGAGATGAGTCAAAGAGGAAGCGGCAGCTGCAATTTGGATGGTCTGGTGGGCTGGCCCAGGAGTTTTGATTTTACTCCAAATGAGAAGAAAAACCTCTGGATGGCCTTGGATTAAGAGAGTTGAACGAACATTCCTTTGATTATTGATAGATTATTGTCTCTGATTATTGAGAAATTATAGAGAGATTATTGTCTCTTTTCATTTTTAACTTCTTGGATATGTAATTTAAATAGAATAGCTTTTCTAGCTTTCTCTTTCATTTTTTCATTGGTTGTTTTTAGTTTTACACACCACAGTCGTTATGGTTTGGATGTGAGGTGTTCCCCCTAAAGCTCACATGTGAGACAATGCAAGAAGGTTCAGAGGAGAAATGATTGAGATATAGCCTTAACCTAAATCAGTGAATTAATCACTGATGGTTTAACTGAGTGGTAACTCTGGGTGGGTGTGGCTGGAGGAAGTGGTTCATGGGGAGCTTGGCTTTGGGGTTTATGTTTTGTATCTGGAGCATGGAGTCTCCCTCTCTCCCTCCCACTCCTTCTCTGTCTCTCTCCTTCCTTATCATGATGTGAGCTGCTTCCCTTGTCTACACTCTTCCACCATGATGTCCTGCCTTACCTCGAGCCCTCAGGAGTGGAGCCTGCCTCCTATAGACTAAGACCTCTGAAACCATGAGCCCGAAAATAAACCCTTTCTCCTTTACAATTGTTCTGGTCAGGTTCTTTAGTCGCAGAAACTAAAAAGTTAACTAAAACAATAGTAGAATTCATTTTGGCTAATTATATAAGCACGGAATATATTCAATTTATTTCATGTGTTTTTTGTTTTTACTTTTGCATATTAAGCTTATTTTACTCTTCTATGCTATAAGAAAATTTCCAGTTTCTTTTATTTGTGTTCTACTTTCTTATTTCAGCTACTGGCAATGCAGTTACATATTCCCTGTGTCTATTACAACTTTAAATTAGCCAGCTAAATTTTTTTGTTTCCATTTGATCTTTCTTGACCTCAGACTGTTTTATCTTTATGGTTTTCTTTGATGGCCTCACATGTATCACACATCCTCGAATTCTGTGGAAGATGTTATTCAAGCATTTGTCATGTAACACCTCTTGTTAAAAAGAAAATCTGTATAGCTCTCTGTATTGATTTTTCCAAGTTGCCTCTATTTCATAGGTAGGCCTTTCTAATGTACATTACAGAGAAGAAAGTCAATGCTTTGAAAAAATTGATTCAGAATGATTCTGTTCAGATTGGTTATTGGTAGGGAAAGGTTCATATTTAACATAAATTTCATTTTCAATTTAGACTCTTCATTTCAGCGAGCTGCTTTTGCATCTTTGCTACAGTCCCACAAAGATGGTAGAGGCATGTTCTCTCATCCTCTCCAAGTATAGTCCTCAGAATAATGTGTGAGCTGGAAGTACCACTGCCCCTCCAGGGTCACATCCATGAGGTCCAGACTGAAGGCTTTGAGTCACCTGTGATTCCAGATGTGCTGTGTAGACCCCTTACTTCCAATTCATGTCTCTTCCAAGTGGGAATATTGATGGGCTTTATTTCCTTCTTAGAAAAGATGTTTTCTCCTCCCTTCAGTTTAGCCATCTGCCATTGCAGTAAACATTTCTTATATTTCCTCATACTGACGATCTCACTTCCCCAGTTTCCAGGCTTGTAGGAATGACTTTGTTTTCCATGATCTCATTGGATATCTGGGAAGATAGGAATTAGACTTGTGCCTACTCTGCCACCGTACCTGGGAGATTCTTTATCCTAATCCATCTATATATTTGAGTGTATATAATTTCTATATGGATAGAAAACATTTACCAGGTGTTTATATAAGTCATTAGACACAGGTGAAATATGAAGGAGCAGAGTACTGCCTACAGTGGTTACCAAACTGCAAACCTGAAAAGGAAGATTCAATGCCTGGACAGCTCTAGAGGGAGCTGACTGCTCTAAACAGAGTATGAAGCAACTGATTGTGATGAGTCTGGCTTGATCAGGACTGAAAGGAGCTTTGTGCATTGTCATGCTGCTAGACTGCAGGATCTGAGCCTGGATAACATTTTGAATCTTTCCTAGACCTGTTATTTTCCATTATTTTACTGTGTTGAGCTGTGCATGCTTCTTTCATGTGGATTTTCTCTGTAGAACAAAATGAGATTTATTGTTTTACTTAAAATAATAAATAAAAATGTAAACTATTAGCTGTTTAGTAGTTTCCTTTCAGTGTTTGCCATTTTGACAATGTTTCTTTCAGATTTTTTTTTCTTTTTCTCCCTCAACATATACAGCACACACATTATTATAAATAATGATTTTTAAACTAATTTATTCTTTTTTAAAAAACTATTTTATTCTTTACAACTAAATTTTCCAGATGTCTCCTTATGTGGATAAATCAGTTTGCATCATCATCTCTGCTAGATGAAGCATTCTTTTGGATAGATTGCCATGATTCATTGATTTCCCTAATTTATTTTTATTGATGAAAACTGGTTTTCCATTGCTTGGGATTATATAGTAGCTTAAATATACTTCTTCCTATGTCAGTGTGGGTATGTTTATTCAATAGTTGTGCCAATTGTGTTCACTTTGCTTGAGATAATCAACTTATAGGGATTACAGACACTTCTCAAAAGAAGAAATACAAATTTCTTCCAGTACATGATTAGTTGCTTCTAACAAGTAGTTGTGGGTGGGACCACAATGGCAGGGAGCATGGGGCTAAGCAAGACTACTTACTTCATGGCCAGGAAGCAAAGGAAAGTAAAAGAAGTTTCCACATATGAGAGAAAGACCTTTGATCCTTGACAAAAAAAAGTCTGATTTATTTCACTTAGTATGATGTTCTCCAGTTCCATCTACTTACCAAAAAATGCCATAATTTCATCGTTTTGTTTGGCTGAGTAAAACTCCAGTGTGTATATATATCACATTTTTTAAAACCATTAATCTATTGATGGTTATCTGGATGGTTCCATATCTTGGCTATTGTGAATTGTGCTGCTATAAACATTGATGTGGCTATATCTCTATAATATGCTGATTTTAGCTCTTTTGGGTAAATATCAAGGAGTAGGATAGCTGGGCCATATGGTGATTCCATTCATAGTTTTTAAAGAAATCTCTATACTGCTTTCCACAGTGGTAGTATTAATTTGCAGTTCTATCAACAATGTATGGGCATACTTTCCCCCACATTCTTACCAGCATTTATTATTATTTGTATTCTTTTAAAAATTTTTTTATTTAATTTGTTGTACATGTTTTTAGAGTGCAATTCCTTTCATATTACATATAAAGAGCACAGTTTTCCAAGTCATTGGTTTTACACAAAGTATTATCATACCATTTGAGTTTTTATACATGCACTTAGTATATTGATGTCCAACTCCTTCTGCCATTGTTTCTATCCCCTTTCCCTCTCCTCCCCCTTTTTTTCTATTGAACATTCCTTCATTCCTCTCATCCCCCATCCCTTGCCACTATAATTCAGTATCATCATAGCAAACGAATCAATTGACCTTTGGTTTTCTGGGATTGGCTGACTTCACTTAGCATTATTTTCTCCAACTCCATCCATTCACCTGCAAGTGCCATGATTTTATTCTTTTTTAGTGATGAGTAGTGTTCCATTGTGTATATATACCAAAGTTTCCCTATCCATTCGTCTACTGATGGGCATCGGGGTTGTTTCACAATCTAGCTATTGTGAATAGTGCTGCTATGAACATTGATGTGGCTGTGTCCCTGTAATATGCTATTTTAAAGTCCTTTGGGTATAGACTGAGAAGTGGGATAGCTGGGTCAAATGGTGGTTCCATTCCAAGTTTTCTTAGGAATCTCCATACTGCTTTCCAAATTGGCTGTACCAATTTGCAGCCCCACCAGCAATGTAAGAGTGTGCTCTTTCCCCCCACATCCTCGCCAGCATTTATTGTTGTGTTTTTTGATAGCTGCCATTCTGACTGGCATGAGATGAAATCTTAGAGTAGTTTTGATTTGCATTTCTCTAATTGCTAGAGATGTTGAACATTTTTTCATATATTTGTTGATTGATTGTATATCTTCTTCTGAGAAGTGTCTGTTCAGTTCCTTAGCCCGTTTATTGATTGGGTTTTTTTTTTTTTTTTTTTTTTTTTTGGTGTAAAGGTTTTTGAGAGCTTTATATATCCTTGAAGTTAATGTTCTGTCTGATGTGCATGTGGTAAAGATTTGCTCCCATTCTGTAGGTTCTCTGTTCACCTAATTGTTTGTTTCTTTTGCCAAGAAGAAGCTTTTTAGTTTAAATCCATCCCATTTATTAATGTTTGGTTTTAGTTCTTGCACTATAGGGGTCTTATTGAGGAAGTTGGGGCCTAATCCAACATGTTGGAGATTTGGGCCTACTTTTTCCTCTATTAAGTGCAAGGTCTTTGGTTTAATTCCTAGGTCCTTGATCCATTTTGAGTTGAGTTTTGCATGGAGAGAGATAGAGGTTTAATTTCCTTTTATTATATAAGGATTTCCAGTTTTCCCAACACCATTTGTTGAAGAGGCTGTCTTTTCTCCAATGTATGTTTTTGGCACCTTTGTCTAATGTAAGATAACTGTAGATGTGTGGGTTAGTCTCTGTGTCTTCTATTCTGTACCATTAGTCTACTGGTCTATTTTGGTGCCAATACCATGCTGTTTTAGTTACTATTGCTTTGTAATACAATTTAAGGTCTGGAATAGTAATGCCACCAGCTTCACTCTTCTTGCTAAGAATTGCTTTGGCTATTCTGGGTCTCTTGTTTTTCCCGATGAATTTCATGATTTCTTTTTCTATTTCTATGATGTATGACATTGGGATTTTGATTGGGATTGCATTGAAATTGTATAGTGCTTTTGGTAGAATAGTCATTTTGACAATATTAGTTCTACCTATCCATGAACAAGGTAAATCTTTCCATCTAAGATCTTCTTTAATTTCTTTAGTGTGCTGTAGTTTTCATTGTACAGGTCTTTCACTTCTTTTGTTAGGTTGATTCCCAAGTATTTTATTTATTTATTTTTTGATGTTATAGTAATGGGGAGGATTTCCTACTTTCTCTTTGTGAAGATTTGTTGCTGATGTACAGAAATGCCTTAGATTTATGGGTATTGATTTTATATCCAGCCACTTTGCTGAATTTGTTTATTAGATCTAGAAGATTTCTGGTGGAGATTTTTGGATCTTCTATGTATAGAATCATATTGTCTGCAGATAGTGATAGTTTGAGTTCTTCTTTTCCTATCTGCATCCCTTTAATTTCTTTTGTCTGATTGCTCTGGCTAGCGTTTCAGGAATCTATGTTAAATAGAAGTGGTGAGAGAGGGCATCCCTGTTTTGTTCCAGTTTTTAGAGGAAATGTTTGCAATTTTTGTTCATTTAGAATGATGTTGGCCTGGGACTTAGCAGAGATAGCCTTTACAATATTGAGGTATGTTCCTGATATCCCTATTTTTTCTAGCGTTTTGAACATGAAGGGTGCTGTATTTTGTCAAATGCCTTCTCTGTCTATTGAGATGATCATATCTTTATCTTTGAGTCTATTTATGTGATGAATTACATTTATTGATTTCCATATGTCGAACTAACCTTGCATCCCTGGAATGAACCCTACTTGATCATGGTGCACTATCTTTTGATATGTTTTTGCAATTGATTTGCCAAAATTTTATTGAGATTTTTTGCATCTATATTCATTAGAGATATTGGTCTGAAGTTTCCTCTTTTTGATGTATCTTTGGAGTCTGTGTGATATTGGCCTCATAGAATGTGTTTGGAAGTGGTCCCTCTTTTTCTATTTCATGAAAAAGTGTGAGAAGTATTGCTGTTAGTTCTTCTTTAAAGGTCTTATAGCACTCAGCTGTGTATCCATCCAGTCCTGGGCTTTTCTTGGTTGGTAGGCTTCTGATGGCATCCTCTATTTTCTTGATTGAAATTGATCCACTAAATTGTGTATGGTGAGGTTAAGTAGAGGAGCACCTATGATGCCAACTGGGCAGAGCTCAGGAGGCAGTTTAACATTCCTCATGAACTGCTATGGGAATGTCCTTTATAATGTATAGAAGAATGGCAATATAAATAAGTTAGTTAAGAAGAGAGGTGACACTGTGTGAAGCAGTGTCACCTGCTACTATTTTAGGAAAACAAGTTTTAACCATTGACCCATAATCAAAACTTGCACTCTCCCCAATATATTAGGAATATACATTTAATCACAGCAAAATTTACTATTAAATTTTACTCTAGTGGGAGCCAGACCTCTTTACATATTTAGACTAGTCTTGTTTTCACCTTTTTTGTTTTGTTATACAAATGTTTCTAAGCCATACCTACATTTACAAAATCTTCAAGAAAAAACTCTTCAATGTACAACTCCAAAGTATAAATATGAACATCCTCATCCAATTAAGCTTCAATTCAGTATTTTTTATAATGGGCTCATAAAAAATTAAAGAAACAGTCTTATTCTTAAGTTCTAAACAGCTGGTGCTGGTTGGAGGAAGTGATTTTACTGATCCTTAGGAAACAAGTGTGTCTTGTGGCTGTGGTGGTGGTGGTCACATCAACCTACATGCATGATGGAATCGCAGAGAACCACATCACAGAGTTGTCAATCTCTGAATTTCTTATGTAATGTAAAAGTGATTGGGATAACTCTTTCATCCTTATAGGAGGTGGCTAAACAAGCCAGAGAACAGATAAAGGCTTTAATTTAATTATAATAATAGCTAAAAATGCTTTTAATTAATAAAAGATTTTTCACTTTTATGTTAGTTCAAAAGTAGTACATGTCCAGTAGAATTCATACTTTAGGTTTTGGATTTTCATTTGTTCCTGGGCTAGCAACATGCTTACAACACCCTCTTGGCAGTGAGTGGCAGCTCCCCATCAGCCACAGGATCACCAGGGCAAGCAGCAGACTCCAGAGCACTGTGCTGCTAGGCAGGAGGTATGGTACATGTATTTTGAATGTAAGATGCTTTCAATTGATGGTGGGATTAAGTAGAGGAGCATCTATGTTGCCAACTGGACAGAGCACTGGAGACAGTTTAACATTTCTCATATGAACTGGTATGGGAATGTCCTTTCCAATGTATGGAAGAATCTCAATATAAAAGGTTAAGAAGAGAGGTGACACTGTGTGAAGCAGTGTCACCTGTTAATTTTTTGGACAAAACAAGTTTTAACCATTGACCCATAATCAAAACTTGCAGTCTCCCAAATACATTAGGAATATACATATAATCACAGCAAAATTTACTACCAGATTTCACTCTAGTTGGAGCCAGACCTCTTTACGTATTTGGACTAGTCCTATTTTCACCTTTTTTTGTTATACAAATGTTTCTATTTCTAAGGCATACCTACATTAAAAAAATCTGCAAAAAAAACCTCTTAAATGTACTTCAAAGGATAAATATGAACATCCTCAAACAATTAAGCTTCATTCAAAATTTTTAATAATTGGCTTATAAAAAATTAAAGAAGTACTCTTATTGTTAAGTTCTAAACAGCTGGTGCTGGTGCCAGGAAGTGATCTCACTGATCCTTTGGATTCAGTATGTCTTCAGCTGTGGTGGTGGTGGTGGTGGTGGTCACATTAACCTATATGCATGATGAAATCACAGAGGCAGAGTTGTAAGGGACTGGTGATTTCCCAGAGAAAATCTTGGTCTCAGCCTTTTTTATATAAATTCTTCTAAAGATGATGAATATTTTCTGCAGGTCCTTTTTCTGCACTATTTAAAGAAGCCATAGCTAGTTTTTTTGTTTGTTTGTTTGTTTTGTTGTTGTTTTTTGGTGGTTGTAAATTGCAGGAGGTTTAAAAGATAAACCACATGTCCCTATCCTAAAAGAGCTTGAAAATCAAATAAAGAAATAAAAAGCTGAAACTGAGAGAAAATTGAAAAAAGAAAGAAAAAGTTGATATATATAGCTACTAGGTATTTTGTCTTCCCTTTTTTATTTTTGTAAATTAAGATAAAAGATAAATCAAAAGTTTCCAGCTCAAGTCAGGTGAAATCAGAGAAGAGAAAAAAGTAGATTGTATAGTAAGTACTTCTTTAACACCTGCAATTTCTAAAACCATTAAGAACATTTTATCAAAATTCGTTTAATTTTATTAAAATGTATATTAGTGTATATAATCAATATTAAGTAATATGATTCATATTAAATTTATTTAAATCAATAAAATTCAAATATAAATTATGTTATAATTTAATATAAATTAATTTTATTAAATAAATAAAATTAACCAATAAGATAAATTTAAATAAATTAAATTAATAAGTATTTCATTATAATAATTTATTTTGAATAATTTAATTTGTATTAAATTTTATTTGAATTAACTGGAGTAAAAATGTTCTTAGTGGTTTTAGAAACTACAGGTGTCAGAGAAGCATTTGCTATATAATCTGCTTTTTCTCTTCTATGTTTTCACCTAACTTAAGCTAGAGAATCTTAGAATTTACCTACGAAACTTCATGTTTAGGCCCTCCCACTGTAATTTTCTTTTCATACTTTACAATATTTTGATTTATAAACTAAAAATTTATGACTTTTTGCTACATCATATTTTGCTTCATATACTCCAAACTCTGAGAGATATACCTTTTTCTATGGGTCGGATTTTTCTTCTTTTCTGTCTGTTACTTGAATGTATCATTTTCATCTTAATACAATTAAATTTAACAAATATAATCATAAAAAAAGAGGTTGGAGCAACAGTTCATTAATGCTGCTCTGTACAGTTGCTCACAAAGCACATAAGAATTGATTATTGCTGATGGTTACCTGATAACAGCAGAACAAAATTTTATAAACAAAAAGTGCTACAGCAAACAAAATTTTTTTAAGTGCTACAGCAAACACACACACACACACACACACACACACACACACACACACATACAAAGGGGGAAGACAAAATACCTAGTAGCTATATATATCAGCAGTTTTTCTTTTTCTTTTGCCCTACAAATTGATGATTTGTTTCCCAAAAGGCCACTTTTTCAAAAAGTACAAAGTGTTTATGGCTTCTTTAAATGCTAAATCATCTCTGCCTTGAGAATCACCTATTGCTTTAAAAGGTCCTTTAGTTCACCCTGGTGCTATTGTCCCGCGACACTGGCAAGAGTGTAAAGGTGGGCATGAAACCTGTGATGGGGTTCAAAACAACCTGCCCAGGTCCACCAGGTCCAAGTCCAGCTAGTTTAATACAGCCTCAGAATCGGGAGCCAAAAATGGATTCACCTCTGCTGATCTACCAGCTATGAATTCTGCTGCATCTTTCAAACTTCCTGGTACATTTGCACCTTGCTTTCTCCTTCCTGTTGAGTCTAGAGGCTTCCTGGCAGGAGCAGAAAGTTTTAGTGGTGGAACAGACTGATGATTTTTCATTTCCATAAATTTAACAAAACATTCTGAAAAAGAACCATTCAGCACAGATTGCAGATTTGGTCTCAAAGGTGTGTTGGGGACACTTTTGGATCCTCCTCCAAGCCAGCCCGTCACCCACTTAGTAACACCACCAGAATCTTCCTTCAACAACTGCTCTATGTCCTCCTTTTGAAAGTCCAGAAGGGTTCCCATTAAGTGTAACACTTCGTGTCGCTTATTCTTTGCTGTATGGAAGTAGCACATGAAGAGTTTTCTCATGAATACTTTGTCCACTTTTTCTTTCATGCTGTTTACCAAGTCCAACAATTTCTTTTGTGCATCATCCAACAATTCTTGTTGGAGCTGATTTTGTTTTTTAAGTCCTTCAATCTGTTCTTCTTTTAGGTCTAACTGCTCTGTAAGTGTGGACACTGACTCCAACATAGCATTTGCTGCATCCAGATGTTCCTGTAATACTACCACTTCTCCTTGTAGAGTTTCTGCCTTGTCCTTTCATTCAGCTGTATGTCCTTTTTCTTTTTCTAATTCAGCAGAATGTATAGCTTTTTCTTCTTGTTGGAAATGCTCTAGAGCCATTTGCAGGTTGTGAAGGACCTGGCATACTGCTTTACTTGTTCCTGGGAGAGTGAAAACTGCAGTGCGTTCTCATCCCTCTGTTTGCAGACCACACTCAACTGTTCCTGCAGCGACTCTACCTGCACACTGGCTTGATGACTTGCATTCAAAGATGAAACTATCTTTTCCTCCAACAGTGTGACTTTCTTGCTCAGTTTGATATTTCTGCTTTCCACAGCTACAATTTCTTGGGTGTGAGAATCTTCTGATTGTAGAAGATGGCTGCGCAGTCTCTCTACCTCCTGGATCAAGCACAATTTTTTGTCATGGAAGTGTTGAACCTCCTGCTGGAGGGTACTGTTTTCTGTTTCTGTTTTAGAGCCAAGATGATTTGGTCTCTCTCCTGCTGAAATAGAACTGTCTTCTCCTGCATCGATTGAACTGCATTTACAAGCTGATTTAACTTCCCAGCCTTGCCCTCTTCCTTTTCTAGTAAGAGTTGCTCAAAGGCAAGAGCTTTCTCCTCCATCCAATGGCACTCACACTCTTTTTCTCGCAGCATCACAGAGAACTTCATGTTTGTCTCTTGTAATGCTTGAGACTCCATTTCCTTTTTGTTGGATGTTTCTATTATCTTTTCATTTTCCCCTCTTAGTTTAGAAATGTCCGTTTCTAAAATTAACATTCTCTCCTTTAGGATTATTACAGCTTGCCTTAGAAGTTGGTTTTCATTCACTTGGTTAGTGAAATTTTCACTAGAAGAAAGTAACTGATCACTTTTGGCTTTGATTAAGAGGTCTTTTTCTTTAAGTAAATTTTGTAACATATCTCGTTTTTCCTTTAGCTGTTTAATTTCTGAGTCCATTTGTTCCTGCTCTTTCTTTTCTCTCTCTGAGGCCTTAGCAATTGCCTCAGACAACCTGTGGTTATTTTCCTTGAGTGTCCTAATCGTGGCATCTTTTTCTTCCAGTGATTTTCTCAGCTCTTTGACCTCTGCTGACTGGGAGGTAAGTGATGAGGCAGACAAGAGCTGGGGTGTAGCAATATCAATTTTTTCTAAAAGAAGATCCTTGGTATTGCAAAGCTGCCCTAATTTTGGGCTAATACCTGGCCCAAATTTTTGAGTTTGGTTTCATTCACCTCATAACGTTGGCTGGGGCCAGTGGAGTCTACTTCTAATTTAGAACTGTTATCACTGTCAACCAAAACTTGGGCTTGAAGTAGAAGCAGATCTTCCTGTAGTTGGGCTGATTCATTATGTATATTTTGGACTGAAGTCATGGCCTGGAGTTTCCATTCCTCCATTTTTGTAACTTGCTGTTTTAATGTATTGTGTTCCTGTAGGAGCTCCTTGAACAGATTACTAGTAATACCTCCAACCTCATTACCAGTGCCAAAAGTTTGTAAAACTTCCAACAAAGTCTGACATTTCTGACTTAGTGCATCAATTTCAATGTCTTTTTCTCTAATGATATGAGATAAATTCTGCAGTTTCTCTAAACATATCTTGACCACTACTTTCAAGTTTGGTGGACAATTTTTTATTATCTTCTTGAAGCTGGATGAGGGCTGCTTCTTTGGCAGCAACTATAGCCATCATTTTGAGACGTTCTGTTTTTAAGTGGTTATTTTCCTTGGTCTTCTCACTCAAAACAGCTAATTCCTGTTCTCTTTCTCTACTGAAGGTCTGCAGTTGCTGCTGAAGGTCACCGACATCCTGGGTGTATGAAACTGCAGAAATTCTAGCCTGCAGAGCTTGTATGTCCACATCTTTCTGCTGGATCATTGCAGTGAGTTTACCAACTTCATCTTTGGACAGCTGATCCATCTGTGTGGTTAAAGATACATTTTTTTTCACTTAGAAGTTTCATCTCAAGTTCTCCTTCTTTGATTCCTTTCACTAATTTTTCACTTTCAGATGTAGACAGGTCATGTTTTTCTCTTCCATTTTCTATATTAAGGTTTTTAACTTTTGTTTCTTGAAAAATATCTGAATTCTTTGTTTGAGTGTTGTGTCTTTTTCCATGTGATTGGGCTTTTATTTGTTCAATGGTGTTCTGCAAATTCTTAATTTCCTCTTCTTTCTGTAAAAATAATTGGGTATGGGCAGCATTCATTTGCTCGCATTGGTATTTAAATTCATCCATTTCCTTCTGCCGCTCCTGTAAAGACTGAAGTAGTTGCACTTTACTCTGGTTTTGATCTTCAATTACCTTCTGATGATGTTTCACTTCCTCTTCCAGATGATTCTTGATGATATTCAGTTGAGATACCTCAGATTCTAGTTCTGTGATAGCCTTGAGGGTTTTGGGCTCAGCCACAGGTACAGGTCGATTGTGCTCTTCCCTAAGTCTTTCTAACTCTTCTTGCAGATGCTTGTTTTCTTCTTTCATTGATGCAAGACTTCTGTCCTGTTCCTCTATGGTTTGCCTAAACGTTTCATTTTTTCTTAAGGCCTTAGAACACTTATCTAAATCCTTTTGTAGTTCTGAACTGGTTCCTTTGATTTTTTCAAAACAAACTTCTTTCTCATTTATAAGTTGTATCAATTGCTTCTGTTCTTCTAAAGAAGATGCCAACATTTCCTTAGTTTCTTTTTGATCAGCAGTCATTTGCTCAAGATTCTTTTTGAGTCCTGCTATTTCAAAGTCCTTCTCTTGACTGAGTTGAACTACATGTTCCTGCTCCAACTCTAAGGCAGAGGTGTTCAAATTATGTGCATTTGAGAGTTCCTGTGTAGTCTGCCTGTAATTGTTGGCTTCTTCCAATGGTGTCTTTTCTCCCCGATGTAGTTCTGCTTTTATCTGTTCTTTGTTTCTTTCTAGAGTCTCTACCATAGTGTCTTTTTCTAGAGACATTTGATTGTTACCAGCAATAGATTCTTCCACTCCTGAAAGATTTTGGTTCAGGTTTCTAACTGTGGTTTCCTGTTTTTTAAGCAAGTCATCTTTAAAATGACTCTTAGAGTCTTCACTCACAGAAAGTCTTAATTCCTTCTTACCTCTAGAAAGCTGGTCGTCATTTGGTCTAGTGTGTTTCTTTAAGTTCCAGGTTTTCCTGCTGGATGTTTAAACTGCTTTTTTGTGAGTTACTTAGCTGAGCTACTAAATCTTGGACTTTATCTTCAAGCTTCTGCTTGGTTAACTGCAAATCAGCACAACACTCTTTAAGTTGTTGATTCTCTGATTGTAACATGCATTCAATAGCCTCCATTTCCTTTATCCGACAACCAGGTAAACCTGCTTCTACATCCTTTATATCCTCCTTGTCCAGAAGGTCATCCTTGGTGAAGTTGGAGATATGGCCAGTGAGGGAAGCCAAGCTGCCCCTCACCTGACCCAAGGAGTGGCCCAGGCCTGAGCCTAGGCCTCCAAACCAGGACGACATGGCTGCGATGTCAGTGAGCCAACAGATCCGCTCCGAAAATAGCACCAAAAACATCTCTGAAAACCACTCCAAAAACCGCTGAGAAAACTGCTCCTATCTCCATCCAGCTCCCTGCCAAATGTCTTCAAGCGTTGTGGGGATGGGGTGGGGTGGTGCGGTGGGGTCGATCATGACCCAAGCACTCAGAATTCTGCATAGTGCAGGGCTCTTGCTAACCGTCGCCTTCTTCCTGGAAATGCAGGGACCTGGCCTGGGCTTTGACCAGGGACTCTCCACCAGTGGCACAGTCATCCCCGCGGGGCCTCTGTTCCTTCCCTCCACTTTCCACTGTCCAGCTGTCCGGCTTGGGTGACTTCTCTCTCAGTGTCAGTGACATGCCCCAGCTCAGCTGGCTGCTCCTGCCACCTTGACCTGGCTGTCATTAACACCCCTACATCATTCTTAATGATAATAAACTTGAAACTTTCCCACTAAAATTAGGAACAATCAAGGGTACCCTCTCCTACTACTCCTTTTTAACATCTTACTGAGTTCCTAGGTAATGTAATAAGTCAAGAAAATGAAATTAAAGATCTAGAGGATTGGAAGAAAAACCTCCTGGTATGTTGTCTTCTACTTAGGGACCATCTGATAAGTTTTACTTTATTCTATGTTGGTGATTAATATCTTTACAGCAAAAGTCAGGTTACATCCAACTTTTTCAGTGTCAAATCAGTTTCTTTGTTTAGCTTTTGTTTGGAAGATCTATCCAGTGGTGAAAGCAGTGTGTTAAAGTCACCTAGAATTATTGTGTTGTGGTCTATTTGGCTCTTGAACTTGAGAAGGGTTTGTTTGATGAATGTGGATGCTCTGTTATTTGGGGCATATATATTTATGACAGTTATTTCTTATTGATGTAAGATTCCCTTAAGTAGTATGAAATGTCCATCCTTATCTCTTTTGATTACCTTTGGCTTGAAGTCTACTTTGTTTGATATGAGGATGGAAACCCCTGCTTGCTTCTGTAGTCTGTGGGAGTGGTATATTTTATCCCATCCTTTCACCTTCAGTCTGTGGGCATCTTTTCCTATGAGATGTGTCTTTTGAAGGCAGCATATTGTTGGGTCTTTTTAAAAAATCCAATCTATCAGCCTATGTCTTTTAATTGGTGAGTTTAGGCTGTTAACATTCAGGGTTATTATTAACAATAATGACCAACAAAGAGAGATCAAGTTTTGCCTGTATCTGCTCACTTAGGTCATTTTTAAAATCCTGAATCATTTTAATTATGTATATTCGGAATTCCTTTTACAACATTTTACCTAATGGTAAAATTCTATGGATTCTATTGTTGTAGTATCTTGGTTTGTTAGGGCATTTTCCCCCCTTGTTTTTTCATGATATCTATGTGTTTTCCTCTCGCAGTGTAAGTCTGAGGTATTCCTGTTTCTGTCTTATTGTCTTATATCTTCCCTATAGGCTACCCGATGCATAACTTTTAAGGGAAAGATCAATATTACAGCAGTCAAAGTACCCAACGTATTGCCATATATCAGTTATATTTACAATTTTGACACTTTAACCATAAATGATGAGATCAATTCTCTTCTACCATTTAGTCAGTATTTTTGTGTGGTGGTTCACAGTATCTAATGGTAGAAGGCAGACTTATGGGTTGGCTAAAACGTTTGTGAGGTAGGATGTGAGAAGATAGAGGTATTAGATTATTTGACTAGTGAGAGGGTAATCATGGGAATTAGGGTGTTAGTAGGAGGAACAAAAGATAGGTATCCCCATGTAATATTCCCTGTTCCTGGGCCCGGGGCCTGTACCCTGACCTGTAGGCAGAAGTGGTGAATACCTGTGGTTCCTGAGTGGGTGGGCAGAACTGGGAATGCACACAGTTGGGCTGAGCTAGAACACTTGTAGGCGGGCAGAGCTGGACCACTTGCAGGCGGGCCTAGCGTTGGGGCCGGGCCTTGTTCCCTGCCTTCCCCAGCAGGGATGGCGACTCCAAGGTGGGCGGGCCAAGCTGGGAAAGCACGCCAGAGGGCCTAGCTGGAACTCTTGCAGGCCAGGGCTTGTTCCCCTGCCTTCCCGAGCTCGGGATGGCGTCTCCGCAGTGAGCCTATTATTTGTATTCTTGATGATTGCTATTCTGACTGAAATGAGATAAAAGTTATTGAAGTTTTGATTTATATTATCTTGATTGCTAGAAATGTTAAACACTTTTTCATATATTTGTTAAGAATTTGTATTTCTTCTTTTGAGAAGTGTCTGTTTATCTTTTTTTGTCCATTTATTGATTGGGTTATTTGGGTTCTTTTGGAGGGACAGGAAAGGGGAGGAAATGTGGAATGAATTCAACAAAATTATGCTATACACATGTATAAATATACTGCAGTGAATTTTACCTTTATGTATATCTATAAAGCACCAATCAAAAAAGAAAAATAAACAAATGAAAGGAAGATCAGTAGAGTAGAAGAAGGAGAATGGGGGCAGAAAGAGGGGAGTGAAAGGGGCAGGGCACCAGGGACTGAAATGCAGTAAAACAATTCCATGTGTGTATGATTTTGTCAAAATGAATCCTATTTATAACTATAATACAAAAAGGTGGGGGAAAGTGTCTCACTATCACCTTTGTGGGCAAGATCCTTAAAGGCTTCCCATAAGGCCCCATGTTTTAAAGAGTCCACCATCTTCTGAGTGAACCACAAGGTAGAGACCAACCTTGGGGGCACACACATCCAGTATAGGAACTATAATACTATAATAGCACTGCTGGATCTATAATACTATAATAGCACTACTGGATCTATAATACTATAATAGCACTATTATAGGAAATATTCCTCAAAGCAATTACACCAGGTCAAAAAGTATACAGACATACATTTTGCATATGTTTATGATGTTTATTATAGTGTATATAATATCTTAATATAATTATATATAGATATGCATGTAAACACATTAATTTTGCTGTCAATTGCCTTTAGAACATTGTACCCATTTATTCTTAGAACATATTTAGGCAAATGTTATCTATGACTTTTTTTTTTTTAAATAACTGAGAATTATTAAAAAAGAAACCCCCCCCAAAAGTAACTTCTGATGCACCTGTACATGAACTCGATGCAAAATAACTAAGATGAAGACTGTACACCCTACGGATTGGTAGTCATTTTCTACATCTGAGACAGTATCACCCACATGATTGAATAGTGAGATAAAAATTACATCTGGGTGGATTTTTTTTTTGACAAGTTGTTAGCTCCCTAATGAGCTTTAAAGTTCTTTCAATGTTATAGGTACAGAAACTTGTTTCCATATTAATTTTCTCTAGAATGTCTATTCAAATGCTACTCACTTATTATGTTCCCTTCAAGTACTTCTAGTCATGCTAGAGGGATGCCTTTGCCAAATACATGAAATTCATCCTGCTAATGTGATGTCTTGCTGGGGGTGAAAGTGCTGCTAATGAATGTGAGAATTCCAACAAGAATAATAGAATTCGGTACTTGTGCCTTCAGTCACATATGAAGGAGAAACCAGGATCGTAATTAACAGGAGTTTTATAACATGCATTAAATTGTTGACTTAAAACTATTGTGTTCTAGGTCAGAGAAATATAATGCATAATAGTATATGATGTATATAGCATGTGCCTCCTACTTTCCCGGAAAACAGCATTGTCTAATAAGCGAAGACCATAGTGGTAGAAGCTTCTTACATACTCTGTGGTTACCCTTCCCTTTAAGAACCTGGCTTCACTTAGCAATTGCTAAGGATCCTGCATGGAGAAACTGTCCCAATAAATGAGTGGCTGTGAAATTCAAGGAGTCAGAGCACCACACAAAAGCCCAGGGGTCATTGTTTTTTCCTTTTAAAATTATGTATTTTTTCCTAGCTACCTCAGGCCTTTTTGCTATTTACAAAACATACCAAATGTTCCCACCTTCCCAAGAGGAAGGACATCCTGTAGATGGTTAAGTGGAAAGTCATGCCAGGTGGAATCAATTAGCACTAATTAACAGAATCTTTCTGTTTTTATAACCCACCTGATCAGTGGAGGTGTTTAAAGGTCTGAGAACTGTGGCGAGCAGCCCTGTCACAGTTCTGGGAGGTAAATGGTCCAATTAGTGAGCAACACTTGGCTGCCACGGTCAGGGAAGTTGCTGACCTTTCCTTCATGATGATTTTCCACCTCTCTCTGACTTTGAAAAACACACTCTGTCCTGGTGCCTTGAATTTAGGCTTAAAGTCTGTAATAGCTGATTCTTTTTGCAGTCTCACCCTTTTCTAAGTGAAGGGGATCAAGGGATTTTGACTTTCCCCTGCCTGGATTCTTTTTTTTCTTTTCTTTTTTGCCCCACATTGTAAGTAAAGGCGAAGAAAGAGAGAGTGGTGGGAAAAATTGTCTGAAAGCTAGAAAGCAGGGAGGAATCAACTTCCATGAAATGTTATTTAAAATGCCAGTGTTAGGATCTGCACAAGTTCCTAAGTTGACTGTGATAAAAACAAAAATGCTGTAGAGTTTGAATATTTTTTTTATTATTTCTGGGATGCAGGTACTTAATGACAATGATTACACATTAGTTGATAATTTAATACATTAAGTAGATACTTTATGTCAAAACAAAAATGGAAGGATCAATTATCTTTGTGTTATATAAATAGGACCTGGTGATACAGTTCAAAGAAATTTAAAGCTAAAAATTTCACATGATAATGATTGGGTCTATTCTACCTCATTCCCAGGAGTCAGGTCAGTGTTCTATCTTTCTATCTGTCTGTCTTTCTTTCTTACTAATTTTATATATCTTCTATTTGCTAACTGGAAGAAGTGAAAACTTTTGCAAATAGGGACAAGATATTGGGTCATTTACCTGCTTCTTATACACTTTCACATTACATAATTATCTCAGCAGTTAATGAAAGCAATGGCTCTTCTTGCATAAATATATGTGCATAAAGTATCTGGGGGCTCAAGGATCCCCTGAAGCTTATCCATGATCTCAGAATAAGTGAGTGAGGTCTCTGAGAGTGAATAATACATACTGTGTTCATATGCTTCAGCTCACAATAACTGATAGGCATATGTTAGCTGGGGGATTCATAGATTCCATTCTTTCCTAACTCCTCACATTGATAAAACTATCAATA
Organism: Tamias sibiricus; assembly: GCA_025594165.1. Lineage (NCBI taxonomy): Eukaryota > Metazoa > Chordata > Mammalia > Rodentia > Sciuridae > Tamias > Tamias sibiricus. The sequence continues at coordinate 39,491,904 of CM046664.1, read as the reverse complement.
ACCTTTCTACTCTACTAAAAAGCCAATCATGGACTCTGAGACATCCTATGACTATGATTAATGACAATTCATTGCTTCAATTTATCCCCTTCTAATTTTTTTTCCTTCCAAATGTTGACACCTGTGTTCCATTAGGAACACAGGTGCCAACATTCTGCTGTGACTTCTTGAATTCGGTGCCTCTGCCATCAGGCTAACATTCATGTATTTCTGATTAGATAAAACAAAGTTCCCTACTTATTTGATTCGCAGTTATGAACACCTGATCCAGGCCATTCCATATACTAAGTATAGAGCATAGAACAGTGACCAAGAGAGATATGACCTTCACTTTTGAGAAAAATTACATATAGAATGATGAGTGATTTAGGATTTGTCATCAGGAAATAACTGTTTTATGATGTATGGACCAATAATCCATCCATCCTACCTTTGTGAATATAACTCTTTAGGAGGATTCTTTATCATAGTAGGCTTTCCTGTCTATTTTGGCTTGTATGAAATGGCTCTAGACATCATTCTAATTTTACTTATTAAGCTTTTTACCAGATCCGATGTAACTCCGTGTCTTGTATAAAACAGCACCCTGAAGTCACATGTTGATTGATCAAAGATAAATCAGTTATTCTACTGACATTTTCATTTGACCCAGCATCTCAGCATAATGGTCAGGGTCTAAGATTTAGACACTAGTTGTAGGAATAGAAAAGGGATCAATACAATGACAAAAAACAACAACAAAAAACCAAACCAAACCAAAACAAACCAAAACAACAACAACAACAACAACAACAACAACAAACACAGGAAGAAAATTTAGCCTCTGAAAACACAGCTACAGAAAATAGGAAACACAGTTCAAGTTCTACCAGACCTATACAAAAACCTTATCTACCTCAGTTCCCATTATCTGATAAATCACATACAGTTTCCTATATATAAAAAAATAATTTCAGGGCATGTTCAATGCAGGGGAAAATGCATAGAAAATTCATCTACTAAGCACCATAAAATTCAGATATGGTAGAGATTTTGGAAGTATCAGACTAGGACTATGAAATAACTATGATTATTATCTTCAGGGTTGTACTGTGAGAGTGGACACCACAGAAGAGCAGCCAGGAAGAGAATCAGCATGAAAATATGTCAAAGAGAAATTTTCAAAACTGAAATGCAAAGTGACAAACAAACAAACAAACAAACAAACAAACAAACAAACAAATACAACCCAGTGGGATAAAAGAGAATATCCAAAAGTGGTTGGGCACTTACAATAAATGTAACATATATCTGTGATGTGTTTAATAAGAAAATAATAGAAAAACTACTTGAAGCAACAATTTCTGAGTTTTTTCCAGAGTAAATGCCAGACACCAAACAACATGTCTAGGAAACTCAGAGAACACTGTGGGATAAATGACAAAACTCTGCACCTCTGTATGTCATATTCAATTTTAATAATACAAATGGAGAAAAAAATCTTGAAAAATGCTGGGCTTGGAGAGATACTTTACCTATAAAGGAACAAGGAAACAGATTAAATTGAATATCTTCTTGGAAACAATGCAAACAAGAAGTGTGTGGAGTAAATAATATGAAGTGTGCTGAGTTTGGTGGCCCACCCCTGTAATCCCAGTGGCTCAGGAGGCTGAGGCAGGAGGATCACAAGTTCAAAGCCAGCCTCAGAAACTTAGTGAGGTTCTAAGCAACTTAGCAAGACCCATGTCAATAAAATAAAATAAAATAAAATAAAAACTGGGCTGGGGATATGACTCAGTGGCTAAGTATCCCTGGGTTCAATCCCTGGTACCAGGAAAAAAAAAAAAGAGAGAGAGAGAGAGAGAAGGGTTGACAACAAACACTGAATCAATTGACCTAGAATTCTGTATCCAGAAGAGTTGCTTGTAAAAATGAAAATGAAATGGATGTAAAGATTTCTCAGACAAGCCAAACTCGGGGCATTCTCAACTACAGATTGTCCCTGCACAAAATGTTAAAAGAAATTCTTTAGAGAGAGGAAACAATGAAGGTTAAAAACTCAGACATACAGAAATAAAGAAAAGAGTGATGGGAAAGGAATAAATGAAGGTAAAAGGGGACCTTTCATTACCCTTATTCTCTACTGAGCTAACAGACAACAGTTCATTCAAAATACCCATACCAACAATAAATTTGTTGACTATCCTGTGGACAAGTGAATTTAATTATAGCAATTTTACAAGTGAAAGAAGGGTAAAATTGGAAATATTCCTTTATAATAGACCTGCATTGTCTGTCAAGTGATATAGAATTATTTGAAATTGGATTTGAGTTAGTCATAAATGTACATTGCAAATTCTATGGCTACCACTAAGAAAATTTCAAAAAGAAATATAATTTAGAGGGTGAGAGAGAAGAGAAAATGAAATCATATAGTATACTCAATAAGAACCAGAAAGGACAGAAAAAAATTGGAAGACAATAGACAAAACAACAACAAAACAACCAGGCATTATGTAAACAAATTTCACATATGTAGGTTTTAATCTAACTGTATCAATAATCACTTCAAATTTCAATAGTGTAAATATACCAACAAAGAGATAGATTGTCAGTGTGGATAAAATATCCCCACCTCTATGTTGTCCACAAGAAATCTATTTAAATATAATGGCACAAATAAACTAAATATAAGGGATGGAGAAAGATATATCATGCTTACACTAATAAAAAGAAAGATAAAGTAGGTTGTCAGGTGGCAGCTTAGACCCTAGGAAGCATATTCAGGATCCTGGCAGGTGGAAGAAAATGCAAGATGCAGTTGGGATAGTAAACTTCCTCCTTCCCTCCCTCCCTCCCTCCCTCCCTCCCTCCCTCCCTCCCTCCCTCCCTTCCTTCCTTCCTTCCTTCCTTCCTTCCTTCCTTCCTTCCTTCCTTCCTTCCTTCCTTCCTTCCTTTTAGAATCCTTTCTTCAGAAGAAGCAGCAGACCTCAGCCTCTAGCTCTAGTCCCATTTTTTCCCTCAGCCAGCTCCATGTGGCCCCTGTCAGTTCCATTTAGCCTCCTGAGCGTTTTTTTTATATGCATGTTAGACAATGCACATTGCCAACAGGTTACATAAGTGGGTGCATGCTCAGAAGCAAATGTTTATGACCTTGAGTATATTACATGTGTTGAATTGGGTTCTTCATGACCTTGGTTACATACTAATGGCATAGCCCACAGGAAACTTCAGTGAGGGAGCCTAATTATAACCATTTGGGCCTGCTCTACATAAGTGTATTAATTTTAATCAAAACAAATATCAGAGAGGGAAAAATGATCACAGATAAAAAAAGAAAGGCATTCATTATGTATTGATAAAGGGGTCAATTCTTCAAGAAGATATAACAACCACCCTAATGAGTCTCAAAATACATGAAGCAAAAACGATGTAAGATTGCATGAAGAAACAGATAAATTCACTATTCCAGTCAGAGACTTTAACACCCTCCTACCTGTAACCGACAGATCAAACATAGAAAATGAGAATGGACATAGTTGAATTGAACAGCAGTACCAATTCACTTTTTATTGATCAGTATTTATCGACTGATCCAACAAATTACAGTAGACTACACATTCTTTTGAAGCTTATGTAGAACATTCACCATGATAGACCCTATCATGGGCCATAAAACACACCTGAACGAATTTAAAAGAATAAAAATCATACAAACGTACTCTCAGAATTCAAGGTTACAAAACTGGAAATCAATATCAAAAAGACTGCCGAAAAATCTCATAATCATGAAATATTAAAAAATAGTGACTCTATATACAATTTTTTCAAAAAACTCTCATGAGAAATTTAAAAATGTTTTTAAATGAAATGAAAGTAGAAATACAAATGATTAAAATTTGTGGGATACAGTGAAAGTGATGCTGAGAAGGAAATTTTTGCAATGGCTAGATATATTAGAAAAGAAAAACAAATATATAAATTCAATAATCTTAGCTTCCACCTTAGTAAACTAGAAAAAGAATAGCAAATTTAATCTAAAGTAAGAAGAAAATAAATAATGAAAATCAGGGAGGGATTCAATGGAATTGAAAACAGAAACACAGTAGAGAAAAACAAAAGCTGATTCTTTGAAAAGATCAAGATCATTCTAACCAGGGTGACCAACAAGAGGGAGAAAAGAAGGAGAAGGAGCAGGAGAAGGAGGAAGGGAAAAGGAAAGAAGGCGAGGAAAGAGAAAACAGCAATTACTACTGTCTAAATAGGCTTATGGCTACTGAACAAATTGAATAAAAGTAATTATCCTTCTAAAACAGAAAGAATCAGGCCCAGATGTTTTCATTGTTGAAGCTCTTGTCTAACATGTAAGGAAGGAAAGATTCAAATTCTCTGTTATCTACAAAGAATATACAAGCAGAAGGACCACTTCCTAACTCATTAAATGAGGCAAGCATTATCATAATATTCAAACTAAATGAAGAAATTACAAGAAAGGAAAACTGCCATCCAGTATCTCTCTTGGACATAAATGTAAAAATATTCAACAAAATGTTTGTAAACTGAATTCAGTGATATGTAAAAAGAACTATACCCTATGACCAAGTGGAATTTTGCTTTCCAGGAATGCAACACGGGTCAAGGTTTGAAAACCAGTGATTGTCATTTACCACATCAACAGACTATAAAGACTCAACAGACTAAAGACTGGTATGACCCTGCACCATGTACAGCCAGAGGAGGGAGAAGTGCTCTATTTGTACACAATGTGTCAAAATGCATTCTACTGTTATATATAACTTATTAGAACAAATTTTTCAAGATGAAAAAATAAAAATAAAAAAATAAATGCAGAAAAGTACATTTGATAAAGCCCAACATGAGAAAATATTAAAACCCAAACTCTCAACAAATAAGAATAAAGTGAAACTTCCTTAATTTGAATGTCTTCAACTAACATTTTACTTAGTGATGAAAAAGGAGATGATTCTCCACTAAGATTGGAACAAGATCAAAGTTTCTTACAACTTCTACTTAGCATCACACTGGAAATCTTACTTAAGGTAATATGAGAACAGGAAATAAAAAGCATACAGATTGGGAAGGAAGAAATAAAACTGACTTTGTTGACAGATGACTGAGACCAGGATTTTAAAAGCAGATAAAATGTTAAAAGAAAAATTAAAGTTTGCCAAAGTGTACATAGCATAATAAAATTATCAATCTCTTATAAAATATTAACAAAACACAGATACACACACATTCAGACACACAAACCAGCAACTAAATATTTTCAATCAACTAAATTTTATCCTATTTCTCTATAGATCAACAATGATTTTCTGATAAAAAAAATTACCAAGGTGATACCTTTGAATATTTCCTTAAAAATAATAGGAATGGCTGGGTGTGGTGGCTCATACTTGTAATCCCAGCATCTTGAGAGGCTGATCACAAGTTCAAAGCTAGCCTTAGCAATTTAGTAAGGCCCTAAGCAACTTAGAGAGGTACTGTATCAAAATAAATAAAATATTAAAAAGGGAGGAAGATGTGCTTAAGTGGTTAAGTAACTCTGGGTTCAATCCTTGTGCCCACCCCTTGTCCCCCAAATGACAGGGATGCTACTGTGGTATACATGTGAGTGTGGGTTTCTTTAAATAAATGGAGACTGTTGTCATATTAGAAGATGTAAATATTTGTGAATAGACTCTTTCTTCAAGTCCCAATACTTATAAAATGCTTAAAAAATGATAGTAAATCAATTTTGGCATTATTTATGTGCTAAGTTTTGACTTTTTAAGTGAAATAATAGTAGAAATAAATTTGAGTCTGTTTAAGGAAGAAAACGAAGTGTATTGGGGCCAGAAAACACATTGAGGCAAACAAGTGAAACTCAGGAGTAGAATCTAATGCATAACTGAGAAAATCAGCATCTCGATAATATTATTGTCCTACCTGGTTTCTGCTTTATTCTTTGCGCTCTGTGGAACTCTTTTGAATATGTTCAGTTTATGTGTGAACATAGTGATTCTTCTACTCTTAGTTCCCGGATTTTCATATTACTGGTTTAGTCACATACAGAAACCAATTAACTATTTTATGAATTTCAAATATCAGAAAAAATAGAAATACACTATACACAAGAGTAGTTTTCACATCATTATTTATGGAGAAAATGCAATTAGATACCACTTCATACCCACTAAACTGACTAAAATTGCACTATGAAGGCTGATAATATTTGATGTTGATGAAGATGTGCAGCAATTGCAACTAGAATATAGTGCTAGTGAGAATAGAGAATGAATCTGGAAAACTGATGAGCTCCTTTGGTTACCAGGCAGTTTCCTATAAACTTAACATTTTTAAACCTAGATTGTTGATGTCTCCATAAAGATTCATTTAAGAATGTTCATAGCATCTTTTTTTTTTTTTTCCCTGCATAAGAATCTGAAACTGAAAAATCTAGATGGCCATGGATGGGGAAGAAAGAAAGTAGGGTTTATTTGCTGCATGGAATGTTGCTCAGCAATGTAGAAGAATAACTACTAACACATACAGTGACATTGACAAATCTTAGAAATATTCACAATGGGAGAAATTAGGCACAAAAGAATCTCAATTCAATTTTTAGAAAGTCCTAGACCAAGCAAAGTTATTCTATCATGATAAAAATATTGGTCGGCTGGGCATGATGACACTTGCCTGTAATCCCAGCAGCTTTTGAGTCTGAGGCAGGAGGATTGCATATTCAAAGCCGCCTCAACAACTTAGCAAGGTCCTAAGCAAACTTAGTGAGACCCTGTCTCACAATAAAAAGTACCAGGGATGTTGTTCGGTGCTTAAGTACCCTGGTGCTCATAGATAGATAGATAGGTAGATGGATAGATAGATAGATAGATAGATAGATAGATAGATAGATGTTTGTGATGGTGGGGGATTGGCTGGATAAAGTTATGGTAATGTTTTATGTGCTGCCTGTATCTTAATGACAGATGATACATTTATTCAACTTATCAAACTATATGCTCTTGAGCTATGCATGTTATTGTCTGCAAATTATATTTCAATAAATGAAAATAAGGAACCTTATAGTTTAAGCCTTATTAAATTGCTTATTTCAATCACTTTTAGTTTACTAATAACGTTTGCGCCAAAGAAAGATATGAAATGACCTTGGAGACCTTTATACCACTGCTACCAAGGAGATGGGAGGAGGAAGAGGTGATCTGAGGAAACAATCAAGTTGCTATGGGCATCAGGTCCTGGGAAATCATTGTTTGAAAGCAGGGGTGATGCTACTGTGCCTTTCTTAGATGTCTATACATGAGTGTGCATGCATGCATGTTTAACAATATGTCTTTATGTGTGCACAAAGTATGTGTGCATGTATTGACTTGACTGTTTATGAATGAACTTCTAACATGTCTAGGACACCATATACTCATTGCATACAGAGGACAATAATTCAGCCTTTCCAAAGACAAAGGGTATATTTTAGTCAGATTTTGCCCCACCGTGATCAAAATACCTGACAAAAACAACTTACAGGAGAAAAAATTTATTTTGACCCATAGTATCAGAAGTTCAGTTCATGGTGGGCTGAGTTCACTGCTTGGGCCCAAGGTGAGTCAGCACATAATGGTGGAAGGGTTCAGTGGAGGAGCACTGCTCTACTCATGGCAGGGTCAGGAAGCAGGTTGTGGAGGGGCCACAAGGAAGATCCACCTTTCTAGAGTACGTCCCCAGTGACCTACCTCCTCCAGGGATGCCATACCTGTCTACAGTTACCACCCTGTCCATTCACACTAAGATGGACTAATTAGGTTATAGCTTCCACGATCTAATCATTTTACCCTCAAACATTCCTGTATTAACACAGGAGCTTTTGGGGAAACACCTCATATCAAAACTATAGTAGGGTGGTTGAGCTTCATGATTCAAGCTGGGCAATGTGTCTGAGCTAATTGCATTTATTTGCATTATAATTTGCTCAGCCACTGAACACATGGATCTGTTTGCGCCATGTAAAAGCGGTTTTCATTCTGAAAATCACAGAACTCACTTTTGCTCAGAATATTGTTTTCTAGTAGCTGAGATTTATTTTAATGCAGAAAAGCTGGAATCAATTTATTAAGAGTTTTCAGTAAATCCTTTTCAGATTGCCAGGGATCCTGCTGTTTGAATGCACATGTGGAAAAAATATTGAGAGAAAGTTGTGAAGATGCATTGGATTATTGGGAAACTGAAAATAGTAAATAGTTAATTGAGTAGAAAATAGGTTTGGCAAGGTTTTATGAACTGGGTAGAAAAGTTTAAAGACTAAATTCTGGAACCATTCATAGGAGAGAATTTGTATTGTTCAAACACAGTTCAAGAGTTTGTGACTTCTATGGGTCAGTTGTAAGGCCGGGGAAGATATTTTGAGTACCTGTGCTGAGATGACCACTGTGGACATGGCATAGACAGACACTCCTACTACTTGGACCACCACTCAGTTTTTGGCTGAGTGAAAAACAAACCCCCAAAGCATATCCTGATAGTGCTATGTCAGTTGTGTTACTCTATTTGGGGTGTCTGTCAACTGTGAAAGAGGTCTTTTTCTGGGCAATACAGAGATTCCCATTCTGGGAGATAGTTGAATCTTCTATTGCTTCAGATAAATTTGGTTTAAAAATATTGGTGGAGGTTCCTAATATAAAGTGGAAAACTAAATATACACAATGAAACAATAAAAAACTAAGAAGTAATACAACTGAAAACCAATTTTCAATGCAACATATCAATAGTAACAATGACAATAATAATAGCAATTATATAGCCATTACAATGGCTATATAATTACATTAAATATATATATATTACATATATATAAATATATATTACATTAAATATATAAAATAATTTTACTATGAATTGAAATGCATTCTGCTGTCATATATAACAAATTGGAATAAATTTAAAAAATATGTAAAATAATTTATGTTTATTATTAATATATTTATAATCTTGTTTAAATTATAATTTTATACCTGTATCCATGTACTTTATTATAAATATGCATATATTTATAATTAATATAAATTAATAATTTATTATTAAATACAATTAATATAAATTCTTATAGGTATAAAGGTGAGATTAGTACTAATATTATCCTCAATTTGCAGAGTATAGAAATGAGTTACAGAGAGTTTAAATGACTTCTCCAAGATAGTACAGTAAATGATTAGTATTAATTTATAAATGCCATAAATAGTATAAAACATAGCTTGACTGAAGTTGTTTTCTTTCTTTCTTACTGATTATTCTATTGCAATTTAAGTCTATATCCAACATTGTTTTGACTTTCACATATTAGTACTAATTGAAATAAAAATAAATATGCATAGTTACATATATACAAATGGACATGTACACACCTACACATACACATATTCACACTTGCACATAATTTCTTGGGTTTTAGAGTTTTGCAGGAGAAAGAACAATCATTGTGGAGTCACCTTTGAGGTGTGATCCTTCCCTGCCTCAGAGGCTTTGGGCATGTCACTTAAACTCTCTGCACCTCAGTGTTTCCCATATGGACCATGAGTTTGATAACATTTTACTTGAAGGGTTAAGGAATAGTAGCTGGAACTAAATAGGCATTAAAAAACCTGGCACTTTTTATTATTTTGTTATTAATATTTTATTAATAATTTTTTTGATATGGGGGATGGAGCTCAGGGACCGTTAGTCACTGAGCCACATTTCCAGTCCTTTTTAATATTTTATTTATTTTGAGACAGGGTCTCTCTAAGTTACTTAGGGCCTTGCTGAGTTGCTGAGGCTGGCTTTGGATTTGTGATCCTTCTGCCTCAGCTTCCAGTGCTGCTGGGATTACAGGTGTGCTTTGTTTTGTAATGAAGGAATGATTCTTTTCCAGTCATGGCTTACTGGACTTACTCTGCTTCTCTGCCCAAATTATTCTTTGTATCATTTTACCCTTACTCTATGAGGCTACCAGACATATTTGTAGCTGCTCTCTATCTCAGAATTTGTTATCCTCTTTAGTTGCTACCTCTTTGAAGGTCACTTTTGAGGAGTGAGGTAAAAGATAAAATTGACTCATTACCATATTTTTTGATGCAATACAATTCTCCTTAACCCTTTCCAACATGGCCTACATTGTCTCCAGAATCTGGATGCTCAGTGGTGGGGTGTGTTAATCAGCTTTTTAATGCTGTGACAAATACCTCAGAAAAACAACTTAAAGTAGGAGCAACACTTTGGCTTGCAGTTTCAGTCCATGGTCAGCTTGTTAGTCCTATAGTGAAGCAGAAACATCAGGGCAGAAGGGTGAAGCAGAGGAAATGTGTTCACCTCGTGAATCCAGGAATCAGAAAAAAGAGAGGAAGGGGCTGGGAACAATACACAGTTCCCAAGGGCACATCACCAAGTACCACTCTCTCCAACTAGGTTTCACCTCCAACTGTTTCCACTGCCACCTGCAAATGCCATAAAAACGTTAATCTACGAATAAGTTCAGATACCTCGTGATCTAATCACATCCCAAAGCCTCACCTCAAAATATTGCTGAATTTGGGAGCAAGCCTTTAACAAAGAAAACTTGGGTGAACATTGCAGATCCAAACTATAATAGCCAACTAGGGGTAATGATACAATGAGAACCTGGTCAACTTCAAAACAAAAAAGCTCATTGAAGCCTAAGCTTTAACATCTGACATTTTTTAGTTTCAGTACTGAATTCCTCAGTTTGTTGGGTCCTCTTATGGGAATTAGACACAGTTTCTTCTTAGATATTTCAAGTTCAGGTACTATCATTAAATAACAAGGCAAAACAAAACTAGATGAAGAGTCTTCATTTTCGCTCATTGTTTTGAATAAATGCATTGGTATTTACAAATTAGCAATGATATTTGATTTTCTGTTACTGTTTTTATGCAGTTTTTTAAAATTTCATGCAATGTTTTATAATTCTCCAATTTGGAATATGACTGTGACCTGGAACAAGATTTGGCTGAAATACCAAATGCCTCTGGACATTTTAGAAACATGTCTCCTATTCACATTTTTCATTTTTATGCTTATAAGTATCTCTACAGTGTACATCTTGAAAATTTAATATAAGTGGGCAAAAAATATCTTAAAGGTCTTTCATAATAACTAAAATATTAAGTCCTTACTGAGTTAATATTTTTCTCCCTTGATTTCTAGGGCTTGTTTATAATCTTGTATTCAATTCTTTAATTATGGTCTGCCTATGCCAGAACAATTTATCCATTTATCTTTCCTCCTGTCCATCCACCTCTCCATCCATGTAGCCATCCATCCATCTGTCCATCCATCCAGCTATCATCATCTATCTGCCATCTCCCTATTTTATCTACTACTGTGTAGCTGTAAGTGGAGGAGAGAGACCATGCTTCCTCTTCTTCTTCTTTTAGGTATCAAATATTAGCACCATGTTTCTTAAAGAGTGGAATTTTTAACATTTTTTGCTGTTGTTGCTTTGAATAGAAATAAACAAACATAGAAAACAACTATTTGGCTTTTCATTGAATGTTCTTCTGCTTGTTCTTTCCATTTCTTATCTTCCACACAAGAGACCTTCTTACAAACACTCTGTAGGACTAAAGTGCAAAGAAAGCATCCAAATAAATCAGTGGGAAGTGATGAGTTGGTAAAATGCAAATTGGATGACATGAGGGGTAACACAGCAATAAAATTCAACATATCCTGGCAAGCACCATGAAAGTTATAGCTATGTCCATGGCACTGTGGGAAGGAAGGGATATTACTGGAAAACAAGGTCAAACTTTATTAAATTTTTGAATTTTCAATGGCAATTATATTTGTCAATATAAAAAGCACTATTTTTACTTTTTGAGTTCTTGCAGCAAGCATCATTTGTCCACAAGTCTGCATTCTTGCAAAAGTGAAGGCCTTTCCTTGGGGAAACAAACATTCAACTGGGGAAGCTTTGTGTGGCACTTGTGACTGTGCATAGACTTCAGATCATATTCACTGCTCTACTTGAGCCATCTGCATAATGTATCTCACATGAAGTTGAGGAATTTTGGAAATGAGAACTGTTGAGTTTTTGAAGAACTGAGACTTTGCTTGGCTTGACTTTCTTTTTAGTAGTTATAATTATGAGGATTCCAAGTGGGATTCTCCGATTCAGGCTTGAGTACATCTCATTGGTTGACTCATTCCTTGTTGTTGACAGTTGCCAATGGTACTGTTGTGCACCTGGACTTTTTCACTTTAAAATATCCTGGAACTATCTCTGTCATTGTTTAGAGATTTAATTCTTCTTACAACTGAATAATACACTGTTGTGTGACTATGACATAAATGCAAGCAGTCCTCTAATCCAAAACATTTGAGTTATTTCTTGTCTTCTGTATTGTAAACCTTGACAAAACATAACTAACCTTGTTCATACAGTGCTTCATATTTATAGGATTCATCATCAGGCTAGATTCCAGAATCATGACTTCTGGTTCTGTGTGCACAGTGAGCATGTGTATAGTACAGATGTGGCCAAGATATCCTCTAGGAGGTCTAGCCCATTGTGTACTATATGACCATGTCTGTTTCATTGCGGTTTTGCCATGAGATTTGTTTTTAAGATTCAGGCAGTTTTGCTGATGTAATGGATGAAAATTGGACCTAAATGCAATTTTCATTTGTGTTTCTATTTGAGTGCATTTGACATCTTAGGAGTCAGTTTCCTCTACTAATCTATATAGAAGGAGAAACTAAGAAACTGAGCAGAGAGCTGCTAACAGTCTTACTAGAGCTTTTGAAAATCTCATGATTCTAAGAAGACAAAATTAGATTTTAGTACTAACCTAGGGAAGAAGTGCCCTGGCACATAGCTGAAACTCTTAGGATCCTTGGAGGGCTTTGCCTTCTGAGTGGGGTAAAACAGAGGTAGACTTTAGAAAACTAACATCAGACCAAGGCAGTCCCCCATAAGATCAAGGCTCTCTGCCTTGACATTAGTTGCCAGGAATATAAAGAATGCTTTTTGGAGGAAGATAACATTTTTCAGACCCAGTACAATAATTTAGTTGCAGAACTGAGAATATCACATCCTTTATTGTCATTCAGTAACCAGTGAGCACTATGTATTTTCCATACACGATGTCTGGTATTTCAGAAAAAGTCTACAGATAGGACTATGATGAAGATTCTGCAATAACATGAAGCCCAATGGTGATTCAAATATGACATGAGATAGAGATTCCAAAATAACTGAATAATATGTAAGAAGTGTAGTATAAAAATGGGTAGTATATTTAGATACCTGAAATCTGTAAAAGAAAATGTGAATTCTACCTGGGTATGGTGGCACATGCCTGTAATCCCAGCAACTTGGGAGGCTGAGACAGGAGGATCAGAAGTTCAAGCCAGCCTCAGCAAGTCAGGGAGGTCCTAAGCAACCTAGAGAGACCTTGGATCCAAAATAAAAATTAAAAAGGGCTGGAGATGTTGCTCAGTGGTTAAGCACCCCTGGGTTTGATTCTAGTACCAAAAAAAAAAAAAAAAAAAAAGTGAATTATAGAATGTAATCGTATAATAACTGAAATTAGAAACAAAGAAAATGTTTTTTTTTTTATAATATATTAAAGATGAAGAGAGAATTTAAAAACTGGTAGATAAGGCATTAGAAAATATCTAAACAGCAGCTTGGAAAATGCAAAAAAGTGTGTGTGAAATAAATGAACATCATTAAGATGTTCACAAAAAGTTTAATTGAAGACTCAGATGGCAAAGGTAATCTCTGAAGAGATGAAGACTGAGTAATTTTCAAAACTACAGAAATATATCTGCTCACAGATTCAGTATATTTTGTAGAATCCATGACAGATTGAAAACAAAACAAGGAGACAAAAACAAAACATGATGTACAGTAAAGAAAAACTACTAAAAACAAAAGTAAAAGAGGAGGTTTTACAAAGAGAAAGAAAAAAATTCAAAAGTGGAACAGTGAAATGGTATCTTAAAGTTAACTTTAGAATAGTAATGATATGCAGCAAACTATGATGATGGTATGATATTTCAGGTACAGAAAGAAAATTCAATGTAGAATTTCACATGCAGTGAAAATATCCTTCCAAAATGATGGGAAAAGGAAATATAAGGAAAACAAAGACTTAAGTAATTTGTTACTATTTGACACATTAAAGAATTTTCTTTAGGGTGAAGGCAAATGAATCAAATGGAAGATCAGAGCTGCAGAAACTAAATAATAGGATCATAAAGGATTTGAATGAATTAGAACTTTGTAGCTACAGCCAAAAAATGTTCTACTTTTAAAAATTTCTGCTTCAGTGATAAAGTTGCCTGCAGAATCAAAAACCTTGAATTTCTGAGTTTTTTTCCCCTTTTTCTTTCGTGTGTGTGTGTGTGTGTGTGTGTGTGTATGTGTTTGTGTGTGTGTTACAATGGAGACCCTGCTACAATGCATATAAAAAGAGACTAGGGTTTGGAAGATGGGGAGGAAGGAGAATGTAAGACTTCTCAGACAAGGTGGGAAGGTGGGTGATCTCTTTATAGAAGAAAGGTGGAAAATTAAAGTATTGGAAGTCACATTGAATGAAGTTGGAAATTCATAGTGATATATATTTTAACTTAAATACTATGTACATGAGTAAAGTCAACTAAGGATGACTTTTTGTGTGTGTGGTACTAGATAGAGATTGAACTCAGGGGTAGTTACCACTAAGATGTCTCCTAGTCCTTTTTATTTATTTTTCATTTTGAGACAGGGTCTCTAAATTTTCCAGGCTGGCCTTGAACTTGTTGTCATCTTGGCTCTGTCAGTTGAGTAACTGGTATTAAGGCGTGTGCCTCTTCATCTGGCTTAAGGATAACTCTTGAGAGTCCTAGAATCACAAAAATTGTGAAAATATTTCTGAGTTTATTATTTTATATTATTCTGACAATTATTGTTATTTTTCTAAAGCCCACCTGATTAAAAAAAAAATGTCTTGGGCTGGGGTTGTGGCTCAGCAGTAGAGCGCTCGCCTAGCACGTGTGCGGCCTGGGTTCGATCCTCAGCACCACGTAAACATAAATGCATTGCATTGTGTACAACTAAAGCAAATAAATAAATATTTTAAAAAATGTCTATCCTTTCATTTGTTGATAGGCACGTAGGCTGATTTTATAATATGCTGGTTTTAGTTATTTTGCATAGGAGAGCTGGGTCACATGGTGCTTTCATTTCTAGCTCTTTGAGGAATCTCTATACTGCTTTCCAGAGTGTGTAATTTGCAGTTGCACCAACGATGTATGAGTGTGCCTTTCCCCCAGAAGCCTTGCCAGCATTTGTTATTATTATTATTTGCATTCTTGATAATTGCCAATCTGGCTGGAGATGAAATTTCAATGTAGTTTTGATTTGCATTTCCCTGATTGCTGGGGATGCTGAATTTTTTTTTATTATAAATTTCTTGGCCATTGCATTTCTTCTTTTGAGAAGTATTTTTTCAGCTACTATGTTCACTTATTAATTGGGTTATTTGTCTTTTTCATGTTAAGTTTTATGAGTGTTTAAATATTCTGGACATTAATCTCCTATTAGAGGAGCATCTGCAAAGATCCCCAATTCTGCAGCCTCTCTTTTCATGCTCTTATTTTCTTTGCTGGGCAGAAGCTTTCAAATCTGATGCCATCCCATTTATTGATTCTTGGTTTTATTTCTTGTGCTTAAGGAGTCTTGTTAAGGAAGTTGGTTCCTATGCCAATATGTTGGCATTTTGAGTCTATATTTTCTTCTAGCAGTTGCCAATTGATATTCACACATGACGGAGTTTTACTCAGCCATAAAGAAGAATGAAATTATGGCATTTGCTGGTAAATGGATGAAACTGGAGAATATCATGCTAAGTGAAATTAACCAGACTCAGAACATCAAGGATAGAATGTTTTCTCTCATATGAAGCAATCAAAAGAAGGAAGAAAAGTGTGGGGGAGTATCCTATGAAAACAGAAGGAAAATCAATTGAGAAGAGGAAGGGCATTGAGGGCATTGAGAAAACAAGAGCATTGAGGGAAGAAATGAGAGGAACATTGGAATGAAATTGCCCAAGTTATGATACATATGTATATGAATATACCACAATAAATTTCATCTTTATGTATATCTATAAAGGACTAATTTCAAAAAAACTATACATAAATAGAAGGAAGACCAGTAGAGTAGAGAAAGGGGAAGTGGGGGAAGAAAGAGGAGAGATAAAGGGGAAGTTCTGGGGACTGAAGTAGAGCCAATTTTATTCCATGGTTTTGTGATTACTTCAAAATGAACCTCAATATTATGTATAATTCTAATGAACTAATAAAAACATAAAAAGTCTAGCATTTGAAATAGGTACACTTTTCTGTTTTATTTTATACATTCATTGGAATTGATTTTTAAAAGCATATTTGTCTGAGAACTTCATCATGTTCTGACATTGTGCTCTTTACAGGAGGTTTATCAAAGTTTAAAATTTTGTTTTACCCTCACGAAGCTTGCAATCTTGTAAAACAATCGTTAGAGTAGGAAAAAGAACACTACAAGACAGTGTGTGAAGAGCTATGGTAAAAGACCCTAAAGAGAACTACAGAGAAACTGGTCAAGGTCCATCCTAGGGGATGGGGCATTCTTCACTGACTATTATGGTATTTGAGAGAAAGATTAAGGCACAAAAGAGAGGTATCAGGTGAATAAGAGCTTTGTGTGTAGTGGTGGGTGCAAAGCAGGTAGAGAGAGAGAGAGAGAGAGAGAGAGAGAGAAGGATGTACCAAGGCAGACAGATGTCAAGTTGTGGTTTAGGGTGATGGCAAGAAATTCAGTGTCTTGACACATGCTCTGAGCATGGACAAATGTCAGGGAATGATGTTGGATAGAAATACTGTAGTCTTCTTTATCTTGAATGATCTTAGAGAAGAGAGTAATACAGTTTTGCATTATAGAAATGTGACACTGGACCTTGTATGTGACCTATAAGTCTAGAACCAAGAACCAACAAAGAGGTAGATTCAACTGTAAAATGAAATTACGGTGGGAGCCAGAATAGTGGACATCTGCTCAAAGACTAGAGACATCTTAATGTTTTCTCACTTTATCTTCACGATAACCCTAGGCATATTATCATTATTGTTATACAGGTGCAAAGCTTAAGCCCTGAGGTTAGTTATGCTTAATTATGTAATATGTTCAATTTATTTGTTATTTGCATTTATTTTCAAAATATTTAGAAATTCCTTCCACTAGTCCTGGAGATGAAATTTCAGTAAATTGAGTAATTTCAGGTGAATGAACCCCTTTCCATTCTCCACCACAGCCACTAGCAGAGGATTTGCTTAAGGTTTACATAGCTGGTGTTGTTGGGGGTACAGGGACATTATCATCTTTATTGTGGAGCTGAAGTCCTCTTAGTCATCCTGGCTCCTTTTCATTTCCTGGGAGGTGATGCCCAGATGTGACATCTAGACCATTATCTCTTCTGCATGGATCTCAGCTTTAAAATCTTTGAAGCCAATATTTTCTTGTTTTATTTCATACTTTACCATCTATTTTGTAAAGGCATTTCTGTGAAGTGAGCCGTAGCTCCTGATCTAGTTGTTCCATAGCTGTGGCTAGAGGCTACATGGAAGCCTCAAAAATCATGTTTCAGTTAATCTTTTAAAAATTTTATACTGATACATTTCATCCCCATATTTTCATGTGAGGAGACACCCCTTATCAAAATATGTCAGGCAGGCAGAACTGTGGGGAACTGAGAGGACACATTTGAGGAGGAGTTGATATTTAGATTTTACTTTGGAACATATGTGGTTGGGGAAAAGGGATATGCTTCAAACAAGAAGCTAATATCAATAGAAAGCCAGGCTGTAAAAAATACATAAACAAGCAATTCAAACAAATTGCCTTTTCAGAAGCAAAATGGAAGGGTGAGGAACTGTGTAAGTTGATAATTATGTTGCTATGGTTACTTTTCCCGATTGGAAGAATGCTGTTGAAGAGTTGGTTATTTTAAGTCGACTTCAGGTAATAATTTATTGGGGAAAGGAAACTGATTTGCATCCAGGTGTATATTTTAAATCATTATCTCTATTGCATTTTGGCATAGGTAATGCAAATCATAACTAGAAATTAGTTATTTACCGTTTTAGAGTTCTTTAAAGTAAATATATATTTACACCTCAAGGAATCAATACTGGATGGTTTCTTCCTGTTTTAAATATTTAGAGGATCATCATGGAGATAGTAATGAAAATGTCATAAGGTTAGGAGAACCATGGTAATATCATGTTACCACTGCTCACTGAGCATGCAACTAAGACTGAGCTAATTAAACTCCTTGAACTCTAATTTTTTAAATTTATGAAGCATTGTAACAATCTTTTGTATGCAATAAGATGTGCAGTAATCTGCTGGAATTTTTTTTTCATTATCCTAGAGTGTAATTCTTGTCCCACACAAATTAATTTGCATTGCTATGCGTAAATGTATCCTTATTGAGGCCTTTCTCTGCTTATGGCACATTGCAAACACTGGGGGAGGAGAGTTGAGGTTGTGTGGTTCTTGCCTTCAAGTGGGAGGTTCAAGACAGAAGAGCAGCCATGCAAAGTCACATTAAAGCCTGAGGCAAAAGAAAATTCAATTATACTAATTCTATTTCCTTTTAAAAAGTTTTGTATTTTATTTACTGTGATGGTTGTTTTCAATGTATCCAGTTGAATAGGCCATGAGGCGTTCAGATATGTGGTCAAGCATCTCTCTGGGAGTTTCAATTTTTGGATAAGATTAATATTTAAGTTGATAGATTGGAAGTGGGCTTCATTCAATTAGTTGAAGGCTTGAGTAGCACAAAAAGGATAAGCTCTCGGGCTGGTACATCATCTTTTCACCTTTCTTTGAGCTTATACTGAAACACTGGCTGTCCATGGGTCTTTTTTATTTTTAATTCAAAGTTGTATTTATAATAGTAGTATGCATTATAATTCATAATAAACATATAGAGCATCTTTTTACAAAACACTGTTTGTATACAATGTATATTCATACCATTCAAATCTTCAATCATGCATTTAGGATAATGACATCCATCTTATTCAACCACCTTTTCTTTTTCCCCCCCTCCATCCCCCCTTGCTCCTTTCCTTCCCCTCCCTCCCGTTTGACCTTTCTAGCGTTCCTCTA
Source organism: Tamias sibiricus (assembly GCA_025594165.1). Taxonomy (NCBI): domain Eukaryota; kingdom Metazoa; phylum Chordata; class Mammalia; order Rodentia; family Sciuridae; genus Tamias; species Tamias sibiricus. The sequence continues at coordinate 39,472,715 of CM046664.1, read as the reverse complement.
ATCCTCCTATGTACCCCGACCCAACACTACTGTGAATCATCCTCCTTATATCAGAGAAAATATTCGGTATTTGGATTTTTGAGATTGACTAACTTCACTTAGCATTATATTCTCCAACTTCATTTACCTGCAAATGCCATAATTTTATTCTATTTTATTGCTGAGTAAAATTCCATTGTGTATATATACCACATTTTCTTTATCCACTCATCTACTGAGGGACATCTAGGTTGGTTCCACAACCTAGCTATTGTGAATTGTGCTGCTATAAACATTGAAGCGGCTGTGTCACTGTAATGTGCTGTTTTTAAGTCCTTTGGGAATAGACCCAGGAGTGGGATGGCGGTGTCATAGGGTGGTTCCATTCCCAGTTTTCCAAGGAATCTCCATACTGCCTTCCATGACGGCTGCACCATTTTGCAGTCCCACCAGCAATGTATGAGTGTGCCTTTTTCCCCACATCCTCTCCAACATTTATTGTTGTTTGTGTTCTTAATGGCTGCCATTCTGACTGGAGTGAAATGAAATCTTAGAGTAGTTTTTATTTGCATTTCTCTAATTGTAAGTGATGTTGCGTATTTTTTCATGTATTTGTTGATTAATTGTGTATCTTCTTCTGAGAAGTATCTTTTCAATTCCTTAGCCCATTTGTTGATTGGGTTATTTACTTATTTTTTTTTGGAATTAAGTTTTTTTGAGTTCTTTATATATTCTAGAAATTAGTGCTCTATCTGATGTGCATGTATTAAATATTTGTTCCCAAATAGTTGTCTCTCCATTCAACTCACTGATTGTTTCTTTTGCTGAGAAAAAGCTTTTTAGTTTGAATCTATCCCATTGATTGATTCTTGATATTAATTCTTGCTCTACAGGATTCTTATTAAGGAACTTTGGGCCTAATCTGACATGTTGGAAATTGGAGCTTACTTTTTCTTCTATTAAGTATATTGTCTCTGGTCTAATTCCTAGGTCCTTGATCCACTTTGAATTGAATTTTGTGCATGGTGAGAGATAAAGGTTTAATTTCATTTTGTTGCATATGGATTTCCAGTTTTCCCAGCACCATTTGTTGAAGAGGCTATCCTTTCTCCACTGTACATTTTTGGCGCCTTTGTCTAATATAAGATAGCTGAAATTATATGTATTAGTCTCTGTGTCCTCAATTCTGTACCATTGGTCTACTGGTCTATTTTGGTGCCAGTACCATGCTGTTTTTGTTACTATTGCTCTATAGTATAATTTAAAGTCTCGTATGGTGATGCCGCCTGCTTCACTTTTCTTACTCAGGATTGCTTTGGGTATTCTGGGTCTCTTATTTTTCCAGATGAATTTCATGACTGCTTTTTCTATTTCTTTGAGAAATGTCATTGGGATTTTGATTGGAATTGCATTAAATCTGTATAATGCTTTTGGTAGTATGGACATTTTGACAATATTAATTCTACCTATCCAAGAACAAGGTAGGTCTTTCCATCTTCTGAGGTCTTCTGTAATTTCTTTTTCTATTGTTCTATAGTTTTCGTTATAGAGGTCCTTCACCTCTTTCGTTAGGTTGATTCCCAGATATTTTATTTTTTTTGATGCTATTGTAAATGGGGTAGTTTTCATCATTTCCCTTTCAGAGTCTTTGTCACTGATGTACAAAAATGCCTTTGACTTATGGGTATTGATTTTGTATCCTGCTACTTTTGCCGAATTCATTTACTAGTTGTAAAAGTTTTCTGGTAGAGTTTTTTGAGTCTTCTAGGTTTATTATCATGTCATCAGCAAATAGTGCTAATTTGAGCTCTTCTTTTCCTATATGGATCCCTTTAATTTCTTTCATGTGTTAAATTGCCCTAGCCAGAGTTTTATGTACTATGTTAAATAGCAGTGGTGAGTGGGGGCATCCCTGTCTTGTTCCAGTTTTTAGAGGAAATGCTTTCAATTTGTCTCCATATAAGATAAAGTTAGTTTGGGGCTTTGCATAAATAGCTTTTATGATGTTGAGATATGATCCTGTTATTCCTAGTTTTTCTAGTGTTTCGAACATAAAGGGGTGTTGTATTTTGTCGAATGCTTTTTCTGCATCTATTGAGATGATCATATGGTTCTTATCTTTAAGTCTGTTGAAGTGATGTGTTATGTTTATTGATTTCCGAATGTTGAACCAACCTTTCATCCCTGGGATAAACCCCACTTGATTTGTGGTGCACTATCTTTTTGATATATATATATTTTTTTGTATTCGATTTGCCAGAATTTTGTTGAGGATTTTTGCATCTATGTTCATTAAAGATATTGGCCTGAAGCTTTCTTTTTTGGCTCTGTCTTTGCCTGGTTTTGGAATTAATGTAATACTGGCCTCATAGAAAGAGTCTGGAAGAGTTTCCTCTTTTTCTTTCTTTCTTTTTTAATATTTATTTATTTGCTTTAGTTGTACACAATGGGTTTAAATGGGTTTATTTGTACGTGGTGCTGAGGATCGAACCCGGGCCGCGCGCACGTGCTAGGCGAGCGCTCTACCGCTGAGCCACAATCCCAGCCCGAGTTTCCTCTTTTTCTATTTCTTGAAATAAGTTGAAGAGAATTGGTATTAGTTCTTTGAAGATCTTGTAGAACTTGGCTGTAAACCAATTAGGACCTGGGCTTTTTCTTCTTGGTAGTTTTTTGATGGCGTCTTCTATTTCCTCGCTTGAAATTGATCTGTTTAAATTGTGTATAGCCTCCAGTTCCAGTTTGGGCAATTCGTACAACTCTAGAAATCTGTCTATGCCTTCAATATTTTCTATTTTTTTTAGAGTACAAGTTTTCAAAGTAATTTCTAATTATCTTCTGTATATCTGAGGGTTTGTTGTGATATTTCCTTTTTCATCACGGATGTTAATAATTTGAGTTTTTTCTCTTCTTTTTGTTAGCATCACTAAGGGTCTGTCAATTTTATTTATTTTTTCAAAGAACCAACTTTTAGTTTTGTCAATTCTTTGAATTGTTTCTTTAGTCTCAATTTCATTAATTTCAGCTCTGATATTAATTATTACCTGTCTTCTACTACTCTTAGTGTTGATTTGTTCCTCTTTTTCTAGTGCTTTGAGGTATGATGTTAAGTCATTTATTTGTTGTTGTTGTTTTTTCTTTTAAGCAATGAATTCAGTGCAATGAATTTTCCTCTTACTACTGCCTTCATAGTGTCCCAGAGATTTCTATATGATGTATCTACATTTTCATTTACCTCTAGGAATTTTTTAATCTCCTCCTTGATATCTTCTTCAACCCCTTGTTCATTCAGTAGTGTGTTGTTTAGCTTCCAGTTGTTAGAATAGTTTTTTTTTGTTGTTGTTGTTGTTTGTTTGTTTCTTGTTTTGTCATTGATTTCTAATTTCATCCCATTATGGTCTGATAGAATGCAGGGTAGTATCTCTACTTTTTGATATTTGCTGAGATTTGCCTTGTGGCATAATATATGGTCTATTTTGGAGAAGGAGCCATGTGCTACTGAGAAGAAAGTGTATTCACTCACTGAGGGATGAAATATTCTGTATATGTCTGTTAGGTCTAAGTTATTAATTGTTTTAATGAGACCTACAGTTTCTTTATTTAGCTTTTGTTTAGATGGTCTATCCATTGGTGAGAGAGGTGTGTTGAAGTCCCCTAGAATAATTGTGTTGTGGTCTATTTTACTCTTGAACTTAAGAAGAGTTTGTTTGATGAATGTAGGTGCCTCATTATTTGGGGCATATAGATTTATAATTGTTATATCTTGTTGATGAATGGTTCCCTTAAGCAGTAAGAAATATCCATCTTTGTCCCTTTTGATTAGCATTGTCTTGAAGTCTACCTTATTTGATATGAGAATGGAAACCCCTGCTTGCTTCTGCAGCCCATGTGAGACTTTTCCCAGCCTTTTACCTTCAGTCTATTGATGTCTTTTTCTATGAAGTGGGTTTCTTGGGGACAGCAAATTGCCAGTTCGTTTTTTTAAATCCAGTCTGACAATCTGTGTCTTTTGAATGCTGAGTTTAGGCCATTAACATTCAGGGTTATTACTGAGATGTGATTCTTATTCCCATCCATTTTTATTTGTTTATTTAACTCGATTTGTTTTCTCCTCTGGTTGGTATTTCCTTTAGTTTAATATCTCCCTTTGTTGATTTTCATTGTTATTATTCTTTTCTTCTTCGTGGAATATTTTGCCCAGGATGTCCAGAAGTGCTGGCTTTCGAGTTGTGAAATCTTTTAACTTTTGTTTGTTGTGGAAGGTTTTTATTTCATCTTCAAATCTAAAGCTCAATTTTGCTGGGTATAAGATTCTTGGTTAACATCCCTTTTCTTTCAGAGCTTGAAATATGCTATTCCAGGAACTTCTAGCTTTTAAAGTCTGAGTTGAAAAATCTGAACAGAGTCTGATTGGTTTCCCCCTATATGTAATCTGCTTCCTTTCTCTTGTGGCTTTTAATATTCTCTCCTTGGTCAGTATATTAGACATTTTCATTATAATGTGTCTTGGTGTGGATCTGTTGTGATTTTGTCCGTTTGGTGTTCGGTAAGCCTCTTGAACTTGGTTTTCCCATTCATTCCTCAAGTTTTGAAAATTTTCTGCTATTATTTCATTGAATAAATTACTCATTCCTTTGGTTTGGAACTCTGCACCTTCCTTCACCCCAATCACTCTTAAATTTGGTCTTTTTATGTTGTCCCATATTTCCTGAGTGTTCTGTTCTTGATTTCTTACATTTTTGCTGTGTAATCTACATTTTTTCTCCAGGGTATATATTTTGTCTTCGTTATCTGAGGTCCTTTCTTCCAAGTGGTCTAATCTGTTGGTAATGCTTTCAATTGAACATTTAGTTTTGTTTATTGCTTCTTTCATTTCCAGAATGTCTGTTTGGTTTCTCTTTAGAACCTCTATTTCCCTATTGAAGTAATCTTTTGCTTCCTGCTTTTGTTTTTGGAGTTCTTTGTCAAAATGATCTTTTACCACTTGTATTTGCTCCCTTATATCATTTTTTAGTTCATTCTTAAGTTCCATAAACATTTGGAATATGTAATTTCTGAATTCCATCTCTGGCATTTGACCAACTGTGCTTGCCATGGAATCTTCTGAGAAGATATGTTGATTTGTTTGAGTCACTTTCTTCCCTTGTTTCTTCATATTGCTTGTGTGATTTTTCTTCTAGCACTGTGGAGCCTCAACTATTTTGTTTTTACCTTAAATCCTTATGATGCTCCTGTAGTACAATGCTATCAGATCCCCTTATAAATACTCTACACTTTGAAACTAAACACTTACTATTCAGATAATCCCAGTTTGATCACAATGTACAGATTTAGTTAACTCAGATATTGTCTCCAATTTACTCTGTATGTTTGTGATTGGTTTTATAGTTTCAAGTGTTGGACACAGAGGTGATAAGTTTAGGAAGAAGGAAGTGAGGGTATTGGGTTGATCTTTCTTAGGAAGTGTGAAAAGAGAATTCTATGGAAGTGGTTTAATATCATCAGACAAGAGAGGAAGTACAGTGAAGGATTTAGTGGAAAGACTGATTTATATATATGCCAAACTTATGCAACCGTTGAGAGAAGAAAAAAAGAAAGATGGAAAAGCAAAAAAGAAAAGAAGAAGCAGAAAGAGGAGAAAAAAGAGAGATATGACAAAGAAGTAGGGATTAGTGTAAAAGAGAGGAAAGAGAAAGTGAGAAAAAAAGGAGAGAGAGAATAAATTATATATAACACCGCTTTGCTGTATAATTTAGTTACCCCAGTTCTCGAAATTCCAATTTCTGTGTATAACTTGTTTTTGCCTCCATTGAGAATGCAATGTCAGGGTGTAAATAGGAAAGATGAGGGAAGAAGAAAGGAGACGAAAGTGAGAAGAAAGAAAAGAAAGAAAGAAAAGAAGAATAAAAGCAAAAAACAAACAAACCCACAATCAAACAACAAGAACACCAACAAAAAAGAAAACCAAAATCGAACCCAGGAACAAATCTCAGGAACAGATCTCAGTCAAACAGTGCCCTGTGAAGTCCTTCTTTTTTTTCCAGTCCAGTTTAAGCCAGTTGTCCTGGATCATGTCCAGGCAGTTACTGAGAACCTGGGAAACTTGCAGACTGGGGCATGTTCTCCTACTGTCCTGTTGTGGGATTGCCTTTCTGCGGTTGGTGGGCTGGGAAAGTCTGCTGGTGGGGGCCTACCTGGGAAGCTTGCAGGCTGGGGCTTTTTCTGCTGGGGTCCGGCGCTGGGATCGCATCCCCGCGGTGGGCAGGCTGGGAAAGTCATCTCTGTCCCTGGGTCTTGATCCTGCTGGCCTTTCAACTAGAACTTACACTATCAGTTCTCCTGGTTCTCAGACTTTTTGATATAGACTGCAACTATACTATCAGGAATTTAGCATATCCTGGAACTAGTTAGTTAATCTCCATAATAATCTGAAAAATTCCATTATATGGAAGATTTTATCTTCCATGTAATTTCTGTTTTGTATATGTGTATGTATATTACACATATATATGTGTATATAACATATACACATATTCAATCTACTAGTGTTATTTCTCAGAATAATTCTAATGTATTTTCCATGGACTTTAGCATTGATATTGATTTTAAGAAATATTATAGGGGCTGGGGCTATGGCTTAGTGGTAGAGAGTGCTCGTCTCGCATGTGTGAGGCCCTGGGTTCGATCCTCAGCACCACATAGATAAAATAAAGGTATTGTGTTCACTTACAACTAAAAACAATTTTAAAAAGTTATTTAAAAAAAGAAATATTATATAACCTTGCTTACTAAGTTTTTCAATGTTTTCTGAAATTTTGTACTCAGGTCATTGTCTCACCTAACCCTAGTCCTGACCTCCTTGCATAGGAGTATGCATCAAACTGTCTATTTAGAAACTCAGAAACTTTCCTTGTCTTCTTCCTGCTTCCAACTCTTTAAAATTCTTCACGTCATGTCTATCAAATCCATTCACTCCTCCCCGACTGCCAATGTCTCTGAATCTTACCCAAACCAGTAAAGTAATTTCCTGTTTGGTTTATTTTCCTCTAAGCATGCAATCCTTCAATTCATTGTTGGCACAATTTTAAGGGATTATCTACCTAAAACACTAGTCTGGAAGTATCAGTATTCTGCAGAAGATGTCTTCCTTACTCGCCATTTCCAGTCTTTCTTAGCTCTGTGCATAACTCATGCTTCTAGCTTTGTTTTATACCTAGTGTTCTTATTTTCTTATTTTTTAATCTTCAGAATTTATTTGAGGTTTTCAGAGGGTGCCCAAGATCAACTACAGTGATGTGCTGGAAAGAACTCAGGAACTATTATGCTTTTGGTTTATTAGTAAAAGGATACAGATAAAAATCAGCAAGGGAAGAAGGTGCCTGGTGGAAGAGTATGGCAGAAGAAGGCAGCTCAGATGTGACAGCCAGAAAACAGAGAGCTATATGTCTGTTTTAATTCAAATACCATGCTGTTTTAATTGCTGTTGAATTGTAATATAATTAAAATTAGGTAGTTTTTTTCACTGTAAATTCTTATTTTCAATTTATTGCACATTTTGTATCTAGACAAAATACAGTTTGCTTAGCTTTTTGAGCTAATCTTATAATATCTGTATTTTGATTTAAATATTTAGTCAAGCAATCAAAATTAAAAGTCAGCAGCAAGTCCTTACCTGTCAATAATTTAAATAAAAGTGGATTTAATTCTTTAATAAAGGCTGAATGGAATCTCAAAAACAAGACCCAACTATATGCTGGCTGTAAGAGACTCACTTCATCTTTAAAGATACATATATACTGAAAGTAAAGAGATGGAATAAGATATTCCAAGCTAGTGGAAAACCAAAGAGAGCAGAAATAACTATATTTAAATTAGATAAAATGGACTTTAAATAGTAAAAAAAAAAAAAAAAAAAAAACTACCTATTTTCCCGCATGACCAGTTAATTATTCTCTTTCAGTTCAATGAGTTAGATGTTCTTAGAAATCAGGTAATATTTAAGCATGTCAATGGTAATATGTACTAGAGGAATATGGGTCTTGGAGTCTGATAAACTAGTGTTAAGATTACAAACCTGTCATATACTAGCTGTGTGAGACAGTGGGGAAATTGCTTATGTGAGTTTAGAAGAAAATTTTTAATTTGTTTGTTTTAGAGACACACAAATATACATACACGCACGCACACACACGTGCCTGCTTTCAGTTGAACTGCAGTACATGTACATGGTATATTTCTCTATTTATTTCACCTATTGTTCTTGATAATATCCAGTTAGCTCAAATCACATGAGAGGCCTCACGGAGAGCAAACAGGCTATGTTCATTAGCTGTCAGCTCTTCCCATAGACAGCTTTTCCTTCCAGGTGTCTGACAAACCCCATTTGCTTCTCATCATCCTCCCTGTTACCATCTCAAATTTGCTGTTAGTCCTCCTACTTAGAAAAGTTAGATCTCTCTTCTTTTGTGTTCTCATAGCACAAAATTATCATCCTAAAAATAATAGGATTTCCCACACTAGAATTTTAATTATATTCATACATATTCCTCTCTACCTCTGCACTGTTGTGGAAGGAAAAAGCACATTTTCCTTATCCATGAATCTTTTATTTCTATCTCAGTGTCCAGCCTGTAGAAAATTGCCTGATGAGTAAATGAATACCATGATGTAGGAAGTCATACCTACTATGAAAGAGATATGGCTATAAAAGATTCTGATGATGCAAATAATAGTCTGAATGGCAGGGCAAAACCCTTAGAAATTAAAGTCTCCAGGAGCTTGGTGCCTGAAATTTGTCATGTCTAGTGCCAAATGACAGTGATATATTTGAGACTCCATTGCCAAACTTTTATACAGTGTTAAAACAAGAAGAAAGAGATTCACACCATTTGCTTTGTATGCAATAAATGTATATAAATTCAAGTTGGAAGATATAAAAAGCAGTATTTAAAAAAAATGAGAAACTTAAAAAAAAACTTTTAGCCAATTGGCATGGAATCCTAACTTCTTTATTTTGCATTTATTGTACTTTGTTCCAAGAAACTGAAATCTCTGGAGCTCTATTCATCTGAACACTGGACTTGCTCACCATTACTCTATTCTATCCTTCCACAGTTTTTCTACCTGGATCTCTCTTAATTACCCTACAATATTTTGCATACAATGAAGGCCTCCAGCCAATACCTCCTTTTTGCCTGTGTGAGAGGTATTTTTAGTAATGGTTCCTTAGTTCTTTCCTTAGAATCAGAGTATGAATTTTCTTTGACAACTCCCTGTGTGGCTTTATGTTATCCAGGTGCCTTTGGGAGCAATGCATCTCTTCCAAGAATGCTGAATTCCGATCAAGGTAAATACAACAGTGGTGGTCTGTGTTCCAGGTTTCATCTTATGTTTAAATCCTGAACAACCACTGAATAATAACAGCTTCAAGCCCAGAACCCTGCATCTTCATGTTTCCTGGTTAGATTCCATTCATTTAAATGTTAAAGTTCCACTTCTTAAAAAGAATAAAGACTTCATGCTTTTTTTTTTTTTTTTTCTTTTTCACTGAAATTTTGTATACCGGATCTGGGATTCCTTGAGAATAGAAAATGAATTCTGATCCAGATTTTTCTCCAATAGACACCTTATTGAGTGTAAGTGTTTGAAAACATTGCTTTCCTGGCCTCTTTTGCTTCCAAGTCCTGTGACTAAAATCTCCATAGTCAGCACAGCATGTATTCATTTAAAATATGAGTTTTTGTACAAGTGATTCACATAGTTTCTTTCAATGCCATGCATATTGGAGGAGCTGTTTAATTTTTGCCTATACTTTCATACTTTAGGCTAATACTTTTTATTTGTATAACTCTTAGCTTTTATATGCTAGTTATGAAGAATTAGTCCCAAATAATAAAGTTAAGAGACTATACTTTAGGTCCCACGGAAGAAAAGAAATTATAGAAAACTATAATTGGAATTTATTTATTTATTTCTTTTTAAAAATATTTATTTATTTATTTATTTTAATTGTACACAATGACTTTATCTTTATGTGGTGCTGAGGACCAAACCCGTGCTGCGTATGTGCTAGGTGAGCGCTCTACCACTGAGCCACAACTGCAGCCCTATAATTGGAATTTATATCATATGATTCCAAGCATGATATTCCTTATAAAACATCTTCAGGGACATAGGAAATTTGAAGTTTAAAATATTAATTAGTTTCTCAACTTTAAATATTTGTTGATTGCAATCACCAAATCAGTTTTTACCACAAATGTTGACTTTAAAAAAAAAAAAAAATTGCAGTTTTAGGTTCTTTTTGAAAGCCCTGGAAGATGATGCATTAATATTGTTGATGTAATCTTGCAAAAATATTAGTAGAAAAAAGGGTTGGACTCTCTTCTAGGGGTGCCTTGGAAAGACTCAAGCACAATTGGGGTTGGCACAGAGATGCACTAGCTACATTTGAGTGGTCCAGAGGAAAGCTGCTCTCCATCTGCAGAACTTTGAGTGCTCAAACTCTCCTTGAAGTGGGCGACCCTTTCTTTCATTCTCCATACCTGTGTTCCCTTAACCTTTCCTGTGGACACTTATGCTACATGTGTCTTTTCTTTGGGAAGTGGCATTAATGCCGTCCTTATTCATGAATTAAAACCCAGCTAAGAACTGTAGTAGTAGAACACCCTCAGCCCCTCAATGGTATTTGCTACTTTCAAATATCAATTCTGTACTCCAAAGCTCAGAGAGGATTCCCTTCTTCACTCCCATTGTCTTCTCTCATCTGCAGAAGCCTGAGCTGACCATGGCGAGATGGCAATGTCTTTCTTATTTAACTACGTCTCTCTACAGGTTGACGCCAAGAGTATTCTGCAGCTGCTCAGCAGCTAGCTCCTATCTGGACAAGAGCAACATTACCTTGTCATGGAATTTGAAAATAAGCATTTTCCCATTTTAGCATCATTGGTGAGCATTCACTGACTGCTTACTAGGTCATAGTTTTTGATGAGAAACACATGCCAAAGCTCAGCTCTGATATTCAGAAACTAAAGGTTTTATTAGGATGAGAAATATATTCCATAATAACTATGTCTCCAGGCAGCCTAAACTCCTTATCATAGATACAGCTAAGAATCTACTGGTTCCTACCCTTTTAATAGAATTAGGTATTACCAATAAGTGAATGTTACAGCCAGTAAATTCTGAACTCCTGTAGGAAAATTACCCAGGTCTCTATTTCCTAAGGGTGTATGCCATGCGATTTTTGAACTACCCCCAAATATGCAATATACATAGAGGTTAATAGAATATTTTCCTTTTAAAATTGAGGTTATAATGCTTGCCCCTTAAAAGCTTTGTTTTCTTGTCGAAAACTGTTATGACTTGCAGATTTGTAGTACTAAAAATAATAATTCCAAGGAAAGTAATAGTCATTATTTCACACAAGAGTGAAGATTTGGTTTAAGTGAATATATAAGAAAGATTTTACTGAGGATTTGTATTCCAGAGATGGCACAGGACTTTTGACTTTGTCAGTTACTGTGGGTGGGTCACTGGGTCTCTGGATCATTCTTCACACCTTAAAATCTTTGTTATCTCTGTGTTTGTGATTTTAAATCTACTTTTCAAGTCAAGATATATATATATATATATATATATATATATATATATATATATATGTGTGTGTGTGTGTGTGTGTGTGTATATACACATATATATACATGTATATATATATTTCAATTAGTATACTTTAATTATGCAGAATATTGATTTTATTATGGCATATTTGAACACATATATAGCATATTTTGGTCCTACCCATCCCTCATTACTCCCCTTACTTGTCTTCACTCTTCCTAACCTCTTTATTTTTCTCTAATGGCCTCCCTCCTACTTTCATGTCCCTGACACTGCCAGATTCCACATATGAGGGAACACATATGATACCTGTCATTGAGCCTGGCTCATTTCACTTAACCAGATGATCCATCAATTTTCCTACAAATTCATAGTTTTTTTCTTGCCGAGACATTTTTTGAACATGAGACTGTCTTAGTCAACTCAAGCTGCTCTAGCCAATTACCAAAGACTTAAACAACAACCATTCATTTCTGTTTTTTTTTTTTTTTTGGGGGGGGAGTACCAGGGATTGAACTCAGGGGCACTTGACTACTGAGTAACATCCCCAGCCCTGTTTTGTATTTTATTTAGTGACAGGGTCTCACTGAGATGCTTACCACTTTGCTTTTACTGACGCTGGTTTTTGAACTCATGATCCTCCTGCCTCAGCCTCCCAAGCTGCTGGGATTACAGGCATATGCCATGCCTGTCTCATTTTTATAGTTCTGAAAGTCTGGAGTGTTCAAGAGCAAGGGATCAGCAGATTTGGTGTCTCCTTAGACTCTGTCTTTTGTTCTGTTAATGGCTGATTTCTCACTGTCTGAGTATATGAGAGATAGAGAGAAAGGTGAGAGGAGGAAAGCTATGGGAACTAGATCTCAAATCTCTTCCTTTGAACACATTAATCCCCTCACCAGGGTTCCACCTTCATGACCTAATCACTCTGGAAGCCTGGTCTCCTAAATCATCACACTGGCTTCACCATTTGAATTTGTAGGGGCTGTGAACATTCAGTCCACTGCATTAACTTCCTACTTATGGGTACCCAGCATTCCAAGAGATAATTTCATTGGGAAGTTTCTCTTCATGCTTCGCCAGACTCTTCCTCTTTTCTTCACCCTGATCATTTTGCTTCCTTCAGTTTAGGTTCTGAACACAGATCTTGATGGTTTTCCATCTACTATTCACTTTCTCATCTTTCAACTTGATCACAAATTCCTGCCAACTATATCATATAAGGGTCTCTGAAGTGTACCATCTCCTTTTCCAAAAATGTATGACCTTGGTTCAGGTCTTTACTTTTGTCTTACCTCAATATTTTCTGTTTTATCTCCTTTAAATCTACTGCCCATGATGCTAAGTGATTTTCCTCAAATAAAGGAAATAATCTTGTTTTATATTTCCTTTAAAATTTCTCTTTTTTTTCTTTTTCACAACATCTGTTTTTCTTTTTTTCTTTTCTTTCTTTTTTTTTTTTTTTTTTTTTTTTAGTACTGAGGATTGAACCCAGGAGCACTTTGCCACAGAGACACATCCCCATCCCTTTTTATTTTATTTTATCTTGAGACAGATTCTCACCAAATTGTTTAGGGCCTTACTAAGCATTCAAGGCCGGCCTTAAGCCTGTGATCCTTCTGCCTCAGACTTGCAAGTCTCTGGGATTACAGGTACCAGTCTATGACATATTTTTCACTGTGGTAAAATACATGTAACAAAATTTATAATCAACCATATTCAGTAGCATTAAGTTCATTCATATTGCCTTGGAAACATCCATTTCCAGACTTCTTTTCACCTTTCAAAACTGAAATTCTGTGCCAACTAAACAATTCCCCATTGATCCCTTCCCTCAGCATCTGCCACCACCATTCAACTTTCTGTCTCTGGATTTGAATACCCTAGATGCCTCATGTAAGTAGAAATTACAACATTTGTCTCCCAGCAGGTGGCTCATTTCATTTAGCATGATGTCTCAACGCTCACCCATAGTTGTAGCATGTTGCTATGGGTTTACTGTGTTTCTTCCAAAATTTATGTGCTGCCAAGTGAAAGGATTAAAAGGTGATTAGGCCACCAGGTCTCTGCTCTTGTGAATGGAATTAGTTGTCCTTATCAATAGATTTGGTGGAGGGAGTTTGTGAAGAAGCAGCACTTCTTTTCTCCAAAGTATGCAGCCAGGAGTAATGCACAGTGTTGCAAGCAGAGAGCAGCTCTCGCCAGACAGCGACACTGTTGTAATCTTGACTTTGGATTTCCCAGCCTCCAGAATGGAGGAAGGCGTTTCTGTTCATTATAAATTACCCAAATTCTGCCACACATCTACATATAATTTTTCTTATCAATGTCCACCAACAGAAACTAAGGTTGTTTCTATGTTTTGGCTATTATAAATAATGTTGCTACTAACATGAATGCACAAGATATCTATGCAATTCCTTACTTACCTTTCTTTTCAGTGTATGCCCAGAAGTGGAATTACTGGATTATATTATATATTTAATTTTTTGAGGACTGCTGGACTGTTTTTGCAGCTGTTATACTATTTTACATTTCCACCAAGAGAGCACAGGGGTCTAATTACTTTGCATCATTACTAACACATTACTTTCTGTTTTTTAAAAAATCAATCTTTCTTTCCTTTCTTTCTTTCTTTCATTCTAAGTATTCTAATGTATGTGAGGTGGTATATCTTCCTGGTTTGCTTTGTCTTTTTTTTTTTTTTTTTTTTTGGTACCGGGGATTGAACTCAGCGGCACTAGACCACTGGGCCACATCCCCAGCCCTTTTTTTTTTTTGTATTTTATTAGAGACAGGGTCTCACTGAGTTGCTAAGTGCCTCGCCATTGCTGAGGCTGGCTTTGAACTCGCGACCCTCCTGACTCAGCCTCCCAAAGTGCTGGGATTACAGGCGTGTGCCACCGCGCCCGGCTTGCTTTGTCTTTTGATTGGTGATCTTGGCAGTTTTTCCATATGCCAACCAACCATTTTGTATATCTATTCAGAAAAATTTCCCTTCAAGTCCTTTTTCCATCTTTGAATAAGAATATTTTTCTTGCTGTTTTTGCTCAGTTTTAAGAGTTACTTATATGTTCTGCGTATTAATTAGTTATTAAATATATGGTTTACTAATATTTTCTCCCATTCTATGGGTTGCATTTTTACTGTATTGTAAAGGTGTTATGGTTTAGATGTGAGGTGTCCCCCAAAAGCTCATGTGTGAGACAATGTAAGAAGGTTTAGAGGAGAAACGATAGGGTTATAAAAGCCTTAACCCAAGCAGTGAATTAATCCCTTGGAGGAATTGACTGAGTGGTAACTGAAGGTGGGTTGGGTATGGCTGGAGGAGATGGTTCATTGGGCATACCTTTGGGTCATTTATTTTGTATCTGGTGAGTGGAATCTCTCTCTCTGCTGTCTAATCATTATGTGAATTGCTTCCCTTTGCCACATTCTTCCACCATGATGTTCTGCTTCACCTTGAGCCCTGAAGAAGGAAGACTGCTGTCTAAGTATTGAGACCTCTGAAACTGTGAGCTTCTCAAATAAACTTGCCCTCCTCTAAAATTGTTCTTATCAGGACTGTTAGTCACAGAAACAAAAAACTGACAACAACATTAGGGGTTTTCAACGCACTAACTATTTACTTTCTTCAAGTCCAATTTGTCTTTTTAAAATTTTATTTCCTTTGCCTTTAATATCATATCCAAGAGATTGTTGCAAAATCCAATATCATGAAGCATTTTTCCTTTAGTTTTATAATTTTAATCCTTACATTTAGGTTTAATTTTTTTATATGGCATTTCATATAGGTCTAACTTCCTTCTTTTCATGTGAATGTACAATTTTTCCAGCACTGTTATCTGAAAAAAAAATTTAAATGTTCTTTCCCTATTAAATTGTCTTGGCACTTTTGTTGAAACTCATTTGGAAAAAATATACATGAGGGTTTATTTCTGGGTCCTCTTTTTTGTCCCATTGGTCTCTATGTCTATTTTGATATCAGGACTACATTGTTTTGATTACTATAGTTTGTAGAAACTTTTGAAATCCCAATGTGTTTGTACTCCAGCTATTATTTTCCTCAATATTTATTTGGCTATTCAGGAATCCTTGAGATTCTATGTGAATTTTAGGATGGGTTTTCTATATTTAAAAAACGTCCTTGGAATTTTGATAGTGATGGTGCTAAATTTGTAGATCACTTTGGTTTACACTGACATCTTAATAATATTAAGAGTTTGAATTTATGAGAATGGATATATTTTAATTTATTTCTTTTCAAATTTCAGCAATGTTTTTTTAGTTTTTATTTTATATATCTTTTGTGTCCTTGGTTATTGCCAAATGTTTATTCTTTTTGATGTTATTGTAAATTATATTGATATTTAATTTACTTTTCAGATTATGTATTGTTAGTGTATAGAAATACAACTTATTTTTTTGTAATCAATTTATATCCTGCTACTTAGCTGAATGTGTTAGTTATAGAATAAGATTTGTAGAATCTTTGGGGGTTTCCTACACATAAGATCATATTATCAGCAACAGAGATAATTTGACTTCTACCTTTCCAACTTAGATGCATTTTATTTCTTTTTCTTATATGATTACTCTGGCTAGCACTTCCTGTAGTATGATGAATAGAGGTGATAAAAACAAGTATCCTTGCCTAGTTCCTATTGTAGGAGGAAAGTTTTCAGTCATTGACCACTGAGTGTAATATTTACCATGCATTTTCATATATGGATTTCATTATATTGAAGTATTTTCCTTTATTCTTAAGAAATGGAATAAAAATAGCCATATCAATGTTTATAGCAGCTCAACTCACAATAGCTAAACTATGGAACCAACCTAGGTGTTCATCAACAGATGTATAGATAAAGAAAATGTGGTATATATACACAATGGGATATTACTCAGCATTAAAAAGAATGAAATAATGGCTTTTGCCAGTAAATGGATGGAGTTGGAGAATATCATGCTAAACGAAATAAGCCAATCCCCCAAAACCAAAGGCCAAATGTTTTCTCTTATATGTGGGTGCTAATTCACAATGTGCGTGGTGGTGGTGGTGGTGGTGGTGGTGGTAAGGAAGAATAGTTACTTTGGATTAAGCAGAGGGAAGTGAGGTAGGGGAGGGGGTAGAGGGTAGAAAGGGTTGTAGAATGAATTGGACATTATTACCCTGTGTGCATATGTGACTACACAACCAATGTGATTCTACATCATGTGCAACTGGAAGAATGAGAAGTTATACTCCATTTATGTATGATGTGTCAAAGTGCATCCTACTGTCATGTATAACTAATTAGAACACATAAAAATGATCAAAAAATTACTTTTTGTTCAATGATTTTTAGTGTGTCAATTTAAATGATCTTTCATTCTATTAATGTCCTGTGTTACATTAGTTGATTTTCATGTGTTCAGACAGCCTTACAGTGGAAGAATACAAGTCATTTTGTCATGATGTGCAATCCTGTTAAAATGCTGCTCAACTTGGTTTGCTAGTATTTTGTTGAGAACTTTTGCATCAATGTCATAAGGGCTCTTAGTCTGTAGTTCACATTTTTTTATTAGAATCTTTGGCTCTGGTATCAGGGTCATTTTGGCTTTATAGAATGAGTAAGGTAATGTTCTTTTTCTTTATTCATTTATTTATTTCTTTATAGAATAGTTTGCAAAGTATTGGTTTTGGCTGTTCATTAAATGTTTGGTAGAACCAACCAGTGAAGACTGTAAGTTTGGGACTTTCATTTTTAGGGGGGAGATTTTTGATTCTCTATTCTATTGTCTTACTAGTTATTGCTGTACTCAAGGCTTCTATTTCTTCATGATTGAATCTTGGTAATCTTTGTGTCTCTAATAACCTATCCATTTCATCTAGGTGGATAACTTTGTTACCTTGCAATTGTTCATATTGCTTTTAATGAAGCTGATTGAATAATTGGGAAGTACCTGCTTTCTGAATTGAATTGTAGAATTTGACATATCCTTTTATTGTTAGATGATAAATTATAAGCCCTGATTTATAAAAGTGTCCAGGTAAGAACAGTGTTCAATAAGTTGTTTTCTCATTGTTGGTCTCCCTCTGCCCTCACCATCACATATAAAACAATGAAGACAATCATTAAGAGTTTAATGAGTCAAAGAGTTGATCTCAGTCCTGTTATTTTCTTTACTCAAAGATTCTTTGATCATGCACGTGTGTCCTCTGGTTCTCCTGCACCTACTACGTGAAGGACCAGTGGTGTTTCCATTGATGATTGTATTGAAGGAGAGAAAATTTAGTCCTGAGACTCTCTGGGATTATTATTTGTTGAGTTCCTTTGATGATTATTTATGAAATTTCAATGTATTAATAAGATAGTTGAATTTTCAAGATTATTGGGACCATAGGCATATAGTTTTCTCATTTAAAATTTCTGTGAAATAGAACATTAATATAGATATAAGTTTCAATATCATCCCTAGTTATCTGAAATTTACATAGGTAAACACTGTAAAATTTGGTCTATTATATATTAAGTGAATTAGAAAGGACATCATTGAAGAAGGAACCATCACTGGTTCTCTGAGATATTCTGGGGACATACAATACTGAACATATGAAAGCACAGACTGTGCATGACAATCTTACTTTATTTTTTTATATGACAAGCCCAATCCTCTTTCTAGCCTTGTCCTTTAGAACTGGCCAAGGAAAACAAGGTGGGGGAAGCAAGCATGCAAGTCTGTATTTTTCATGAGGTTGTTATTAATATATGCACTGGTGATCTTTTTTTCACTCCTGGGGTCGAACTCTAAAAGATGCACATACAGATTTTGATACCTGGGCTAGTAACTTCCTACTGTTGGAAGGTGAAAAACAGGGAGCCAACTGTAAGTTTTCATTATCTGTAGCACCACAAGGATAGAAATCAAGTATACCTGCAATTGTTTCATTAGGCTTTTCTGTTTTCCATATTTTCTACAAAAGTTGTATCCCATCTTTAGTACATGAGGGAGCATCCTTGCTTGTAGAAGATTGCTTTACTTTTCCATGGTTTCAGAGGGCTTGTTGTAGACTTTGAGTACTCCCTGGTTCTGTTCTTCATGTGTCATGGCAAATCTAAATAAGAAATCCTAAAATAAAAATGAGCTTTTGTGATAGCCTTAAACATTACACATATGCTACAGTCTTAATCTTGGAGGCTTCTTTTTTCAGTTTTCTATTGCTGCAAAAAATAAAAACAACAACAACATTAAAAATTGTGGATTAGAACAGTAGTGTTTTGTGGATTTGCTGAGTTCACCTGAGCAGTTCTTCTGCCCCCCACCCCCTTGTGTTGGCTGGGGTTGCTCATGCTTTCAAACACCAGAAGGCTTGCTTGTGTCTAGAACTTTCAAATGACCTTACATACATGCCTAGCAGTTGGTGCTGCTTCAAAGATGGCTCTTTTCCCAGTGTTCTTAACTAGTTTCCTTGGAGCAAGGTGACTGGACCCAAGATAATAAAAGAAAAACCTACCAGGACTCTTAAGGACAATAGGTAGAACTGGTGCCTTGTCAAAGAAATCACAGGGTCAGCCCAGATTTAAGAGGAGGTAATACACATGTTTCTTGATGGGAGGGCAACATGCACGTACAGGCAGGGAGCAAATGCTGGAGACCATCTGCAAAGACAATTTAACATGTTCCATTCCAATTTTGAGATTCCTCTAGAATACTTTTACTGCATCTTGTAAGGCCCTAATCCTAGAGTGAGGGTCAAGATGGAAGGTGTTATGTATGAAGTCTTTATGTGACTCAGACACACACACACACACACACACACACGAAAAAACCAGGATGAGAACTGAGCTACATTACTTTTTGCTGTCACCCCATCAAATGAATCTTTTTTTTTTTTTTTTTTTTTTTTTGATACCAAATTTCTTTATTTGAAGGAATGGTACAAATTAAAGAACATAAGTGGATGTTTTGGTACAACTTAGAGAAAAGGTGAGGGAAACCCCAACATGCATGCACTGCCTTGGTGACCAGGGAAGTCACTTCCACGGCTATGGGAAAGTCAGCCTAAGGTTTAGCTCTCGTTATCACTGTCTCCCAGGGTATGTTTGTCAGAGAGATACTCTGCCATGCCAGATTCTGGGGCTCCCATCTTGTGCAAATTGGTTACATGGTCACTCAATTCTTTGATGGATTTCACTTGCTCATTCAGGTAATGAGTCTCAATGAAGTCACACAAGTGGGGGTCATTTTTGTCAGCGGCCAGTTTGTGCAGCTCCAGAAGTGACTGGTTCACACTGTTCTCCAAGTGCAAAGCACATTCCATTGCATTGATCCCACTCTCCCAGTCATCATGGTCTGGTTTCTTGATATCCTAGCTGGATGTTTCTCTGGAACATAGGAAACACTATTTTCAAATATTTGCTGAATTTTTAAAATGGAATCTATTTTTTTTTTCAAATTCATTTTTTATTCTAAGTTGTTAGAAATGACAGCAGAATGTATTACATTTCATATTATACTCGTAGAGCACATTTTTACATATCTCTGGTTGTATGCAAAATGGAATCTATTTTTAACTTTGACAATATTTCTTATCTTAAACCATGATTTTCCTTTTACAAAGAAGACCTGAAGTGACCAGAGGGTGCAATCTGTGTGTAAGGACACTCAGGGCTCTCACTGGACCCCTTGCCTGGCAGCACCTGGCTCTTCAAGTCATCAGAGAAGGGATTTGCTTGGGTTAGTTGCTTGTCCTCTCTTGACCTCTTTTCTCACATATACAACCAAAGGTTTTGACTTATATTTTGTAAAATTGTCAAAAACTGATCTTGTTTTCCAGGTTTCACCTTAACATTATAGTCAATCAACTGGATGTTTTTGTCCGAAGTCTTCATCCAGCTGTGTTTGGCCTCAGTAGAGGAACATCGAGGATGACTGGCTGAATATTTTATTTTTCCCACAAACGCTTTAGCATTATATAAACACGGATGTGGTGTGCACTCAGGCATCATAAAGAACTGTCAATTTTCGTTTTTGAAAAATGAACTCAACCTGTTAGGAATTCAAGACTAGATAATGTTGTTTGGCACTGCACCTTGATGAATAATTCAGCTAATTTACACCATAGTTATTTGTACATTATGAGTGCACATGCTTTGAAAGTATTTCTGTAACTTTGCCATATTGCCTATCAAATGCATTCTGAAAATGGAATGCCACGTGTGAATGTTAAGTCCACGTTTGAAGAATACGTAAATCGAGACCAGGGGACCTCGAGAACAATCTTTGCCTTTCTTACGAATATTTTTATATTACTGTGGATAGAAAATAGGCTCTCCTTTTAAATAGGTTTATGGAAACTGTTTAAACATTTAAGGAAACGGAGGGAAAAAATTCTCTCTACTGTGTTTTTGGAGGAGAGTACGATCTCTTAATTCCATAGCAATATTGCATTTTGAATGTATGCTTTTATTATCAGTTATCAACTTTAACATTTTTATGGTTAGTTTAATAAGTGCCCTTTAATTATTTACATTAGATAAGGAGTTGTTCCTAAGACTGAGCAAGAGTGGTGAGTGAGTGAGAGACGTGGGAGGGATAAGGGAGAATTTGATAGCTCTATTCCTGAGGACAAGCGTCGTATTGGTGGGTTTCTGTGTGTCCATCCCACAGCATCTGACTCAGAGAAGGTGTTAAAACACAGGGATGAATAAATGAGTACCAAGATCTCTACAGGTATCTATTGCAACCTAATACACATTATTTTGAAATAAAAATATCATTGAATATTTACAAAAAGTTCTTATAACAAAATAGCAAACATGCTTACTGGTACACACCTCCAATGTCTCTTGTTCTCTGTAGCCAGGATCTACAATAAAATTGTGATAGAAGTTTCCTAAGTCACCTTTAAGGTTATTATTATTTCTGAACTTCACTTTCATGTGTTGATCTATCTACATTTTCTTGACTCATGACAAGTATCACTATTGGATACTTCATATAGTTAAAAAATGATCTACAATACAATTTTAATATTATTTCCAGAATTATTTTACGTAGCTAGACATGAGATGCTTTTTTCAGAAAGAAAATTTATGTTATCATAAATAAAATTGGGCCTTTCGTATTTAATGTTAGTCATAAAACATTATGTATTTTAATATGCTTTCATCTTAATTCAGTCTTCAATCATCCATAATCAGTATTAATCTTAATCCCCAATTTTTATTTAGGTCAGTTTCATATCACTGTGGCTTAAGTAATGATATCTGTTGTTAATATAATTCTCTTTCATCTTTCCAAAATCTACAGTCCATCAGTATTTCCGAGAAATCCATCCAAGAACAAAGTCAGTACTTCAATCAATACAAGAAAACATGGAAAATAAATATAACAGTAGAAGATAGCTTCATTCAGGTCAATGTTTATGGAATCACACAGGCTCATATGTTATTTGGCTTGAATTTTGACCAAGGAAGTTGGAGAGTGAGTATATTTACAATCATCTTAAATGGTGAAGCTAACATGTATTAAGAACAGGTAACAGGTAAAGCATTGAGCTGAGCTAGAATTTTTTCATAAGGACTTGGAAAATGAGCTTTTTTTTTTTTTTTTTCCTACTTCTGTGTCAGAACTCAGTATTTGATGCCCCATGTTCAGTATAGCACTTTAGCATAGGAGGTTTTATAAGCTGAAGAAAATTGAGAAAACCAAAGGTACAGGAAGGTTCTCTCTGTCCTTTTGCTGCCTTTCTCCCCTGAAACATGGTCTTAGGGAAATTTTCTGACCTACCTCCCCTAAAAGTAGTTCATAAGGAACTGTTTATGTGACGAAATGGCACAGTACTTGCCTGGCATGTGTGAGGGCCTGGGTTCAATCTCTAGCACGGCAAAAATAAAATAAAATAAAAGTAAATTATGAGACCCTCACGAGACAGGCATTCTGCCTTATACCTGGAGGCCAAGAATTTGAACAAACAGGCTTTACTAAGTTTTTCTGTTTATTATCCTTAGATTATACCACCTTTTTATCTGATTGTATTTCAACATGGTTGTTCTTTGTCAAAGCTGTCCATAAAAATACTTAGTTTTTCCTCAGTTTTGGGACTTAATTTCGAAAAACTCCAGATTACTAGAAACTTTTGTTAACAAATTTTATGTGCTTTTCTTTTTTTAAAAGACCTTCTTTCATCTTTATTTAGTCTTTAATTGCAAAATGTACATACAGTTTTACATGTATAGATACCTTTAATGGAATATACATACAGTGTTGAAAATGTGATTTATCAACTTGGTGGCAGTGAATATACTGGTTATATCATAGAAATTCTAAACATACTAAGATGCATTACCTTTGTTTCTCCTTTCACTGATTGTAACACAACCCTACATTCTTTTTTAAATTTATTTTTTATTTTAAGTTGTTAGAAATGACAGCAGAATGCATTACATTTCATATTATACTTATAGAGCACACTTTTACATATCTCTGGTTGTATACAAAGTATATTCACAGCATTCCTGACTTCATACACATGCACTTAGGGTAATAATATCCATCTCATTCTACCATTTTTTTTTCTTCTTTACTCTTTTGCCCCTCCCTTCCCCTTCCCTTCCTATTGGCCATTCTAGTCTTCCTCTAATCCTCCCATGCTCCCGTCCCAACCCCACTGTGAATTGGCCTCCTTATATCAGAGAAAACATTTGGCATTTGGCTTTTTGGGATTGGCTAACTTCACTTAGCATTATATTCTCCAACTTCATCCATTTACCTGAAAATGACATTATTTTATTCTCTTTTATTGCTGAGTAATACTCCATTGTGTATATATACCACATTTTCTTTATGCATTCATCTACTGAAGGGCATCTTGGTTGGTTCCACAGTTTATCTATTGTGAATTGTGCTGCTATAAACATTGATGTGGCTGTGTCCCTGTAGTATGCTCTTTTTAAGTCCTTTGGGTATAGACTGAGGAGTGGGATAGCTGGGTCATAAGGTGGTTCCATTCCCAGTTTTCCATCCTTTCTATCTCCATACTGCTTTCCATATTGGCTGTACCATTTTGCAGTCCCACCAGCAATGTATGAGTGTGCCTTTTTCTCCACAGCCTCTCCAACATTTATTATTGTTTGTGTTCTTAATAGCTGCCATTCTGACTGGCATGAGATAAAATTTTAGAGTGGTTTTGGTTTGCAGAAAATGAGCTTAATTATGGGATGAACACCTTGGAAACTTACCTAGAATTCACGCAAACTCAGAATAATAATTCAGGCAACTATTGAGTCACTATTATTCAGTTTTCAGTTATTCCCAAGACTGGACAAATAATTACATAGTCATAGATTTTAGCATTGTTAAGAAGGGCCAGAGAGATGAATCTCTCTTTAGGAAAAGCAATGAGAGTTTCTCATGGGATCTTATATTAAAATCTTCACTCACTTTCAGAACATGGTCAGCATGGCACAGGCATGGGGCATGTGGTCAAATGATGCTGTCCTTTGTGTAGAAAGTGCTCCAAAGAGATGTCATTGTATCCCCTCCTGGTCTCCCGCCTTGGTTTCTATATGTTTTTTTTTTTTTCCCCATTATGGTAATTCTTGAAATAAACAAAAGGTAGATGTGACTAATAAGAGTACAAAGGCTCGTGGTTATTGAAATGTCATATGGCAATTGTGTGTTGTCAAGGACCGGATTTTGTTGGTATTTTCTGTTGCTCATGTTTTCTTACTTGGATGCAGTCCTTGCTGTGGTTCTTGATCCAGGTTCTATAGGCCTCCCAACTACCAAATGCCTTTACATTTAAATATAAATAAAATGATTTCTAGATTTCACTCCATCTGGATTATTCATGCTATTGCTTTATTCAATTTACATAAGCATCTTAGAGGTGACAGTCATGTAGAGAATGTACCGATGAGTAATTTTGATTTTTGTTATTTTCCTAAAATGTTGGAGACCTAGAGACTTTTAAATGATAGTGAAAAGTGCACAACCAAAAATTATTGTGATCTTTTTTTGAAATGATGCCATTATTTCACATGAATGCTCTACTTAAAAATAGAGGCAGAAAATCAAGAAAAAACCCAGGAAGGTAACCTTTTATTTGAAATTGGATGCATTGTGATGCTCATGCTGTAAAAATCTGATGGTGTATTAATGTCCTCACATATATTATCTCAAATTGTACCTTTCAGTTATAATGGCTGTTCCAATAACATAATAGCCACTCACCTGTAATTATAAGTTTTCAAAGCCTGAAATGATTCCAATTGTTTTTCTCTGTACTTTCCATGTACAATGGCTTTGTGCAGCTACAAGTTCCAAAAGGCTTATTTCAAGTTTCTCTGTTTCCATCTATTGAATTATGTTGTAATTTAAGTCAGTCTTGGGTGCACACAGAACCCTGAGGACAATACCAAGGGCATTTATCGGATGAAACCTCAAACTTCAGTGACTTGTGTTGGCCATCCCGACTTCCACCTACACATATCTAATAGATTTAACCTGGGCCTTGCTAGCTTTGCTTCTGTGCCTTGTCATGAGATATATCCACTTTGCCTTCTCATTCTACCCCATGACCAGCTCCTCCAAAGGGGGTTGCTCCTGAAAAGGAGGCAAAGGGCTCACTCCATGACTTCTCCACTAGATTCCCTTTCTTCCAGCAGGCATGCCTGAATAAAGATGGGGAGGGTTCTTTATCAGTTTCACATTCTTCTCCCCCATTACTCCAAACTATTCATATATCCCCTAATTCTGCAACAGAAAGGAGTAGACATCACTTAAGAAACCTGGAGAGGAAAGTGTGGAGGGAATGCTGTTCGGTGTCCCTCAGGAGGGCTCAGATAGCGTCCTGAGTATCCAGGTTCTGTAATATGAAATGACATGGGTCAAGTTGAGAGGCTGGACAGAATGCTTGCCTTGCATGCATATGGTCCTGGCATGCATAAGGTCCTGGGTTCAATCCCCAGCACCATTAAGTGAGTGAGAGAGAGAGAGAGAGAGAGAGAGAGAGAGAGAGAGAGAGAGAGAGAGAGACTGGAGTATGAAAGGCAGGACTTCTTAGTGCTATTAGGGTAGATGGAAAGGGTTAATGTGTAGCAATAGCTTGAGGCAATAAGTTTGCTTCCCTATCTTTTCAGCACTATGTAATATGCACATTGTGTATAAGCACACATACTTCACACACCTGCACGCAGGTGCTGAATATCCTACATAACCTAGTTCAAGTGGAGCCAAATCCAAGGACCCATTCTCTCTCATCACTGAGATTCAAGGAGAGGAAGTAATTTTTCACTTAGGCAAGACTGAAATTGGAAAAGAAGCTTCATGACAGAAGCAAATCTCTGTTGGGGAACAGGTGTTAGAGAAGCAGGTTAACGATGATTTATACCTGTGAGTCTCAATCTAGGGAGAGCAGCAGCCCCTGCAGGGCTTGTTATAATGGGGACTGCTGGGCTCACCCTTGAGTTTCACATTTTGTAGGTCTGGGTGAGCTACAGGATTTGCATTTCTAACAAGAGCCCAGATGATGAAAATACTGCTGGTCCCAGAGTCACACTTTGAACACCAGTGATTTATGTTGCCACCTTCCACTCCCCAGTTGATGCCTGTTGCAGAATTAGAGGCAAGTGGATTCAAAGAATCATTTTGAAGGTTTAACCAGGATTCTGAGTGAAAATGACATGTATCCAAGTCTCCTGTGGAGTCTGTAAGCCCCAGGACTACCTGGACATTAAGATAGAATGGTGGAGAAAGAGCAAAGTTCTACCATCAATGGGAAAGGAGTGCGCATCACATCTGTGTCCAGACAAGTGACTAAGACCTTTAGTTTCTGTGGGTTTATTAGGTCTGGGGTATCATAAGAAGGGTCAGCTGTCCTTGTTAGCTGAACTCTCTCATGGGCAATATGAAGTGTGTGGTAAATGTGAAAGGACTCACTCAGAACAGTCTGTGCAGAATGTGCTCAGCTAATCTCAGTCAGAATGGTGCATTCCAGGAGACTGTATTTGGAGTCCAGTGTAAGCTGCCTGGTACCGTAAACCGGGATAAAAACTCTCGGGGGCAGAGTTAAGCTTTTACTACTTTTACTTCTACTTTCTTAGAGCTTAGAGAGGGAAAGAAAGATTTTTAGAGAGAAAGATTAAAGCGAGCTTTTCTTCTTGTCTTCTTAGCTTAGAGTCTTAGAGAGAAAGAAAGATAGAGCTAGAGAGAAAGAAAGATAGAGCTTAGCTTAGAGAAAGATTAGAGCTTCTTTCTTCTCTCTTCTTTCTTCCTTCTTCTTTCTTCTGTCTTCTGTCTTCCTCAGGAGTCTCGGCCTAACTCTGACCAGTCATTACTTCTTCTATCTGGTTTTTCTTCTGTCTTCTATCTGGTTTCTCTTCTGTAACCGCTCTGCCTACGTTCTGGCCGCTCTGATTCTTCTGACCGACCGAGTGACTGCCCGACTGACCTGAATTCTCGTTCTCCTAACTCGGACCGCTTTCACCCGGTTATATACCTTCAGCTTTGCGGGTGCCTACAGGTGCGTCACATACATATCAGGTGGAACTTATGGCTTCCAGCTAGCTGCAACAGCCCTTCCTAATTAGGGCTCCTTCAGTCCAGCTATCATGTAATATCATGTGATGGTCCTCTGTGCTACATGATAGATCCAGCATCAGAAAGCTAGTGTGTGGGGGCAGACCTCCACCATTATTCTGTGTCAGCTCCTGGATAAGAAGAAGAAAGGATGGAGAACTTCTCAGGATTCCACCAAATTGTACCCAAAGCTAAGCAATTTCCCTCTCCCTTGCTGCAGTTGCCTTGTTAGAACTAGACAGAGACCCTGTGAAACTTGAAGCCTTAGCAAGAAGAATGGAAAAATGCAAAAAAGGACTTGACATAGTAATACTATGTTGGAGTAGGTTTTTGTTGGAAATACTGTTTTAAACCAGTGGGCAATAGGATTGGGAGTTTCAGAATTATTTTCTGCTCTTGATTGGAAGAAGAAATAGATAAAAATTGTAAACATGCCTCTATGTTCACATACATTTGATTTGACATGGGCAAGGGGTAGAAAAATTAAGAAGCACTTGGAAATTAACCATTAATTCATATTTATCACGTAACAAACTTTCAACCAGTAGTTAAACAGTGCTGGGTGTTAGAGGTGCTAGAACAGTAAGCAAGGTGGCCACCTCCTCAGCCTCCTGTGCTTTGCAGGGAAGGAATGCAAATTAGGACAGTCATTATAGATAGCATTATGAGGATTCTGCAAAAAACAAGAAACAGAACTACTACATGCTTCAGCAATCACATTACTCGTTATGTATCCAAATGAAAGCAAATTACTATGTAGAAGACATGTCAGTACTCATATGTTTATTAAAGCACTATTCAAAATAGCCAAGAGATGGAATCAGCCTGTGTCCATCAACTGTTGAATGGATAAAAGAAAGTGTGGCATATATACACAATGGAATATTATCCAACCACAACCAAGAATGAAATCCTGTCATTTGCAACAACCTGGATGAGACTGGAGGATAATATTTGAAGTGAAATAAGCCAGGCAATAAAAGACAAACACAGAACACTCCCATTTGTGGACGCTAATGATGCTGATCTCATAGAGGCAGAAAGTACAATAGTGTACAATATGCTGTAAAGTATGAGAAAGTGGGAGAATGGGGAAAGGATGGTTAATGGTTACAGGGTGCAGTTGGATAGGAGGAATAACTCATAATGTTCTGTAGCATAGTGGATAGCTATGGTTGACAACAACTATTTGTATATTCTAAAATAACTAGTAGGGAGGATTGCGATTGCTCTTAACACAAAGAAATGATAGATAAATCTTTGAGGTGATGCTGTGCTAAACACTTTGATCTAATCATGACACACTGAAATACCACACTGTATCCCACAAATATGTACAATTATTGTGTCAATTAAAAATAAAAATATATTTAGGAATAGACCAAGGAGTGGGATAGCTGGGTCAAATGGTGGTTCCATTCCAAGTTTTCCTAGGAATCTCCATACTGCTTTCCAGATTGGCTTCACCAATTTGCAGTCCCACCAGCAATGTAGGAGTATGCCTTTTTCTCCACACCCTCGCCAGCATTTATTGTTGTTTGTTTTTTTGATAGCTGCCATTCTGACTGGAGTAAGATGAAATCTTAGACTAGTTTTGATTTGCATTTCTCTAATTGCTAGAGATGTTGAACATTTTTTCATATATTTGTTGATTGTTTGCATATCATCTTCTGAGAAGTGTCTGTTTAGTTCCTTAGCCCGTTTATTGATTGGAGTTTTTTTTTTTTTTTTTTTTTTTTTTTTTGGTGTTAAGGATTCTGAGAGCTTTATAAATTCTTGAGGTTAGTGTTCTATCAGATGTGCTTGTGGTAAAGATTTGCTCCCATTCTGTAGGTTCTCTATTCACCTCACTGATTATTTCTTTTTCTGAGAAGAAGCTTTTTAGTTTGAATCCGTCCCATTTATTGCACAGCCACATCAATGTTTATAGCAGCACAATCCACAATAGCTAGACTGTGGAACCAACCCTGATGCCCATCAGTGGATGAATGGATAGGGAAACTTTGGTATATATACACAATGGAACACTACTCAGCACTAAAAAATAATAAAAACATGGCATTTGCAAGTAAATGGATGGAGTTGGAGAAAATAATGCTAAGTAAATTTAGCCAATCCCAAAAAAACCAAAGGTTGAATGATATCTTTGATATGAAGATACTAACTTATAAAGGCAAGGGAGTGGGGATGAGAGGAATGAAAAAACTTTAAATAGAACAAAGAGGGGGAGGGGGAGGGGGCGAGGGGATAGGAATAATGGCAGACTGAGTTATCCATGACTACCCTAAATAGATGTATGAAGACACAATTGTTGTAAAAAATACTTTATATAAAACCAGCAACTTGAGAAATTGTGCTCTTTATATGTAATATGAAATGAAAGGTACTCTGTAAACATGTATAAAAAGTTAAAATAAAAGAAAACACTACCAAAAACACAATAAAAATATATTTAAAAATAAACAGTCCCCCTCAAGGAAACCATGAACTCCTCAGCTGTAACTCCTGTTCCCTCTTTCCCTATCTCCTGGCAACCACTGCTTTCAGTCTGGGTATTTAATATAAATGCAAATATATAATTAAAAAACAAGGGAAAACAAAGGGGAAGAAACAATGTAACTTCAGCAATAGGTGTTGTCTAATCTCAGCAGAAGAATAATATATTGTAGGATATTAGGTGACAATTTCCAGAAGAGCTTCAGATTGCCAGTCTGGTTTTATAATGCTGCTGCTTCATGTCTTTCATGATTTCAAATCTGCTGCTTGAACCACCCAAACCTCAAATACTGGGCAGAGGATGCAGCTGCCAGAACTACCTCCAATATAGTCTCTGGAAGAAGGGAGGCTGCCACTACCACTGTGACTCCTTGCCTCAGAGTCGTTTTGTAATCACTATGTGCCTGTAGGTCACTTCCTTTTGAGTTTTATCCAGGGCAGAGAATTTGAGTGATAAACGTGTGCCTCTTATCTTTGCTTTGGGAAAGGAAGTGTCTGGCATTGTGGGTTTTCAAAGTGGAAGGTATTCTCTGCTTCTATCTTAGACTCATAAGGTGGACAGTTCCTTTATAAAAGGTATGCCAAGCTGTTGTGGCCCCAAAGAAGGCTTACAGTGTATCTGACCATTGAAGGAACATGGTCAGAGAAAATAGGCAACCACACTATGCCCTGAGAATTGAGATTGGGTTGCAGAGGCTACTAGAAGACAGCTTTCTCCTGGAGTTGGAGCAATTCATTGTTGCAGGTCTTTTCTGTGTTCTTTCATCTGATAAGCAGGGTTCTACTTTAGTGTCTTTCTTTCCATAAATATCCCCCTTTACATAAGCACTCATCTCCACAGCTGAGCCAGAATGTGGACCATGGTCTCAGATCTGGATTTAGGTTCCCCCTAATCTGAAGCTTGACATAGAAGCTGAATGGGGGACCTGGAGACTTCTTTGCTGAGTCTCCATTGTCTTCATGTAAAATGGGAGGATGATCCCTATTTTCAGTGTAAGGACCTGGTCTACTGTACACACTCAATGTCAGCTCCTGAATTTAGTGGAACCTATAAATGTGTGGGTCTTGCTCTCCTTTTTACCCAGAACTTATGCAGAAAAGCTACCATTTCCCACATTAATGCCTCTCTTACAGAGTAGTGGCAAAGAAAAAAAGAGCTAATGCTTTTGAACTCTCAGCACCCTGCCTAGATTAACAAAAGTAGTTTCAATTGTTTAAAATTTATCATTACCTGACAAACACACTGGGAGGAATAACAAGGCACCTTAACTCAGATTGCAGTGTCTGGTTACATTAAAGCATAGGAGCACAAGGGACTTAGTACTATTATTTTATTACTTGAAAAAAAATCGAAGCTGCAAACTATTCTTCCACCACTAATCTCCCCAAACCAGTCAAGCTTCTCACACTAAAGGGAATCACTTATTCATTTCAGGGTCTGTGAACTTCCTTAAAGACCTCCTTGCAAAAACATTTGCTACATAGAAATAATTTCCCAATCTGAAACTGTGTGTGCCACTGCACTTGGCCAATGTGTATTTTTAACATAACTTATTAACTATCTCTACATGCCTGATTTTGCAGGAAGCCTCAAAAGTTGATGATAAGCTAGGGATGGTGGCACATACCTGTAATCCCAGCAGCTTGGGAGGCTGAGGCAGGAGGATCGCAAGTTCAAAGCCAGCCTTAGTAACTTAGAGAGGCCCTAAGCAATTCAGCACGACCCTGTCTCTAAATAAAACTAAGCAAAATATAAAAGGGCTGGGTTGTGACTCAGTGGTTAAGTGCCCTTGGGTTCACAATTCCCAAATTCCCTATACTGGGGGGGCAGGGGGAAGAGGGAATCAAATTCTGAAATCCTGACTCTACCCAAGTCCAAGTTCTCTTATTGACAACTCTCCATAGGGTGCTAGAATCTGTTTCTTCTTATAGACAGAGTCTCAGCTCTATAAAGATACTCACAAAATTAAAAAAAAAATTTATTTGCTTTAGTTGTACACAATGCATTTTATTTTTATGTGGTGCTGAGGATCCAACCCGGGCACCGCTAGGCGAGCGCTCTACTACTGAGCCACAACCCCAGCTCCAAGATACTCACAAGTTTGTAGGAGGCTTCAACTATGATCATGTTTAGTCAAGAGCATTGATCATTAAAAAGCAAAGTATTATAATATCTTTGCTGATCGCAGCTATGATATTAAATACTGATCTCATTCTTCTTTCCAAACTGTCACCTGAAAATGAGAGAGAGTGTGTCCAGAATAAATTGAAAGTCTTTCAAAGCCTGGCATGAAGTTGAAGCACGCCTCGCTGGTGGGCATGTTGCTAAGTGCCCTTGGCAGCTCCAATTTCTCAGACTACTCCAGCTTCTCCCATGGAACTCTGCAGCCCTGGGTCTGTGTCTGCCTAGGGCTGGCTTTCATTCCCGGAGTGAATCAATACTGAAAGAGTGATTTTCAAAGGTCTCAAGTCATTTGTAGTCTATTTGCGTCCAGAATGTTATTTCAGCTTGTCTCCCACAGAGCAAATATCACCAGAGGCAAGACCATATCTTTTTCATATCTACACAGAAAAAAGAGAGGACAGTTTAGCACCCTCAGTAAAAGATATAAAGATTTGAGGGTTTGGGGAGTTTTTATGTTTTCTTCCCCTGAGAATTTAAGAAAAGTAAAGCCAAAGGGCAGAGATGCCTGGAATGGCAATTGCAATTCTTTGCTAAATTTAGTGTATGCTTGACACGGTAGACATTCAACAAGACTGGATACCTAGCAGGGTCTGTGACTGTCCTAGCTAGCTCCTGACCATTTACATGAGTTTCTCAAGAACAGTGATTTTTGTTTTTCCACTATCTATATGATACTTTTCAGGTAAACAAACTAAAATTGGAACACATACGTATGGATGCAGAGCAAAACCAGTTACACATTAGAGAATTTTTGTCCATATAATGCCATATGGATCAGTGAATTTTCATGTCACACACTTATTGAGCAACTTTTGCATTTTTATTAAGAGGAAAGAATGCTGATGCGGATAGACACACGACATAGTGCTGGGCAATATTTGCATAGAACTTCTTTTATGTTTTACTGTAACTGTATAATGTATGTGTTATTAAGAGCATTTTACTAACAAGTCTCAGTGTGATTAGGAAACTTGCCTGACAGTGAAGGGACAGGAAGCAAACAGCAGATTTCAAAGCCTGCATCAAGTTTTCCTTCCACCCAAGGCCACATGAGGGCCTTGTTGAT
Organism: Tamias sibiricus; assembly: GCA_025594165.1. NCBI lineage: Eukaryota > Metazoa > Chordata > Mammalia > Rodentia > Sciuridae > Tamias > Tamias sibiricus. Next base: position 39,439,809 of record CM046664.1, on the reverse strand, counting down.
GTAAGCAGACATAAGTTCAGTTCACCTGTGTCCTGCCATTTCACTTTCTGTGGAGACTGACAAGAACAACTGAGAAGTGTTCTTTTGTATGATCATAGTTATTTGCTGGGTGATACACATTTTAATCTTTTATGGAATAAACTGAGTTATAGACAGCCTGAATCTTGAGGAAAGTATCTACATTTGTGTGTAGAACATTATTCCTTGTGGGTATACTGTGAGTAGCAAGAGTCCTGTTCTTAGTGTACTTGACTGTTAAATACCATTGTAGTTAACTTCCTAGTCATTTAAAATTATAATAAGAATAAAGAAAATTTACGTTTTTAAATGTCAGGCATTTTCACATATACTCACTGAAACCCTATATCCTAGTGTTATTTATTATAACTTATTTTAAATGCTAAAGAAACTGAGGCCCAGCTAGGATAGGTAATTTTTCCAATGATACACAGCTAGAAGAAATCCCATTTGAAATCAAAATTTAACCTTCTAAACTTAAGTATCATACTGTAGTATGCTTCTGGTCTTTTTCATGTGTCTGGAAGAAGTATAGTTTTTTATTAATATCTTCAAAATTTTAATTTAATTTATCGGTTTTATTGAGATATAATTCACAGAGCATACAATTCTTCCACTGTGCACAATTTAGTGTGTTTCAATGTATCTACAGATATGTGCAGTCCTTTCACAGTCAACTTTAGCATATTGCATAATTTAAAAAAAAATCCTTAGTTTTTTATATATGAGAAAACTCAGTGAAAGCGATTTTCTCAAAATTACATATAACAAAAGATTTCTATTCTAGTATTTTCATTTTATGGTTGATTACTAATAAAAATGACTTAAAAGTACAGTGTCTATTGGGCTACAGTCACCAACATTTATATATGTTCTGCTCAGAAAAGAAACATGGGATGTGCTAACGTTGTCTTTGCTACACTAGGGGTTGCCGTTATTTTCTGTTGTAGTTCTCACCTATTACCTCTGGGACTTCTCTCTGGCCCTCAATTTCCTCAGTCACAAGCAAGTTTAATGATACTCATAGGTAATCAAAAGGGTGCCACGTATGGGCAGTATGACCCTGGCAATGCCACAGCTCTCCCAGCTCCCTGCTCACCCAGGATGTCTTCAGGATTCCCTCTTCAGTGTTGATACCAGTTTTTTTATATTTCATAGTTTCCAAACCACCAGTATCTGTACAATGGTCACTGTTATCACTGAATTATAAATCTAGAGTCTCCAACTCCATGAAATAAAACTGCTTTTCCTGAGGCCTTTGAAAAATTCTAGGATGGTTTCTACATAGCATTGTTATAAATTGAGTTTTAGTCATCCAGATTGAGAAAGATCGATTCTAATTTGATGAGGCAACAGAGAAGGCATTCTGAGATTATTTACGGACTTATTCATGGGAATTAATGGGGGCATAATGTGTGCACACTGAAAAAACAAGAGCACACATACATTTCACAAACTGATTTGATTGTGAATATGCAGAATGACAAAAAACCATTTTTGTCTCAAACATGATGAAATTTAAGCTGAGTAAAGGGTTGGATGACATTTACCTTTTATCTTTTTTAGCTCCCTGGATGAAGCTTCTTATTTGATTGATGCCTGGCTGTCTGTCATGGGACTGTGGACTTTTGATAATGTCACACAGTTTTCTCAGACTCTGAAGTCTTGGTTCTGATTAATTGAGACCCACCAGCTAGTCTTCAAGTCCCATCACCCATTTCACTTCAGGGCACAGCCTTGCCACCTAAGGGGAATGAAATCTGGTTCCAGGCACATGTGCAGTACAGATGGGGTCTGAGGAAAGAGAAGGAGGCTCTCCAGGTAGATTAACTCTCAGCTTCACTTCCCCCTTGGCAGGGAGGTGGGGTCAGCGTGACGAGTGTCCATCCTGTGAGTCTCATCTTTGTACTATGGCTTTGCCTGACATAGTTATGAGCAGCCAAGCTTTCTCCCAAACCTCTGTCATTTCTCAGATCACAATTAGTTTAGCATTCACACTCCTTCCTGCCTGTCCCTAAACATGGCCTTCTTTGGCCAGCACACTTTAAATTTTGATATTTCACTTATAAGCTAACTTTAGCAAGTTACTTAACTTTGTAGAATCTTATTTTCCTTTTCTTGGAAACAAAAGATTGCTGGGCAGTTTAAAGAGAGAATGTCTATGAGCACATTTGAAAAATACTGCCTATACCTTAGTGGGTATTTAACAAAAAGCAGTATCCTGAGTCTTTTCTTTTTCTTAATATACCTTAACATCCCACTGTCATTAACTGTTCTCCAATCTTGGTGCTGAATTTTGAAACTACTTAAAAAGTTGGGTAATAATCTTTATGACTACAGTTAGTTTTCTTCTTCTTCTTCTTCTTTTTTTTTTTTTTTGAAAGTCTTAGGTATTGAGGGGCACTGAATGTGTCCTTCATTTCTGAACAGGAGTGTCCTCCTACACTGACCAAAGCTTCCAGGCTATGGTGGCCACAGAGCTATCTATGTTCAGGCATTACCAGAGGGAAATATGATAATAGTTGAGAATGCTATTTTATTCCAAGGAACATACCTACAGGCAGTCAAGTTGGAGTACTCTGTCTGCCCCAGGAATGCCTTGGGAAGGGAAGGAGCCCAGGGCACAGAGTTTGCTGGCTGGGAAGAATTTAGCCAGCTGGGGCCCTGCTTAGCTATGCTGTCTTCTAGGTAGGCCATCCCCTCTCCAAGAGCTCATGTGTCCACTTGTCAGGAGCTGTGAGAGGATACTGGAGGTCACCACCCAACTACCAGCTGTGGAGCCTGGGAGGCTGCTGGGGTTGGACACTCTCCTCCTTACAGCAGCCACTAAGAAGGACCTCCAGGCTGTATGTCCTGTAAGGACAGGGACAAGAGGAGGCTGAAAACATCAAGGAGCCACCTGTGACTTAACCTTTAGGAAAAGACCTGCTGCCAATACTGCTCAGTATCCTGAAGAAAAAATGGACAATGATGCTCTTTTGGTCATTCTCTTATCAAGTAGAAACAATAACATTTTTTTTTTTCAGGAAGAAATATTGTGGAATTGGAAATCGAGAAACTTCTGGTGGAAGCTTGAATCAGTTCTCAAGAAATAACCAACTAGTCCTTCAAATTTTGGTTGGGATGTATGACATTCTTTCCACATCTTCTATATAAAAAAAAGGTATATACAACACACGTGTCCTCCCCACACACACACACATACACATACACACACAGAATAAAAATATGTTCTGCAGAGAAAACAAGAAACTTTCCAGCTACAAGTATTTATTGAGTGTGATATGTCTGCCATTTTATAGAGGAAAAAAACCCAATCTTTGGAAAGATCTCTCTGGTTGGGAAGGAAATATAGTAGGCAAACAGTTGATATCAATCTGAAATGTAGTCTATGGAGAATGCAAGCTGGGAAGGGAGGTCAAGAATAAGGCAAAGGGAAAGAAAAGGAAAATAGATGTGTCTGAACTTTTCTAAGAAAATGGGCTCTTTATAGAGACCTCAGAACCAGAGGGTGGCTGTGAGCCTTATACAGATTGTTTATCTATAATGATTCTTTGTGATTTAGAAAGATGAGTACTAACAGAACGCCATGCTTAAGAAAGATAATGCCCAGTGCTGGCAATGACGCGATGAAACTGGCCTTCACGGAGAGCTGGCGACAGTGAAAATTAGTGCAGACCTTTTGGACAGCAATTTGCCAGCATAGGTCAAAAGCCATTCTGTGTACATTGATTTTAACTCAGAAATTACATTTGGATGTTTATTTCTTAAGGAAATCAAGATAAATATTAATTCAAAATATTGAAAAAATCACAATTAATACCCCAAAATTCATGCTGCCCGCTGTCGAAATTGTAATAAAGAATGACTACTGTTCCTCTCATGACCCCGCTTTGCAATAGAGCAGTGACAGGTATTTCCACGGTCTTTAACTCATGAGGCCTTGCAGATGGTTCCTGAAAGCTGAGGGTGGGGTATGAACAGAGTGGGAGAGGCTGAGCAACCCTAGGCTTTCTGTGGATTCCTTTCCTATCTTTTACTATAGGCATTTTGATAACTTTTCTACCTGGTGGAGAGTACAGAAATATATTTATCTAAGTGTTTATCAGGGTGCAGATTTTTCTTTATTCCAGCCCAAGTGTGGCTCAGCATGATACCAGTGGCTTTTACATCACAGACTTGAAAGTACAAAAGTCTCCCAATTTTTGTCTCAAAGACATTTCATTGTCATGTCTTAAATGATCATTTCAATGGACAGGCTGAGAATTTAGTCATATGCAGATGGGTAATTCTGGTGTTGTGTTGGAATGGGAATGGAATTAGCAGTGGAGGGATTATTATATAGTCATTCTCTTGCCTGATTCCCATGCCATGGGCTACCATTTTTGAATAAGATTTTTTTTAGAATCTACTAACTTCAGCATCCTAGAACTCAAACAGGATACCAGTACAAGCTGTAAATATATAACAATGATAATATTACCTGTATTCAACTTTATGAATGTCCAAAAACTGACTGCAATTATGAACAACAGAGAGATATCTGCACAAGAAAAGGAAAAATGCAGTACACAAAAATACTTAGGCTACTTGTGCTACTATAATAGAATCTGATTTCTTATAATCATCCATTTTCCAAAATTTAAAATATTCTGGCTGTGGTAGGTTCATCGTGAAAAATTGGTGTTAAACAAGCTGGGATGGAAAGGATCACTTTAAGTATGTAAGCCAGGACTGAGGATATGGCCTCACTCTTGGCTGCAGTGTAGGTATTTCAGCAGCTTTTTCCTTCTGTTCTGACTGCTTTGGGGATTTTATTGCCTTAAGCTCCACAGATATGATTCCAGTATAATTGTAAAGTCATAAAAATTCAGTAAACAACTCATAGTAGGCACTGTGTACAATCATAAAATGTCAGGGCTCAAGAAAACTGTGTCAGGTGCTGACTTTTAAACGGATCACTGTCACTTTTTAATGAAAACATTTGTTTAGCCTCACAAACATGCAAGGCATTGAGTGTCCTTGCTGGAATGAAAATGAGGATCGCCTTTGCTCTCATCCTGAGAGTTGCAATTCTCACCTTCTCATGAAATAATACAGTTCTCAGACTTTTTGTCGAGTCCATTGCTACACACGCAGAAAAAAAAAAAAAAAATCCCTAGTATCCCTTACAGCTAAGAGTGACCAATTGCCTAAGGTCAGGTCTATAAGATGCAGCTTCTGTGACATGTATTTAAAAGAAGCAGCTGCTCTCTTCCTCCATCCTCCATCCTAAGATTCAGATGTGAATGTGCCAGTAAGCCCCTCCTTGTGGAAGAATGAGGGCATTACTCCAGGGCAGAGGCCAAGGAACTTTTCATGTTATGGACTGGATCATTAGTGCTTTTAGGTTTTATGGGCTGTATGATCTCTATTACAACTACTCAAGTCTTTTTATTGTGGGTCAAAAGTGGCTGTGGACAACACTTAAACAATTCGGTGTGGCAAGGTTATAATAAAATTCTGTCTGCAAAGACAATCTTTGAACCTCATTCACAAATGTTAGTTTGTGAATCTCTGCTCTAGTGATGATAGAAAAAAAATCAAAATCATTTTTGTCTCAGGAAGATGTCAGTTTTTTCCCATTGAAACCCTTAATATATAAAAAGTATATGAAATTCAATGCAGGGGACTGGCCTATAGTGATCAGTTTGTCTGAGAGGCCAAGTAGGGGATTGGAATGGGGAAACTCAGCAGAAGAAACAGGAGACCACCCCTGAGGACGGAAGGACATGGTGGAGGACATTCTCACCAAGCTCAGGGTCTCTGCCAACCATTAAAATCCAGTTGCAGTCCTGGACGTTTTATGAATTCATGCTCAGAGAAATAGAAGTGTAGCTTGCTGCAGACATTGCTTCTTGCATCTGTGTGACATGTAATCTATCCTGCATCACAAGAATGTATTTCTTCAGTCTGTGGTTTGGGAAACTGCATATTAAAAAATGAAATCACCACCTCACAAATCTATTTTCACTCTCATGTTCATTATAGCAATACTTAAAACAGCAAAGAAATTGAAACAACCTAAATGTCCATTGAGGGATAACTGGGTAATGAAAATGTGGGATACATGTGCACATGCACACATGCACACATAAACACACACACACACACACACACACACACACACACACACACACACACACGGGAGTTTTATCCATCTTAAATAAAGAGGAGATCCTGACTCTTTCCATTTGACATGACATGGATAGACCTGGAGGAAATTATGCTAAATGAAATAAGACGGACACAGAAAGGGAAAGTATTATATGATTTCACTTTATGTGTTGCTATAGTTTGGATCTTTAATGTCCCCCAAAGATTCCCAGCTTGAGGTTAAAGGCTTGATCCCTTGCCCATAGTGCTATTGGGTCATGGTGAAGCCTTTCAGAGGTAGAGCCTGGTGGGAAGAAGCTAAGGCCTAGGGGGTGTGCCTTTGAAGGGTCTATTGGAACCCGGGTCTCTCCCTTCCTCTCTGTTTCACTTCCTGGCTGTCCTGAGGTGAGCAGCTTCCTCTACCATATGCTCCCTGCCATGATGTGCCACCAAAGGGACAGGGCCACCAGACCATGGACTGAAACTTTCAAAACTGAGCTAAAATAAACCTTTCCTCCTTTGGATTATTTTTTACATTTGTTATAGTAATGAAAAGCTGACTAACGTGTAGAAATACACATACATACACACACACACACACACACACACACATTATGGTTTGGATATGAGGTATCCCCACAAAAACCCATGCATTAGGCAATGCCAAGAATGTTCAGAGATGAAACGATTACATTTTGAGAGCTGTGACCTCCACAGGGATTAATCCCTTTGATGGATTAATAATCTGAATGGATTACTGGGTGGTCACTACAGGTAGGTGGAGCATGACTGGTAGAAGTAGGTCACTGGGGGCATAACCTTGGGGATTATATTTTATCCCTGGCTTCTTTGCACCTACCCTACTTCTCCCCCACCCCCTGTCCTTCTGTTGGCTGCCTTGAGTTGAGCACCTTTCCTCTCCCATGCCCTTCTGCCATGCTGTTTTGCCTCATTTTGGGCCCATAGCAATAGAATCAGCTGAATATGCACTGATAACTCTGAAACCTTGAACCCAAATACATGTTTCCTTCCCTAAATTGTTCTTATCAGGTATTTTGGTCACAATTATGCAAAAACTAACACAGTAATGGGTTTATGTGTATATATGCATGTATTTGTGTGCATATGTGTGTGTGTGTGTGTGTGTGTGTGTGTGTGTGTGTATCTATATTTATGCTCAGATACATAGAAATAGAGAATCAAACAATTGTTGCCAAGGGTGGAGGGTTGGAACAGAGGAATGGGGAGCTGTAAGTCAAAGGAACAATATAGCAGATATGTAGGATGAACATACACAACATCATAATTATAGTTCATAAAGGTATTGTACTTGGGATTTTTGTTCAATAATTAGATTTTAGATACTTTTGTCACAACAAAAAAGAAAGTATGTGAGACAGTAAACATACTAGTCTACTCCATTATAGTAACCATTTTACTGTTTATATTATCTACCATCATGTTGTAAACCTCAAATACATGCAATAAAATTTATTTTTATAATGAAAAATATCCAATCTGGTTTAGAAGCACATGTATCTGATCCTCTTGCCCAGGATTCCAGTGAAGCTGAGAACCATACTTTCTTTTAGAAATAGGAAAAGTAACTCCAAGTTTAGATGGGAATTGGGGGAACAAGGTCTCATCAATGTCTCAGCCTTTAGTTTTTCATTTTTACACTTGACGTTAGGTGTTATAGAAGGCATAGTTTGTGACAGGCAGGACATGCAGCAGTTTGAATGGGGCTTTTCCTATTTTGAACTGGTTCCTTCACTAGAGGTGAAGTGTGAAAATGGGGTGGGCTCATGGCTGGTTGCTGACCCCTGAGCTAGTGCCTGGATGGCTCAGTGAGCACTCCAATGTCACCTCTATGTAGTGATTTCTGATAAAAATGACAGTGGACTGTGTGATCCCTGCCTTCAGTGTGCTTAGAATGCAAAACAGACAGAATCAACTGGGCGTATTGAGGGAGTAAACACTTTTATTTTCCCACTTGCCACAGAAGAACCTTTTATGTGCAGTTGGAATTCTCCTGAGTCAGTTTCCCCATATTCTTCTGCCATCCCCATTCCTCTTTATCCTGTTTGCTCTTCCTTATCTCTTCACTGTAACCAGGAATTCAATTACCTCAAGTTCTCTTTGAAATGGTACAGACACAGATGCATCCAGAAACAGAAAGAGATGCAGAAAGGGGAAGAAAGAAAGACAGAACACGGCTTTACAAGGCTTATGCCATACTCATTTTTTTTTTTTTTATCTAGACTACACTGTAGTCATTTTAGAATACATATTGGAAGAAATAATTACAATGCAAACATAGATACAACAAGGAAAAAGAGGAGAATAAAACAAGAACAACACTTTTCTTCATTGTGCCATGCTAGAGGAACTGCAATATTTTTGCTACTATGATGCAATATTACTGGTTTCTTCTTTGTTTTGTATTAAGGAGGCTAAGATAAGTAGAAACAGAATTGGGGCTGCTATTCCAATGGCTGTGAAATTTTACTGGGGAGACTGACACTATTTTTGTCGCGGTTTCACCTTGCAGTATAAATACATTGGAAGGTCTCTTCCATTAAATTTCAAATGTGTTTATACAGCTGAGTTCTTGAAAATATATTTAAACTGGTATATATTTTAAGGAAGACTTTATAAAAAAAAAAAAAAAGTAAAACGTCAAATGTTTTCTAAGTGATGACATTCCCACTAAAGACATTTTGCCTATTTTCCTGAAGAAATTATCAGGCAGAAAACTGAATTTGAAATGTAGAATGAGAAATTCACCTGGTGTCTGGAAAAATGCTTGAAATGAAGGCTTCTCCAGTGAGGAGAGTGAATCCTTGAAGGTTTCTGGAGTATTATCTCATAATAAGAAGTGGAGAGGAAAAGAGCAAGAGCAATCCATCTTCATCCATTTTTTTGTGTTTCTACCTTAAATTAAAAATCTCCCAATATACAGCTTTTCTATTTATTTCACAAAATACAAGCCTTCAAGCTCTTTTCAAACACCCAACCATAGGGTCTGTAGTTAAATGTTGTTAGTCCAGCTGGAAACCCACTTATAGTCCATATCTGCACAGAACTTGCTGCCACTGTTTGTCCGCTTAGAGGCGACAGTTTTGTTTCAACTAATCATCAATATATTTTCTTCAGTGATGGTTGTAATGGTCTGGCTCTTAAATGTCGCCCTAAGGCCCATGTTTTAAAGGCTTGGTCTCCAGCCTGTGATGCTAGTGGGAGGTGGTGGAAGCTTCAGGAAGTGTGGCCTAATGAAAGAAAGTTAGCTCATGGGGGCAATAACTTGAAAAGGGTTTTGGAACTGTGGTCTCTTTGTCTTTCTCTTTGTTTCCCAAACACCATGAGGTGAGCTGCTTTGTTCCACAAAGCTCCTTGCCATTGATATTCTGCCTCCCCATGGGCCCAAAGCTGTGAAGCCAAGTGACCAGGGACATTAAGTCAAACTAAACCTTTCCTCCTTCCAAGTTGATAATCTTATGTATTTTGTTGTAGTGACAGAAAGCTGACTAATACTGTTGTCATATGTTTATATGTATATAAACAGTGGCCAGTCAGACTTTATATTAGGATTTTCTTCTAAATATTCAGAGGCATCTTCCCTTTTCACACATCTTTTCCCTTTCTTTAAGAGTTTAAACTTCATAGTTTCATATGTTAGTTCAGACACAGTGGAAGAGCCTTTAGTTGATCACTGCCAAGAGCTCATAATTTGACTGGAGATTGAAGATTTTGAACAACAGTCTGGTTTCTTTGAAGCATTTTCTCTATGTTATGGTAATTCTCTTCTTGTAAGCTGAAAACTCTGTGAATGAAGTTATCTCATCAGCATCACCCTCTCCACTTGCAGAAGAATTTTGATTGAATTGATTTTGGAGACAAGAGAAGTATGCTTGAATTTTCTAATATTTCCATGAATGCCCTGCACGGTCATTAATTTGCTTATTTAGCCCTACATTTCTGGCTACTTGACTTTATGTTGGGTTGACACTCTAGCCTTCAGACTCTGAGTTGCACAAATTGCTTTAACAGTTTGGTATAATGGACTATGTTTTTGTCTTCAAGAGTGTGATGTTTACAGTAAGCATTTCCTGCTATAGATTTTATTTTCTCCTTTATAAGTGAGATGCAAAGATAGGAAGGAAAATGAAAGTAAAATGCTGTTTATTCACAGTTGAAAAGGTACCAATGCCAATTAGTTTAAAATCAGATCAAATTTCAGCACACAATACTACACATTTAGACATTTCCTGTGCAACCTAGAGAAATGTTCACTCATCTCTGAGTTAAAATATCTATTTTTCTATCACTATGTATGACATGAAGAAAAATTTTATATAAACCTCTTCATTTTTATTTTACAATGCAAATCACACATAGTTTCTAAATTATTATTAAACAATTATAACTAGTATTTTGTTCTTTTGGGGGGGAAGGAAAGACAAGTTTGACAAGAATGACATTTCTTTCCTGAATAAAAAAATTGTTGCATGCTCAGTGAATTAAATTTTAATAATACAGAAAAGAAAAAAAATAAGCATAACTCCCCATACACACTGACAAGAAGAAAAGAACACTTTGTTCTTATAGTGTAAGTGTGTACATATTTATAAATTTTATATGGTGTTTTGAAATAAATTTGACATTTGCTTAATATGAGAACATTTTTCCCCATGGCATTAAATCACTTATAACAGTTTTTTTTAATGGTAGAGTCACATTTGGGGATTTTTAACAGAACACTCCTATAAAAGAAAATAATGCATATGGTACCATTTCTGCTATTTTTTGGCTTTCATTTTTTTCTTTTAATTATTTTTGCTTTCTCTCTGCTTCTGTGTATTTACTTGATTATTTTTTCTTGATGTGTGGAAAGTGTAGATGCTCTCTTAAATTCTTTTCTAAGCTACTTTAAAGACATTTTCAAATTAAATGTACTAGTATTATCTACTAATGAAGAGATGTATGTGATTTAGCCTGTTTTAGAAACCATTAGACTTAACAAGAAATGTGTCTATAATACAGAATGTAAGATAAATTTACCTTCTTACATCTCTCATGGGTAATTATTAGTGCAAGCTGAGATGATAGTTATTAATGTTTAATTGTGTGTCTTTTAAGAATCATTTTTAATTGCTTAAGAGCATAACCAAATAATAAATTACTTGGTAGGTATTTAAGCTTGTTGCAAGGATCACTGTTATTCATTTTATATTGCAACATAACATTATCAAGGTTTTTAATTCTTTTAAGTTTCTGTAAACTCAAGTATTTTATGGACTATTTTCTATTTTAAATTACTTATTTATTTTTAATGTGTATATATTTATAGAGTACCATGTGATGTTTTGGTATATGTATGCATTGTACAATGTTCAAATCACTGCATAACATTCATATCTATCTCTTCAAACACCATTTCTTTGTGGTGAAAACATTCAAATTTTTTTCTTCTAGCCTTTTTTGAAATATGAGTACATTATTGTCACCTAGAGTAACCATGTAACAAGAACCTACTTCTGCAACAACACATCAGAACTCCTTACGCTTACCTAACTCTAAGTTGGTATCCTTTGGTCATTGTCATCGTGCCCACAGTCTCCTTTTTAGCCTGGGACACCTATGCATCAATATCATGAAGGATTTCTTTTTTTCTTTTTCTTTTTTTTTTTTTTTTGATACTGGGAATTGAACCCAGGGATGCTAAACCACTAAGCCTTATCCCCAGTCCCTTTTTCTATTTTAATTTGATACAGAGTCTCATCAAGTTGCTCAGGGCCTTGCTAAATTGTTCAGGATGGCTTTGAACTCATGGTCCTCCTGCCTCAGCCTCCCAAGCCACTGGGATTACAGGATTGTGTCACAAGTAATGCAGTCATCATGATCTCACCAGAACCTTCCAGTGCATCCTCTCCCACCAGGTCAAAGATATCATTTCCAACAATTCCACCCTCACTTTTTGGTGTCAGCCTTTTCCCCCTGTCTAATAGATAATTCCTCTTAACTCCCCACTTTATACCTCATTTGTCTCCTACCCTTTACGACCAGTTCTTTGATAGAATTATCTATACTCATTAACTTTAAATCCTCTCTTCCACTTCTCTCTGAAACTTCCTGCAATGCAACATTACCACCCCCCCCCAACCCCCGCCACCGCATGAGTTACCAAGTAGCTCCAATGGTCAACTCTGAGCCTTCATCTTCATTACATGCAGTTCATCATTGGACACAGCTAATGGCCCCTTCCACGCTGAAATCTCTTATCACATGGTTTCTACAATCCACTGATTTTCTTCCTACTTCATTTGTCTCTTATTTTCCATTTATATTTTTTGTATACTTTGCTGTGTTCTAATCTCTCTAAACTTTTGGCATCAGAATACATCATCCCTCCAGCCCTGAAGCCTGACATTATGCCAGACTCAGATCAATTATGTAGTTGATATCTCCACTGAATGGTATTTTACTTAGCTTTGTCACTGCTGTGATCATAAGATCTGACAAGAATAATTTTAGAGGAGGAAAAGTTTATTTAGCACTCATGGTTTCAGAGGTCCCAGTCCATAGCTAGCTTGATCCATTGCTCTGGGCCCAGGTAAGGCAAAACACCATGGAGGAAGAGAGTGGTGGAGGAAAACAGCTCAGGACATGGCACCAGGAAGCAGAGAAAGAAAGAGCTCTACACTCCAGGGACAAAATACATATCTCAATGACCCACCTCCCCTAGTCACACCCTACCTGCCTACAGTTACCACCCAGTTAATCCCTACTGGGGATTAATGCACTGATTAGGTTAAGGATCTCATCACCCAATCATTTCACCTCTTAACTCTGTTGCAGTATCTCACACACCTAATATCTAAACCATAACAAATGGACAATTGGGCATCTTACCTATGCTGGGGCCAGAAAAATTTTCTTAATTCCTTTTCTCAGCAGCTATTACATCTTTATTTGATTGGACCAAATGACTTGAAATCAATTTTTTATACTCCATTTCCAATATTATAAACAAATTCTCTACCTTCAAGTCTTGTCCAGAATTTGGCCATTTCTCAACTCATGCCTTTATGTCCTCGTTATAATCCAATAAAATCTCTTAACTGGGATGTTATAATAATCTCTCAACTGATTAATTCTACTTCTGTCCTTGCTCTCTGCCTTCATTTTAGTCTATTCTTAGCATAGCAGTTATTTAATTTCTTGTTAAAATGTACCTCAGGAAATGTCACTTCTCTACTTTAAGCTTCTGGTGCTTCTTCTTACTGCACTCTCTGTGATATCTAAAGACTTTGCTATGGACTGGATGAGACCAGTTATCTTGCTTCTTGTCTCATTATAACTCCTACTGTAATCACCTTTGCTCACCCCTCTGCAACCACTCTGTGCTTTCTTATACCTGAAAAGCAGCCCCTCATCCAACCTCCATCATTTCTTATACCTGGGACAATTTCCTTCAGACTCTAGCAAGCAAAGCTTGCTTCTCAATAAACCCTTTCAATTTTTTCTCTAATATCTCCTTGCAGGTAAGGGCTTTATGAAGTCTGTTTTAAATTTGCAACCACTACTTCTGTCTCTTGTATTCAATATCTATGGCCTTAATAACAGTCAACTAGCACTTAGTAAGTTGTTGATAAAATTTTCAAGTTAAGCGGGATAGTAGATCATGATGTGTTGCAGACAAGTTGGTCTACCAATGTGACGAAGATCATCATTCAAAATTGTCAATGCACCATTGAATTTCAAAACTCATTGTCAAATAAGAGTGAAAGTCTAAATTAGATTAATTACATAAAGGTGAAGACTTGTGAAATGTCTGATTATTCTCTTCTCCTACACATTGCAGTGGGCTTGGGTACTGTTTTCCTTAGTGTCTGGCTGGAGCCACTCGTGTGCAGGTTCAGTGTGCTTGGATTTGTCTGTGGATATGCCACCTCTCATTTTCAATCATGTTTCAGGATTGATACTTTATTTTTGAAAACCTGAAATGAATGTTATTTCATGCATGAGTTTATGGTTTGAAGAACAATGCATGTTTGTCAGGAGGACTAGTTTATTGTTTCTACAGGTGCAGAGCATCCCTGTCTGCCCTCACCCACTATCAAAACTTTTCTGAAAGATGAGCTGTCCATACACTTCAGTGCTTGTACCTAAATGAAGGGACCATATTTTCATTTTCTCCTGGTTGTTGATAGAATTCTGCTTTTAAATTTAATGTTGAAATCTGTTGATGATGCAGGCTTAAGATCAAATCCCTGATCTCTTTCATTCATGTATTTCATGTGAGAGCTGAACCAAGGACAGAGTTCTCTTTTGCCTTACAGGAAGGTGGGAGATTCATTATTTGAGAATATAAATATATCCTTTTTTTTTTTTCTATATAGAAAAGAGTGAATGGACAACTACAGCCCACAGATCACAAAACTTATGGTATTTATTTATCAGAATGTCTTTTTGATGATCTCCAAAACCTTCATAGCTACTTGCATCCCTGAAGTTGTCCCATATATTTGGATTGTGGTATGAATAATTGATGTATAAATTTAAATGATTTGTAGCAGCAAAAGGATACAGAACTCGAAAAGTATAAGAATAGATTTTAAGTGCTGGTTGATTTGAGGTGCAGTTTCTTTGGTTTGGTGGTTTGGGGAGGTGAGGATGAAACATAAGTCAAATTATCATTCTTCTGGGCAAGGCTTTGGTCTCCTCTATGTAGAAGAACAATTGTCTGTTTAAGTTGAAAATTGCAATGAATAGTACTAAAGCTTCATATATGTATATATTTGTGCCAGGGATTGAACCCAGGGACACTTAGCCACTGAGCCACATCCACAGCCCTTTGTTTATTATTATTATTATTTAAAATTTTGAGACAGAGTCTCAATAAATTGCTTAGGGCCTTGCTAAGTTGCTGAGGCTGGCCTTGAACTTGTCATCCTCTTGCCTTAGCCTCCAGAGCTACTGGGATTACAAGAGTGTACCACTCCTTCTGTCTTAAGCTTCATATATCTTGAAGTTTATAGAAATTTGATGTAGATTCTAGCAATAGTTTGAATATTATTCTTAGGTTTTAGGTTGCTATTAGAGCTATTTTAGTTTAGTGTGTAAAATTGTAGTAACTAGGTCAGAAAGACTGATCCCATCTTTGAATAATGATTCCTCAACTGGCAAGTTGCATCACACTGGCAATTCTATACTAAATTTTTATTTATTTATAAAAATAGAAAATAAATGTTGATAATAACTTATTTATGGAGGTGGTACATTTAAGATTGAAAATGAATGCTGTTGATTATTAGAATATTATTTATGCTTACAAATTACTGTTTTGGTGGAATCAAGGCAATAGAGCTTTTAATTTTTATGTATTTTCTTACATTTAGTGCCTCTTCAATTATTTTGTTGATTTTTAAAAAACACTTGGTAGGGTTGCTACAGTTTGTTGTCACTTGGACGGTCAACTCCAGTGATCAACAAATCCAACAAAAAAGTGTGTGGGTCTCTGGGTGAGGATAAAAAGAATAGTTAACTCAGTTTTTGGCATCTTCTTTTATAAGAAGGAATGAAATTAAAACTGGTATTTTCCAACAAGTGTGGAATAATAATTCATTATCTGTATCAGAAATCTCTCTATATTTTAAGTACATAAACTATTCCAACCTCAAATCAATTTTTGTAAACATGGACTATCTTATAACAAATATTTATTAGGGTTTCTCATAGATCAAACTTCTCAACAAAGAAATTATGGTTAAACTACCTTTTCTACCATTAACAAACCACATATGACATTGCTTCATCTAGTAAAAACAAGGATAGTTTCTCAGCTCTTAGGGGATGCTTTTAGAGTCTCATCCCAATTTGAGACAAAACACACAGGGATGTGTACTTAGTAGGATTTGCATTATCCCCCAAAGTAATGTTGCTATGAGCATGATCTGTGTGCCTGTTCATAATAACCCTCCCTGGAATATTTTTAAGAAGACACATTAGAAACATAGAAGACAGAAGCACATTTTAAAAGCAAAATCTTAAAATCTGGAACAATCCCAGGGAGCTGATTCTCTGGAAGATTAGATCAAAATGGCATTTTGTGTGCATTAACAAAGGGAGAGGTGGACTCTTGGATCACAGGGCCCTGCCTGGCTGAGCGCTCACACAGCAGTTGCTATTTCACTAATATGCCAAAGCAAAACCCCAGGCCTGTGTTTCTGGTTTCAGATATCTCATAAGTATTTCTGTGCACGGAATATTAGAAAGTGATTAACAACTCTCTGTGCTTTCATCTCAAGACTGTTATTTTCTCTCCCTCACGGGGACAAAGCCCAGGCAGCTGTACCCTGTTATTTTACGAAGCTGTGTTACAGTATCTGGAGATTTTGCCATCTTCATCTGCTCCATTTCAGTGAAATAATAAATGCATGTGGGAAAATTGCAGAAAAGAGAGGAAGTAAAATAATAAGATGATCCAAGGCCTTTGGCACTATGTGAATCTCTCCTCCTCGAAACTTTCTTTGCAAACAGCAACAACTGATGAAACAAGATTTCACACACACACACACACACACACACACACACACACATGCCTATGTGTTGCATAGACCTTCACTCATAAGTGAAGACATTTATTTTGTCTTGTGAAGGAGCCCTAATTAGGAAGGGCTGTTGCAGCTAGCTGGAAGCCATAAGTTCCACCTGATATGTATGTGACGCACCTGTAGGCACCCGAAAAGCTGAAGGTATATAACCGGGTGAAAGCGGTCCGAGTTAGGAGAACGGAGAATTCAGTCAGCCGGGCAGTCACTCGGTCGGTCAGAAGAATCAGAGCGGCCAGAACGTAGGCAGAGCGGTTACAGAAGAGAAACCAGATAGAAGACAGAAGAGAAACCAGATAGAAGAAGTAATGACTGGTCAGAGTTAGGCCGAGGCTCCCAAGGAAGACAGAAGACAGAAGAAAGAAGAAGGAAGAAAGAAGAGAGAAGAAAGAAGCTCTAATCTTTCTCTAAGAAAAGCTCGCTTTAATCTTTCTCTCTAAAAATCTTTCTTTCCCTCTCTAAGCTCTAAGAAAGTAGAAGTAAAAGTAGTAAAAGCTCTACTCTGCCTCCGAGAGTTTTTCCTCCCGGGTTACGGTACCAGGCAGCTTACAGTCTTGGGTTACACAAACACACACACCCCTATCTTGCTTTCTATAGATACATGCTCAAATGCTTTTTTTCATTTCATACAATTTTTTAATTTGTATCATGATATACAGAAAAGGTAGAATTAGAGAGTTAATGTTGTGAATACATAGGCAAGGTGACGTAATCTACTTTTTAATACAAGATTTCATTTAAAGGATCCAAACCCCAAACAAAACAATATTTTCAGAGAAGTGGTATCAGAGGCTAGGGGAGGCTATGGTGTTCAATTTTAGCTGAAATTGTTTCTCTATGATCAAAACCACAAAATATTTGGAATGTTTCCATCTAGGAAAAGAGAATTTATGAATATGAAGGAAGAATTTTGTTTGTCAAAACTGTAAAATCAATTTAATTTTATTTTGCAAACTTTTTGAGAAGGCTGATTCCTTCCTGGTCTAATCTTTTTCTTTTCAGATGAGTGTTTCCATGTATGTGCTTGTGTGAGCATGTGCGTGTTCATACCTACTACAGTATTCAGAAACCCTTTAGCTCTGTTATCCATTCATATTTTAATGTCCAGGAAGAAACTCATGAGGAACAGAGGCTCAGGAGAGGGGAGGGATCAAGAGACCGCAAAGCAGTCAGTCAGCAAGGTGCGTTCGTAGAATGATGGGAGAGAGAGATATATGAAAGGCTTTTATCTTTTCTTCTTCAAAGCCCTCTTTACTTATTTTTATTGTTTTAATCAACATTTAATTTTGAAAAAATTCAAATGTAAACATTTGCAATAAATAGAAAAATGATGTGCACCCATCTAGATTCAGCGATCATAGATATTTTACAAAAATTGCTTTGTATGTATATTTCTCTCAAACTGTTTCTATCTACCTGTTTATCTCCACAGAGCCCTTTGAACTAAGGACTAATTAAGCTTCATTACATCCTCCATTCATATATTTCTTTAACCCTATTTATTCTAGCATAGCTACCCTATATCTTAATTTTAAGATATCAAATTTTAGGGATGTGGCATTTGTAGATGTCCTCACTTCTACCCTGCAATTGTCCAAGTGCTTCTCTATAGTGTCTCTCACTTGTTCTTCTATCCTTTCATAACTGCTTATCATGTCCCAAAGTCTTGTCTAGATTCAGATTTAAATTTGGGGCAGCAATGCTTCATAAGGAATTCTGTGCACATCATATTGCATGCATTTAAGGAACTGAGTTAAATCCATGATTTTCTAAAGTCAGACTCAGAAAACATGTAGTGACTCACTTGAGTCAGACTCTCAGAGGTGACTTTCAGAAAATACTGGATTAGCAAGTTTAAGCACTTCCTATATGCAATGAGCGTATAGGAGCAGCCCTGTGGGTGGCCAAGGTTTCCTTCCTCCATGGAGGTGCAGTTTTCCTACTTTGAATATCTGGAGCTAATGGGGTTACAGTGTAATCTTTCCTAGGGGAAAGGAGAGGCTTCACAAAAGTGATCTGATTTTTGTTTGTTTGTTTATTTTTTGTTACCGGGGATTGAACCTGAGTTCAATCCTGAGGGCACTCGACCACTGGGCCACATCCCCAGACTTTTTTTTTTTTTTAAATTTTATTTTTATAATTTTTAATATGTACAACTCATAGTGCATATATTTAGTATCTTTTTACATACAACTGTTTGTATACAAAGTATATTCGTACAATTCAGGTCTTCAATCATGCATTAAGGAAAATGATATCCGTCTCATTCAACCACCTTTTTTTTTTTTCTCCCCCTCCCTACCCTCTTGCTCCCTCCCTTACCCTCCCTTCCCTTGACCATTCTAGTGTTCCTCTAATCCTCCTATGTACCCCCATTCAACAATACTTTGAAATAGCCTCCTTATATAAGAGAGAACATTTGGTACTTGGATTTTTGAGACTGACTAACTTCACTTAGCATTATGTCTTCCAACTTCATCCATTTACCTGCAAATGCCATTAATTTGTTTTCTTTTATTGCTGAGTAAAATTCCATTGTGCATATATACCACATTTTCTTAATCCACTCATTTACTGAGGGACATCTAGGTTGGTTCCACAACCTAGCTATTGTGAATTGTGCAGCTACAAACATTGAGATAGCTGTGTCACTGTAATATGCTGTTTTTAAGTCCTTTGGGAATAGACCCAGGAGTGGGATGGCCCAGCCTTTTTTTTTTGTATTTTATTAGAGACAGGGTCTCAGTGAGTTGCTAAGTGCCTCGCCATTGCTGAAGCTGGTTTTGAACTCACGATCCTCCTGCCTCAGCCTCCCAAGTGCTGGGATTATAGGTGTGCGCCACCACACCCGGATAGTGGTCTGATTTTTGAACTGCTAACTTCTTACTAATTCCTTTTGCTGAGCCTGTCTCTTTCTTGCAAGCCCGAGAATCATCTGGAAGGCTTGTTACAGCACAGATGCTTCCCAGAACCTCTGATTCAGCAGGTATGGGGGCAGTGAATTTGCATGTGTATCAGGTTTCCAGATGGCACAAAGCACTGGTCCAGGAACCACAGTTTGAAAACAAGGAGCTAAAGGGTGCATTTTCTCACCTGAGAATCTTGTGGCAGTCATCCTTTAGGGAAATTTCATTTGTAACATCTTGAATAAATCATAAGTACACAAAGCTCAGGAATTTGTTTTAAGATTCATACTTGAATTTATGAATTTCTGCTCCATATTTATCTTCTTAAGTTAGTCTGTATTTTCACTTGCTAAATGGAAACGCTAATACCAGATTATCTCACAGGATAGAATAAAGATCAACTGAGGTAATGTATGTGAAACTGCCTCTAAACTGTAAACAGCTAAATTTCTAAAAAAAAATTACTGAGGTACTAGCTTTTAAATGCCAGAACCCTCTGGAAATAGACCCTGGGTACAGCCACAGAACAAACTGGTTTGTGAGTATGGTGTGAGGAGAATGTATAATTAAACTTTGCTTACATCCCAATCATAGGGATATAAAATATTAATTAATATTAGGAGCGGGAAGGAACAAAAGAAGAAAACATTTAAAGAAATCACCACTAGTTAAGACAGCTAGTTTTACATTTTTCTCAATACCAAAATTATTCCCTGGATGGAAATTAGCTACCATTGAAAAATACATGAATTCTCATAATATGCCTTCATTACGTGGCTTCTCCTCCTAAACTGATGAAAAGCAGAATCCTGCCTGGCACAATAGAGGGTGGGATGTTGAGTCAGGCAGAACTACACATGTCACTCTCTTCATTCATGTGGTACACAAGCCATGTGTGTTTCGAACCTTAGTTTTCATAACTCAGACTTTTTAATGTTCTTTATTGTTGAGAGTATAAGGCAGGCTACCTAGCAAAAGAAGGAGTACTGAATAGCGTTTAATGAATACATTTTTATTCTATGATCTTAGAAGAACAGATACTACTTCTCACGGCATAAAGTTCATTACATTAAACTATATAAAGCCACCAAATGAAAATATACATACTTCTTATATTTATAGATCTCATAGCAATTGTGGTGTTCCATAAACATTTGGGATTTTTTATATTGCTCCCCTCCAAGTTCAATTTTTATTATGATCTATGTTGTATGTGTTTTTCCATTACGATGTTTTTCACTTCACTCTGAATAACTCTTCCTAGACAGAGGAGTCATAAAATAAGTGTGCTCATTTTCTTTAATTTCTCATTCTTGGTTTTAGTATTCCTTTGTACATCATTGTGAAGGAGTGTAGTTGAAGAAGGGAAGCAATTCTAGTAGCTTGGCAAAGTCTGAGGATCTTGGAAATTTCGTGCCCTTAGATGCAATGACAGTGACCTCCTTCCATGCACATTTAAGCAGATCTGGGCATGCATTTCAGGAAGACCTACCAAAATTTGTTACTTGCCTTCTTGTTCATCCTTGCCAGTGAGTAGAAGTTAAAACTTGAGATTCCTTATGAAAGAGGTTATTCCTTCAAGTCTCTCCTTGTACTCAAGAATTGTCAAATTTTAACATGTGAGAAAATGCATCTCTTCATAAATGTTGTCATAATAAATTTTATCAGTGGCAACTTATATGGTCTGAATATCCCTACCAAATCACATGTTAAAATTTAATCCCATTGTAGACAACAAGAAAGTGGAAACTTAATGCAGCTATGGTGTTTGGAGGTAATGCTCTTGGCAGGTTCTTCAGGCTAACTGAGGTCACAAATTTGGGGCCATAATCCAGTGGGACTATGGCTTTATAAGAGGAGGAGGAGAGGCCCAAAGCAGGACACTTTCTGGCCATGTGATGCCCTCTGTCACCTTGGGACTCTGCAGAGAGTCCCCACCAGCAGAAAAGACCTCACCATATGCAGCTGCCCAATCCTGAACTTCCCAACCTTCAAAATAGTGAACTGAATGAATATTTATTTTTTTAATAGATTACCCAATCTATGGTATTCATGTAAAACGATAGGAAGCAGACTAAGATAGCTATTTCTGCATTTTGTTTAATATGATTTGTTAAACAGATTTGCATTCTAAAATAAAATCACTGATGGAAGGGGCAGAAGCTATGAAAAAAGATTTAACAAAAAAATGAGGAGAAATTATATCCCATCTATGTATGATATATCAAAGTGTATAAATGCATTCTACTGTCATGTATAACTAATTAAAACAAATAAAAAAATTAATTGAAAAAAATGAGGGACTCCAGGAAAGACAGAAATCAAAAACAAACAAAAAACCCTTTAGACAATTTAATATAAAAATCCAAAATATCAATAATCTAAAGCTAGTTTAAACAAATAGTAACTAGGCTCTTCTAATAACATAAACTATGTTTCAATATTAACATTTTAAAAGCTTTCAGTAAGACAGTATTATTTGAGGATAATACCTGAGTTAATTGTTTAGGTTTAGTTTTTGTTTTGTCACAATCTGAAATACCTCCTCTGATGATTCCTTAGAGAAAGACACTCAGTGGACTTGTGGAGTAGAATTCCATTGTGTGTAGGTAGACCGCGGCTCCTGTGTTTCACTTTCTAACTACTATCTGAGAAAGTAGGAAACAAGAAGACACAAAAAGTTCATTTAAAGCAAAGTTAAAAAGAGTGGATGATGCAGGCATTTTCTCTAGAAATTTATCAATCTGTGGGCAGTCTGATGGGGAGGCCTGAAGGAGGAATCATTTACACCAAGAGATTTATCACACACTGCTGTGTGTGTAGGAGCTAATGAAGAAGTTAAGAGGAAAGAATTAACTTCAGGAGCTGAGAGTGGAGCTCATTTTAGATAAGAAATCACGTTTCACTAAATGCAGAAAATGAAATATAGCAGAGTAGGAATGATAGTGTAACTTCTTAAAAAATTGGGCTGATGATATTTGGAATTTAAATCAATTGATAGTTCAATATGGAGTTTGACTATAATAAATCAAGAATTTAAAGTGGAATGTTTCCAAGGCCCCAGTCAGCAGGTGCTGATGGCAAACTCAGTTCACATCTAGAATGGAAGTACAGAAATGCTGACGAATATCCACACCTCTGTCATCCCAGGGTCTTACAAAAGACCCCAGGAGAACATTTGGAAAAAGACCAACAACACCCTACTTTACAGATGTTCCCCTTACATTATGAAGAGTTTTAAATAATTTGTATGTGTGCTGTGTGTATGAGCACGCTTGTGTGTCTCTTCTTCTTATTTTAATGTGTGTCTCTTCTATTTATTTATTTATTTATTTATTTATTTGTTGTAGATGGACACAATACCTTTATTTTATTTATTTATTTTTATGTGGTGCTGAGGATCGAACTCAGTGCCTCCTGCATGCTAGGTGAGTGTTCTACCACTGAGCCACAACCCCAAACCCAGTGTCTCTTCTTTTGAACAGGAAAATATTTATCAATGATTACTTTGCTTAGCTGAATGATAAAGTTTGACCTGTTAAACTGCCCTTTATTTGGCTAACCTTATATTTTTCAAACTCATTGGTTTGGCCAATTATATCACAGATAATATTCTTGGGTGCCATTTTTTTACCCCTAAGAAAATTTCTTCATGATGAGGTATTTAATTAAATCATTCAAGTAGTATTGAGAGCTCACTGTCCCATACAGGAGGAGGATGGAGCAACAGGGAGGGACTCATGCTGATCCCAGCCCACCTGTAGGCTACACTGGTGAATGAGCAGCTCCCCTTGAGAGGACTAAAGGGAAATGGTTGTCATGGGAGAGCTAGGTTCCAATTAATGTCAGTATTGGTAACATAATGTGAGCTCCGGGGGGATTTCTTATGTTGAATTAGTTCTCAGGAATAAATACCCAGGAGTTGGATTAATGGGTCAAAGATTAATAAATTTCTCTTAGCTCTTGAAATTTATTCCCATTATGTTTTCCAAAATTGTACCAATTTACAATGTTATTCAGAAGGAATTAATGTGATCCTGTGTGTCTCATTTTGGATTAAGTCCTAACATGTATTTAGATTTATGTTAATTTAATAGATGTAAAATTGAATTTCATTGTTGCTTAAATTTCTGTGCTTTCATTACAAATGTTCTTGGACATTTTCCATGTGTTTCTTTATTGTTTCTATTTCATAATTTATGATAGTTCCCCTCATAATAACTACCCATCTATCTATTGGAGTGTTGATGATGTTCCTGCAATTTTAGAACCATTACTATTGTGGTGAAAAAGATACTAATTGCAAAAACAACAAATATGTATAGAGAAGCATAAATTAATAGTATGATGTTATCATTATACAGAGACCCAATAATGATTTTGAGGTGAATTAAGAATACAGACACATTTGCTTTGTACCTAGTTAATTGTCATCTATGGGAAAATAGCAGGGAACAGGGTGGAATAATTTAGATGTCTCATACCTCCATAACCAACACTAAGCGATGACAATGTGTGTTGTAACCTTTGCAAATCACTGTCCACTTTGTGGGTATGCCAGTTATATGAAGTTTTTTTTTTTTCTTTTTGTATGTCACTTTTTCTATTAAAAATTTTATCAAAACCACTTAAAAATGACTCAGGTGTGAATGATAATTGTTTAAAATCTGCATAATCATCACACACCTCTGCCCATTTGACTAAGGAAATGTGACTGGAAATGGCATTGTCACATTCAAGCAGAAGCTTTTAAAACCTCGTATGGTTCTACCAGGTTCTCTTTTCTCCTTCTGTGGTATTAGAAATATCTCCACAGGCTTTGCTCCTGTAGTTTGGGACCTCAGATAAAGATCAGCAGAGCAATATCCCAGTTGTTCCTTCACATACATGTAGAACAAGAGAGAGATACATGTTCTGCTTCTACAAGTCATTGGTAGTTTAGGGATTGTTTATAACCACTATATAACTTAATCTAAGCTGTCTGACAAAGGCATGTTCCCTCTAAAAGGAAGTTATAATTCCTGTGAAATTTCTTTTTAACTACTATACATTTATGATGCTGCTGTAAACAATGTATATTATTTTACTCTTTTTTTTTTCTTTTTTAATTTTGGAGGAGTTACTGGGGATTGAACTCAGGGGCACCTGACCACTGAGCCACATCCCCAGCCCTATTTTGTATTTTATTTAGATTCAGGGTCTCACTGACTTGCTTAGTAACTCCCCATTGCTAAGGCTGGCTTTGAACTCATGATCCTCCTGCCTCAGCCTCCGAGCCACTGGGATTACAGGTGTGCACCAACATGCCCAGCTTCTGTTTTCTTATTAACATTTTTTTTTTTAAATACAATGTATGCTGATTTATGTTTCTTCTTCTTCTTCTTTTTCTCCAACTAAACATCTGTACTGTGGATGTATCTTTATTCTTCATTTCTTCCACAAAGTCCATTGTCAGATATTCATTTTTCCCTACATTCCTAAGACTTCAAGAAGTTAGGCCTTTAATTTAGACCCTTTTTTTCTGAGCACCACATGCTACATAACTCAATCTAGATTTTCCTAACTGATAAATAAGCCCATAAAAAATGAATTCTTGTTGGCATTTTTTATATTTTATTTATTTTTAATTTATAATATTAGTATGTATTAAAATTCATAATGCACATATATAGCATCTTTTTACATACAATGGTTTGTATACAAAGTATATTCGTACCATTCAGATCTTCAATCATGAATTTAGGATAATGATATCCATCTCATTCACGCTATGAAGTAAGAACTAATTTAACCATAATTATGTATTATAAATAAACAAATGCTATACTTGTCTTCTGAAAAGAAAATGAATTCTTGAATTTTGTCCCTCAGTACTTTTTTTTCTTTTTGGTACTGAGGATTGAACCCAGGGGAGCTTAACCACTGAGCCACATCCCCAGCCCTATTTTGTATTTTATTTAGAGTCAGGGTCTCACTAAGTTGCTAAATGCCTCGCTAATTTCTGAGGCTAGTTTTGAACTAGAGATCCTCCCGTCTTAGCCTCCTGAGCCACTGGGATTACAGGCATGAACCACTGCACCTGGCACCCCTCAATAGTATTTTTTTTTAAACCCATATCCTTTATCCTAAATAAAATCAGTAGCAGCTTCAAAGAGTGTGTCCAATGTGGGAGCCATTGATCTCCTAAGCATTCTGTCTGGGGGGAATCTCATCTATTCTACTGTTTTAAAAACATGTATTCTATTGTATTCTATTCTTTCTGTCCTGACCCAGTGCCTTACCATTAAACACTTAAGTAATTCCCATTGCCTCAGCTACCTCAAAAAACTTTTTCTAACATCACTAACCAGGTAGTTTTTCCAAAATTTGTTTTTGATTGCTTTTAGTCATTTTCTATGGTTTCCTCTTCTACCCAGAATAAAGTCATTAAGTTGGATTTTTTACTAATTGACAGCAGCATTTCAATTTTATGATTGCATTGCTTATAATTTGAGGTCCAATACATTTCATTTTTTCAACAATGAAAAACAGACAGTGTAGGAAAATATGCACATTTGGGTACTCTCTGTGGAAATCTGCATTGGCAGATGGGGTCTGCAATATCACAAGAAATAAATTGGCATTTCTCACAGCTGCCCATGACAATGCAGCACCTTGCTAAACCAGTTGGTACTGATCCAGTATCATAAGGCATTTGTGAGACATTTCATAAAGTTCTTGGTCTCAAGGATTCAGGAACTTTGCAACTCCCTCTGTTGCCTAACACTCTCATGGTTTTGCTGTGTGTGTCTCAGGAGGTCCTAAGTGTGTCCGTGTCAACATGCAAACAGGATCAGAAGACTGCCCTGGTCTTCCTCCCAGGAATACAAAAGGAGGACTGTTGATTTCAGGAGTTAATCACAATATGATATATGAGTTCTTCCATGATCTGATTAATATTTACTACTCTGGCCTATTTCCAGCCATTTGGCCTTTTCTTTCAGCAATATTAATATTGTCTAAAAATCTCTGGTGTTTATTAATTGCTCTTGGCCTTATGTCCTTACTTGTGCTTTTCTTTCTAGTTGAATGATGTTCCTTCTCTTTTATAGCTGGTGAGTACCTCATCATACATCAAAATTTAGTTCATGTATAGGGTATGAAATGATATAGGACCTAGTCCCATTCCTTTGAAGCATGTTAATCTCCATTCTCCTTCTGTACTTACCATATATTATACATTTGTGTTTAAAGTATAATGGTGTATTTACATATTTATTCACATATTCCTCTCTACAATTGGAATATGAGATCATTTAGGAGAAAGATCTTGATTATTTTCATCATGTCCAGACAGACACTCAATAAATGTTAGCTGTTGAAGAGAAGAATGAGATAAAAAACAAGATTCTCTGAGTCTCTATATTGAAAAACTCATGGACTATCTCTATTTTATTAAAATATTTAAAAATATCTACCAGGTTCATGTAAAATTTTGTAATAATCAAAAGGAGGTTATCCTAATAAAAACAACTGACTAGTTACAGAGGAAATTCCATTTTTTACTTATTTATCTTTTGATATTTATTAAGAATATTTTCAAGCATAGAGGAAAATACTATAATAATGAAAATATAATGGTTTCATTATATATGAAAATATAATGATTGATAAAATTTTCATAAATACCATAGTTTTGTAGAAATATTTAAAAATAAATCATAGCACATCTCTTTTTTTTTAGGTTCTGTTGGTTGGTGGTGTTCTTGAGTTCTTCATTTTTTTTTTTTTTTTTTTTTTTTTTTTTTTTTAGCTATGTTATCTATTCTTAAGACAAATCGAGGTCTCCGGCTGTGGTTGAGGATTTGTCTACTTCTCCTTTCTGTTCTATCAGTTTTGCATCATGCATTTTGAAACTCTTTGCCTGGTGCACATATATTTCAGATTATTATTATTTCTTTGTATATCAACCTTATTTATATCATATTATGTTGCTCACTATCCCTGGTAAATTTTTTCTCTGAAATGTACTTTATCTGATATTGTATAATTAGTCCTGCTTTCTTTTAAGTAATGTCCACTTGATACATCTTTTTTTCATGCTTTTGCTTTCTTTCTTTTTTTAAAAAAAATATTTATTTATTTTTAGTAGGTGTATATGACAGAAGAATGTATTTTGATTCATTGTACACAATTGCAGCACAACTTTTCATTTCTCTGATTGTGTACAATGTAACATCATAACTTATGTGCAGTCATACTGACAGCTTTTACTTTCAACTGTCCTAATTGCTATATTTGAAGTCAGGTTCTTGAAAAAGCACAAAATTAGGTCAGATTTTATAATATTTTCTGCTAAACTTTGTGTTTTGATTGTACATTTAGACCACTTATCTTTAGTATAATTATTGATATGATAGTTTAGTATAATTATTGATATGATAGTTTCAGTTTCCCATTATAGGTTTTCTCTTTTTCTCTATGGTTTGCTTGCTTTTTCTTTATTTCTTTTAAACTTTTGTAGCATTTGGGATTGAACTCAGGGTCTTTTTCTTTACTTCTTATAAATTACTTGGCCATTAATTAGAATTTGATTTTTTCCCCTACATCCCATTACTATGTAAATATCTTTGTATAGCATTTTTACTTGTTGCTTTAGGTATAAAATTATTTGTGCAGAATTTATCACAATTTACTAGTTGAAGTAAAGTATAGAAATCAGTTTTTTTTCCTTTATATTCCTCAATGATCTTTCATTTTAAATTATTTTAAATATTTCCATTATGAACATTTAAAACTATTACAGATGATATTGTGTTTTTGCTTCAACTGTTAAGCATAATTCAGAAACTCAAAAGAAGGAAATCCTATTGTAATTACTGTAATTTTGTTTCCCATGTTTCTTCTGTCCTGATTCCCAAGTTTCCTCCTATTATCATTTCCCTCTGTTTATCATTTTCGTCCTTTAATCTTACGTAGCTCTGGTGGTGACAGATTTTCTTAATTTCTCTTCATTTGAGAATGTTCTGATTTCCTCATCATTCTGGGATTTTTTTTTTTAACCATATGTAAGTTCTTTTTGTATTTGAAAAATTTTATGAATTTCTGAACATGGTTTCTTGTAAGCAATCCATAATCACTTGAATAACTTTTACTTGTAAGAAAAATACTACATGTTTTATAATTGCTTTCAAGATTTTCTTTGTCTTAGGTTTTCAGGAGTTTGTTTTGTGTCTTGGTGTTGATCTTTTTGGATTGATTTTATTTGGGGTTTACACAGATTAGTGAATATATAGGTTTATGACTCTTGCAAAATTTTGGAGTTTTCAGCCAAAATTTTTTTGAATATGTTTTAAGTCTTGTCTCTTTCAAAAACTCTGATAATGCCAATGTTAATTTTTTTGGAAACATTTTACGTAGACACATTTTACCTAATCTTGTAATATTAAGTTCTAGAGGTCCCTAGACTGTCTTCTTATTTATTTTATTTTTTGTCTTGCAATATATTTCCCTCTGTTGTTGAGACTGGATAATTTCTATCATTCTATCTTGTAAGTTTACTGATCATTTCCCTCTGTGCACTCCATTCTGCTGTTGAGTACGTCTACTGAGCTTTTAATTTTATTTTATTTATTACACTTTCAGTTCTAAAATTTGCATTTTAAAATATATTCCATTTATTTACTGAGATTTTATATTTAAAAAAAATTATTTAGGTGTGCTTGTAAATTTTTGTTGAAGCAGATTTATGATGCTGCTATAAAGCCTTTGTCAGATACTTCTAAATTTTCTTTCATATTTATGTTATATATATATATATGTATATATATATATATGAGAGAGAGAGAGAGAGAGAGAGAGAGAGAGAGAGAGAGTTCAGTTTGAGATCTTCTGTTTTATATGAAATGTGATTTCCATTTGAAACTTCGACACTTTCACATTATGTTAGGAGACTGATTCTTACTTAAACCTGTTTCAGATGGTCTTCTTTTCAACTACAAGAGAAAGGCAACACTGCCTCATCACCACCACATAGACATAGATGTCTGGGTTCCATATCAGCTTCCCTTGTTATCTGAGGGAAGACCTCATTATTGCTGAATGGGAACCCTTGCTTTCAATGTAGTCATCACTCACACTGCACTGGAGGAGGCCTTGTTACTGAAGGATGATTGTGAAAGTTCAGAATTGCCACTAGATCTCTTCTGAACCACTTCAGAGGGGAATGCCTGGGAATCTAGGTTCCCCGGGTAATCTCCACTAACATCCTAAGGTAGAAGGCCTTATTTTCTGCAGGTGAGGATGAAAAGCCTGGCTCTCTAATTGGCCTTTTCTGACTCCTCCTTGGCATGGTATTGGGTAGTGGTATCTCACTAGCTTCATGAGGGGTAAAATCTGAATTCTCCATTCAGCTTTTATAGCATGGATAGGGGTGGGCCCCCAGTTTTCCCCCAGTTTCTGTGTTTAGTAAGCAAAAGTTTCCTACCATGCTCTACTTTACCTTGCCTGCACCTTTGACCAGAGAGAGCAGGGTTTTTTTTTTTTTTTTTTATTGGAGCTTTGCTTATGACTCTTGGAATTTTGGTTAACTAACTTCTTGTGATCAAACTTTGGATATAAGAAAAACAAAACAAAACAAACCCACTCAAAACCAAAAACCAAAAAATTCAGAGAATTTGACTCCATGCTTCATCCAGTTGCTTGGATCACAAGATGCATGGATAGTCTAATCAGCATTCTTTCTTCCCTGTAACTTTCAGATCTTTCTGTGTTTGTTTGACATATAGACAAGAAATTTTAGTTGTCCTTAAAATTTTAGTTGTCCTTAAAATGAGTCTAACTTTAGTTGTAAAGGAGAAATAGAGAAAATTATGACTGCTTCATCTTTCTGGAAATGAAATTATTTTATCTCTTTTAATTCAGAGAAGAATCTTGCTGGGGTGGAAAAAGGAAATATTCAAAATTGAATAGGGCATGGACAAAAGGTCACAGGAGCAGCTTGGATGAGATTCTATGGAGAAAGTTGGGACAATGAAGAGACTACCAAAAACAAAAATGATGACTGTAATTAATGGATGCATAATAAAATATATTTCTCTGTGTGACCATTTCTGAACTCTACATTCACAAGATAGAATGGCATACTCACACACAAGTCAAGATGCATTTGACATTATTGGAGATGACTATCGCACTGATTCCTTTCTTTGAAAAATTGATACTTAAAAGTGAATAAATGAGTGCTAAGCTGCTTTTCCAATGCAGCTTTTTATAGGTGAACAAAATGGCCCATTTCTTAAGCAAAAGCTCATTATACACATATATAGGAATTATTGAGCTTGATCATGATCATTTTATATATTCTAATGTGATAATAAATTTGAGCAATCATCACTGAAAAATGACATAGTCATTATTTGAATTTGTCATAAAATGAAATATTCACATTGTGTGAGGTTATCTTTGTACAGATCACTGGCTAGTCCTGAGGGATGCAAAGCAACATCAATGGAGATATCTGCCAGTGGGTGGTTCAACCAGAGACTAATCTCAGCATCTCTCTTAGTGGCCTCCTGACACTTATAGGCCCCCCAATGTGATGCAAATTCAGTACTTGACACCTCCTGTGAAGATATCTTTCTAAAGTATATAACCCTGATCTAGTCAAGGCTTACATTTATCTTTCAGTTTATAATATATAGATAAAAGGTTGGAGAACAAGGTAAATGACTTCAGGATACAATCAGAAAATCCAGAGATAGGTAGTATTGCAGCACAACTAGGTGGTCTTTTCCGCAAGTCCATATCTTGGGTGAGAGGACAGTGAACCTGTGTGAACCTCATTATAGCTCAGCTAGAGGCCTTCCAGTGGTTTTTAAGTACTCAATTTGAACAGAGTAATATATCCTCAGGGATACAAGAACCAATGATAAATGACATTCAATGTTCATTAATAATCATTTTATGCAGCACTGATTTGTATAAAGAAGAAAGGTGAAATCGTGAAAGAGTCAAAAGCTCACTTCAGAGTCTAAAATGAACATAATTGGATAAAGCACACAAAAAAATTTCAAAGGGATTCTTTAGTACCCTTTTCTTGCCTATCCCAGATACAATGCTCCTGATAGATAAATTATCAGCAGATGCTGATTCCAAACAACTTCAGTGTTGTCATTCACTATTTCACAGGTAATTGTATTTAGTGCTAAAGGATGGAAATGTTAAGATACAGACAATCATGATTGGATTTCAGCTTTGCCAGTTCTTAACTGGAACCTTTGGTGATTGACTAAATCTCCCTGTGTCCCAACTCTTCATGTTTAAAACAGAGTTAAGAATATTACCTATATCATAGGGTATTTTGAGAATTGATATATGTAGAGCAGTTAGAAATTCCTTTTACATACCATGGCAATTTTAGTTAATATTATATTTACAAATACCACACTTATGCCGGGCGCGGTGGCGCACGCCTGTAATCCCAGCACTTTGGGAGGCTGAGACAGAAGGATCGCGAGTTCAAAGCCAGCCTCAGCAATGGCGAGGCACTTAGCAACTCAGTGAGACCCTGTCTCTAATAAAATACAAAATAGGGCTGGGGGTGTGGCCTAGTGGTCGAGTATCCCTGAGTTCAATCCCCAGTACCACACAAAAAAAAAAAAAAAAAAAAAAAAAAAAAAAAAAAAAAAAAAAAAAAAAAAAACCACACTTGAGTGAAGCCAGGTGGGGTCTATCTCAAGTGCATCCTATGCTTTTACATTCCAGACCTCCTTCTATTTAAAATTACGTGGGATTACCCTATTATTGATGTTCAGCAGGTCCTTTACAGTTCAGCTCAAATGTTGCTCCCTCTTTGAAGACATTTCTATGACCTTCCTCTGGAAAGTGATATTATTTATTTTCACGGATAAAGATTTGTCACTATCTCCTTTATGACATACCTGCAGTTTATTTTACATTGTAGTAATTGTTTCACTTAGCATGCCTTGTGTGCCAGAAGTAATTTGAGTAATTTAATTTATAATTAATTAAATTTTTCCAACATCTCCATGAAATTTCTTATTCATACTTATCTCTTTGTAGTTAGGGAAGCTGTGATTACAAAGATGCCCACAGTCATTGCTCAGAAGGGATAAACTGGGGATTTGAACCCAGTCTGTCCTGGCTCTGGCTCTTAAGGTCAGAACACTACATTGTACTGGAATCTTGGAGGCACTACCAGTGGAAAGATTAGAACTCTCTCAACTCCACTTCCATTTATTTGAAGCAACACACAAGCAAACACTGATGTAGGACATCGAGGAAACAGTTGGAGCACTTCAAAGCCTCAATGTCCCCTTTATCTTGGGGGGCCTACTTAACCAGACTACCTCCCAGGATGCCACACACAAAGAAGGTAGTCAGAAAGCATCAGTATTGTGACAGTTCCACCCCCTACCCAACATATTTCCCTTTCTCTGTCTCCTTTGTAGAAAAAGTCTACACTGAAATTGTGTTGGAGACACCTTGTTAGGAAGGCCTTTTTTGAACACGAGTCTGTCATTATGTAGCAAATGTGAACACAAAGTAAAGTCCTGAACTACTTGGGTCCTGAAATGCAAAGCTGAACTCACTTGTCTACAGAGCTAGAGTCAAAATTCTGAGATGAAAACATTCCTTGCAGAATTAGATCCCAGAGGACACTACTGAATAATGCAGCTGAATTTTATTGATGCATAAATATTGGTTGTTACTTTCTGCTTGCTTCTAAGTGATGGATTCAGCATTTGGCATTATGTTTGTTTTGTTTGCTGAGTAACTTCATCAATTGCTTTTCATTTGTTAGAAAGTTCTACAATCGAAACTCAGATGACAGGTAGATAAAATGAATTCTTCGCATAGATTTTTAAGGTCTAATTAGATGGATACTTTCAAATGCTAGAATCCAAGGACGCTGACCTTTATTATTGAGAAGGTAAATCAATTTTATAGGAAACATTATCTGGGTCTTTGATAAATTATGGGCTATTCTAACTTGACAACTATACACATTAGTAAACTGAAAAAAAGTTTCATTTACTAAAAAACTATAAGTTATCTGATCACCTCTGAATATTTCTATAAATGCTATGTTAAAAATTTTTATCAGAGCTTAAATCCCTGGTTTTTTTAAATGCATGTGTATAATTGTTTGGATAATAAAATCCCACTGAGGGGGATAGTCATATTGGTGAATACTGTTCACCTGGGAAAACATAATTGCAATCTGAGTGGTGATTTAGTGATCTTTAGACAATAACTTGGTACTGAGTGTTTCTAATAATTAACTTCTCTCTGACTGGCTTCCATTCTGGTACAATGAGCAGTTTGGCTAGTAAATTACTTTTTCATGTATAATCATTCCTTGGTATCCACTGGGGATTGGTTACAGGACCTGTGCAAAGTCCTGGAATCCTGCAGGGCATCAATGTCATCTATGTTGCTGCTGTTCACTGATGACTCTCCAGTGTTCATGACAGTGCCTGGCCATCATATGAGCTTGGACCATATTTTGTTTGGAATCAGTTATCCATGAGACCCTTATAGGTGGTGTCGCATAGTGGGTAGAGTCTATGTCCTGGACTATTTGCATTGGAATGCTAGTTGGTTGCCTTGTGATCTCCATGGCCTTGGACATTTAACTCAGGAATCATCTGTTAATAGGGACAGTGATAGTGTAATGGCATGGAGACATTGTGAATATTAAATTTATTAATATGAGAGAGAGAGTTTGGAAAATTAGCAGGTTCTTAGGAAATTAATCTCACAATAAATAATGGCTAAGACAATAGTTTCTATAGTTTTTTTTATATATTTTAAAGTAACTTCTGTTTATTATATATTTAAGTCCTTGTAGCAATTCTGAGTCAGGAATGCCTTTTAAAGATGAACCCACTGAGGAATGGGGGTTGAGAGTTATATCACTGCTATGCATCAAACTGGGGTCATTTCCAATCCCTCATCTAGTGGTATTTCAAGCTAAAGAAAAATCCTCTTTGAAATGATACTTTTGCCTCCAGTTACTTTCTGACCATCTTATTCCTCTTGGGTAATTGTCATTTTCCTTTGACTGCCTTTGGAGTTCTGAATTACCTAACTTTCTGGATTTTTATATCCACATTAAATTTCATCTTAATATATAGTGCCTCAACTGGTTTTGATGAGACTAAGGATGAGATAAGTAGGATGATGGGGTGATGGAAATATTCAGGTGGCCTTTTATGTGCCCATTACTGCCCTCAGTTCTTTTCCACTTAGCAATTCCTCAAAACAGTTTTGTAAGAAAGAGAACTTAAATTCTCAGTTTACAGATAACTGAGGCATAGAGATTTCAGCAAGATTTATAGCCAGCAGAACTCCAGAGAGCTTAGCCCTAGAATTACCCCTCTGCTTCTTTTTTTTTTCTTTTTTTATTTATAATAGTAGTATGTATTACAATTCATAATGCACATATATAGCATCTTTTTACATACAACTGTTTGTATACAAAGTATATAAGTACCACTCAGATCTTCAATCATGCATTTAGGATAATGATATCACTGTCATTCAACCACCATTATGTTCCATTCTTGCCCAGTTCACTGTGTCCCAAGTTTTATCAGAGCTTAAATCCCTGTTTTATTAATGCATGTGTATAAATTGTTTGAATAATGAAATCCCACTGAGGGGGATAGTTATATTGGTGAATACTGTTCACCTGGGAAAACATAATTGCAATCAAGACCCATCCTAATCCCTGGCCCTCTCTTTAAGAGAAACCTATTGTGGTCTCATTATGGGAAGGTTCTTGTTTTGGTTATTGCTATTCTGATAACTTCATCTGTGCTGAGATGTCACTGGATGAAATATGCTAGTATATGATCATCTCAGAAAATGGTTTTCCATTTATCAGAAAAGCTGCGTTTGTGTGTGTGTGTGGGGGGGGGGTGAGGGAGGGGCAGCTCTCAGGCCTGAGAGATTGTATCTATCCAGAGAAGGACGTTTATTCTGTCTATGTCCTCAAGATGCCTTTCACTTAAAAGAGCAAGTCAAGGTAAATCAAATAGAGCAGATGACTTAAGTTTTGACTTATTACAAGAAATGCTGTATTCAAGGATCCCAAGGAGACTAATATGCATCACCATTATGAATTCTGAATTACAGTGCAACATTCCAATCTTTGTACGAATTCTGGGACAAAGTAGAATGAAAATAAAGTCTTCTGAATAAACTGTACAAAACATGTAATCTCAAATAATGATTACTCCAAAGACATGCCACCTTCTGTGAAAATGTAATGTTTGACCTTTTCTTCCCCAAATTTCAAATGCATGAACTCTTTGAACTTAAAGAAACTTGAAATGTACAAGAGGTTTTAGCTGAATGAATAACCTTGGACCATGAGCTCAAATGTATTGATTTACACTGCACTTTAGTTTTCAAATGTATTTAGGCCTCTGGTTTCGTTTGAGGCACTCCTGAGACTTCTCAATCTGTTCTCTTCTAATGGTTTTGGTTCTGCTTTTCCTCTAGTGAATATTCTAGTCCATCTGGATGCCAGGCTAAAGAAATGCACCCCTGCAGTGCTTTCCACGGGAGTGTCTGGCCTTTGATTGCTTCCTCCCTGGAGGGTTGCAGAATTTCAGGGCACTTATGGAGGATGAATTTCATATCCTGAGAGGAAGGTGGAAGAGAGGGTAGATAGAAATAATGATGGGTTTCTATGGCATCCACACATAATGAGGAAGGGAGAGTCAAAGCATTTCTTGTGCCACATTAAACTAGAAAGATAAAACTAAAATTAAAAATAAAATCTCGCTTAGATGCTAGAGATTTGGACAGAATGCAAAGGAAAACGTTTTTCTGTTTCCTATTCCCTTGGTGTGCTCTTCTCGGTATAGAAATTTTACCTGATTCTAGCATGAAAATGGAGTAATGAGTGGAACTGGTGAAGGGCCTGTAGTTGCTCAGCATTAAGCCAGCTGAGGGGGTTTATATTAAATCATCTCTCTCAAGGCCATCCTCTGGATTCTTGAGCAATCTTTGGGTCTGTCTATGGAGCACACCATTTATTACAGCCTCCTCTGCTTTCATGTCTGCCTACTAAAGGAGACATTACCAGGACATGCATTTTCATGCTCAGTATTACTTGATGTAGGAAACCAATTTGCTTCCTTCCTTCAGAGCTTTGGCTTTGAATAAAATATATTTCCCTCAGTCCTTTTCAACCCCATGCTCTTTCCACTTATCAGCCTTCTCTGTGCTTTGGTGCTTTCTACGAGGTTGCATTGCCTCACTATGAAGTCCTTCATTGTATAGCAGTACACAGACCCTTGGGGTCCTTTGTCACAACTCTTTCCTGTCAAAAATTCTTGGCATCTCTCACATCTTATATTTCTAAGCAGGTGAAATCTGTTTCATTTGAATTTGTTGTTTTACTATTGCTCACCCTCCCCTTCAGGTTCATTTTAATCCACTTGATCAAATCTCTATATTTTGGGGAGATGCCTGCCCATGAGAGGCAATTTATTTCTGTATCTGAAGCATCAGTCAGAACAACAGACTTTTTAACACCACCATCTGAAAACCCTGTTTATTTCCCATTTCCTCCTTTCTCATCTGGATTGTGGAACCTTTTTGGAAACAAAGAAAAATGGATATGTTGTCTTTGTCTGTCAGTCCTTCATTCTCTCAATATCTTTTTTCCCTTGACATGCTTGCCAGGAATCATCATATCTCTACCTGGCTCATGGGGCATTGTAATCTGGGTCTTAGACACGACATAGAAACTTCTGGGAAGAGCTAGACATGTAGTCTGACAGAATTACTCATTCTACAAGCACATCAGTGAAAGCTTGATATGGAGAACATGCCTTATACTGTGTCACAAATGGCATGTGTGCATGTGTGTGTTGCATATATGTTGTGGTATACTATGTATGTTTGGTGTATGATGTGTGCTTTGTGTCATGTATTATATGTATGTGTATTGTATATTATACGTGTTGTATTTGCATTGTGTTGTATGTTGTATGTGTTGTGTTTATATATACGGTATGTAGTATGCAGTGTGTGTGTTGTGTATTATATCTGCGGTGTGTGCTATATGTATGTGTTGTTTGTATTTTGTGTGTGTGGTATATTTACAGATTCAGATGATGTAGACATCAGGTGAAGCTGATATTCTTCAGGCACAAAAATCAGTCAAGCCGAGAGGTACTTAACGATAACAATGGCTGGCGTTGAGTGAGGACTCAAAGACCAGGTACTGAGTTAGAATTTGCAGGAAGGTTATGCATCAAGCATGTCTGATGGGAGCTCCCATAATACCATGCAGTGGCTGAGGAAATTGAAAGTGTTAAAGCTATAAAGAGGAGACTATGTAGTAAGTAACATAGCCATGGCTTTTAGCTAGATTCCTTTGACTCTAAAGAGAGCATTCTTTCGATTATGACATACTACTCAAATTGGTCAAGGGCATCTCCCTATTAGCTTAGAATCCAGGGTAGCCAGATGTTAAAGGGAAGAAAGGGTGGTGCCTTTAGTTCCTGCTCTGCCTTCATGCTGGTGTGAGAGGTCACTTCATTGAGGTCCATTCAGACATACACTCCATCCTGATATCATGTCTCAGATTCAAAAAGGGGAAAAAATAAATGCAAGGAAGAGATAGCCTTGCCCCTTTCTTAAAATATTCTTAGTACAAATAGAGATAGTAAAGGTTATCACAATAATACAAGATTATAGATTTTGATATTTGACAAATACTTATCAAGTACTTGTTATCTGTATCACTATAAGGAGCTTAAAAAATCATTATTGTACTTAAATCCTGAAACTAAATTTATATGAAAGTTAATGCCATTTCTTGATTTTTTTTTCAAATTATATCTCAGAGAAGTTAAATAAATACCCTTCAATATTATATGGCAGAACTGGGCTTAAAAAACATGATTTCCTGAGTTTTTTTCCCCTGCTACCCTACTTTTCTTCAATGATAGAAATAATGGTACCAAATAAAAGGAACAAAAAGAAAATTACCTGGAAAAATTACAGTTTCTTTCGAAGTTCTATTTCTGTTTCTGTTTCATCCTTAGAGTAACAGCTTTAGAAGAAGAATGGCTATAATAAGGTACATTTAGACTATGTGTTCTAGAAACCATGCATATTGTAATGATATTAATATACCAATAATACTAGGAAATGGGGGATCTTTTTGCGTGGGATGGATAGCATCTTGAAGTCCTAACTGAAAATAAATATGCTTTGTGTTCAATATTCAGAAGACTGAGATGCAACACCATTTCTCATATTAAAGCAAAAACAGACAATTAGAAATGCTTACTTGGAATGTAATGATTTCTTCTTTTGTGCTGGCCCTGCCACAGCTGTGCCCATTATTGCCACGTGTTCCATCTGCTATCATCCATTGCAGGAGTTTCTGGAGTAGAATGAGACATGCAGCCTTCTCTTGCATTTTAAAACAAGCATGGGCACTCTCCAGGGTCCTAGGAGTGAACACATTGAGGTTTTGTGGGACTCTATCCATGATGAACTGTCTGTGTTCTTTTTTTTCTTTTTTCTTTTTTTTTTTTTTTTAAACAGACCACAGTGGTGGTTAGCATTCTATTGCAGAATTCCCTCTCTAGCTAGTCTTTTGGGAGATAAAATTCCAGGAACCAAAGTCTATATGATCCCTTTTTCCCTTTCAAACTGAGCATCGCTGGGCCACTGCTGTGTTTACTGAGACAGTTAAATGATATTTGGCGGGTAAGAAGCTGGCAAATACAAAGGAAAGAAAATCTCCCTTATTCACCTTAAGGCCACCAGTGTTCCAAGCAATAATTAGTTTGATTATGGATTTTAAGTTTTCCATTCCAGACATTGCTTTGTCTCAAGACAGGAGGTCTCCCTTTTGTTTGGTGCCTACTTCCTTGGGGTTAGGGGTTGGAAGAAGTAGGTCAGAGTTCTCAGAGCTGTAAGAGGATCTGGGACTATATTGGTAGATTAATCTATAACATTTTAGCCCTCTACTTCAATTGGGTTTTAAATATATACACACATATATTCAGATGAAGAAAGAAAAAACTAGATGATTGAAATTATTTACATTTTTAAAAGTTTGAGATGAAAGTGATCTTGCTGACACTCTGGAGTTATTGTTGAATAGTTTTCTATCAATAGGAGAAATGCTAATGACGAATTTTGCTTTTACTTTTTTCCCATTGTGTCATTAAAAAAAAAAAAAGCTGTTCAAAGACATCAGATAAATAGGGATTACCAATATGCAATGCCTTTTTGACACATTTTCCCCAGGAAAATTCATTGTCCTTTGAGGAACTCAGATGTCAAAAGTAATAGAATTTGATGTGAATGATCATTCTATCACCCCACTTCTGCACTGCCAGCTTCTTCTGCATAAAATCCTTGTCCCATGCTTCATGCTTCTCTGTGTTCCCATAGTTCCTTGAACACTATAAGTCCTTAGCAAGTAGGCACTGGTTATTGGGTGCTTCCCACCTCAATGAATGTCCAAACAGATGCTAAAGTGATCTCTGCTTTGCCTACATAAGTGCACAATCTGAAGATTAATTTTAAAAAGTAGTCACATCATTAAATCATTTTTGAAGCACAGAGCCAAGAACTGGAGATGCCCATCATGCCAGTACTATCCCACAACTATCCCTAAATACTCCTTTGAGCAGCACAAGACGGAAAATCTCACTAGCTTCCAGCTGACTCGAGTATCTTATGCTGCAGATCTAGCCACACAGAAGGATGGACCCAGCATTCTCTTTGCCTATTCAAAATTCACTGGGAGAACTGATGTGCATTAACACATATATTTATGCCTTTTCCAATCAAGTATGGTGCAGGGAGAGGTTATTATGGAAAAAGAAAAGAAAAATCACATCTGCATGTAGATTAGGGAAAGGGGACATTTTAGAAAATAAGAACTTGCTGTCAACTAGGTAAACTTCCAGAGAATTTTCACCATAACCTATTGATGGACTGGATGGTTGTCTGATCAGAAACATCCTTGGGGGAGGGAAAACAATAAAATTTTATCTCAGGAGATTAAAGAAAAGGGGTATTAAGTAGGCCTTTGCTGTAGCCCACTGTGAGGTGGTAGGGTCTGTGCGAGATACCCCACCTTGTGGGCAGCAAGGTGAGTTAGGCTATATCTGAGGAAACTGCATGAGCTTAGGTGGCAGCAGAAAGTCCACTTGGTCTTAGCTGATATGCAGACAATTCTGTGGCCCAGCACAGAGGTCAATGCAGTTCCTAGACTGCATATTCTATTACGACAAGGCGACTAAACATAAGAGTTTGGAGAAAACCGTATGCAGAGTTATAGCAACGGGGCTAGCAGGGCATATTAGGAATGAGCGATTTCTTTACAAGGAACAGGAGCCCTGCATAGGGGAGGCTGTCAAAAGGTAGGTAACCTAGAGTTGGGGTGGGGTCAGATACTGGATTAAGGCAGGGAGATCTCTACTGCAAATGGAATCAACCTGGTTGACTTGATCCTGTTAAAAGAAGTAAAATTGTGAACCCTACCCCCTTGCAGAACAGGATCTCCTGAACATCTACAGGACAACAGATGTAGGAGTGGGATTCCACCATATAGAGGCCTGTGGTAGGCAATAATGGTTAAGGGACAGTGCTGGGAACTGAGGGTGGAGACTGAGGCTGATGGCTGGATGATGTCCATGCTGGAAGACATGAGAGGGAAGGGAGAGGTGGGGTGAGGTGGAGGTCTGATGGATAGGAGGGACAGTGGCCTGAAAGAAAGGGAAAAGGAACATATAAGGGGAGGGGATTATTTTTAAAAGTAGATGCTGCAGACAGATTTAAAACAGACGAAAAGGTGAGAAAAGGCCAATGGCTTGTGGAACCAGGAATTCATTAGCTATCTGTGTTTAAAATCCTGGGCCCATGTGTGTGTGCATGTGCGTGTGCACGCGCGCACACACACACACACACACACACACACACACACACTCACACACACAGAGGCATGTGTCTCATGCAAGTTCAGAGTCTTTATACACTCCTCTAATATCTCTAAACAAATGATGAAAATCACTCCAGAGACAATGCCAATGATCACAAAACCAGGAAGCAACTTACTCTTCTGGTTCATCTTGCTTTTATACCCTCGGAGGCCACAAACCTTTTGCACGATCTTATGACAACTTTGTTGAAGAATTTTTAAAATTATTTTTTATTAGAATTTTATAGTTATACACAGAACTTGGGTTCATCTTGATAAACTCATACATGCATGGGATTGGATTTCAGTTCATGATCACCCCCTGCCTTTATGTTGAAGAACTTTTAGAGGAAGTTGACTGATGAAGTATTTCTTGTATACCTCTCATCTTATTTTTAACTTTCCTAACCTAGAGGTTGTGATAGAAAACCCCTAACTTAAGAATTTCTTCTATTGCAAAAATTATCTTGTAAATCTTATCCTTGATTATTCTGGAAAGGAGCCATGCTGTAAAGCCTGAAGATAACAGAAAGAGGA
This sequence comes from Tamias sibiricus, assembly GCA_025594165.1. Taxonomy (NCBI): domain Eukaryota; kingdom Metazoa; phylum Chordata; class Mammalia; order Rodentia; family Sciuridae; genus Tamias; species Tamias sibiricus. Next base: position 39,397,627 of record CM046664.1, on the reverse strand, counting down.
TGAACATCGGAGGGAGATTCCAGAGAAGGGTCAAATTGATGAGGTAGAGAAAACGTGGGGATAAGCCTTAAAAAGTGGAAAAGTTTGGCTTTCACTGAAATTAAAAAAAAAAAAAGAATCAAGTGTAGCTGGGAATAAAAGAAAAGTATTTTTGCGTGTTTGTGCAAGTGTGTATGTGCGTGCATGAGCTGGGGAGAAGTGAGAAGATATTAATGTCTGGTATAATTGCATAAATCACTGAAAAAGGGCATCTCCTGTATGTGGATGAACTGCCGAAAGGACTTTCTTTTCTTTCAAGCAAATTATACAAAGTGAGGAAGTCCTGTACTGTCCCCTTGGCCAGTTTTCTTTGCTCATTGTGCATGCTCCTGTACTTAACAAACTTCCTGGAGAGCTCTTTTTTTTTTTTTTTTTTTTGACATTAAAAGTGTCAATCTCCTATTGAGAGTAAAGGATAGAAAGAGATTCAAGGAAGATCATGAGTCAAAGAGGGCAATGAAACCTTATTAGGAAGATGCAAATGGAATTCTAGCTACATCTGAATTTGAAACAAAAGGATATCTTATGGCACTTATAGATTGCGTTGCATCTCTCTATGGCTAGGAAATTGAGAAACTGGTGAAAAAAAAAGTAGATAATTTAATGATTGAAAATGAAGGCATGTTGAAAAAGAGACAAATGCAAAGGAAATTAAAGGTGATCACCAAAGGATGGTTTGTGTGATGATTGAAGATGTTAATTAAAAGATGAAGTCAAGAGTGTTGTGGCTCAACTGCTAACATTGCAGAGCCCAGGCATTAGAAGGAGTAATGGACCCACAGAGTCACTGAGGTGGAAGTGAGGAGGGGAGCATGCTGGAAGTGTAGGGTTTGGATTTCAGGTGTGGATCGCTGGTGGGTGATAACTAACTATGGATCATAGCATCTTTGAAGGGTGATGATCCCTGAGTTTGAGGGCCCCTGAAATTGACAATCTTAAGGAATCATGACCAAATGAATTGGATGGCAACTTGGCAGAGACATTGAAATCTTCTAGGTTAATTGTAGGAGTGAAGCAAAGAGGTGACTGTGAACTTGAATCCATGTCCCTCCATGAATGGAGTTGTGAGGAGTGAGGGGTGGTCAAGGAATCAGTATCTATATATTCTTACATTAGGAGATTCGGGAAAGGAGAAAAGTATATCACACAAATACAAGTGAGCCAGGAAAATACACACCTCTTCAGTTGCCATTATTGACTCAAATGTCCATGAGGGAAGAGCTCCCTCTGCTTTAAGTAATCCTTTTCTCCAGGGGGAAAGACCTTGCTCAGTCAAGTTGAGGGAAAGAGAGTGCATTTGAAGAAACTGTGACCATTTCCTAGGCTGGAAGCCTTCAGAACACATTGTTCTTCTGAAGAAATCTTCTCCTATCTGTCTCCCAGCAGAATAGCTGCCATTAAAAAAAATTTTTTTTTTTTTTTGGTTTCCTTCCCTTTGATTCAGTATATATTTTCAGGTTTCAAGAGTCACATTTGCTGCCTTGGAAGTTTCAGATTGTATCTAGGCCTGAAGTTGGTTTAGATAGCTACAGTAATAGGTGTCTGCCATGAGCCAGAAAATGTCCCACAGTTGACTGTGACATTTACACAGGGTTACAAATAAGACACCATCACTGGGAACAGCCACTTGGAGCCTCTGGGTACCAAAGCTGGGGGTTTGGGCATGGGTAAATGGTTGGAATTATTTGCTTTGACTGTGATACTCGAAGAATGGAGAAAAAAAATCTGTGTGGTACACTTTTAAGGTAGATTTAGAATTAATAATGGTGATCAGGATGCTTTATAAAAGGAAAAATCCAAAATGGAGAAAGAAGCTTGATATTTGCATAAATAGGTACAGCAATACAGCTACTGAATTTTCTGCTTCAAAAAAAATGGAATAAAATGCAGAGTTACAATTCATGAAAATTATAAATGACATTCAATATATGGAGTTCTACTGTGTTCCTTGTGGAAAATATGTGTGTGTAAATGTAAGGAAAGGTAATGGTTCTCTGGAAAATATGATCACTTTGGAAAAGGGAAGAAATTATGGTTAAACTGCTATCACTTTGCTGATGAAATATTTAGAGTGGCAAAAAGTGTTTAAAAGATGTGCTCATTTTGTACTTTTTTTATTTCTAAATCTAGCTTCTGAATATAACCATTTCAATTCAGACTTACCCAAAAGATATTTCTATGTTGTTTGAAAGACAGTGAAGAACAAATACAATATTGAACACAATATTGCAATGACAGAAATAAAACTAGCCCAGAATTTCCTAAAGATAGCACAAAACAATACTGTCTCTGCTGTTTTCTTCCACCCATCAGAGCTTGTACAAGCTGATTGTGTTAGCTATTGTCTGCAACAAGAAATAATTTTTAAAAAACTCTGAGATGCTCTTTCTCTACTAGTATATGCTCATCATAAAATGGCATTCAGAATAAAATTTATAAGGGGATTATAAAAACTGGAAATCGTAGCATTTATAAAATGAGGTACACAAACAAATGCTACAGGCATTTAGAGATATGAAATAAAATTTCAGCTTGTAGGGAATGTTTTTGGAAGTGAGAAGAAAGGGGGTTTTCCAGAGGATGTGCCATCTCAGTCTATCCCCAAATTAACACTCTTTGCTATCTATCATCTATCTATCTATCTATCATCTATCTTTCTATTTACTTATTTATTTGTTTATTTACTTATTTATTTATTTTTGCAGTGGGAGGCTTGACCCCATATGTTACGGAAGCACTTTATCACCATCTTACATCCACAGCCTTTTAATACATTTTAAATTTTGAGACAGGTATCACTAAGTTGCCTAGGCTGGCCTTAAACCTGTCATCTTCCTGTCCCCTGAGAAATTGGGATTATAGGTGAGCACCACTATACCAAGCTCTCAACTTAGTATTCTTGCAAGTATGTTATTTTCCCTAGAATGTAGGATCTATTTCTCTAAATCTTTTATATCCTACAGCAGTATTTTTTGAACAAGTGACAGTGAATCCACCCTGTGTCATGACATGTTATTCACCCGTGTCCACATGACCACCCACGGTATACATGCATAGATGTGTATCCAGGAGATGCACTCTGAGACTCACATTTTTCCCCAAGCTCTACTCTTCTACTCCATTGCCATCAATTTTAATTGCTAATCTCAGTTCACTGTGTTGGTATCACAATCTGCTAATGTATTGCCCTCATAGGTAGAATAATGACCTACTAAAGATGATTTTGTGAGGAACTTATGCGACTTGTGGGATTTGAAAATTACTTCTTCTTCCTTTACTTTTTTGAAGATTTTCTTTCCCTGTCATAATTAGTATTTTTTTCTTCTTTATCCACAGAATGAGAAATCCTTGTTGTTTCTGTGTCCTTGTGAAGAAGGGTTCATCAGCCATGTATGGACAGATTTCTCTTGCTGTCCCTAAGCATTTGGTTCTGGTGTGTGATTGGAAAAAAATGAGGTTTGACTATGTTTTGCTTTGTCTGAATATTAGGCCCAGACTGTTGTGTTCACAGCTCAAAAGAGTGAAATAATTTTCATTTTCCTTTCCAAAAATTCTGTGCCACATCTGATGACCTTTTCTCATGTTTGAAAAGACAAAAGAGATGGATGGGAATATCCTCATTTTCTTGCTCTGAATCTACCAACCCCACTCTATGAGTATCCACACCTTGTGCCTTCTGTCTTATTATCATGGCCAAAGTAGCATTTCTCCAGAGGCCAACTCCTGTATTCAGGCCTGGGATAAAACTCCTGAACTCAATGCCTGACTCTTTGAATATTTTGTATCTGTTGTTTTTCTCATTTCTTCTGCAGTCACACCTCAATTCCCCCAAGCAGGTTCCTCACCAGCTATCACCTTACGCCTTTGCTTCTCTCCTGGGAAATCTTCTTTAAGAGTTGCACATTTTTATTACATCACAGTTCCCTTTCTGGAAAAAATGAGGTTTGACTATTGACTATTGACTGACTACCACAGCTCCAGTAAACCTGCTGTTGATATGAATCCTAATGATGTCATGTTGCCGGACCTCATGCTTTTATCTGGTCCTCCATTTGAACTGTGCAGCATTTACACAGCCCACTGCATACTCTTTCTGGAAAAGCTCTCTTCTCAATCTGCCCAGTTTCCTCTGATCTCACTGGCTGCTGCTTCTTAATCTCCTTTGTTTGCTCAGCTCTTTCATACTTTATTATTCCCCAGAGATGTTTTCTGTCATTATGTAAATTAGTCTATTGTTGATCTCCACTTACTGCCATGTATGCTCTGTCAGGACAAGGATATTTCTCCTTTTTTGCTCCTGATGAACTCCAGCCTCTAGAACAGTATGTGAGTCCTAATATCTGTCCAATATTTTATTGAATGAATTTGTATTGGTTGTTACATGCTTTACAATTTTACAAATGATATTGTGAAATAGGTGCTATTCTATTTTCATTTATTTTAAAAGCATATTTCTCAGCCTTTAAGGCCATTAATATTTTTAATCTGTGATTTTTGTATTGGGCTATGGAATCATTATATTTGATTTACCTATTTTCTTATGGATGAGCATTTAAAGCAAATATTGAAGTCAAGAAAGTGTGACATCATAGACTTATGAATTCTTTTTGTGGGGCATACTCAGGACAGGGACTTATAAGTCCTCAGTCATATGAATACTTTATTCAGTAGTTACTACCAGATTGCTTTTCACAAGTGACGCCCATGATCATGTTCTTACCAAAGGTATCAAGATGCTCCCATAAAACTTATAATTATTCTTCTTGTTTACATCAAGCTGATCATTGTAGAGTTATAGTCTACATCTTATCTCATTTTTCTTTGAAATTGTCTGACTACCAGTGGATTTAAGCATCTTTCCTAACTGGCTAGCTTTCTGAGTTTTCCTTTTATTACTTGGCCTACTATCTGTCTTTGTACTTAGGTTTTCTGTATGTGTTTATATTTTCATAAATCTTTTATTTTGTCTAACTATCAATCTTTGTCAAAATTTTGCATTTCATGTATTCTTTCCTAATCCATCATCTTATATTTATATATCCTGGTTGAACAAATAGTTTATACACTAAGTTTAATACACTAAGTTCCAGTTAACTTCTTTACACTAAGTTCCAGTTAACTTCTTTACACTAAGTTCCAGTTAACTTCTTTAATCTTAATGGTTTGTGATATTTAATGTTGCTTGCAGAAAATTCCCTATATCTAGTTCACAAATATATTATGTTGCATTTTCATTTCTAAGTTTATTCTCTCACTTTTAAGTCTTTAATATTTCACCCCTTGTAATTAATGTATGATATAAATCCTGCTTTTCTTTTTTCATATAAGGTGACAGTTTCTCCAAGCCAGCCAGCATATACCTATAATCACAACTCAGGAGGCCAAGGCAGGAGGATCACAAGTTCAAAGTCAGCTTCAGCCACTTAGGGAGACCCTGACTCAAAATAAGAAAATAAAAAAAGGGCTGGGAATGTGGCTCGGTGGTAAAGTACCCCTTTTTTTCAATCCCTGATACCAAATACAAAAACAAATACAAAAAACCTTTTTGTTATATGTTTATTTATGTCATATTTATTACATATCAAGTTATGTCTGTTTTATGAGGTTTTATTTATGAACTTATGATTCTATTTTTAAAAAGCCAGTATTTCAATTGGCACAACAGTATTAGGGAGTTTTATTATTAACATTAACAATATTATTATAGTACCATGTATCTAAAATTCTTATGCAAGTTTCTCTTTTATTTTTTTGACACAAATTTAGCTATTCATGAATCTTTTATCTTTCATGTAAATTTTAAAATAATTTTATTAAATACCTGAGAAAAACTCCAAGGAATTTTAAAGTGATTTCATTAAATTATAATTTTATGGATTAATTTGGAGTTAAATAATGAATTTTTCTTTTTGCAATCTAATTAGGCTTGAAGACATTTCTTTGTGGAGTAGTCTACTTTCTGTGTGAAATTAGTTTTTCAATATGTAGTTTTTATTTGCTTTTGTGAATATAAAGGAATTTTCATATTTTAAAATATGAGCTAGCAAGTGCATACTCTCCTTACTTCCAGTAAGGTATTAAAGTCCTGATGTGTTTTTGTATTTGTTTTAAAAAATATATGAACAGTGAACATTTTATTTTAAAATTCTTTTCAAATCCTTACATGTTTTGCTGGACTTACTATATTACTCAGAACTTTAGTAGCTAGCAGATTTTCTTATTTTTTTCTCGTATTACAGGAAAACATCAAGACTTCTGGTTACAGGTCTGACATGTAAGGAACTTGGAAATCATTGCTTCTGTCCAAACAATAAGAAAAACTGAATGGAGTGCAAATCAACCACTCTTTGTAGATATGTCAGAGGACCAAGGCTAGCCCCCAATTTAAAGAGAGAGGCAGATACAAAGAATCAGGGCTTACTGACACAAGACACTGAGAGCAGAAATCATCACAGAAACAAATTCCAGAGTAAGAGAATGTCAATTGTTGCAGGCTAGGGGAAAAAAAGGTTAAAGTGAAAAACCTAAGGTCCTATAAACAGGGAAAGACACTGACACTTAGGAGTTTGGCCTTCAAAGCAGGTTCTCATAGTGGAGGTCAGAGAAAAATGTCCTTATACTTTTATGAGGGAGGGGAAAGGTAGCTATTTTGAAGTCCGCTCATAGCATTCTATTTTTCTTAATAAGACTTACATTCAGAGAAACTCTGTTACTGAAGTCTATCCTACTGGGGAAGGGAAATATCTATCTCCAGGATGCTCCAGTTTCAACTGAGGAAGAAACAAACAAACAAACAAACAAACAAACAAACAAACAGAATATCAAAAATAAAACCAAAGAACACTCATGAAAGTCACAACCCATGGGAGCACACTCATTAAAAGACTGAGTTACAGGACTATAAAATGCTGCGTCACCACCACACACTATACAACCACATAAATAGGCTCCTGTACAATAACAGAGGGGTACAACAGAAAGAACTGCATATGCCAGGTGCTATTTAGGATGTCTCCAGGGAGATCCAAAGACAACAGGAGAGACAAAGCAAGGACATCAGAGGGAACACTGATAGCTATGTAAGCAGCAAATGCAGTCTACTCTTGGCCAGATGAAATACCATGCCCCACTAATGGCCTTTAGAATCCAACTCTTTCAATCTAGTAAGTACATCATGTCCAGATTTCAGCAAAACGTTACAAGACCTAGTAAAAGACAGAAAAATAAAATGAAGAAGCAGAGTAAGTATAAGAACCCGCTATAGTTTAGATCTTCAACGAGTCTCAAGGCACACATATTAAAACCTTGTTCCCTAGAAGGGTACTAGTAAAAGGAGGTGGAGCCTTTAAGATCAGGGACCTCATAAAGATCTTAGGTCATGGAGAGTGTGCCCTGAAAGGGACTTGGGGACCCTGGCCCCTTTTTTGTTCTCTTTTTCACTTCCTGTACCTAAAGTGAGTGGCTTTGTCCAGCATGTCTCCCACCATGAACCTAAACATGATGGGTCCTCACCATCATGACCTGGGACCTCCAAAACTATGAAACAAAACAAATACCTCTTTTCTCTCCAAAACTAATTATCTTAGGGATTTGTGTAATGTCAGAAAGCTGATGACAGCTCCTGAAGTAATCATGAAAACGATTTCTGAATTATCACAGAGGACATTTAAAATAATGGTGACTACTAAGCTGAGGACCATAATGGAAAAAGTGAGCAAGAGGTGGCATTGGAAGCAGAAGATGTAAACTCTAAGAGAAAATGAAAAGGAAATGCGTGAAATAAAAATCACTGCCAAAGAAGTGAAGAATGGTTTAGAAGTGCTCATCAGTACACTGAATAAAGGAAAAAAATCAAGTTTTGAGAAATCTCAATAAAAATTCCAAAGTGGAAATGCAAGGAGAAAAAATAATAAAAGATATACAGAAGAGAGTATCCAGGAATTGTGGGACAATTATGAAAGGTATAGCATAGATGTAGTGGAAATAACAAAAGAAAAAAAAATGGAAGCAACAACATAAAATAAATCTGAAGCAATAATGATTTAAAATTTCCCCGAATATATGAGTGACACCAAAGCATAGTTATAAGAATCTCAGAGAGTAGCAAGTGAGATAAATAGAAAAAACAATCCACATTTAGGCATACCTTGTTCAAGCTGCAGAAAATGAAAGAGAAAAAATTTCGGAGAAGGCAGATGGAAAAAAAAAATATTACCTATAGAAGAGCAATATGAATTGAATCAACTTTACTTTTAGAAATTATGCAACTAAGAAGACAGGGAGTGAAATATTGAAAGTTTTGAAATGAATAATCCAACCAGGATGCTGTATCAAGCAAATTATCCTTCAAAACTGAATGAGCACAAGTTCTCATCCCTCTGGCTGTACATGATGCAAAGTCACACCAGTTGTGTAATCATAAATGTATATAGGGTAATAATGTCCATCTCATTCCACTGTCTTTCCCACCCTGCTTCCCCTCCCCTCACTTCCCTCTGCTCGATTCAAAGTTCCTTCATTCTTCCCTACTCTACCCCCCACTAGGATCAGCATCCACTTATCAGAGAAAACATTTGGCTTTTGTTTTTTTGGGGGGGTTAGCTTATTTTACTTAGCATGATATTCTCCAGCTTCATCCATTTACCTGCAAATGCCATAATTTTATTCTTCTTTAAGGTTGAGTAGTATTCCATTGTATATATGAATGAGATGTTGTGCTCCCTTTGTATATAATGTGTCAAAATGCATTCTATTGTCATGTATAACTAATTAGAATACATTTAAATTTTTTTTTAAAAAAAACATGAATGAGTAATAAAAACCGTCTCAGCTACCCAATTTGTCACTAGTAAACATGGCTTGAAAGAAATATTAAAAGAAATTCTTCAGTAGGAAGGATAAAGATATGAACATCAGCTTAGTTATATGTAAAGAAACAAGGAATGTTAGAAAAAAAATAATAAAATAAAAACCCTTTGCTTTTCTCATTTGCAATTGATCTAATAATAATAGCTTGCTCAAAATAATAACAATAAAATTGGTGATTATCACTTATGGATAAGGAAAATGAAGTAGAGTAATGTTATAAGATGTGGAGGCAGGAAATATTCTATCATAAGGTACATGCACCATCCAGGAAATTGAAAGTGTTATTTGTAAAAATATTTGGATTGTAGTATATGCATATAACAAATTTATGAGTGTAAGCTGCCTGTCATGGCCAGCCACAGCGCCGCGGGAGGAAAACTCGGAGGCAGAGTAAAGCTATTACTACTTTTACTTCTACTTTCTTAGAGCTTAGAGAGGGAAAGAAAGATTTTTAGAGAGAAAGATTAGAGAGAGCTTTTCTTCTTGTCTTCTTAGCTTAGAGAGAAAGAAAGAAAGATAGAGCTTAGCTTAGAGAAAGATTATTTTTTAGAGCTTCTTTCTTCTTTCCTCTTTCTTCCTCGGGAGCCTCGGCCTAACTCTGACCAGCTATTACTTCTTCTATCTGGTTTCTCTTCTGTAACCGCTCTGCCTACGTTCTGGCCGCTCTGATTCTTTTCTTCTCCGACCCGAACTCTTCTTCTGACCAACCGAGCGACTGCACGACTGACTGAATGAATTCTCCTTTCTCCTAACTCTGACCGCTTTCACCCGGTTATATACCTTTAGCTTTGCGGGTGCCTACAGGTGCGTCACATACATATCAGGTGGAACTTATGGCTTCCAGCTAGCCGCAATAGCCCTTCCTAATTGGGGCTCCTTCACATGAGCAACCATTAAAAAAAGTAAAAGTATCATTGATATCCAAACACAGGAAAAAAATGGAATCAGACAAAATGTGGAGTTATAGCCATAAAGCAAAAGAAGGCAGATAATAGTGGAACACAAAAAAGAAACAAAGACCAAGGGCAGAAAACCAGAAATAATAGCAAATATGCTACCTAATAGTCCAATTACATCAACAATTGCTTTAATAGCCAATAGTCTAAATACACAAATTGCAAGTCAGAGACATCAGAGTGAATTAAAAGTCATGTCTCCACTAAATGTTGTCTTCCAGTATCCCATTTCAATTCTAAAGACTTAGGTGGATCAAGAGTAAAAGGTTGGAAAAAGATATACCATAGTTAATTCTAATCAAAGGAGAGCAGGAATAACTATATTAATTCTAAGGTAAATTTATAGCAAAGAATATTATCTATAATACAGAGAGGCATTATGTCCTTGATTCCATAAGAAGATTTAACAATTCTTAATGTGCATGCACTTAACAACAACAGAACATCAAAAGATGTGAGGAATAAACTGAGAGAACTGCAAGGAGAAATAGATTAATGCACTACTATTGTTGCAGACTCCAGCATCCTTCTATTATTAATAGATCCAGAGGATCAGTAATGATACAGTTGAATTGAACAACACCATCAATCAACCAGATTTAATTGACATCTAGAGACTACTTCATTGAATAAGAGCGGAGTATACATTATTCTCAAGTTCACTTAGAACATTCACACAATTAGATTACATTCTGGGCTAAAAAATACCCCTTAACAGTTTAAAAACAATAGGAATATGAGGATTGTTCTTAGACTGCAATGGAATCAAAGTAGAAATCAGTAACAGAAATATAGATGGAAAATTGCCCAGTACTTGGCAATTAAAGGGTATGCTTCCAAATAACAAAAGAATTAATGAATAAATAACAGGATAAATTTTAAAAATATTTTGAAATAGATGAAAATTAAAGTGCAACATTACAATTTGTAGGATGAAGTGAAATCGTCCTTTAAAGGAAAATTTATAGTTAGCATCATATATATATATATTTATTTATAGTTAGCATCATAAATATGTGTGTGTGTGTGTGTGTGTGTGTGTGTGTGTGTGAGAAAAGATCTAAATGAATAATCTGGGCTTCCATTTTAGTAACTACAAAAAGAAGAGCAAATTAAATTCAAACTAAGTACATACAAAGAAATAATAAAATTTAGAGCAGAAATTATTGTACTTGTAAAGAGTAAATCAATAAATAAAATCAATGAAAACAATGGAACCAGAATAAAAGTACTCAGAAACAAACCCACAAAAATACAGTCAACTTAACTTAGAAGAGCAAAGCCAATTCTACAGAGTGGATAATCTTGCCATGGAAAAAATTGATACCCACAGCAAAAATGTAAATGAATTTAGAAAAAGACCTTATACTTTTGAAGGAAAGCAATCTCAAAATAGACCATGCACCCAATTTTAAAATGCTAAATTTATATAAATCTTCCAGAAAATAATGTGGAAGAAAATCTAGGAGACCATAGGCTTGGGATTCCTTTTTTTTTTTGGTACTGGGGATTGAATTCAGAGGCTCTTGACCACTGGGCCACATCCCCAGCCCTTTTTTGTATCTTATTAGAGACAGGGTCTCACTGAGTTGCTAAGTGCCTTGCCATTGCTGAGGCTGGGTTTTGAATTCGTGATCCTCCTGCCTTAGCCTCCCAAGTGCTGGGATTACAGGCATGCGCCACTGTGCCGGCGGGATTACATTTTAGATATAATATCAGAAACATTATTTGAGAAAGAAAAAGAAATCATAAATTGGACTTCAGTAAAATTAAAGCCTTTTGCTCTGAGATAGATAGTATTATAAGAATGGAAGATGATCTATATAGATCAAGAGAAAATATTTGCAAAACTATGTGTAATAAAAGATTGCTATTGAAAATATACAGAGATACTTAAAAGCCAACAATTAGAAAATAACAGCCTCGCTTTTAGAAATGTGGGCAAAAATTAAAAAAAAAAAACTTCACAAAAAGGATGTGTAGATGGCAAGTAAGTCTATGAGAACATGTTCACTGCTATTATAGAATTGCAAATTGATGTGGCTGTGTCCCTGTAGTATGCTGTTTTCAAGTCCTTTGGGTATATACAGAGGAGTGGAATAGCTGGGTCAAATGGTGGTTCCATTCCAAGTTTTCCAAGAAATCTCCATACTGCTTTCGAGATTCGCTGCACCAATTTGCAGTCCCACCAGCAATGTATGAGTGTGCCTTTCCCCACACATCAATGTTTATGGCAGCACAATTCACAATAGCTAAATTATGGAACCAATCCAGATGCCCTTCAGTAGATGAATGGATAGGGAAACTTTGGTATATATACACAATGGAACATCACTCAGCACTAAGGATAAAACCATGGCATTTGCGAGTAAATGGATGGAGTTGGAGAAAATAATGCTAAGTGAAGTTAGCCAATCTGTTAGAGAAAAAAGAGCAAAGTAAACCTAGGGCCTGGAATGCCATTTTAATAAAAGGGAAGTTTATTGGGGTGCCACGTGGAAGGGGGAGAAGAAGAGAGAACAGGGACTAACAAGAACAGGGACAGGTGCGAACAGAGAGAGATTTCAGTCCAGGGCAGGTGGTCAGAGAGCCCGAAAACTGGTGGTCAGAGAGCCCGCTGGAGTGAGTCTTTGCTCTATAGGCTGCTGGAGGTCAGGAGGCAGTGGCCAGGCACCTGGGAAAGGTAGTCTTTTCACAAAGTACCTTCGGAGGTGTGGCCTTCTACCTGGGAGGCACAGCCTCCCTGCCGGGATTCCAACACAATCCCCAAAAACGAAAGGCAAAAGGCCAAATGATTTCTTTGATATGAGGAGGCTGACTCATAATGGCGATGGGGGGCAGCATGGGAGGAATGAAGGAACTTTAAATAGATCAATGGGGAGGGAGGAGAAGGGAGGGGGCAAAGGGGTAGGAATGACAGTGCAATGAGTTAGATATCATTAGCCTAAGTACATGTATGAATGGTGAGAAAACACTTTGTGTAGAACCAGTGACTTGAAAAATTGTGTAGTGTGAAATGAATTGCATTCTGCAAGCATGTATAACAAATAAGAATAAATAAATAATTTAATTTCAAAAAAGAATTGCAAACTGAAAAAACTGAGATAGCACTCTGCACCTATTAGGATGGCTAAAATCCAAAATACTAACAGCAACAGCATCCAGGGTTGGTTAGATGTGGAACAGTAGAACTCTCTCATTCATTGGGGGGCAGGTAGGGGGAAGTAAAATTGTACAACCAGTTTGGAGGGTCATTTGGTGGTTTGTAACAAAACTAAACATATTCTTCCTATTGGGTCCAGCAGTTGTGCTCACTAAATGAGTAAATTTATTTCAACACAAAAACCTGCACACAAATAAATGCTCATAGCATCTTTGTTTAGAATATCACAACTTGGAAGCAATCATGATGTCTTTCAATAGGTGAATGAATAAACTGTGGTTTATCCTTACATGGGATATTATCCAGTGATAAAAAATAAATGAAGTGCTGCCTTAGTCAGCTTAGGCTGTCATGATGAAATATACCTAATTGACTTAAAAGACTTAAATTCATTGCTCACAGTTCTGGAAACTGGTAGTTTGATACCAAAGTACCGGTAGGGTCAATATTTGGATAGGACCTTTGCTTTGATTACAGAAAGCTACCTCTCCTTTTTTGCACACAGAGTCTTTCCTTGGTGTGTGTTCATAGGGAATGACATCTCTCTCTCTTCCTCTTCTCATAAGGTCACCAACTCCACCAGGAGGGTCCCACCATTATGACTTCACAGGATCCTAATAACCACCTAAACACCTCACCTTCAAATCCCATCACAGTGGGTTAAATTAGAACTTCAATGTAGGAATTACACTGGGGGTGGTCTTAAACATGCAGACCGTGGCAGGTCTCAAGCCACAAAAAGGCATTGAGGACACTTAATTGTATATAAATAAGTGGAAAAAAAAACTATTTAAAAATACAATACACTGTACAATTTCAACTATATTACATTCTGGAAAGTTATAACTAGGGAGACATTTAAAAGATCAGTAGTTGCCAGGGATTTGGGATGAGGGAAGGATGAATAATGGAGTTCAGGGAATTTTCAGAGCAGAGAAACTATTTTGCAAGATCATTATAAGCTGGCCAAATCCAAGGAATTTACTGCAGGTGATAATGTATCAGTATTGATCATCAATTGGAACAAAGGTACAACAATAATGGAGGATGTTATTAATTGGAAGGAGGCCAAGGGGGTAGGTACATGGGTGCTTTATACATTCTGGTTATGATTTTATAAGTCCAAAACTGATCTCAATACATAAAGAAAATTAGTCTTTAAAAAGGCAAGAAAAAATGAGTCATCTATTAATTCAAACTGATTTAAGAAACAGTAATCAGATGAAATGTCTACCCCTTTCCCTAGATCCTGCTTTGAACAGTCAATTTAAAACTTGTAAGAAAATAATATTTAAAAATAAAGGGAAATGAGTACAGCTTAACTTTTCCATTACATATGCTGTTTTAGGTTTTCATCTTTCATCAAACAAAATAAGTTCTGGTTCTTCCTTATGGTTCTGACTTTTAAGAAAATTAGTACATGTTATATTTTAAGAAAGGCTTTTTCTCCTCTGTATCTCTGTGTAGATACATTTGTATATATAATTTTTATTGTATAGGTAACTATGTGACATAGGAATGTATTGAAGTTTGATATCCAAAATATTTATAATTATAAATACATTTTCATAGTTTTTCATAAATATTTATATATTTATCATTATCCAGGTATTAATCATCAATATATTAATGAGAAACATAGTTATACTTTAAAATAATGCGTTTCATTCATTTAACTAACACCTTAATTAAACTTTTTGTATCTTTTACATGCAGCAATATTAATCAGTTTTCAAAATAATTTTAGTTTTTTAGGCCTTGAAATTTTTTATACCTTTGTTCTTATATATAATAATACATATTCTTGTATATATGAATGTATATATTTAAAATTTTATAATACGGATCATCAGTTAATTGAAACTTTTTTAAAGAAGTATCTTGGATCATCATTTTTAATTTATTTCAATTAGCTTAATCAAATTTAAATGTCTATCCAAGTTGCCTACGAAATCACCTATTTTTCTTGCTTTAAGTTGGCAATTTATTTTTTTCTCTGACTTTTATACATATTATTCAAGTTTAAAAAATACTGTTATAGAATGGCTTATCCAGACTTTTATCATTTTAATTCCTATTATGTCTGTATTTGTCATTTTCCTTATTCTAAATTTTAATTATTTTCTTAAATAATTATGAATATATCTTATTAATTTCTTAAATAATCAGTTTTTGCATATGCTAAATCTCACTTCTCAATTTTGTTCATCATTTCATGCATACTTCTTTTTAAATTTATCACTTCACTCTCCATATTCATTTAACTTTGCTATTGACCTTTATCAATTAATTGAATTTAAAAATTACTTCCACAGCTTTCATTTTTTCTAGTTTTCTGATAAATGACACTAGGTAGTGTTTTGGTTAAAATTTTTATGTGAAAAGTCTTGCAGTATTCCCTAATTCCTTCTTCTTTGTTGTCACTCTACCAATCACTGCTTGTCACCAGGAATAGTGCCAAGAAACAGAAATGGGATCTTCAAAAACGGGATTTTGACATTGGGTTGCCATTTGATCTCTTCTAATGATCTCCTTTATAGAGGAAAAGAGCACGTTGTATACCATTGTTGGCACCAAATCACTTATGATATTTACTTATTGCTGTCTGCTGTAGCATGTTTGTCAGAGAGAGATTTTGATATGCCATGTGGGAACTCCATTTGAGCATAATGATAACTATAAGACGAGGTTGTGATATTAATGCTAAGAGTTAACACACATAAATCATAAGTTCAGAAAATACCACCATCAGGGAACCTGAGACTAACTATCAGTACCCTAAAAATGTCTTATTTCTCTTAGCTGTAGAAAAAATATGCCTGAAAATCACATGCAACGTGTTGTTGTGCAAAAGTTAGTGACACATTGGATTGAGTACAGAATGACTTATTAGTTCTCCTCAATATAAGTGAAGGGAAATCACTGGGAAAGTAAGACTGGGTCAGGGTTTTGGAGTGTGGCATGATGAATCTGAGAGCTTTGAATGTTCAATAACTTCTGAGCTTCCTTCACCAGCAAAACTAGCCTCTGCTTCTAATGGAACTGCCCTTCTTTTGCTCAAAGACCTCATAAATACTTCCCTCTGCACCTATACCTTTGCAAGAAGATGCCTTTTGTCAAGGTGGGTTTATTCCTCACCATGTCTTCAGTCTTATGACCCCAACATGCTCAATGTATTAACTTTTCATTTCTGTGACCAAAAGATATGACAAGAGCAATCTAGAGAAGGAAAAATTTACTACTGCCCATGGTTTCAGAGATTTAGTCCATAATGGGCTGACTCCATAGCTCTGGGCCTAAGGTAGAATATCATGGTGGAAGGACATGGCAGAGGAAAGCTGTTCAGTTTCTGACAGCCAGGAAGCAGGGAGAGAGCTCCACTTGCCAGCCAAAATATACATCCCAGAGGCATGCCCAGTGACCTACCTCTTCCACCCATTAATCTATTCAATTTAAAAAAATTTTTTTTGGTACCAGGGATTGAACCCAGGGGCACCTAACCATGAAGCCACATACCCAGCCCTTTATTAAAATTTTTTTTACTTGCTCTTTTTAGTTATACATGACAGTACAATGTATTTTGTACATTGTACATTATACATACATGGAGTATAACTTCCCATTCTTGTGGTTGTACATGATGTGGAGTTACACTCATCATGTATTCATATATGAAGATAGGAAAGTTACATCCAATTCATTTTACTGTCTTCCCTATTTCTATCCCCCCTCCATACCCTTCTTTCCCCTTTGTCTAATTCAATGAATTTCTATACCACCCCCCATCCTGCCCCTTATTGTGTGTTAGCATCAGAAAAGAACATTTGGCTTTGTTTTTTCAGGATTGGTTTATTTCATTTGGCATGCTAGCCTCCATTTCCATTTACTGGCAAATGCCACAATTCCATTCTTCTTTATGGCTGAGTAATATTCCATTGTGTTTATGTACCACATTTTCTTTATCTATTCATCTGTTGAAGAGCACCTAGTTTGGTTTCATAGCTTAGCTATTGCAAATTGAGCTGCTATAAACATTGATGTGGCTGAGTCACTATAGTATGCTGATTTTAAGTCCTTTGGGTATGTGCTGAAGAGTAGGATAACTGGGTCAAATGGTGGTTTCATTCCAAGTTTTCTTCCAGCCTGTTTATATTTTTAACAATTGAGTCTCACTGAGTTGTTTAGGGCCTCAATAAATTGCTGAGGATGGCTTTGAACTCATGATACTCCTGCCTCAGTCTCCTGAGCTGCTGGGATTACAGGAGTGTGCCACCACACTGAACCTCATTCAATTTATTAGTCCATGAAATGGACTGATCCACTGATTAGGTTACAGCTGTCATAATCTCATCCTTTTTCTGAACATTGTTTCACACATGAACTTTCAGGGGGAACGCCCAATATACAAACCATAACAGCCAAGATACCATAATCTTACTTGGAAGGACAGAATATATATGTATTCACATAGCCACATAGAAACATATGTATGTTTATAGAAAAGACTGAGAATATGGGTAGAAAAGGTGCTTACCAATGGAAAATGCTCTATAGCATTGCACAACTATAGAGAATGTTGTGAGCCTCCCTGAGACAGTGGTCTTTTCAAATCTGCACATTGACTGCCTCATCATGGAATAGGCACTAATATGGGAGAAAAAGAGGAAATTCCCAGCACGTGTTCTCCAATCAAGGGTAGCATGAGTGAAAATAAGGCCACATCCATTCTAACTACAGGGATTTATGTCAACATAAGTTCCTAAATGTCACATGGTAGGTTCTTTTTATTCCATCCCTTTTCTAGTTTTCTTCTTTGGCTTGAGGGAATGTATCTTGGAGAAGTCTATGTATTATCTTTAACTTTATTGCTGGGTCTCCAACTGCATTTCCAGTTCCAAGTGCCATATTTTTACTGGAGCAAATCTACAAAGCCCCTGGCCCTTAATATGTAATGACAGAGTTAGAAAGTGCTTTATCTCTATGTTATTATTTAAGAACTAGCAACTAGTTGGTCTGGCAGGAACAGCAGTTTGCTTCCACAGGGTTATATCATTTCTAGTATTCTATCATAATCTAGTTAGTGGAAATCCAAGCCAATTTTCATCATGCTATTCCTTTGATAATGTTATTCTGCTGTATCTGGCAAAGAGATCAATGCTTACCTAATCTAAATAAGATATATGTATACCAGGGAGTGTGTAATAATCTGACAGAATTTTAAAAATATTTGTGCACAATAAAATTGTCATTTTTGTTTTTGGTGTATAGGTCTATACTTTTTAGCACATGGGTAAATTTGCAGAACTACACCAGAATCAGAATTTTAAAAATGTTTCACTACCCAAAAAAACAGTTCCTTCAGGGATTTTGTAATCAAGCCCTTCTCCAATCCCTACCCTCTGGCAACCACTATCTTACGTTCCTCTAACTTTGTCTTTTTAAAAATATCCCATAAACAGAATCACACAATTTGCAATCTTATTAGACTCCTTTCATTCTACAGAATGCCTTTGAGATGAATATTTGTGTATGCCAACATTTGGTTGAATTTTATTGATGAGCAGTGGTAATTGTATAGATATATCCTAGACATTTTTATCTATTCACAGGCTGAAGGACATTTCCATCTTTTATAGTTTTCATGGTATGAATATACATTGTATACAAACAGTGTTTTGTAAAAAGATGCTCTATGTGTTTATTATGAATTATAATGCATACTACTATTATAAATACAACAACTTTGAATAAAAATAAAACAATTAAGATAACATGAGCATTGTGCACAGGTTTTCAGTTTTCTGTCAACCAACCTTACTTTTTATTTCCCTATGGTAAACATACAACATTGTGTTTTGGGGTCTTGTGGTAAGTGTTCATTTCCATTCCACCAGCAATGTTATCCTGCATTCTCAGATTTTGTATCATTGATATTTTTATCTCAATTGTTGGGATATGTGTAGTGGTATTTGTGATTTTAACTGACATTTCCCCAGTGGCTGATGATATTGTGATGATATTGAGCAGCTTTACATTTTTATATTTACAATCTGTAAAACTTCTTTGATGAAGTGTCAGTTCAAATCTTTTGCTCTTTTAAAAATTAAATTGCCTATTTTCTTCCTGTTTAGTTTTGCAAGACCTTTATAAATTCACAGTGCCAATCTTTTTTAAAAATATGTGTTTTAGATATTTTCTCCCAGAAGATAGCTTAATGTTTCATTCCCCTAAGCATGTCTTTAGCAGAGCAAAAGTTTAATTTTGATAGAATCCTCTTTATCAGTGTTTTCTCTTTGGACTGTGATTTTGGTTTCATATATAAGAAAACTTAGCCTATTCCCATGGTATGAAGACATTCTCCTAGGTTTTCTTATAAAAATTTTATATCTTTCAATTTTACATTTATAATTAATATTTGAGCAGATATTTTGTTTCAGGTGCTAAGTTTAGGTGTATTTTTACAAATGAACATGTGTCTATCTTTTCAGCACAATTTATTGAACACACTATTTTCTCCACTGAATTGAATTTGCATCTTTGTCAAAAATCAATTGGCCAGGGCTGGGGTTGTAGCTAAGTGGTAGAGTGTTGCCTGGCCCATGTGAGGCACTGGGTTTGATCTTCAGCACCACATAAAAATAAATAAATAAAATAAAAATATTTTGTCCATCTACAACTAAAAATAAATAAATAAATAAATAAACCAGATCAATTGGCCATATTTGTGTGGCTTTTTTCTGAATTCTCTTTTGTTTTATTTACCCATCTTTTTCAACCTCTTTGCCAATGACATTGTAGCTTGATGATGGTAGGTTTACAATAAATTTCAACATTGGATAGGGTTTAGTTACAGCTTTTACCTCACTGTGACTAAGATACCTAACAAAACAACGTAGAGGAGGAAAAGTTTATTTCAACTCACTGTTTCAGAGGTTCAGTCCATAGTCGACCGACTTCATAGCTCTGGCCCAAGGTAAGGCAGAACATCATGGCAGAAGGGAATGAAGAGAGGAAAGCAGCCCAGGACATGACAAGCAGGAAGAGGAGAGAAAAAATACAAACCCTAAATGCAGACCCCCATGGACCTATTTCCTGTAGTCATATTCCCTGTCTTTAGTTCTTCCATATCAAAGGATTAATCCACTGCTCAGGTTACAACTCTCACAACGTGATCATTTCACTTTACCTTTTTGCATTTTCTCACACATGAGGTTTTAGAAGACTCCTTATATCTAGTCCATAACAAGTACTTTGATTGATCCATCTTTATTTTTATCCTTTCTTTCTTTTTTTTTAAAAAAATCTATCATTCAAAGTGTAATTTTTCAGGAGTTCCACCTACTCTACAGGTTCAATAACCATAATGTGACAAAAGCTGAACCCACAAAGGAGGAAACACAGTTTTACAATTATAAATATTCAAAAAGTTACACTAGAATTTATATATCAAATTTCTAAAAAATTCATTAATTAATTAATTTAATTTAATTTGGTATACATGCTTTTAGAGTGCAATTCCTTTCATATTACATATAAAGAGCACAGTTTTCAAAGTCGTTGGTTTTACACAAAGTATTTTCATACCATTTGAGTTTTTATGCACGCACTTAGTATATTGATGTCAAACTCCTTCTGCCATTGTTTCTATCCCCCCTTTTTTCTTTTTTTAAATCTTTTATTTATTTATTTATTTATTTATTTATTTAATAATAGTACTATGCATTATAATTTATAATAAACATATAGAGCATCTTTTTACAAAACACTGTTTGTATACAATGTATATTCATACCATTCAAATCTTCAATCATGCATTTAGGATAATGACATCCATCCTCCCCCCTTTTTTCTATTTAACATTCCTTCATTCCTCTCACCCACCCTCCCTTGCCACTATAATTCAGTATCATCATAGCAAAGGAATCAATCAACCTTTGGTTTTCTGGGATTGGCTGACTTCACTTAGCATTATTTTCTCCAACTCTATCCATTTACCTGCAAATGCCATGATTTTATTCTCTTTTAGAGCTGAGTAGTGTTCTATTGTGTATATATATCAAAGTTTCCCTATCCATTCATCTATTGATGGGCAATCAGGGTTGTTTCCACAATCTAGCTATTGTGAATTGTGCTGCTATGAACACTGATGTGGCTGTGTCCCTGTAGTATGCTATTTTTAAGTCCTTTGGATATAGACTGAGGAGTGGGATAGCTGGGTCAAACGGTGGTTCTATTCCAGGGTTTCCTAGGAATCTCCATACTGCTTTCCAAATTGGCTACACCAATTTGCAGCCCCACCAGCAATGTAAGAGTGTGCCCTTTTCCCCACATCCTTGCCAGCATTTATTGTTGTTTGTGTTTTTGATAGCTGCCATTCTGACTGGCATGAGATGAAATCTTAGAGTAGTTTTGATTTGCATGTCTCCAATTGCTAGAGATGTTGAACATTTTTTCATATATTTGTTGATTGATTGTATATCTTCTTCTGAGAAGTGTCTGTTCAGTTCCTTAGCCCATTTATTGATTTTTTTTTTTTTTTGGTGTAAAGGTTTTTGAGAGCTTTATATATCCTTGAAGTTAATGTTCTGTCTGATGTGCATGTGGTAAAGATTTGCACCCATTCTGTAAATTCTCTGTTCACCTCACTGATTGTTTCTTTTGCTGAGAAGATTTTAGTTTGAATCCATCCCATTTATTAATGTTTGGTTTTAGTTCTTGTGCTATAGGGGTCTTATTGAGGAAGTTGGGGCCTAATCCGACATGTTGGAGATTTGGGCCTACTTTTTTCTCTATTAGGTGCAAGGTCTCTGGTTTAATTCCTAGGTCCTTGATCCACTTGGAGTTGAGTTTTGTGCATAGAGAGAGATAGAGGTTTAATTTCCTTTTATTACACAAGGATTTCCAGTTTTACAACACCATTTGTTGAAGAGGCTGTCTTTTCTCCAATGTATGTTTTTGGCACCTTTGTCTAATTTAAGATAACTGTAGATGTGTGGGTTAGTGTCTGTGTCTTCTATTCTGTACCATTGGTCTACTGGTCTATTTTGGTGCCAATACCATGCTGTTTTAGTTACTATTGCTTTGTAATACAATTTAAGGTCTGGAATAGTAATGCTACCAGCTTCACTCTTCTTGTTAATAATTGCTTTGGTTATTCTGGGTCTCTTATTTTTCCAGATGAATTTCATGATTTCTTTTTCTATTTCTATGAGGAATGGCATTGGGATTTTGATTGGGATTGCATTGAAAATGTATAGTGCTTTTGGTAGAATAGTCATTTTGACAATATTAGTTCTACCTATCCATGAACAAGGTAAATCTTCCATCTTCTAAGATCTTCTTTAATTTCTTTCTTTAGTGTGCTGTAGTTTTCATTGTACAGGTCTTTCACTTCTTTTGTTTGGTTGATTCCCACGTATTTTATTTTATTTTATTTTATTTTTTTGATGTTATAGTAAATGGGGTTGATTTCCTAGTTTCTCTTTCTGAGGATTTGTTGCTGATGTACAGAAATGCCTTAGATTTATGGGTATTAATTTTATATCCAGCCACTTTGCTGAATTTATTTATCAGATCTAGAAGATTTCTGGTGGAGTTTTTTGGATCTTCTATGTATAGAATCATATTGTCTGCAAATAGTGATAGTTTGAGTTCTTCTTTTCCTATCCGTATCCCTTTTATTTCTTTCATCTGTCTAATTGCATTGGCTAGGGTTTCAAGAACTAATAGTGGCGAAAGAGGACATCCCTGCCTCGTTCCTGATTTTAGAGGGAATGCTTTCAGCTTTTCTCCATTTAGGATGGTGTTGGCCTGGGGCTTAGCATAGATGGCCTTTACAATGTTGAGGTATGTTCCTGTTATCCCTATTTTTTCTAGCGTTTTGAACATGAAGGTGTGCTGTATCTTGTCAAATGCTTTCTCTGTGTCAATTGAGATGATCATATGATATTTATCTTTGAGTCTATTGACGTGGTGAATAACATTTATTGATTTCCTTATGTTGAACCAAACTTGCATTCCTGGATGAACCCCACTTGATCGTGATATACTGTTTTTTTGATGTGTTTTTGTATTCGATTTGCCAGAATTTTATTTAGTATTTTTGCATCTATATTCATTAGTGATATTGGTCTGAAGTTTTCTTTCTTTGTCTCTGCCTGGTTTTGAAATCAGGGTGATATTGGCCTCATAGAATGAGACTGGAAGGGTTCCCTCTTTTTCTATTTCATGGAATAGTTTGAAAAGTATTGGTGCTAGTTCTTCTTTAAAGGTCTTATAGAGCTTGATTGTGTATCTATCTGGACCTGGGCTTTTCTTGGTTGGTAGGTTTTTGATGGCATCCTCTATTTCTTTGCTTGAAATTGATCTATTTAAGTTGTGTATGTCATCCTGATTTAGTTTGGTCATATTGTATATTTCTAGAAATTTGTCAATGTCTTCATTATTTTCTATTTTGTTGGAGTATAGATTTTCAAAATAATTTCTGATTATCTTCTGTATTTCTGTAGTTTCTGTTGTGATGTTTCCTTTTTCATCACATATATTGGTAATTTGGGTTTTTTCTCTCCTTTTCTTAGTTAGCATGGCTAATGGTTTCTCAATTTTATTTGTTTTTTCAAAGAACCAACTTTTGGTTCTGTTGATTTTTTCAATTGTGTTTTTTGTTTCAATTTCATTGATTTCGGCTCTGATTTTAATTATTTCCTGTCTTCTACTGCTTTTGGGGTTAATTTGTTCTTCTTTTTCTAGTGCTTTGAGGTGTAGTGTTAGTTCATTTATTTGTTGACTTTTTCTTCTTTGAAGGAATGAACTCCATGCAATGAATTTTCCTCTTAGTACTGCCTTCATAGTGTCCCAGAGATATCAATATGTTGTATCGGTGTTCTCATTTACCTCTAAGAATTTTTTAGTCTCTTTTTTGATGTCTTCTGCAACCCATTGTTCATTCAGTAGCATGTTATTTAGTCTCCAGGTATTGGAGTAGGATTTATTTCTTATTTTATCATTGATTTCTAGTTTCATTCCATTATGATCTGATAGTATGCAGGGTAGTATCTCTACTTTTCTACATTTGCTTAGAGTTGCTTTATGGCATAATATATGATCTATTTTAGAGAATGATCCACGTGCTGCTGAGAAGAAAGTGTACTGAGTAGTTGATGGATAATATACTCTATATATATCAGTTAAATCTAAGCTATTGATTGTATTATTGAGTTCTACAGTTTCTTTGTTTAGCTTTTGTTTGGAGGATCTATCCAGTGGTGAAAGCAGTGTGTTAAAGTCACCTAGAATTATTGTCTTGTGGTCTATTTGGTTCTTGAACTTGAGAAGGGTTTGTTTGATGAATGTGGATGCTCTGTTATTTGGGGGCATATATACTTATGACAGTTATTTCTTGTTGATGCATGATTCCCTTAAGTAGTATGAAATGTCCATATTTATACCTTTGGTTTGAAGTCTACTTTATTTGATATGAGGATGGAAATCCCTGCTTGCTTATGTAGTCCGTGTGAGTGGTATATTTTATCCCATCCTTCTACCTTCAGTCTGTGGGAGTCTTTTCCTATGAGATGTGTCTCTTGAAGGCAGCATATTGTTGGGTTTTTTTTTTTAAAAAAAATCCAATCTATCAGCCTATGTCTTTTAATTGGTGAGTTTAGGCGTTAACATTCAGGGTTATTATTGAGATATGATTTGTGTTACCAGTCATTTTTAATCTAATTTAATTTAATTTTATTTTTGGTATTTAGCTTGACTTGATTCCTCCTATGGTTAGTTTTCCTTTATTGTTGTTATTCCCTTTGAAGGTTTTCATTGTTGATGTTCAATTCCTCCTCATGGAATATTTTGCCAAGGATGTTCTGTAGTGCCGGCTTTCTTGTTGTAAATTCTTTTAGCTTTGTTTATCATGGAAGGTTTTCATTTCATCATCAAATCTAAAGCTTAATTTTGCTGGGCATAAGATTCTTGGTTGGCATCCTTTATCTTTTAGAGCCTGGTATATGTTGTTCCAGGCTCTCCTTGCTTTGAGGGTCTGGGTTGAAAATCTGCTGTGATGCAAATTGGTTTTCCTCTATAGGTTATCTGATTTTTCTCTCTTATGGCCTTTACAATTCTATCCTTATTTTGTATGCTAGCCATTTTCATTATAATATGCCTTGGTGTAGATCTGTTGTAATTTTGTACATTTGGCATCCTATTTGCTTCTTGTATTTGGTTTTGAAATTCATTCTTCTTGTTTGGGAAATTTTCTGATATTATTTCATTAGAGAGATTTTGCATTCCTTTGGATTGATTTTTTGCCCCTTCCTCAATTCCAATAAATCTTATATTTGATCTTTTGATGGTATCCCATAATTCTTGGATATTTTGTTCATGGTTTCTTACTGTCTTCACTGTGTGGTCAACTTTATTTTCAATATTATATATTTTGTCCTCATTGTCTGAGGTCCTATTTTCCAAGTGATCCAATCTATTGTTGATACTATCTATTGAGCTTTCTAAATGACCTATTGTTTCTTTCATTTCAAGTATTTCTGTTTGGTTTTTTCTCAGACTCTCTATGTCTTTCTTGAAGTAATCCTTTGCTACCTGTATTTGTTCTCTTATATCTTTGTTGGAGAGATCAATTTTTGCCTGTATCTGGTCACTTAGGTAATTTTTTAATCCTGAATCATTTTAATTATGTATATTTGTAATTCCTTTTCTGACATTTCACCTAATGTGCTTTGTATGGATTCTATTGCTGTAGTATCTTAGTTTGTTTGGGGCATTTTCCTCCCTTGTTTTATCATGATATCTGTGTGTTTTTCTCTCTTGCAGTGTAAGTTTGAGGTATTCCTGTTTCTGTCTTATTGTCTTATATCATCCCTACAGGTTACCTGATGCATAACTTTTAAGGAAAAGATCAATATTACAGCAGTCAAAGTACCCAACATATTGCCATATACCAGTTAGTTTCTATTTTTATATTTACAATTTTGACACTTTAACCATAAATGATGAGATCAATTCTCTTCTACCATTTAGTCAGTATTTTTGTGTGGTGGTTCACAGTATCTAATGGTAGAAGGGGGACTTATGGGTTGGCTAAAATGTTTGTGAGGTAGGATGTGAAAAGATAGACGTATTAGATTATTTGACTAGTGAGAGGGTAATCATGGGAATTAGGGTGTTAGTAGGAGAAACAAAATATAGGTATCCCCATGTAATATTCCCTGTTCCTGGGCCCAGGGCCTGTTCCCTGACCTGTAGGCAGAGGTGGTGAATACCTGTGACTCCTGAGTGGGTGGGCAGAGCTGGGAATGCACACAGGCGGGCTGAGCTGGAACACTTGGCAGGCAGAGCTGGAACGCTTGCAGGTGGGCCTAGCGGGAATGCTTGTGGGCCTGGTCTTGTTCCTTGCCTTCCCTAGCAGGAATGGTGTCTCCACGGTGGGTGGGCCAATATGGGAAAGCACACCAGAAGGCCTAGCTGGAACTCTTGCAGGCCGGGGCTTGTTCTCCTGCTGACCAGAGCCAGGATGGTGTCTCTGAGATGGGTGGGCCTATCTGGGAAAGCCCGGCAGGAGGGCCTACCTGGAACTCTTGCAGGCAGGGGCTTGTTACCCTGCTGACTCGAGCTGGGATGATGGCCTTTATCCTTTCTTAGTAATTTCTACCTATTATGAATTTGTTTACTTCTGTGTGTATGTGTGTGTGTGCGCATGTGCGTGCGTGCCAGAGATAAAACACAGGGCCTCCAGCATGCTAGGCAAGTGTTCTATCTCTGATCTACAACTCCAGCCCCAATTTATTTACTTGTCTTATTCCACGTAATTTGAAGTTTTCCTAATTCTTTGTATATGCTGAAAAATTTTGTTTGTGTTTTGGGCACTTAATTGGCTAGCTGCTAATTTAAACATATTTCAATTGGATTTATTTGACTTTCTCTTTTTACATTCTAAATAATATTAGGAAATAGGTCACAGTTAACATTTAAAATATTTATTTAGTTGCAGATGGACACAATATCTTTAGTTGCAGGTGGACACAATATATTTATTTTTTATTTATTTGTTTTTATGTGCTGGTGAGGATCAAACCCAGTGCCTCATACTTGCAAGGCAAGTTCTCTACCACTGAACTACAATCCCAGCTCCACAGTTACATTTTTAAAACTAGTTATTCTTGCATAAAAGTCTCTATAGTCATGAGAACAAAGGACACATTCTCTTTGAATTCTTTTGTGTCTACCTTATTTCTTTTCAAAGCATTTTATTATATTTTAGCTGAAAACATAATGAGTTAAATTTATGCCATCTGTTTGGCCATCTTTCACTTTGATGGAATTAAAGATATAATCATAAATACAGGTTTTCCTAGCAGGGAATTTATATCTATGTAATTTATTTTTTGTATTTGCTATAGGCAAGGTAGAAACTTGATTTCTGTTTCTAGTTCTATATTTAAATTGACTTTTATTTGTTGTTTTGAGGATGGTTGGACAAAGTTATCTTTGTACATAAGCTACCTATTGCCTTAGTGAGAAGTCCTGTTTATTGTATGGCCTCTTTCTTGGTGCAGCTATGCAACAATTTTCCCTGTGTAACTGTTTTTAGATATTTAATCCAAAATAGTGTAGGGTTTTGAATATTTTCCACTCTAAGTATATTATGACTTAATTTTACCATCAAGACTGTGTGATTTAGGAGGGATTTTGTACTAGAAAGAGCTAGTTTGTTGTGACAAGATACAATTACACAAAGGCTATTGTGTGTGTGTGTGTGTGTGTGTGTGTGTGTGTGTGTGTATAACCTGGCTCCTCTCTCACTCCTGAGTCTAAGCATAATTTGAGAATTCATTCTCTTACTTGAGTGCTGACTATCTCATTGATATCTAATATTCAGATTGGTAACCTGGCTAAGAGAATTGGTCATTTGTAGCTGCACAATTCACAATAGCTAGGTTGTGGAAACAACCTAGATGTCCCTCAGTAAATGAGTGGATTAAGAAAATGTGGTATATACGCACAATGGAATTTTACTCAGCAATAAAAGAAAACAAATTAATGGCATTTGCAGGTAAATGGATGAAGTTGGAAGACATAATGCTAAGTGAAGTTAGTCTCAAAAATCCAAGTACCAAATGTTCTCTCTTATATAAGGAGGCTATTTCAAAGTATTGTTGGATGGGGGTACGTAGGAGGATTAGAGGAACACTAGAATGGTCAAGGGAAGGGAGGGTAAGGGAGGGAGCAAGAGGGGAGGGAGGGGGAGAAAAAAAAAAAAAGGTGGTTGAATGAGACGGATATCATTTTCCTTAATGCATGATTGAAGACCTGAACTGTACGAATATACTTTGTATACAAACAGTTGTATGTAAAAAGATACTAAATATATGCACTATGAGTTGTACATATTAAAAATTATAAAAATAAAATTATATATATATAAAAAAAAGAGAGAGAATTGGTCATTGTGTATTTTTACCAGTCACCAAACCCACAACAGCCTATCCCCTCCCTGCCCCACGCTGATAACATAAACCTCTTTGTACACCTTGAAGCTGTGTGGAAAATCCTTGAATATCATATATTTTCTGGGTCTCAGTGGCCTTGTTTATCAGAAAGCAGACCCTGCTACTGGCAGTTTGCTAGACCACCTCCTGTGGCTGATGCCCTTTCTTCTCCAAATGACTGGCAGACTTCTGTCATTATGTTCACTCCCCTGCTCTCCAGGGGCAATCCCACCCCAGCAGGTGCATCCATTTCCAGGTTTCACACTGCTGGCTTCTCTTGTGATCCATTTCTGTGAACCCTGTGTAGCTAACTGGGTCATAAGTTCAAACTCAGCCTTTGTTCAGTAGAATGGCACTTTTCTAATTCTTGACTAATAATGTGTCAGTTTTGCTGGCTTTCTCAGGCTAACTTGGTAACCCATCACCCTGTTGTACTTAAGAAGCAGGTCCCCTATTTCTGCTTCCATTACTTGCTTTGAAAATGAGAGCACAAAGTGCATCCTTTTATATACAGGGCAGGTTTTCTTCTTGGATGCATTATCTTTACGTCCTTCATGGTGGAGATCATCTGTCAGGTTCCTGCTCACTCACTAAATCCTCTGAGTTTTCTTCTTCCTGAAATTTATCCTTTTCTGTTTGACATTTCATTGCCTCTGAAATCTGCAAAATAGGTGATTTCATGGTATAATCTTTTCCTACACCATTTGTAAAACTCTTAAAACCAGGCACAGCAGCAATGTATGAGGACCAGTTTGCTTTCATTTGTCACATTCTTGCAAGAAGCATTTATTAAAAATGTAAAAACTGTGTACTCTATGCTGCAATAGTGTGTAGTGAGGAGAGGATGATGGGGGCTATTGTTACAAAAATGAAAAATACAAAGTTTTTGTTTTCTATAAGAAAAAACAAGTGTGGACACAAATCATGATATTCACTGTAAAGCCGGGGCCTGAAGAGTGAATAATTGCATTTTGGAGATAGCCACAATCATTGATCATTTATCTGATTGTGTATGAAGGACTATGAAATACAACATCAATAAGACCCCGCTGTACCTGATGCTGTGTCTCCAGGATTTTTAGCTGGGGTTATCATGGACAAAGATGCAGAGGGAATTGTTACCAAGAAGGCTTCAAGAGTGGTGGTTGCTGCTCTGTCATCTGGAATGTAGACATTTTACACACAGGGTAAACAACGAGCAAATATGTGGAAGTGGGTGGGATCAAACATTAGTTCAACTGGAGCTGGCCTGGCCGTCAAGGTAGACACTATTCACACGTGGATCCTGAACACTAATATGGCTAACATGAATTGAGATGTACTGTGTGAGTAAAATACATATTAGATATCAACAGCAGAACAAAATCAACAATAAAGAGTAAGAAATGTGTCATTAATTTTTTAACATTGATAACATGTTGAAGTAATAATCCTTTGGATATGTTGGGTTAAATTAAAATTTTATTAAAACTTGTTTCACCTATTTCTTTTCACTTTTTTAATGAGGCTACTAGAAAATTAAAATTTATATATGCAGCTCACATTTTATTTTTATTGGGTGGTGCTGGCCTAGAGCATGAGGTAATTCTAGGAAGAGAGAAGTAAGTTAGAGTGAGTGCATCAGGGGCATTAAATACCTAAGTAATTCATATAATATTTGCCAGGTGGTGGGAATTCATTGATTTTTGAGTAGAGAAATAAAATAGAATATCAAGGGAAGATTAATCTAGTGGCAGGGACATATTTCAATTTCCAGTTCCTTATTCATGATAAAACATTGCTCCAAACCTTAATGATAATTCATTTTACAGCTTTCTAGTTGAAATTTTGCCAAAGGAAAAAATGATTTGTGTCACCACACTTATTTACTCATTTTCAGATAGATCCTAGGGTAGATTAATGTACCACATTTCCCCTTACAGAAACCTTGTTACCTTTCTCCAAATCATTTATGTTGATATAATTGCATAGTGAGTTCTTTCTGATAAATCTCACCCAATTGCAGAGAAGCAAAGTGATTCTCATTGCTTTATTGCTTGCAGCAGCTGTCCTGCAGAACTTCTTGCTGTATACAGTAGGTATACAAGAAATGTTTGCAGGAAGGTATGTTGTAAATGCCTTCTCCACATCCCCACATACAGCATCACACAGTATTTTTAATATTTCCAAAATTGATGCTTGAGGCTCTCCAAACTTTGAACTCACACATTTTTTTTGAGTGTGTGTGTGTGTGTGTGTGTGTGTGTGTGTGTGTGTTGGGGGGGATACAGTGCAATACTTTAAAAATTGTTTCATCAAAAATTTTAATATCCAATGACAAGTTAAAATGTGAATAATTGCTAGGCTTAATCTGATTGTCATGTTTTCTGTTTACATAAATGATTTAAATGTTTTTCTTACTCTTTGCCATTTGTATCTTCATTGTTATTTTGTTTTTGTTTGTGCTCTTTTGTTGTGTTTTGTATAGAATTATGGAATTCTTTGTTAACCCCTGACCCATTCAATGTGCACAAAACCTAATTCTCATTCTTTCCCCCACTTTCCTTCTTCCAGACAACTAGAACCACCATGACAAATTCCAGAACAATGTCAGTGTAATTTTATCAAAGTCATTTTAAAATGGTAGCATTTTAAAGTGAGATTTAAAATCATTAGTATGTGGAAAATCTCTTTTAGCAGCCTGATACATCTATCTACTTTGTCTACTTTCCTTTCCTTCAATACTCATAATTTGCTTGCATAATCTCATTGAATTATAAGTATTTTATTCTTGTTCAAACTTCTGAAAATGATTTTTTATTGTACATGCAAAATACATATTGCTATAGTGAAGAACTCTTGTTTTAGTGTTTATTTTTTATGACCTTCTTACAGAACTGCTATTATTTTTAAGAGCTTTTCTGTCTGTTCTTTCTGTATGCAATCATGTGTGTATTAATAATGATTGCTTAACCTTTTCAATATTTATGCCTCTTATTTATACTGACTTTTAGATAGATGGATAGACACCCAAAATAACATAACCTAAAATAACATTAAACAACAGTGGTGATAAAAATTATTTTGATATTTCTTAAATTGTGGATGATGCCTCTATTATAATTTATGTTATTTTTAAATGATTTTTGTTTATCATGTTAAGGTTGTACAAATAAATTACTAGTTTAGTAGCAATAGTTGCTAGGAATTCAGCATAAGTTTCATGAGATGCTCTTCAGAATTACTCAAAACAGTTTTATGTTTTCCCCTTTTAATTATCAGTACAAAGGGCCCACATTATCATTTTCTGCTAATATTAAGCCAGTTTTGAAATATGATATCGTGGTGGCAATTCATTATTATTTCAATATTATGTAAAAATCAGTATATTCAAATTATAGTCAGGATGCTTGCATATACACTTGAACATATTGTGTTTTATGAATTGCTTTGACTAAATTTGATGTAAACATGTTGGATTTGTAAAACAGGATAAAGGAAATTTAATCATATTTATTTCCTTTTCATATTTTGAAATGGGAATTATTTGCTTTCTGTGGATTTAAAAAAAATAGTAATATATGGACACAATATATTTTATTTATTTATTTATTTATTGGTACCGGGTATTGAACTCAGGGGTACTTGACCACTGGGCCACATCCCCAGCCCTTTTTTTTGTATTTTATTAGAGACAAGGTCTCACTGAGTTGCTAAGTGCCTTGCTACTGATAAGGCTGGCTTTGAACTCCTGATCCTCCTGCCTCAGCCACCCAAATGCTGGGATTACAGGAGTGCGCCATTGTGCCCAGCTCTTTTTATGTGATTTTGAGGATTGAACTCATTGCCTCACAGGTGCTAAGCAAGTGCTCTACCACTGAGCTACGATACCCCAGCCCTCTTTGTGGATTTTAAAGGATTCATTCTTAATTTCATGTAGACTTGCTGCCTTTTATTATGTACTTGTGTTAATTTTTTCCTTAGCAATTTTTATGTTATATTGTCTAATTAAATGAATGTAATTTGATTTCTTAATTAGAACTTTTTGATTTAAAAAGGCATTGTTTTCTTAATTTTTTCTTTTCATTAGTTTGTGTCTGTTATTTTCTTTATATTTTTGTTTGATACTTAGTGAATTTTTTTTTAATATTTATTTATTTACTTTAGTTGTACACAATGCAATACATTTATGTTTACGTAGTGCTGAGGATCGAACCCGGGCCGCGCACGTGCAAGGCCAGCGCTCTACCGCTGAGCCACAACCCCAGCCCACTTAGTGAATTCTTATGATGAGCATATGTAGGTCTTATCTGTGTTTAAGAATATCTTCTTCTATTAAGTCTTCTGATAGTATTTCCCTCCATTTGTGTCTTCCACTTTTTAGATAGATTATTAGGATATTATAGGTCTTATGTCAGTACTCCTTTTATCAGTCTCCTCTAATCTGCACTATTTTATAGGCATATTAAATTGTAGCATGGTAAAAATATTTACATTTTTTCCGTAAGTCAGTTTTCACTTTATATATCTCTTGTCTCTTGACTTAACATCTCACCATTTCTTTTTACTCTCAAAGGATCCATATTTTCTTTATATTCCTTCAGAGAACAAGTTGATCTTTTCTAGTAAATATTTCTTGTATTAAACACTTTTTAAAATTTAATTTTCAATTTCTTTATACCATGCTGTATTGGTAGCAAAACCGGCTCCGTTTTTCTACTCCTTCCTGTGTCTGTACTTTTGCTATCTACCTTGCAGTTTCTTCTGCTGAAAGTGGGCTCTTTTTATCCTTTAATTTGGGTTGCGTTTATCACTTGCTTTGGTCAGTAGATGTTAAAGCAGAAATGATATGTGTTGTTCAGACCGGAGGCCTGGAGAGAGAGGCCTTGGACTCTTCTTTGAGTCCCTCAGAAACCTGCCTCTTGAAGAGAAATCACCCATCATAGCCAGATAGATCATGAGCCACGTGGTGCAAGTTGCTCTTATCATCCCAAACGTCAGCTAGATAACTTTTTGGATAAATGAATGTGTCAGAAAACACATTCACAATCAGATTCACAATCTTGCCTTTCTGGCCAATCCATAGGACTCTTGAACTGATCAATTGCTGACAGTTTTAAGCCACTAATTTTGCAGTAGTTCCTTTTGCTTCTTATTGTGGCATTAGCTATAGGATAATGATGACATGATGATAAGTTTATCTCCCTTTTGATTCACAGTTTTTCATAGATACAACAACAAAATGCTTCTCTAGTAGTATTCTGAAAAAAGATATTTTTCTCTTTGATAGTGGCAAATCTATTTGCCCAACTATCACATATATAGTGTTTTCCTGGACCCCATCTTGATATATCTGGGGACCACTGGAATTATTCTTTCACGTTTAAGCCAAGAGGCTGGGCATTTTAGTTCCCATTCAGTGATCTAAAGACTGAAAGGTGATTGGGGGGCAATTAGGAAATAAAGGCATGTGTGGGCAGCAGAAAAATGTTCATTTGGGGTTTCTAAATGAAAATCCAGTGTTTCTCTTGGTATGGCCTTGCCTGGAGTCTACTGTGTCTGTTTCTGCTTCCTGATTCTTTTTTTTTTTAAATAGTTGTAGGTGGACACAATACCTTTATTTTATTTATGTGGTGCTGAGTATCGAACTCAGGGCCTCACACATGCGAGATGAGTGCTCTACTTACTGCTGAGCCATAGCCCCAGCTCCTCCTGACTCTTTTATTGGCCACAGGGAAGGTGTATTGTCTCTGTCACCCAAGGATATTCCTTTCAGCTGAAATAATAGTTCCCATGCTGGTGTAGGTGTATTAGAGGACCTTGCTCATACTCACATACTTCTTTTGGTATGACTGCACCTGTAGTCCTATGTCAGTGCCAAAGGGTGAGGCTCTCTGGAGAATGAGTGGACTTGTGTGAAATTTGCAAGTACATCTTCTCACAGCTCTTTCAAACATGAAGTTTTACTAGGATTTTCTCTAAAATTTGACTGTAACGATATTAGTACTACTGTCATAAGGAATGACAGTAGCATCCCCTTTCTTAGATTCAGTCTATAGGTGAGCTTTCTTCTCTTTCTGATTTTGTTTTTCCATTTCAAAGCTTAAGTTGGGTTAATAAAGATGTGGAGTACATGCACCACATGAAATAATACCAGCATTTCTTGGGATTTGACTTCTATGACACTCTTCTCAGTCCAACAGTTATGACCCCTGTTCATGCTGCTCTGGAACTTTCTGGCAACTGAGGGATTTGTGAAAATATTAATGCAGTGAAACCATAACTCACTGTGAAATATCACTCTGAAGCATAAAACGCTGTGATCATTCATAAAATAATTACATCCATAAAAAGTCAATACCTCCCCAAAGACTATTTCAGTATGGTAAGATTTATGTATTTTGCACATGACATGAGTGAGGTTAACTCACCTCTTGCACACAAGTCCACAAGGGCTAAGGGAAGCAATGAGGTCAGATGCATGCTCTATATTTCTACTTGTCTTTCAGCCAACCATCTCAAAAGATTTATATAAAAAATTGAGCCTTTATACTATTAGAATGGCATTTCACATCTTGCTGGTAGAAGTGTACCTTAGGATTCTTGGGGTTGTGTGTACAGACACTGACTGGACAAGTCAAAATTCCTCTCTAAGAAGGAATTTCCTGCATTTCTTTATTATGTCTATTGTTTCATAACTGCTTCCAAAGGAGATGTAGTATGTATCATTGTGTCATTTTATTCTTTTGTGTGTGGGGGGTGGTAACTGGGGATTGAACTCAGGGGCACTCCACCACTGAGCCACATCCCTAGCCCTATTTTGTATTTTATTTAGAGACAGGGTCTCACTGAGTTGCTTAGTGCCTCACTAAATTGCTGAGGCTGGCATTAAACTTACAATCCTCCTGTCTCAGCCTCCTAAGCCACCGGGACTACAGGCGTGCACCACCACACCTGGGCTGTGTCATTGAATTCTTAATCACTATTTAGTTTATTCTTTATCATTCACAAATCCTTTGGGGTTGCAAAGTTCTAGTTAAAGCTCTCTACATTACCATGTTCTAATTTTGAAATTTGAAATGATGATAGAAATATCATCTTTAATCTAGAGAAGTGCATTTACATAGGATGGTTCTCGGTCCCACATTTGAAAGTCTAGTTTCAAAATTTACGAAGTTCTGCTCAGCAATCAAGTAAGGAAGACACAACGAGAAGAATTTGACTCTTTTGTTGATGGAATGGCAGGTGAGAGGGTGATCTCTCAGTGGCCCAGCTTATCATAGTTGTTGCTATATTCCTGCTCAAATAAAGAGCACTTTCAGTGGGATCTGCCCTGTTCATTAACTTTCAATCAGGATCTTAGCAAAATGTCCCAGGGGTCAGACAATAAAAACATTAATTTGAACATTGCATTATCACAATGATTATTGATCTCTTCATTTAAAGTTTATGTAACATTGGCCAAGCCTTCGACACTTTACATAGCCAAAAACCCGACAGTGCCATTTGTTATCCACTCTAAGTAAAGAACTATTTTCTAAATAGAAATACAACTTGATTTTAACCTAAAGGTCAATCTCATCGTTGAGGCAGAATTATAAATGAGGCCATCTTAAAAGAGAAAATAATCAACTATTAATTATTTAAAGTGCTTAATGATGCATGGAATTTGTTACATTTCCAAGTGCATTTCTGATTAAGTATGCACAGATGACAAAAGCCCTGGGATCTAAATCAGCTATTAATTTTGAATCAAAATATATTTGAAATTCAGCATGATGAACTTCTGTCTTCAAAACTAAAAATTTGGAGGAATATATGCCTTACCTTCACATTCTATTTATGTCTGCATGTTTCAATTAAATTCACCTGTCTATATTAGAAAATAAATAGTATAGTTATTCTTGAAAAAGATTTAGAATTTCAAACCAAATTTAAATCACTCTTATTTGAAAGCAAGTAAATTAGCTTTATAGAATATTATGTTCAAATCTTTTTCATAGCAAAATTAGAATAAATGTAACAAATATGAAAAAGAATGAGGTCACTATGTTTCAACATTGTACCCTATGTGAATTAGGAAAAGAGTAGACATTTGAAAAACACAATTAACCTTTGAAAAGAAAAATAAGCCACATTCACATTAGGGAATAGGCAAACTTAACTAATGAAAATTTATAGCCCTGTAATGTTTGCAAAGAAAAAATCTCTCTCATTTGAAATGTCAGAATAATCTCAGATCTCCTATAAAGCAATTTGTTAAACTTTAAATGGCGATACATATTAGATTTAATAATTGAAAAATACTCAAGTAGAATGAGACTACTGAAGTGCATTTGCAAGATGTATCTCTTAGTTTCAAACATCTGTTTGTTTGTTGATTAAATTATTTATTCACTCTTTTAATCATTTCTTCAGCAAATTGAATGTCTCCTAGTTGGGAAGAAATTGAACTAGACACTACTTCCACTAAAGCTGAATAAACGAAGCTCCTGCCAATGCCTGCAGAATCTCAAAAGTAAGACCCATATAAAGAAAATATTAGTGCATTAATGGATCATGTGGCATTGACTGCTAGTTGTCTCCTATGCCAGTTGCTCATACTTTTATTAACACAGCTCTACTTTTGATTCTGATACAAAGTAAAAGCCATGTTGTCTCAGACTCATTTGCTTCCAGATGTGGCCATGAGAAAAAGTTTTGCTGGTTGGATTCAAGGGAAATGTGTTATACTTCTTGGAAATTATAATAGAGGAATAGGTCTATATCCTTCTTCCTAAGTGAATGTAGTCATTCATGATGGCTGAAGCATCTGCAGCCATCGTAGAACATGAGGTAACCTCAAAGATTCATATTGTATTGGGTAACAGAACTCAAAGAGAGATGGTGTCTGAATCTGTGACAATTATGGAAACTCCAATACATCCCTGGGCAGATCACCTTTGAACTCTGTTTTGTGAAATAGGACAATACTTTTACTTTATTAGGGAGTATTAAATTAGAGAAATTAGAGCCAACTTGGATATAGTGGTATATTCAGTTGGTATAAGTTTGTACTTTATAACCTTCCAGAATATACTCAATATGATTCTGGCACACAGAAAATTAAGTGATAGAGAAAATAGCTTCTCTTTCCACCATATGCCTTGAGCAAAATTTTAATGAGGCATTGTTTTGGATTTTCTATTGGGAAGAGGAATTATGCAGACAGAGAACAGCATGTAAGATGGAAGAGAAAAAGGCTAGCAGGGCATTTTGGGGAAACTGTGAGGACTGTGAGGATTTTCTCTATGCTTGAGGTAGAACAACCATGTTTCTAGTTGTGAGTTTTGAGAGTAAGGCTGGAGTGTCATTATTCAGTGGTGAAGGGCCCTGTCACTTCATGGGCAGATTAGTGGTTCAAGAAGATGCTTGGAAGAGGTGGCAAAGGCATGGGATTTAAGAGACTGTCAGTTAGATTTTCAGATCTAAATATGCCTTTAGAATGTATTGGAGGATTTCTTTGTATAACATAGGATTTTGAAAAGCTTTCAATTTTCCATACAAATAATTATGACCAACACTTACTCATTGCTTAATCTGTGGGTGGCACTGTTCCACACTTTGTACTTAGTATTTTGTCTATTCCATAAAAACCAACCCTACAGTCCTGAGACTAGGTGCTGTTTTTAACCTAGTTCACAGATGAGTAAACTCTGAGGCTCAGAGAGGAAAATTAACTTGCCAGAAATCAGATGCCT
The DNA here is from genome assembly GCA_025594165.1 of Tamias sibiricus. Taxonomy (NCBI): domain Eukaryota; kingdom Metazoa; phylum Chordata; class Mammalia; order Rodentia; family Sciuridae; genus Tamias; species Tamias sibiricus. Next base: position 39,359,382 of record CM046664.1, on the reverse strand, counting down.
AGGAGGAACTGGAACAAGGATTTGAATCTACGCTCTTAAGAACCAAGAAAAATGATCAGTCTCCATGAATATACCCCCCCACACACCTTTCCGTTTATGTCATAATTAGAAAGGAGGGATGAAGTTTAATGCACTTGTGATTTTGGAAGACCGAGGTCAACCTGTGACTTTGTTCTCTTTCTTTCTAGAAAGAGGTTGAGATTCAGAGGTGTGGAGGGACTCACCTAGTGCCACACTGTGAAACTTACTGTGTTCAACATGTGACCAGAGGCCAATTGTGCCTCTGAAATTTCCTGACCATTGACCTTGAGCAAGTTACTTGGCCTTTCTAAGCCTCAGTTTCTCCAACTGTGAAGTAGGGTTCATGATAGCACCTCACCTACAGGCTATAGGATTATTTTCAGGATTGAACTCTTAAATTAAAACCCTGTTACTCCTTTGTATTATTCTGTACTCTGAATGACCAAAGCTGTGTATGTAAAGCAGCATAACTTCAGGCTTAACCTCCAAACCAGAGCCTACAGGCAGTTCTCTCCATAGAGAGGGCATCCAGACAAGAGAGATTGCCAGGGGCCAGTTTTAGGCAATTTCCTGGATAGAGGATGGCAGTAGGTCATGTCAGCAGGAGACCTCTGGGATTCAGCACTCATCCTGCCTTTGATGGGAATAACACAAAGTGTATTTAGCAAGGCCCGTGGAGGCCTCTTTCCAGGGGTCAGCACTATATTTTCCTAATCCTCTGGAAATTCTTTATGAGTCGAGAGTACTTTGGGGGATTTGACCATCTGGTTATGTTAGGAGGCATCTGGGCTTGCAAAATAACTACCACAATCCTTTTATTTGAAAATAACTTTCTTTAGAGGTGCAAGTAGAGATTTTCAGTTGTATTATTAAAACGACTCTGAATAGGGGGAAATTTATGAATCATTTATCAGTTAGAGGCAAGCTGCTTAATATTTAATTTTATTGAAATGAACACGTTTAAACATAGCCCCCTCCCTTGATCGTTAATCTGGTGCTGAAGCAATTCCAAAGTTTGTGTCAAGTTTTCCCCTTAAGCCTGAGTTTGCATGAGCCTCTAAGGACCAATAGCTTCTCATCACCATGGTGGGCTAGAGCTTGGGATTTGGGCTTGTTTTTTGTAATTAAATACTCACAAGGGGCAGAAGAAGATTGTTCCACATGAAGAGAAGATAAGGTCTTGATGTGGGAATGGCATAGGTAGAGCTAATCAGAACCATGAGATCTTAGTGCAAAACAGCAGGAGTTTTCCATTTATGCCCCTTGTTAACTTTTGGAGAGCATGGAGTGAGACTCTGGAGCTGTCCCTGTCCCTCATCCCTGGTGGTTGTTGGAGCATTTATTTGTTCATTCAACGCACATTACTGCCTGTCAACAATATTTCAGAAACTGTTCGGGGCACTGAAAAGACAGGGGTGCAGGATCATTGATCCCCAGTTGTTGTAATCAATTAAATGAATACATAATTTCATGCTGAATACATTCATGGCAGGACAAAAGAATGCCTTGGAGAGCATTCCAACCTGGGTTCCTAGAAACATGCTGAAGCAAAGGATAGATGCTCCTTCTTTACTAAGGAGGTTGATTCTGTGGTTTTGAGAGTGAACCAAAGGGCAAAAAGGCAGGGAGGGAGGGCATATCCAGAGGGACAAACATGGAAGAATTAATCTACTGCCAGTTTCCATATCCTGTAAATTAAACCCAAAGGGGTCTCATGCTTTGTACTTCCATGTCTTGCACATACAAGGGGGCAGATAACATCTTAGTGACCTCAGTTTGGGTATGAAGATGGGTGGAGGGGGGAATCTGTCAGGCCATGCTAGCATGGATTGGCCAGTGCATGGTGCAGGGGCACGTCTCAGGGATGCCAGCAAGAATAAGCCCCAGTGAGCTGGAGTGTTGCATTAAAAGTGCATAGTCCAGTCCACACTGCCCAAGTCTACTAAGGCCTACATTACTTTTGGCTAACATAATACAATTCGGGATCTCAATTTTTGTGAAAATAAGATGTTCTTATTTCTTTCTTGAAAGAAGAGGAAGCTGGCAAACCAGTTGCCTTGTTTTTCCCTGTCCATGAACTTCAGTGAAAAGCTGGAGTTACGCAGTTCCCATTGTCCCTCAGCAACAAAGCACCAAGATATTGCCAGGCAAAATTCTAGAAACCAGAAAAATATCTTTGCTGTGCCCATTGTACAGTGGTGATCCCCACACCTCACAGTTTGTAGATTCATTACTCCCGATGTAATACATTTCTTTACTGACTACTCCAAAGACAGAAGGAGCCCCAAATGACCAGGTGGTAGCCACATATTGGAGTTCCATGGGACATTTAGGATTTTCTCTGATAGAAACATTCCTTTTTGTTGGGAAATAAGGACTCCAACTCAGCCTGTTAGGAGACAGATTCCTCAGGTACTGCTTGAGTTTCTGGGGACACACTGTGCTGCCTTGTAGAGGGCAGGACCCCAATCCTGCTGGTATTGTTCTCCAAAGAGACTTCTTATCTGTAGATTTTACTACACAATGCTGCTAGACCAGCTGTGAATGAAACAGCTGTGTGAGACCAGCATATTTTGGGGCCATGTGTTAATTTTTATCTCTCTTTTGCCATAAAACGTGCCCAGTGCTCTGGATCACCATGATATGTGGTTGCCACATTCATAGAGCATACATTTCATAGGTCTTCAGATCACAGTGTTGCTGAAGCATTGTAGGTGAGGAAGCAAACCATCTGCAATCACATCACACAAAATATGTCTTGATTCCAATAACATGCAAATGATTCTAATGATGCACTTACAAATTATGCATCGATTCTCTGTCAATTGGCCATTGGGAATCTCCCCAAAATAGTATCATTTGAAGCAGAGGTTTCAGTGTGGGAAAAAAAAAAAAAAAAAGGCTTTGTTAGCTTTTTTTCACTGTGACAAATATCTGAGAAAATCAGCTTGGAGGAGGAAAGATTTATTTTGGCTCACGGTTTCAGAGTTTCAGACTATGGTTGGCTGGCTCCATTGCTTTGGGCCTGAGATGAGGCAGAACATCATGGCAGAAAGGCATGCAAGTGGAAAGCTGCTTGATGACAGCAGGGAAATGGAGAGAGAGGAGAGAGAGAGAGAGAGAGAGAGAGAGAGAGAGAGAGAGAGAGAGGAAGAGCAAAGGATCAGGGAATAATATTAACCCTTCCAGATCATGTCCCCAGGGACCTACTTTCCCCAAGCAGGCTTACAGTTTTCATCACCACCCAATAGTTCATTCAAATTGTGAATCCATGACATAGATTAATTCATGAATGAGGTAAGAACCCTCATAATCCATTAATTTCTTCAAAGTCCCCATTGCTGCGTGAGGGCTGCTTTGGTTGCTTTTTTCATTCAAAAAGACCTGACCAAAACAACACAAAGGAGGGAAAGTTTATTTTGGCTCACTGTTTTAGAGGGTCAGTTGATGGTGAGAGGACTCCATAGCTCTGGGTCCAAGATGAGGCAGAACATCATGGTGGAAGGATATGGCAGAGGAAAGCAGCTCAGGACATGGCAACAAGGAAGCAAGGAGAGAACTCTGCTCACCAGGGACAAAATATGAACCTCAAAGTTATGTCCCCAGTGATCCACCTCTTTCAGCCACACTCTGCCTGGCTAAAGTTACTACCCTGTTAATCCTTATTAGTGGATCAGCCCACTGATTAGTTTACACTCTCAATTTGATCATTTCCATTTTAACCATAACAGGGACTAAGCTTTCTACACATGAGATTTTGGCAGACATTCTATATCCAAACCATAATAGAGACAATGTAATCTCATCTGAACTATCTGTTAATAAAATTTATTCATTCTTCTTGGACCTGCTGGTATTTTATTCTAAATATAACATTTTCATTAAATAATGAATTACTTTTTGTCTGGAACAAAGGATTTTAAAAGACAATGGGGGAGCCCAGTGACTAGGAATTCTAAGGCAGGGTGATCACACATTCAAAGCCAGTCTCAACAACTTAGTGAGGCCCTAAGCAACTCAATGAGACCATATCCCTAAATAAAATATTTTTTTAAAAAATTGCTGTGAATGTGGCTCAGTGGTGAAACACTCCTGCATTCATTCTCTGGTACCACCACTACCAACCAAAAGGACAAATAGGGTAACTATGTTCACAGTCTTCCCAGAGGTTAGTCTGATGAAGTTAAGTTTTTCTCATCAATTACCATAGCAGAGAAGATCTGATATCTCTTCTACAGTTGCAGGTCAAGATTTTGTCCAAGTTCTAAAGCTATCCCAGGAGTACAAAATATCAGCTCCAAGAGTCCTATGTAAAACTTTGATTTCCAAGTCATGGGACACAGTCCATATCATTGAATATTCCCTTTCAGGGACTGCAACAGTCCAGAGCAAAAATGACAGAGAGTACAGCAGTGACTGAATGACTGAGATTCATCTTTCACCATCTATCGATGAACTTTTACTGACTTTAACTATCAATCCTATAGGGTAGAGTTAACATTCTGGGTTTGTCCTCCTGGCACTTACCTAAATGCAAAATGTGTTTGCTTGTTTCCATTGCTTGGTGAATTACACAAGAGAAGAGACCTATATTATGCATTTGATGCACTCTGGGCACTTTGTTCTTGATAGATTACCACTACCACCATCACCACCACCACAGCTGCTACTACTACATATACACACATACAGAATGGATTTAGTCAGCTTTCTGTCATTGTGACCAAAACAGGTGACATGAACAAGTCAAATGAGAAAAGCTTTACTTTGACTCCTGGTTTCACAGTTTCAGTCTATGGTGAGCTGCCTCCATTTCTTTGGACCTCAGCTGAGAACATCATGAAGTAACGTAATGACAGAGGAAAGCTCCTCAGTTCATGGCAACTTGACCGCAAAGACACAGAGAAAAAGGAAAGGGGCAGGGACAATATGTATTGCTCAAGGGCATGCCTTGAAGTGACCTACTTCCTCCAAACCTCCCCCACCTGTCTGCAGTTTCTGTCACCTCCCAGTAATCCATTCAGCTGTCAATGGATCAATATATTAATGACGTCAGAGTTCTTGTGATATAACAACTTCCCCAAATCCTCACCTCCAAACATTGCCCCACTGGGGACCAAACCTTCCACACATGAGTCTCTGTGGGCCATTCCTATCCAAACCATAACACACAGAGACTATACCTGCATATAGGCATTTTTACATATTATTTTATGACTTTATTTGTTTAAAGACAAATATCCATGTTGACCTATTTTCATCTTTTTCTCCTGATTTTATTTTAAAGACATTAAAATGTTTTCATGGGTCCCTAAAATTGTCCTGTCTCCTGCTCGTGTAAATTAGCCTTACTATTTCTCAAGAAGTAGTAAGTGTGAGAGTTAAGGACATGAAATCCAGGGCAGAAAGCCTAGGTTTGAATAACTTGGTGTGAATCCAGTTATGCCACTTGCAGTGAAAGCATAGGCAAGTTACCTGGCTACATTCAGCTTCTTTATCTATAATTTGAGGTTAGTCGTATTACCTAGCCCGCTGTGTTATTGTAAGCATTAAAGAAGTTCTTGCTTGTAAGGCAGACAATGTATTTATCTCTTCATCAATAATCTGATTTCCACCTCTTTCTAGGCACATAGGATAAGTGTAATCTGCCCACTTGAGATTAGACATGGACATGTGACTTCATTTGTATAAAGAAATATCAATGGAAGTAATCGGTATCACTTCTTGGTAGAAGCATTTGCATATTGATCTTGACTCTGCCTGGCTTCTCATCTGCCCCACGATTGAAGACAGAGGGAGTTGAGAAGTTGTAAGCTGTGATTAGGATATGGTTTGAATGTGTCCCCCAAATGTTCATGGTCTGGAAGTTTGGTCCCTAGTGTAGTAATATGACAGGTGGTGAAATCTGGAAGAGGTAGAGCCTTGTGGAAAGCAATTAGGTCTCTGGGGTTGTCACTGTCCTCACAAAAGATTGATGCTGCTCTCCTGGAATAAGATTTTAATTTTTATAAGACACCAAGTTGTTATGAAAAAGCAAGACTGACCCACATTTTCTGGCTTCCTGTCTCCCTGTGTCATTCCTCTTCCATCCCAAAGACATCTACTGAGAGTCCCTTTCCAGAGAACAAACAAATGGGGCTGCTGGAATTGAACCTAAGGTCTCCAAAAGTATGACCAAAATAAACCTCTTTTTAAAATACATTACTCAGCCCCAAGTGTTTTTATGGCAACAGAAAACTGATTACTACAAAGTTAAGATGAAATGTAACAAGAGTGAACAATCAAATTGAAGAATCATTGTTGGATTCAGTTACTGGGATATCAGGGCTGCTTGTCATCTAGCACATACTGCTTAATGCAATATAAAAGACTACATGAGCAGAACCTGCAACATAACACTCAGTAAATTTTTTACATATGAGGAAGCTGAGGTCTGTGGAATTTGAATAATTTGTTTTGAAGACTAATACAATAGATGTGTGTGTGTGTGTGTGTGTGTGTGTGTGTGTGTGTGTGTGTGTGTTTCTGGTTGAGTACACTTAGGTAAGCATATAATAGCTCTAAGTCTCAGTTTCCTTGTCTGTAATATACAGTTAACAATCATACAAAATTCAATAGCTTAAAGTTAATGTTTTATATATAAAAATATAAAGCACAAAAATATAGATAATAAGTATCCCATTTGCTGTTGTTGAATTCTCTGTGTAAAAAAACTCTGCTATTTATTTACATGCAGATGCAAATATAATGACAGTCTTAAGTTCTTAGACTATTTATCTTGTCATGAGAGAGGCACCAACTAAAATAATAAAGTAGTGTGCTAAGGGCTATGAGAAAGGTGCAAACAAGATAATTTGTCTTAGGAAAGCTATAACAAAATGCCCTAAATCTGAGCAAGATTAAAATGATACCAGGTGTACCCTGGAACTTAGTAGAATATCTTAGGTTTGGGTAAACATCATGGAAAAGAGAGCAAGAATATTTAAGATGGAGAGAAGGGTAGTTAGGAGCCAGAGAGGGTTTTAGCACTGGCAGGCTTGTGAGAATTCAAATAAGAGAGGGGCCTTGGCTGGACATGTATGCTGGTGTCCTTGTGGGGAGAGGGATCCACCTCAAAGTTGCCATTGTCATTTGTCTTCACCTTAGGTAAGCTGCAGTATCCACTTGGGAGATATGTGTAGATTACACTGTTCTAGAATCAAGAGGGTCTTTGGCAGATAAGACTTTTCTGCAGCAAGGAAGTGAAGGAGAAGAAGGATTAGATTCCATGTGATAGAAGGCCTGCCCCCAGGCCTTCCTGGTTCTCTCTTGATATTGGGTGAACTTCCTGAGGGTAGAGATAATGTCCTTTTTTGTTCTTTATTGCACATCCTGTACTTAGCACCAATATGTATTTGCTGAAGGAAACCCTAAGTAAATAGGTTCTTTCTGTACTATTATCTACTTCCAGGCTTTTTTTTTTTTTTTTTTTTCTCACAAAGAACACATCTGGTGATGCAAATTCTTGTATTAAAACTCATCAGTGGCTCTCTATGGCCCCTGGAATTTAGGCTTGACTTCTTTTTCCAATTTACAATGCCCTCATCACTCCGAAATCATTATATTTTCCTAATTGTCCTGCAATACTGCAACATGAAACTCATCCTCCCTCTAACCCAACCTAGAAGTAATAAGATGTCTCTTAGGAATTTGGGAGGAACATGTAATCACACTAGTTAAGACATGAAGACTTCTTTGACTTCAATGTATTGGCTAAGGTGTTGAGATTATAGGAAACTTGCTGTGGTAGTCAGCTCTTTATTACTGTAAGAAATTCTGAGATTATGAAGAGAAAAGGTTCATTTTGGCTCACAGTTTTTGGAGGTTCTAGTCTGTGATTGGTTGGTCCCATTGTTGTTGGGTCTATGGTGAGGCAGCACATTATGGCAGCAGCGTGTGGCATAACCATTTGCCTCACAGCCAGGATGTAAAAGAGAGGAAAAGGAAGGAATTGGGTTTCAGTGTCCCCTTCAAGGGCATGTCCCAGTGATCTAACTTCATTCCAATGGGCCCTACCTCTTAAAGGTTTCTTTACTGCCCAATAATGCCACTGGTTAGGGAGCAAACCTTTAACATATGGGCCTTTTTTGGTGGGGGACACTTAACAAAATTATAGCACTTGTCCAGGAAATCAAGGAAGAGGGAAATTGTAAACCCAAGCAATGATACCAGGTCTCAGCTTAGGCTTGTCATTGAAATGGGCAATAATAAGAAAAAGTTCAGGGTCTTCTTACAAATACCTCTGTATTCTTAATGCATATTCCAGTCACATACAGATTTAATGTCATTCATCTGCTGAAGTCACTCTTAACTGTCTACTCTCCAACATATATTTTCATGTGGACATTGAAGGCCTCCATTATATGCCTACAATCTACCTGTCCAGTTTCACTTCCTCTGTTCATCCTCAAATAAGTCTTAGGAATGTTGAGTCGAACCAGGTACATGTGCCGTACACTGCTCAGCTCTCTGTCTCAGCTCATATAGTTTCTTTTGCTTGAAAATCCCTTTCTTTATTTTTTGATAATGTACAATTTTGTCAGTCCTTTAGGGCCCACCATAAGCTTACTGCTTTCGACAAAGTCTTGGGTACTTCCTTTTCCCAGTCTAGAAGTAGTCCCATAGAATTTCATCTACACTTTTATAATTAATATTTTATATTTTCTGTATCATTAAATAATATCCTGTAAGTTATGAATCATTTGAAGTCAAGAACAGCAGCAATGGAACTACTACATAACTAAAATTCTACTAAATATAAGAGATTTTAATCCTTCCTGGACTGCATTCTGCTCTCAGGTCCTGCTGTTGCTATACTCTCTACTCACTGGAAATTTTCCCAGTGGAGTCATCTATACTACCTCAATTCATATTGTTTCTTGTATCTATTAAATTTTGTTCTGTTTATATCAAAATGTCTGTTTAAATTGAAACAGCTTTTACCTTCCTAGGTCTTTCCAAAGTTTACTCAAATTTTGGAATAGCATTTGATGCCACTGTCCATTCTGTCCATCCTGAAGTGCAGTCTGACTTTGGGTTCTGTGACGCCACATTCTCTGTGGTCTTCTTCCTACCAAATTAGTTGATTTTCTTTTATTGTCCTTTGCTTTTTGCTTTCCTGGGATCAGTTAGAAAGAGTTGGAAGTTTCCTGGGGATCAGTTGAAGACCCTTTTATCTCCTGTAACTATATTCTTTCTAAGTTGATTTCATTAGATCTAATGCCTGCTAGGATAAAAGACCAAAAGCATTATTTTATTCTGAATACACATAACCCAATCCACTAGAATAGTTTAGGAAACCTTTTTCTGGCTGTGCTGCAACTTTGGCTCCACTCTTGGGCTGGTGATGTCTTTAATTTAGAAAGTCATGCTCTCTACAACTCAAGAGTTAAAGGTCCCATTTGATGGCAGACCTATATAGACCTAATTCGAGAAATAAATGGCACTTAGCACTTGCTTCTCTTAGGAGTGCCAAAGCAGACATAAATATTTGTCCTGGATGGCTTCTCCTGGGCCCTGTTCTTCCACAGAATGGCTTGAACATTGCTCTGGCAGGAGCCCATCACTTTGAAGAAGCTCTACACTTTGTACATACTAGAAAATTCTGCTTTTGGCACAGGCTGGACTTTTCAAATCATGCAAATTAAATAAAATGTTCATTGCATTTATGACATTTTCACAAAGACTTGCAGATATGTGATTACTTTGTGGAGCTGATTGCACTGTTATCACTTAAAAGAATATAACTGTCAGGTTACCTAGAACTTGGGTTTATTAAGTAGATTATCATTACAATTTTAAAATTAACTATTACTGTGTGTTTAGGAGAGAGGCTATTATGTTTCACAATTTTAAGAAACAAATGGATTTATAATTGCAAATTAAGCTACACAAAGAATGTCTTATTAAGCCCTTACAAAGGGTCTTCTATATATGAAAGAAGATTTTTGAGAAATTATCTAAAACAAAAATGTTGTACAGATTTTTAATTGCCAACTTAATCACCTATTTTAAACACATTGTATCTCAGAAATCTCTAATGACTTTGTGCTTATCACATTCTGGTGGATTAGAGAGGAATCGTTTAGATAAAAGCCATTGAATAGTTTTCCAAGGTTCAACAACAGCTAAAACAACAAAACAAAACAAACCCCTCAGGTGGTTTAAATAATATTCACCTGTTGTCTGTGGGTGCACAGTATGTGAATGCTGGGGTCAACCACTGCTTGTCACCTGTAAGTGGAATTGCTGGGGCAGTGGGAGGAGAGTAATCTCTGTGCTTCATTCAGTCATAAACCTGTGGGTACTCCATCTGAAAATGCACCCTCATGAGTCACAGTGTAAACACAGAGCTTGCTAGTGAAGAAAATGTTATTGTTTATACAGATTCTAGTTGTGACTAATAAGCATTCTGGCAAAGATATAGACTTTGGAATAGATGGGTGGTTTGGATATAAGACACATATTAACATTTTAACTTGTTCCAAAAATTTAAATTTCTCTGTGCCTAAATTTTACCCACCATGACATAGAGATGTGGTAGCACTAGCAAGACCCTCGCAGCTCATGTGATACAGGACTGAAGCGTAGAGCAAAGGAAATATTCTCCAGAGCTCACTCTTCATCATGGCAGTTAAAGAAAACCTGCCAAGGTAAATGGATGAAGTTGGAGAATATAATGCTAAGTGAAATCAGTCAATCTCAAAAATCCAAATACCGAATGTTTCCTCTGATATAAGGAAGCCGGTTCACAGTATTGTTGGGTCGGGGTAAATAGGAGGATTAGAGGAGCACTATAATGGTCAAAGAGAAGGGAGGGGAAGGGAGGGAGCAAGGGGGGAAGGGGGAAAAAAGTGGTTGAATAAGACGGATATCATTATTCTAAATGCATGATTGAAGACTTGAATGCTGCGAATATACTTTGTATACAAACTATTTTGTGTACAAAGATGCTATATATGTACAGTATGAACTGTAATACATACTACTATAAATAAAAATTTAATAAAAAAAGAAAACCTGCCAAGTCACAAATGAGCAGAACAGAGAAGAGAGAATGGGACCTAGAATCATGAAAGTGCAGAAAGATTCCAGGTAATTCATACTACTTACAGTATGTTTTATCTTTTCAAATGCAGGAATGAGAAACATCACTTTTTTTTTTCTCAGACTTTTTCATTCCAGTACCTAAGGCCAAATAAAAATCAATGTCTTATTGAAGATGTACTATTAAATTAACAAACATATATTCAGATTTCTTTGAAATGTTCTGATTAATCTGACCACTACTGTGAATTTTGCATTCTACTTGATCATACACACATTTTCTTTTTCAGATATAATTCTTCAAATTAGTTGCAAACTATAAAATTTGACTTCATTCTTCCTCCAAAGCTTTGGGAAAGACATGAATTTCACAAATTTTATTCTTTTTTTTTTTTTTTTTTTTTTTTTTTGTGGTACTGGGGATTGAACTCAGGGGTACTTGACCACTGGGTCACATCCCCAGACCTTTTTCGTATTTTATTTAGAGACAGGGTCTCACTGAGTTGCTAAGTGCCTCGCCATTGCTGAGGCTGGCTTTGAACTCGCGATCCTCCCGCCTCAGCCTCCCAAAGTGCTGGGATTACAGGTGTGCGGGACCGCGCCCGGCTCACAAATTTTATTCTTGTAGCTTTTTAGACTTCCTCTCCACCACCATTCTGGATTAAAGCCATGTGCCCACAGGGTTTATATTTCCATATTTGAGAAGCACTGTGTGAGAAGATTTCTAAATTTCCTCCTAGCTCTAAATTCTGTGCAGTTCCTGTGTGGAGAAAACATTAAAATAAAACCCACAAGAAGATAAATGCCTTAGTGGAAAGATGCAATTTAAAGGATCACTTAAGCTAGAAATGAAGGTGGATAGGGAGTAATTAACACCAACAAATTGCATCCTCTCAGATGGGATAACCAAGGGACATTCCTACAGAAAGTCTGGTTGCCTTGGTTATGACCTGAGAAAGTAAAACAAGTTTTGTTTTGTCCATAAACTGAGATGTATAATCTTGAAGGAAATGTACATATCATCTCAACAGTAAATTACAATACAAATAGAAGCAAAAATGGCTTAACAGTGCACATAATTTAAAATTAATTTTGTCTTATAAATACAGTAAAGCTAATTGTTGATGACTGACAAAAAATTAACTTAATCTTGTCTTCTACACTAAATTTTCTTTTCCCTAACCATGATTTAGAGAATGTTATCTGCTAATGAAAAAGAAATGGAAGTAAGCAGTCTTTGGATATTTTATGGTTTAGAATATAAATCTAATGAAATTATGCTTATAGTATCAGTACTATGACAGAAAAGTATGACATGTGAGAGGAGGCTGTAACTCAGCCTCAGTCATCGTGCTGTGAGAAAGGATGGAATTGTTCATAAAAGCAAGACCACGGATTGAAATTTGAGAGAATTTGTAGAAGACAATCATATTTTTATTATGTTTCCATAAAAGGAAACAGAATATAAAAACTGTATAAGAATCTCAAAGAACTTGGAAAGGCTGTCATATTTAGTGAAGTCTAACTATTTAAACAGGACTGGTGGAAGAAGTCTATAGAAAAACAAACAAGCAAACAAACAAAAACAAACAAACAAACAACAAGCATGAAGCCAGAAAGATGACATCAGAAATCATACAACCTAGGTAGGTATGTAATGATTTGATTTTATCTTCAAGTCAATAAAGGAGAGGAATTGAACAAGTTGAAAAAGAAAATAAGGAAAAGTTTGGCATTAGATAGATCATTCAGAAAACAGACAATTATTTCAGAAAAGGGCAGGAGAATTTTAGAAGTTTTGAGACCAATCTGAAGATATTTTTTAGCATCTAGGCAGGTACAACAATGATCAGAATTAAAAAGCTATAAAGCAAAAATATGGAGCAAATTCAGAGTTCAAATTTCTACTTTAACTTCAGCCCAAATTTCCATTAGTCTGAAAAAGAATATGAAAATTTTGGCATAGTCATAAAATTTTAATGCTTTTGAAGAATAGAAATTATGAAGTGTAAAAACACAATATGGGAAACCACTATGCAAAGTGGTATGGAGATGCCTCAGAAATCTTAGAATGGAACCACCATTTGACCAGTTATTCCACTCCTCAGGACTTCAAATCAGCATACTACAATGACACTGCCACATTAATGTTTATAGCAGCTCAGTTCACAATAGCTAAGCTATGGAACTAACCTAGGTGCTCTTCAACAAATGAATGGATAAAGAAAATGTGGAATGTATACACAATGGAATATACTCATCCATAAAGAAGAATCTAATTATGACATTTGCAGGTAAATGGATGGAACTGGAGAATGTCATGCTAAGTGAAATATACCAATTCCAAAAAGTTGAAGTCTGAAATTTTTCTCTGATATACAGATGCTAACTCACAATAAGGGGGAGGGGGAAGGAAGAATAGAAGTACTTTGAATTAGGCAAAGGGGAATGAAGAAAAGGGAGGGGAGATTGGAACAGGAAAGATACTAGAATGAATCAGACGTTACTATCTGATGTGCATGACTACATGACCAATGTAATTCTACACCATGTGCAAACAAAAGAATGAGAAGTTATACTCCACATATTATGTCAAAATGCATTCTATCATGAATAACTAATGAGAAAAAAAATATATATCTATATAAAACACAATATAGATTATTCTCAAACATGTTGAAAGACAGACTACTGGCCCAAAAGAGGATCTACCATATGATTCAAATTTGTGTGAGCTTCTGTAACAAGCAAATCCAATATATGGTCATAGAAATGGAACAATGCTTTCTCACAGGGAGAGGATATGTTATCTTAAAAAATCTGTATACACGAGTCTTGAGTCTTTATTTTTCTAATCTCCCATCGCCCCATTGCCATGCTCAAGATTGGTTAGGGTAGGTAGTGCATAGGTAGATAATAAGTAGATAAAATGCTACAAATAGTTTATGTTCAAAGCATATAAAGAACTTCAAACACCAATGAAATGACAGATAATCTAACAGAAAAAAATTAATACTTAAACAAGAACATCATAAAACAGGTTATCCAAATCACTAACATTTTGGGAAAGAACTCAACTTTATTAGTCTGAATGTTTTAGTCAGTATTTTTTTTGTTGTTGTTGTTAGCACTGATCAAAAGACCCGACAAAAGCAATTTTTGAGGATAAAAAGTTTATTTGGGGCTCACAGTTTCAGAGGTCTCAGTCTATAGACTATTAACTCTACTGCTCTGGGCCCAAATGGAGGCAAACCACTATGGCTGAAGGGTGTGGTGAAGTGAAGAAGCTCAGAAAATGGCAATTAGGAGACAGAGATCTCTTCTACCAGTGTCAGAATACAAACCCCAAAGGCATGCCCCCAGTGTCCTACCTCCTCCAGCCACACCCTACCTGCCTAGTTGATCCATTAAGTGGATTAATGTACTGATTAAATTAAGACTTTCATAATCTTATCATTTCACTCCTAAACTCCCTTGAATAGTCTAACTGTGAGCTTTTGGGAACACCTCATATCTAACCATAACATTAAAGAAATACAGATTAAAACCACAATGAAAAAAATCACTGAATGTATAAAAGAAAATGAAAAAATACCAAATGTTGGTAAGGCTGTACAGCAGCTAGAATCAAAACTCTCCTTCATTTCTGGTGTCACAGTATCTTGTTACAAACCTTTGGAAAATTCTTTATCAGTATTTACTGAAAATGAACAGACACCCCCTCAATTCTACCCATGGAGTGATACTAAATAGAACTATGCACATATGTTCATGAAAAGACTGTTGCTAGAATGTCTGTAGGAGCACTGTTCAAACTGGAATCCATCCTAGTGTCCATTAACAGTAAAACAGGCAATTAAATTGTAGTATATTCACATTTGAATACTGCACAGCCATGAGAACCAGAGTGGAATCTCACCAATATAATGTTGCATAAATAAAGCCAGAGAAAAAAGATGGCATGCTGAATGGTTCCAAATACATAAAGTATGAAAACAGACAAGGGTGATCTGTGTTGCTAGAAGGCAGGATAGTGGGTACCTTAGGGGAGGTGGCAACTGCTGATTGGAAGAAGCACAGGGAGGCTTCCAAGTCATTGGTCATACTCCATGGCTCTCACGGAGTGCCAGTCACACAGGTGTGTCAGTCTCTGCACATTCAGCTAGCTCTACTCTTAAAAACAGACACTTTTACTATACTCATGATACACTTCAAAAGTTCTCAGATGAGAAAGACAAATACACACTTCATCAAAATAGTTTTATATTCAGAAGTTGCTCCAAATACTCCTAACTGCCCCCCGACCTTTTTGTAGTGGGAATTGAAACTAGGGGCACTTAATTGCTGAGTTACATTCCAGCCTTTTTATAAATTTTTAATTTTTTTTTTTTTTTTTTTTTTTTTTTTTTAGACTGGGTCTAAGTTTCTGAGGTCTTCACTAAATTGCTGAGGCTGGCTTCAAACTTGCAGTGCTCCTGCCTCAGCCATTTAGTTGCTGGGATTACCATGGGTGGCTCCAAATTTCCCCTTTGATGAACTTTAAATACTTGCCTTGAACCACCTTCTCCACTAACAAAGCTGGGACTCTCTGGGCACCCCCTCTTGTGGTCTTCCAATTATTACTTTTTAACTTGAAGTAGAGGCACTCTAGGAAACCTTAGAGGTTTTTATTCATTTTCTCACTGTTTTTTGCATGATTCCCATATAGAATCAAGGTTTAAAGAATTAAATTTTTTACCTCTTCCATAAAAACAAATAAATCTCTCTGCAATCCTTATGCCAATCTTCATTTGCTACTTTTACTTACTCTTCATTTAGCAGTTCTTGCCCCCTGCTATCTCTACCACTTCCCAACACATGCATGACCATCCTTTTTATCCAGCTCACCAATAATGTCCTACCTAATTCCTCATCTCATTGAACAATTCATCTGCAGCCTTCCCATGCTTCTGAGATACATAATTTGCCCTCTTTGCTTCTGGGACACTGTGTTTTCAATACCATCTCAATCACTGATGTTTCAACACTTTCTGATTTTTTTTCTGTTTTCTTCAAACATCTGATCAGTATGAAATTTATAAGAATTCAGTGTTGTCGTTTTCCTCCCTGTTGATTCAGTTTTTTGATTTATTAAATTTTGTAAACATCCTCCACACTTAGTCTCCTCAGTTTTCTTGCTCATTGTTGCTACTGTTGATATTCCTGCATGACAGTGAGCAGGGTATTTATGAGGGCCTAACTTCAGGATCAGCATCTATGGATAGGGGCAGAAGGAGTAGGAGATAGGTAGGAAGAAAACATGATGCAAGAGAGGACCTATAGCAGCTTTGGCTGACTCATGCATTGCTCTGGATCTAGAACAGCTCTTGAAAACTGCCTTCCCTTGAGCTGAGATGGTGTCATGGTTTGGACATAATTTGCATCCCAATGGTTCATTGTTGCATGGGACCTGTAAGAAGTAGGGCTTGGTGGAAATCTATTGGGTCATTAAGGACAATAATCTCAGAAGGGATTTAGGTATTTTTCATGGGGCTCTGAGTTAGTTCTCAAGATATTGAGTTGTTACAAAAGAGACCCTCTCCATCCTCTGGTTTCCTGAATTGACATGTGATTTCTCCCTCTCAGACTCACTTCCACCACCATAATGCTATTTGCAAGAGGGCCCTTCTCACAGCTGAGGGGGTGCCAGCACCATGTCCTTGACACTTCAGAACTGTGAACCAAATAAACTTCTTTTATTTATAAAGTCCCCAGCCTCAGGTATTTTTTGTTATAGTAATTGGAAATGGGATAATCAGAGCTTTTTGTCCTCATCTTGATCACCTGCACACTGGTGCTGGGCTGTCTGTGGCAATCCTCTAAGGTTCTGATGGTGGGGGTTCTAGAGATAGCCTTCTTAGCACATTCTTCATTTGAAGGGGGATCTTGGCAGCTCATCACAGTGACTACCAACATTATCAGTGGTGCCCTATTACCTACAATCTATAAGTCAAGCTCCTTAGTACAGAATTTACAAGTGCCCATTGTCTGATGGGAAGGCCCTCCTTGTGTCACTTTTCCCAGTCTCTATTTTTAAGTCCTTTTTTGACAACATGTTGAGTTGTTCAGTGTTCCTTCCATGTGACACATACTTTCTCATCTCTGTGATTTACTTATGATTACCTTTGGCTAAAATCTCCTACTCAATAATTTCCTTAGCTCAAAAATTACCTTATCCTTTATAGTTCACCTCACATCCCCTCTGTCCAAAGTGTTCCCTGATATTCCCAGCTTGAAACCACCTCTTCCCATTCTTCTCCAAGTGACACTTATATGGATCTTAGCAACAGAGTAATAACAATATGGATCGTTCTTATGTTTACTATCATTATTGCTTTTGACATTATCATTTTTGAAATTTAATAGGATCCTTCTGCTTCCCATGGCACAGTAAGTGCTGATCAGTTCCTGATTTTGTAAGGGACATTGATTTCCTACTTTTTCTACTGATCTCAAAATTCCCTAACTGTCCAGCATAAATTTGCATATTGAGAAAGATCCAACCCTTGTTTGGCTTGTGGAAGCCAGGGAAAAGTAATTTTCTAAACAACCAAACGAATAAGTGAATGTCATCCAATAATGTGACACAAAATGGACTTCTCTCCTGTTCTGCCACTGGCAAGGCAGAGAAGACTCCTTAACAACGTGCTGAGAAAGTGTAAGAAGGTAGGATTGGATGTCACATCTTAAGTCTATAGTTTCCAAGAGAATTATACATGTTTGTCACAGTCTTCATAAAAGCAATCACCATACTCTCAGAAAAGAAATTTGAAAGTGCCTACATGAGCTGGGCCCAGGGGCACATAATTTAAGCCCAGGCAGGAAGAGGACTGCAAGTTTGAGGCCAGCCTCCTGAATTCACCAAGACCCTGTCTCAAAACAAACAAACAAACAAACAAACAAACAAACAAACAAACAAACAGGAATATAGCTTAGTGGTGAAGTGCCCCTGGGTTCAGTTCCCACTACAAAAAAGATTTAAAAACTAAAAGTGCTCAAACGTGTCCCCACTGCCATTTTTTTTTTTTTAAGTAAAAAAAAAATGTGGTCCAAGATACAGGTTCAGTTTTTCATGCTGCTATCCTATAATTCCTGAAACAATGAGGATAAAAAAAGGGGGGGGGGGAATATCCATGTGGAAGAAGATGTACTTAATTATAGAGGGCAGAGTATTTCTAATTTAATGAGTTAAAATATCCTTTCACCTTTAATATATAAAATTTTACTGATTTGCTTAGTGGATCTTTTAACTGACCTTGAATAAAGCAGTTACAGCTTAGTCTCTTGAGCACAAAGAATACATTTTACTTGTGTAAGTCCGTTTGGCTTTTCTTTGCTTTTAAGCCTACAAACTCTCCTACTTTACCTCTGGGAATGAAGTCTTACAACATGATAGGTAGATGTTAACATTATTAAGTAATGAGAAAGCATGGGGACTGGGTGGACGGTTTAGAGAAAAAGGAGCTGGAAGAGGGATATGTTCTAAGTTAGCATCAGTAAGTGTATTTTGTACTGTGAAGTGAAAAAATAGCATGCATCAATTATGCATGTATAATATTATTGCAGCAATAAGCTTATTCAAGTTTATGTCATTGTAAAATGCAATGAATAGCTCCTTTAATGCGGGGGGAATGTTCAGCATTTCTCAAGATGCCTACGTACAAAATTATTTTTAAATTCTCCTTTGACCTTATGGAATATTCCTTCACATCTATAAGGGAAAAACTGTTTTGCCTCAACTAGTCTTTGTTTCCATTTCTTCCTGTTAGAAAAGATCTTTTATTCATTAAACATTTATCCATCACATTGTACTCCTTATATATGTATATTTATTATGAGTCAAATAAAAAAAAATTGACAAGACCTTCTTAGTGCTCATATGTCTGAATAAAATAGTCAATTAAAAAACATTTCTAATTATTCAGATAAGATACTGACCATTTTCTCAAAGAAATTTTACAAATAATAGACCATTTTTCAGTTGATGGAATAAAAGATATGATATTAATGGCCACACTTAGAAGAACCAAAAGAAAAACCACTGAAAATAGTAAATGGGAGCGCAATGTTGTAAATAAGCTAAATTATAACCTTTTCTAATATAATTAATAGACGTTTCATGACATTGGAAAACAAGGTATGAGTTTGAACATAAAAAGAAGACCAAAATAAATAACGGCTCTCAGTGTTTGGTATTAGGAAGGGGTCTGGGGATAGAGAATGGTCAAGTGATCACTGCTTTTCCTGATAAGGTAATTGATATGATTTTGCATTTTGCCAGTTGCATGCATTTTTTTTCTTGTATAAAATAACCAATGGTAACTTAGATGAGAGGATGAAGAGAAAACTTCATAGAAGGTTGTATTTATATCCCCATATTTCAAATCCCTTTTCTTTTCCATTACTCATGTAGCTTTGGTGCTAATGACAAAAGACACACTCTGGCCCTGAACTTGAATGACATAAGTTTAAATGAAGGCAATGGATATTTTCCTTTAGCCATAACTATATAAATAATAGCTTAAATGAACATGGCATCTATAGGAAACCACTTAATTTGTCATTCTAAATCCAAATTTAATTTCCCCTAATCTCCTTTCCTTTCATTTAATTCTAAAAAGGTCCAGTTACTCCAGTACCTCACAATATAATAGGAAGTGTGAAAAGGGATGCCAGCATAGAAAGAGGCAAATTCTCATCTCAGCTCATTTAATATATACAATTTTTATGGAAACATATGGTTCTATGAAAAAAAATTGCTGAAATCTATACAGGTCCTTGGAGGAACTATAAAAATGAGAACCCTTGAAGCCTTTATCCTATTATTATATTTTATTGATGCATTATGATAATATAGAACAGTGAGATTCATTGTGACATATTCACACATGTATATAACATAATTTGATCAGGTTGTTTCCCCAGTACCTCCCCTTTTCTTTCCATCCCCCTTCTCTTTGGTCCCCTTCCTCTACTCTACTGATCTCCCTTCTATTTTCAGAGGTCTATTTTTTTAAATTTCTTTTTTTAAAATTATTTATTTACTTATTCATAGTGCACAAGTATAGCATCTTTTTACATACAACTGCTTGTATACAAAGTATATAAGTACCATTCAGATCTTTAATCATGCATTTAGGATAGTGATATCCATCTCATTCAACCACCATTTTCCCCCCCTGCTCCCTCTCTTGCCCTCCCTTTCCTTTGACCATTCTAGTGTTCCTCTAATCCAATGTACCCCCATCCACACTGTGAACTAACTTCCTTATATCAGAGAAAACATTCGGTATTTGGATTTTTGAGATTGACTAATTTCACTTAGCATTATATTCTCCAACTTCATCCATTTACCTGCAAATGCCATTATTTTATTCTCTCTTATTGTCTATTTTTAAATTTTTACTTTTTTTCTGTCTAGCTTCCACATGTGAGGGAAAACCACATAAACCTTGGCTTCCTGAATTTGGCTTATTTCATTTAGCATAATATTCTCTAGTCCCATCCATTTTCCTGCATATGACATAATTTCATTCTTCTTTGTAGTTGAGTAAAACTTCACTGTGTACATATACCACATTTTCTTATTCATCTGATGACAGACACCTAGGTGGTTTCCATACATTGCTATTGTGTATTGTGCTGCTGTAAACATGAGTATGCACGTATCACTATGGTATGCTGATGGGAATTATTTTGGATAAATATCAAGGAGTAGGATAGCAGGGTCATGTGGTGATTCCACTCCTAGACTTTTAGGGAGCCTTCATATTGATTCCCATAATGGTTAAACTAATTTAAAATCTCACCAAAAGAGTATAAGTGTTCCTTTTCCCCCATATCCTCACCAGCATTTATTATTACTTGTATCCTTGAATATTGCCATTCTAACAGAAGTGAAGTAAAATCTCCGTGTAGTTTTGATTTGTATTCCCCTGATTGCTAAAGTTCCTGAGCATTTTTCAAGAAAATTTTTGATCATTTGAATTTCTTCCTTTAAGAAGTGACTATTTAATTTATTTGCCCATTTACTGATTGGGATATTTGTTTTTTGTTTTTGTTTTTGGGTGAGGGAAGTTAGGTTTTTAAGTTCTTTTTATATTCTGAGTAGTAACTGGCAAAGATTTTCTCCCATTCTGTAGGTTGTCTCTGCAATGGCATTATTTTGCAGAAGATTTTTAATTTTATGGTTTCCCATATATTATTCTTGATATTATTTCCTGAGTTTTAAGAATTCTATTGAGGAAGTCATTGCCTGTGTTTATATGGTGGAGTGTTGTCCCTTTATTTTATTCTAGCAGTTGAAAATTTATGGTCTAATTCCTGGAGACCTCCTGAAATTTTAGCCTTATTTGCTTCACAGTGACTCAACTTAAGAACAATGGCAAGAATTTGTGTTTGAGATAGTAAATAAATTCACAGGGAACACATGGATTAAGTGTTTTACATCTAGGAAAAGAGAAAATCAACCTTTTGGAGAATGCCTGGTCTTGCCCAATAAGTAGTCACTACAAAATTCAGTGTCTGTTATATGCCCAGATATATTACCTACCATGTGTGGTTTATTTTTTTTATATTATCTTTCAAATATAAATTATAATTGTTTCAAACACTATCATGCCAGTCTGTTTTGTGCTACTATAATAGCATGTGTGTACTGGATTACAGTTCTGGAATCTGGGAAGTTCAAGATCAAGGTGGCACTGGCTGGTTTGGCATCTGGTAATTTTCTAGTCCCTGCTTCCAAGATTGTGCCTTGAACCCAGCACCTTTTGACAGGGAGGACACTATTCCTCCCATGGCAGGAGAGTGAAAGAACAAAGAGATGACATGAAGGAACATACTCACCCTTTTGTAACAGCACCAGTCTCACTCATTAAGATGGAGCCCTCGTGTCCTTATCACCTCTCATATGTTACAATGAGAACTAATTTTTAATGTATTAATGTTACAATGGGAACTAATTTTCAACATGAGCTTTGTAAGGGAAATACATTCAAACCATAGCAATATTTCCTTGCCATTCTTACTTAAATTCACTGTTTGAATTTTCATGCACTAAGCATAAAGAGTCACTTCAACCTATCAAGGCCTTGTTACCCATTTTAGTTTAAGTGATGTCTCCATCTTTGCTATGCAGATTTGTTATGTGGCTTTCTACCTGTGCCATAGAAAGGGAAGAAAGGTGTGCCTATGGGTGTCACCCAGTGGTTCTGAAGGTGGTAGTCTGTATTCCCTGGACAAATGAAGGTCTGTGATGGTAGGGATCAAGCCATCATTCACCAGAGACATTTAATGGCTACTGTTCTTTGAACTGGAGTTTAAAACACAAAAAATCTGAAGCAGACCCACTTTTCTATATACCAATATTGCATTATTTGTTGCATAATTACCTTAAGACATTTAATATGTGTGGCATCATTGCACATTATGTTTCAGCCACCCATGATGCATATATTGGTTAAATACTAGGATGGGATATTTTTTCTAAATAATTATGTGACTCAGGGCAAGACACCTCACCTCTGACCTTCAATTTGGAATCTCTAAAATAAAAGACTATGTATGAATAAATTATTTGAAGACTTCATGTCTAACTTTAATATTCTAGCTCCACCCTTTGGCTCATGTCTTATGCTTGAATGATGTCATTAAACATAGGACATAGTACTGTTCTATACAAAGAGGTAAAGAATGGAGGAAAGAAGATGGGTTCTATTTCAGGTTCTGAGTACTTGGGTCTTTAAGATTATTTCTTATTTATAGAATGTTATTACTATGCAATCCATGTGTGTTTCAGGGTTGTTAATGGTGCAATGTGCCCAGCACAACATCTTGTACCTGTGTTCATTAGCTATTATCATCGTCATCAATGTCATCATCATATCCATCAACTTAAGAATCACATTCCTTTGTTCTCTGGCACAAATGTAGCCGTGGAGAACAGTAGATCCTAAGCAAATCATCAGCAGAAGACAAGTGGTTTTTCCCCAGCAGCTGGGTAGCCAGAAATGCAGAGGCCCTCATGTCTGTCTCTCTAGACATCTTTGAGAATGCAAATCAAGATCAAGGAAAGCCACTTCCTCCCCAGGCCCGAGGAGCTAGCTCATCTGTGGAAATGAACTTCCATTCTCTCTGACAATTAGTTTCACTCTAAAATATGATAATTCTTTGAAGTCGTACCAAGAAAGGAAATATGGCATGCTCCACATTAAGCAAAGGAAATATATGGTGCTGCCTGAGACATTAATCTCATTTGCTCTGCACCTGATTTTTCACCGTTAGAATATTGCAGCAAAGCTCTGTGCTAAATCTCAAGCAATTTAGCTCTGCAAAGTAGATTAGTTAGAGCCAATGCAAAGCTCTACCTCATAACTTTCTTTCAGTAAAAGCAATATTCAGATGTATAGTCTGAGTCTTGGACTGGAAACTGTGATGTTCTGCTTTTTCAGCTTTAACAATATTAGATATGAATAAAGGCAAGCAAAACAGGTACCTGTAGCCTGGGTTCTTTCTCTGAAAGCATTTAAGTCTTAAATAACTTTTATACAGTTGGTGCCTTTTCCCAAAAGAGA
This sequence comes from Tamias sibiricus, assembly GCA_025594165.1. Taxonomy (NCBI): domain Eukaryota; kingdom Metazoa; phylum Chordata; class Mammalia; order Rodentia; family Sciuridae; genus Tamias; species Tamias sibiricus. The sequence goes on along the minus strand of CM046664.1, from coordinate 39,335,662 downwards.
AATCTATTGTGAAAAGGGCTCATGAAATTAGGTTGGTGAAAGTTAAGAAGACTGTTAAATCACACCCATTTAACACTACAAAAATAATATTTAATCTTTTTCCAAGAATGCAGACTTAACTGAGCTATTGTTTATTGAATATCATTAAATAGTGTGACTCCATATTGACACTTGGGTGTCTACAGTTAACAGTTTTATTAAAATGTTTTGCTAAGTACAACACTGAACCATTCTTTCCTCATTCTCTTCACCAATCTTTTGCCCATACAGACTATACTGGGTTGAATAGTGTTCCCCTAAATCCTCAGAATATGACCATTGGAAATAGTATCTTTGCAAATGCAATCAGTTAAGTTTGGGTGAGGTCAGACTAGGTTAGGCTAGGCCCCAAATCGAATGCCTACTATCCTTATAAAAAGGTCCTGGGAAGTCAGAGAAATGGCCACATAGAGAAAAGGTGACGTGTGAAGACAGGCAGAGACCAGATCCCGGTACCTGCAAGCCAAGGGATGCCAAAGACTGCTAGAAACCACTGGAAGGTATGAACAGGCAAGAAAGGATTCTTTCCCAGGACTCTGCTGGTGCCTTGATTTTAGACTTCTAGCTTCCAGACCTGTGAAAGAAAAAAGTTCTGTGTTTTAAGCTATTCGGTTTGTGGTACCTTACTGTGATATCCCTGGGAAACTAACACAGGGACTGACATCACAGAACAGTTCACTTCTGGCCAATAACTTCAGACCTGACAGGCTGCCTTGGTTAGAGCAGTTTTCATAATCCACATATCTCTCTGCCTATAATATCAGTATCACTTTCATCTTTGTCTTTCATTTATCAATATTTCCTCTCATGTGTACCATTTCAAATTCCTTCCTTCCTCTTGTCATTGCTGCAACAACCAAGTCCATGTAGGCTTGGACCCGTTTGGCATGGTTGCAGCCAATGTCCCTCACCCGAAGCCTGCACCACACTCCCTTACTTTCTGTTCAGGGGCTTCTCTGGCTCCCAGCCTGGAGTGTTCTGAGAATGTACCAGCTGCCCCCTGGTACCAGGTAGCTAAACCCTCTGGAACCCACCTGGCTAAAGGACAATAGAGTTAGTGGATAAAAGACAGTTCTTAGGTACTGTTTCATTGCTCACTGGATGTCCAGACTGTGTCACAGGGGCAAAGTTGGAAGGAAGATAAGTGCTAGTCAGAGAAGGAACCCACATGTGATTTAAGATGGGTGAGAAGAGACACATGTAGAGTGGGCACAGGTGGTGCAGTTTTCTTACAGCAAAAAAAGGGAGAGGAGTGTGCACAAGGTCCAACCCTTTATAATGCATAGTTCCCTCATGATTAGTGGGGTTTGCAAGTGAACTGGGCAGCAACGCTGCAAGTACCCCACTATACACTGCAATGGAAAGGCTCTGACCCCTCCCTGTGGGGTCTGAAATACAGAAACCTGGGAGTTTGTCTGTGGACCATTACCCATGTGCTTCTTCAGAACAGTGGAGTATCTATCAAACATGGAACAGGTAAAGATATTCCCTAACAAGGAAATGAGCTGGGAGAGCTCTTTATCTCCCAGTAAGGGAATACTTCAGGCTCAAGTCCTGTTCATATATATTTCAGCAGGAATCAACTTCCTTTACCAACAGGTACAATTCCTAAAGCTCTTTAAAAGTTGCTGTGAGATTGAACACCAATCGTCCCAAACAGCACATAATTGGTTAACAGACAATATTCTTGGCATTTCTTTGTTCCTAATTTCCTGCCATCCTTTACAGTACTCCCCAAATGAATGGCCCCCACAAAAGACATTATCTCAGATTCTACAACATGGGAAATCCTCTTTGAAAACTGGCAAAACTAGAATCAGTCCCAGTCATTAGGACTTTTTTTTTTTCTTTCTTTCCTTTCTTTTTTTTTTTTTTTCTGTAAGAAGTGGTTTATAGCTGGATCCTTCTGCAGTCAGATGGCAAAACAGACTCCCACTTCTGGAGGTAACTAGAGTGGGAATGACCCTGACAGTTGGGAAAAGAGGCAAGGGGCAGGTGGAGTTGGGTAAGGAGGCAAAGATGTAATTATAATGATGCTAAAAATTAAGCTGACTTTTGCTAACTTATTTGTCTTTTGGGGGGGAAAACTTGGTCCTAGGTCAGCCAATGGTGTAAGCTACCTGGTACCGAAAACCGGGAGGAAAAACTCTCGGAGGCAGAGTTAAGCTTTTACTACTTTTACTTCTACTTTCTTAGAGCTTAGAGAGGGAAAGAAAGATTTTTAGAGAGAAAGATTAGAGCGAGCTTTTCTTCTTGTCTTCTTAGCTTAGAGTCTTAGAGAGAAAGAAAGATAGAGCTTAGCTTAGAGAAAGATTAGAGCTTCTTTCTTCTCTCTTCTTTCTTCCTTCTTCTTTCTTCTGTCTTCTGTCTTCCTCAGGAGCCTCGGCCTAACTCTGACCAGTCATTACTTCTTCTATCTGGTTTCTCTTCTGTCTTCTATCTGGTTTCTCTTCTGTAACCGCTCTGCCTACGTTCTGGCTGCTCTGATTCTTCTGACCGACCGAGTGACTGCCCGGCTGACTGAATTCTCCGTTCTCCTAACTCGGACCGCTTTCACCCGGTTATATACCTTCAGGTTCGCGGGTGCCTACAGGTGCGTCACATACATATCAGGTGGAACTTATGGCTTCCAGCTAGCTACAACAGCCCTTCCTAATTAGGGCTCCTTCACGATGGACAATTCAGGTGTGTTTTGAAAGCCAGAAGTCCTCTATGGCCATGTTTAAGGATTTCCTTTGCCTTCAGTAAAAACAGGGCCCAGGATTTAATTGGAAGATGGCAGAGCTTGTAAAGAGATGAACTTCCCAAACTTAGTATATCTTCTAAGACAAATGTAAGTCCCTGATAAGAGTGTAATTGCAAGACCTGGAATGGGGATCTTTAGGAAGGAAGGAAGGGCCAAAAAATCTCGAACACAGATTATCTTGACTACTCCCTCAAACAGGATCAGCTCCCAAAAGCCTCCCTTCATTTGAAGACCTTGAAGAGATATCAATAAGGAAAAGATCTTCAAGGTGAAATTGTCCTCTTTAAGGTCTATTCTATGAGGCCTCATTGCCTGTAGGTCTGTAGTCTAAACCCAAGGATAGGTCTCTGTCCATTTCAACAGGGAAAATGCAGTCCTTGAACTGGGAGGGAAGAACTCACACATGGAAACACTGTAGGAATCATCTAATACCTGCCAGCAGGAACTGGGAGGACACATGAGGGGGGTACACTGGGGGACTTTCACAGAGATGGGAGGAGGGAAACCAGAATTAAGTCTGGATAGAGGAGAAATACTTAACATAGGGGAACTCATCCATGACTCAGAAATAAATGTCTTGGCTGCAGCCCCTGGAGCTGACTCAGATATGCTAATGGAATATAAATGCTTGCAGTAAAATACTTAGATATCCCTTAACTTCCTTGGCACAGTTTTGAGGAAGGAATCAGAAAACTAGATGTGGTAGCAATGTTAGCATGATTTATTATGTAGACCAGATGTCCCGATGGGTATGTTTCCCTCACTAAGATATTGATGAATGCATGCATTCAGGTCTCCCAGAAGCTCAGTGACTGTCAGATTTATGCACAGATTGAGAGTAGGACATTATGACATGGGTTCCAGAACAGAGTGGCAAGATACCAACAGTTCCTCTTTATAGCCAGAGGCAAAGTAGAAGTAATGACCATAGTGAACAGCAGCAAGGGAATCTGTGGTGAAGGTTAAGAGATGAAAGTGTAGGAAGGGCCAATGAGCACGTCATTTCACTTCTACCAAAAACAAAAGGAAGAGTTGATGAAGAGAGAGGGAAGGATAGTAAAAGGGTGGGGCAAAGGGGTGGGGAGAAAATATGAATATCATAAACCTAAATTTAATTATAGACCTAACTTAGTTTTCAAATTGAAGTCAATTCATGGGCACCATTCCCAAGACCATTCCCAATTCCCAAGATAGATAGATTCTACAGAGGAAGGGCTCATACACTCTTCAAGTATACAGGATAACCATGACTTACAACCAAAGAGACTTGCAGCCATTTACCAGGATAACTATGCACTGGTAAACAAGTGGTACGTAGATAGTAGCAGAATTGTTACTAAATACCTAAAATGCCATATGATCTCAAATTAGATTAAAATCTAAAGGGAGCCAGAAGCTAAATTGGCTTCTGGCCCAAGTCTAGGTTACAGTGATCCAAAGTGCCTATAAAACTGGTTTTATCTGGGCACATTCTTCTACAATGTAATTTGGATAGATATATTTAATAGCTGGCACAGCCTCACTTGATTACTTGACCTGTAAACAGAAACCTTTAGGATAGGAAGGGACAAGGAAAAGCTGATGAAATGTCCCTACCCAAGATAGCAAATCAGAATAAATAGTTTATCGAGGAAGAAAGGCAGAAAATAATAAAGTTGGTTACATTGAGCCTTTTTCACCCTGTAGATACCAGTTATTTTTATTTTCCTAATTGTAACTGAAACCTACTCTAGACCTGAGTTTCCTATTTATGCTCAGAGGGTAATTTCTGCCAGAAACACCATGCAAACCATGTTAAATTTAAATGCATTGATATTCTGATTTCCTCAGATAAATAGACCCATTTTATGGACATGTAATCATGGAATCCACTTACTATACAATATATATCATTTCTCAGATGCTACTGATCCAAGATAATGGTGGAATAGTCTTTAAAAGACTTAATCAAGGCATCAGTTTGATGGCAATCTTTTGGTGAGCAGGGAATTCTACTCTCTCAGTAGTGATATTTATTCTATGTCACTAGTCATTCTGGCATGTGGCTGTACTGTGTCCTTAATAAGGGTAATACACGTGTTTGAGGATCACAGGGTAAAAGTAGCATCATTGTCTCTCACAAACATTCTCTTTAGACCACTTGCCAAATTTGAACACCCATTATCCAAAATATAAATTTAAAAGAGGAGATTCCTCTATCAGAGCAACCCATGAAGGTCCCACTGAAAGTGATGTTATGATCTGAATTTGGGCCCCTGAGGCCAGTGACCCAGCAGGCAAAGTCAGACATCACTGTATTAATCAGCATAATTTACACTGCTTACCATGAAGATTTAGGATTTGTCTTAAATAGTTCTATACAATTGTGGCATAGGGTAGTATGTTTGTAATCCAGAGGATTTGCTGAGATTTTTTCCATATCATGCTAAAAATATGTATAAGAAACTGTACCATCATCCATGTCCTGACAATAAAACAACAAGGTAATTAAGAGTTCAAATCCATTGATGTGATGTAATTCTAGAAAGCAACCTGTGTAAGGTAAAGTCCTGGCCAAAGTGGAAGAAATGATGGATATCTGATTTGGCACTAGGACCATGTGCATTGGCAGCAGAAGCTGTGATTAGTTCTCCTACTATTCTTTATTAAGCTTCTGCAGAGTTATTGCCTGACCACGTAGATTCAGCAACAAGAGTTCCCTTTAGCATTGGCTCCTTAATACTAACTTTCATGGAATTGACATGCAGGAAGTCTGCTGGTGTATGACCCCTAGATCAATACTGGAGGGAGAGTGAAGCAGGACTGTACAGAGGAAGGCCAGAGGCTGTACTGTAGCCTCAACAAAGTACTCAGCAAATACCATGGGTCCCTCTGGGGCTGTGGTGACCATTCAGAGTTCTCCCAAATTTGGTTACTGGGTAGACGGGAATTGTCACTGGATTGGGGCTGTGGCACTGGATGAGGCACTTCCTGTCAGCTTGTCAGCTAAAGGCAATGGCCAGAGAGGGACTCAAGTGACAGCTGTTGTCATCAACTTTCCTAGCAGCTGGTGCACTTCAGTTTGGAATGTGGAATGGGGGAAAGGAACCACAGCATTTAGTAAGCATAGGAACTTTGAGAACTAGAGAAAACAGCTAGATCCCAGAGAAGAAAAGCAAGAGTCAGCCTGTCAGTGCACCCAGGGTTTGGAAATGCCTGGACAACAAAGCCTGGAAATGAAGAACATGGGCCTAGGAGTTTTCTGAGAACTATTCCAACTGCTTTCTACATCTGTGATCCTGGACAACTTCCTTCTACCATTTGGTACTCAGATTTATTAATTTATATTTTGATTGTGTGTCTAATCAGTAAAATGGAGGTTATGGCTGTGCCGATCTCAAAGTGTGATTATGAGAAGAAAAGGAGTTAATATTTGCACAACACTTCAGACAATGTCATCTAGTAAGTTTTACAGAATGAGTTTATTAATACAATGAACAAGGAAGTAGCATTTATAGCAACCATTATAAAATAAGCACAAAAAATTAATCATATAAGCAGATATCTGGCTACCACAGACTAGGAAATATTAAACAATGGAGGAAAAAGATTTTTCTTTAAAGGACAAAGACAATTGACCAAATCATAGCAAATTAAACTTTTTCAGATCTACATGAGAATGTGGGAATTATAATGTACACTTACAAAATTAAAATGTTTTATATTTAAGATGTATCTATATACACAATTGCTTACATATTATAGATAAGTACCATGTGTAATTATATGATAATATAAACAAAGGATTTTTGGAACTATTAGTTCTTCCCAGAAAGAAACAATATTCATGTTCCAGTGCATGTCTTTAACAATAAAGATTATAAAACAAGCTTGTTAGACCTTATTCAACAAAATTTATGTCTAAGAATAAAAATATTATAATTTTAGAGATGATGAGGAAAATTTTAAAAATTTTAAAGATGCATTCTGAAAGCCTGCTGTGTCTTCAAATATTTTTCCTATTTGGTCATAGAGTAAGGATTTTACACACAGACATAAGAGCAACTGTTTTGCTGAGCAAAGTCAATGTTACATTCCAATTCATTACTTTCTTAGGCTCCAACTCATTGCTTTTTCTCTTTAATTTCTACCATGTACATTGGTCAAGCTGGTTAGAAGATCTATTCTGCTCTCTCATGTATAAAGGCTGTGATGTGTTGGCAGTTTCAGTCCCCAGAGGTGTTTCTCATTACTGAATGCCCAGTATCTATTTCTTTACATTGTAATTGGATGGCACATTTTTGGAGTAAGACTCCAGGGCATACAGAGTCACAAATGCTAGGTGCATTTGGAAAAAATGAGGAGATAATATCCATTACTAGAAGAGAATCATGGACAATATATTCCCCAAGGGTAGGGAAAACAATGGATAGCTGAACTTGGGAAAGTCTCCTTCATTTGTGGGGTGCTTAAAAAAGGAATCTTCGAAGTAAGCCAGAAAGATGTACAACAATTAATGAACACAGTCCATAATGGGTAACTAAAGATCTATAACAGACCTTCCCATGTCCCCAAATCTGTGATCTGTTAATACATACATACACACACACACACACACACACACACACACAGACACACACACACACAAACACAGAAATTGATTCCCATTTGTTATAATACTGTACCTTTGGTTATTGATACCTATAGAAACACTCATTGTTATAACTCATTGTTATATTTTAATAATTAATGAGACTTGTGAAGTGGGAAAGATCAGTTATCATATTTATGCTATTGATTAAACATTTTGAAAAGTATTATCATTAGCTATCTACACTATACTTGACAATGACCAAAATTCTGTTAAAAATGTTACTCTGAACCAGTTTCTCATTTCCAGTAGAGAGACTGAAATGATTATAGTTTATATTCCCCGATTCACTGAACACATATTGAATGATGCTCATGAGATGTCAAGCATGTTTTGAGTGGAAAGCAAGCAAAGGTAAATAGGTCCCTGCTCTCCTTAAGGAAGAGTGAGGCTGAGCAGAATGATTATAGTGTTTCAGGGGCTTCATTCTCCTGGACCCTGGAGAGAAAGCTCACTGGAGTCCATGCATGTTATCACAGCTGCAGTTGTTGTACAGGTGCTGTGGTCTTCAAGATGACCATCTTTATCCTCAGGATATTCAATGCAGTGATGACTGACAGAGTAAACAGACTGATGAGAACCAGAGTTGGGCATAGAGCAATCAGAAGTCACTTTAACATGGGGAGGGAAACGTTCTGTTGTAACAGAGGATACTATGTTATGACTCCTGAGATTTGATTCATGCTGCAGTCATGATGGTATAAAGCTTGTGTTATGTTTAGTTGACCCTTGAAGAACTCAGGTTTGAATCACATGGGTCCACTTCTATGTGGACTACCTGCCTTTCTTTCTTTCCCTTCCTCCCTCCCTCCCTCACTCACTCACTCTCTCTCCTTCCTTCCTTTCTTCCTTCTTTCCTTCTTGTTTTACAGATTGCAAAAATTTGAAAACAGTTCATAGATGAACCACATAGCCTAGAAGTATAAGAAAAGATGAAAAAAATATGACACGAATTCATAAAATAGATGAGACACGTCTATTTTATCACTTATACCATAAGATATATACAAGTCTATTATAAAGAGTTAAAGTTTATGTGCATAAACACAGACCATGTGTGGTATCATTTGTAGTCCAGATAAACATAAACAAATGTAAAGATGTAAAAATGTAGTACTAAATCATAACTGCATAAAATTAACTGTAGTACCTACTCTACTGCTGTAATAATTTCATAGCTATCTCCTGTTGCTATTAAGGTGAGCTCAAGTGCTGTGAGTATCCACTTAAAACACTCTGTGATGCTAATCATCCCGGCACAAGCAGTTCTTCTCTTCAGTAAATTGCATATCACGGTAAAAACTGATCTCTTCTGGTTCTTGTATTTTTTTCTCTCTCTCTGTCTATATACGCACACATATAATCATGTATATAATCATCTCTATATATTTATATAAGTATTTGCATGATATATCTATCATGTAAAATATGAGTTAATCAACTGTTTATAAGTAAGACTTCTAGTCAATAGGAGGTTATCAGTCATCAAGTTTTGGGGAAGTCAAAGTTGTTCATGGATTTTTCAGGGCACTATAGCTCACTGCCTTTAGCTGCCCTGGCACTGTTTAATGGTCAACTATATACCTAAATAAACTATTATTATCACTAATATAGCATGTGTTTAACTTTTTAATATAAAGAATGATCATAGGAATTAAGAAAAATCTCTTACATTGTCTTCCTGGTCGAATGTGGGCAGAGCATTTGTGTCTAGAAATTTGTCAACATCTTCTAGATATTCCAATTTATTGCAGTGAAAGTTTTAAAAACAGTTCCTAATGATCCTCTGGATTTCAGAAATCTTTGTGGTGACATCTCCTTTTTCATCTTTAATTTTGTTGAGCTGGGTCTTCTCTCTTATTTTATTGGTTAGTTTGGCTAAAAGATTGGCTGAAAGATTCTCAATCTTATTTTTCCTTTCAAAGAACTAACACTTTGTGGTGTTGATTCTTTTAATTTTTTATTCTCTATTTCATTATTTTTAGCTCTGATCTTAATTATTCTCTGTTTTCTACTGAATTTGGCAATAGTTTGCTCCTGCTTTGCTAGGACCTTGAGATGTAGCTTTAAATTGTTTATCTGGAATCTTTATGGTTTTTATTCAATGCGGGCACTTAATGTCATAAACATTGCTCCTAGTATTGCCTTCATAGTGTCCCAGAATTTTGGTATGTTGTATTGCTACTCTTGTTTGATTGTAGAATTTTTTCTCATTTCTATTATTATTCATTCCTAATTTTAATGGGTATTGTTGAGTTTTCATGTGTTCATGTAGTTTCTATAAATTTTCTTTTTGTTGAGTTCCAATTTCAATCCATTATAATCAGATAAAATGTACAGGATTATATAGACTTTTTGTTGTTGTTTAATAAAATTTGTTTTGCATCTTAAAATATGGTCTATTTTGTAAAAGTTTTCTATGACCTGCTGAGAAGAAAATGCAGTCAGCTGTTGTTGGGAAAAATACTCTATGGATGTTTATTGATTTATGGTATCATTTAGTTAGGAAGTGCTTTTAATGATTTTATGTATATATGATCTGTCTCTTATTGAGATGGATGTGTTGTAATTATAAATATTACTGTATTGGGATCTATTTGAGATTTAAATAAAGAAGTATTTGTTTAATGTAATTAGGTACACCAATATTTGGGGCACAAATATTTACTATCAGTACATATTCTTGTTAGATTGTTCTCTGTAGCAATATGTAGAGCCCCCCTTATCTCTTCTGATATTTTCTTCTTAAAATCTGTTTTATCAGATAAAAAAAAATTTACAGCAGATTATTTTTCAGTCTCCATTTACATGAAATACCTTTTTCCATATTTCAACTTTCAGTCTGTGGATATCATTGCCTAGAAGATGAGTCTGTTGCAAACAGCATATGGTTGAGTCTTATTTCTTTTAATCCATTTGCCAGTCTGCATCTTTTAATTGAATAGTTGAGCCCATTTACATTCACAATTATTATGAAGATACATTTATTATTTCCAGTCATTTTGGTTTATTACATAGATTTAATCTGTACTTCATTTTCATTTTATAAATTGCTCCTCTGAAAATCTTTATTTATATGAGAGTTCTAAGATTTTTTTAAAGCACCAATTCATGTTGTAAACACTGGGTAAATTAGAGCTAAATGGAACTTACCTCCACATTGTAAAGATTATATATGGCAAGCCCAAAGCCAACATCATACCAGATGGAGAAAAACTGAAATTTTTCCTCTAAATTCAGAAAAAATAGAGACAAGAATGCCCACTCTCACTATTCTTATTCACTATAGTTATTTAATCTCAAGTCAGAGCGATCATGCTAGGAAGGAAATGAAGGGGAAACAAGTAGGAAAAGCAAAGTCAAACTATTTCTGTTTGCTTATGACATGATTCTATATCTAGAGGACCCAAAATATTTACCTGAAGACTGCTGGAGTGATAAACAAATCTATCAGATTAGTAGGATACAAGAACAACATCATTAATTAATAACTTTATTTTACTCTAGTAATGAATTGGTTGACAAAGAAGTTAAGAAAACTGCTCCATTCACAATAACATCAAACAAGAAAAAAGAAACCTTAGGAATAAGTCTAACTAAGGAGATGGGAGACCTTTGCAAGGAAAATTTTCAAGCACTGAAGAAAGAAATTGCAACTAGTAGTAAATACAAAACAATGGAGATAATACACTGCATTCTATCAGATTATAATGGAATGAAATCAGAAGTCAACAACAAAATAAAAAATAGAAGTTACTCTAACACCTTGAGACTAAATAATACACTATTGGATGATGAATGGATAGCAGAAGAAACAAGGATGAAAAAATATAAAGGTAAATGAGAATACTGATAACACATATAAAAATCTCTGGGACACTATGAAGGGAGTACTAAGAGGAAAGTTCACTGCATTGAGCTCATTCATTAAAGGAATAGAAAGTCATGAGTAAATGACCTAACACTACATCTCAAAGCCCTAGAAAAAGAGGAATAAATCAACACCAAAAGCAGTAGAAGACAAGAAATAATTAAAATCAGAGCTGAAATTAATAAGACAAAAGAAACAATTGAAAAAAAATTGACAAAACATAAGTTGGTTCTTCAAAAAAATAAATAAAATTGATAATCCCCAGTCACACTAATGAAGAGAAAGAGAAAACTCAGATTATTAAAATACATGATGAAAAAGGAAATATCACAATGGATGGTACTGAAAACCAGAAGATCACGAAAAATAATTTCGAAAATTTGTACTCCAATAAAATAGAAATCTTGAAGACATCAACAAATTTCTAGAGGTATATGATTTTCCAAACTGAATAAGGAGGACATACATGATTTAAGCAGTTCAGTTTCAAGCAATGAAATTGAAGATGCCCAGGACCAGACAGATTCTTAGCTGAGTTTTACAAGACCTTCAAAGAATTAATATCAATACTCCTCAGATTATTCCATGAAATAGAAACCCATTCTATGAGGCTTATATCACCCTGATTCCAAAACCAGACAAAGATACATCAAGGAAAGAAAACCTCATACTAATATCCCTGATGAACATAGATGCAAAAATTCCTAATAAAATTCTAACAAATTGAATACAAAAATACATTAAAAGGTGCACCACAATCAAGTGGGTTTCATCCCAGGGATGCAAGTTTAATTCAACATATGGAAATCAATAAACATAATTTATCACATTAATAGACTTAAAAACAAGAATCATATGATCATCTGAATAGATAGAGAAAAAGCATTTGACAAAATATAGCAACCTTCATGTTTAAAACACTAGAAAAAACTAGGGATAGTAGGAACATAACTCAACATTGTGAAATCTGTACATGCTAAACCCAAGGCCAGCATCATTCTAAATGGAGAGAAATTAGAAACATTCCCTCTAAAAACTGGAACAAGACAGGTATGCCCTCCTTTACCACTTCTATTCAACTTCATCCTTGAAACTTTAGCCAGAACAATTAAACAGAGGAAAAAAATTAAAGGGATACAAATAGGAAAAGAAGAACTCAAACTATTACTCTTTGCCAATGACATGATTCTATATTTAGAAGATCCAAAAAAATCCATCAGAAAATTTGTAGAACTCAAATTTAGCAAATTAAAGTAAACTTTAATTTAAATTTAAAGTAATTTAAACTTTAATTTAAATTTAAAGTAAACTCAAAGTAGCAGGATATAAAATAAACATAAATCCTGATGCATTCCTATACATCAGTGATGAATCCTCTGAAAGAAAAATTAGGAATACTACCCCATTCACAATAGTTTAAAAAAAGATACTTTAAGAATCAATCTAACAAGAGAGGTGAAAGATCTCTACAATGAAAACTATAGAACATAATTGAAATAAATTGAAGAAGACCTTAGAAAATGGAAAGCCCTCCCATGTTCCTGGGTAGGCAGGTCAAAATGGCCATACTACCAAAAGTGCTATACAGAGTTAATGCAATTCCTATCAAAATCCCAATGACATTCTTCATAGAACTTAAAAAAGCAATCATGAAATTCATTTGGAAAAATAAGATATCCAAAATTGCCAAAGCAATTCCTAGCAAGAAGAGTGAAACAAGAGACATCACTAACTAAAAAGCTTCTTCTCAACAAAGGAAATATTTAATCATGTGAAGAGAGAACCTACAGAATGGGACAAAATTTTTGCCACATGTACCTCAGATAGAGCACTAATCTCCACGATATATAAAGAAGTCAAAGAACTCAATACCCAAAAATCAAATAACCCAATCAATAAATGGTCTAAGGAACAGAACATAACACTTCACAGAAGAAGAAATACAATTGATCAACAATTATATGGAAAAATGTTTGGCATCTGTAGCAATTAGAGAAATTAGAATCAAAACTACTCTAAGATTTCCTCTCCCTCCAGTTGGAGTGGGAATTATCATGAATACAAGCAAAAATAAATGTTGGTGGGGCTGGGAATATAGCTCAGTTGGTAGAATGCTTGCCTTGCATGCACAAGGCCCCGGGTTCATTTCCCACCACCAGAAAAAAATAAAATTAAATTAAAAAATGTTGGTGAAGTTGTGGAGAAAAACATACATTCATACATTGCTGATAGGACTGCAAATTGGTGCAACCATTATGGAAAGTGGTATGGAGATTCCTCAGAAAATTTGGAATGAAACCACCATTTGATTCAGCAATCCCATCCCTTGGTTTATACCCAAAGGACTTAAAAATCAGCATAGTACAGTGATGTAGCTACATCAGTGTTTATTGCAGCTCAACTCACAATAGCCAAACTATGGAACCAACCTAGGTGTCTTTCAATAGACGAATGGATAAAGAAACTGTGGTATATATACACAATGGAATATTACTGAGCCTTAAAGAAGAATGAAATTATGCATTTGCCAGTAAATGAATGGAACTGGAGGCTATCATGCTAAGTGCAATAAGCCAATCCCCCAAACCAAAAGGCAAATGTTTTCTCTGATATGTGGATGCTAATGCATAATGGGAGTGGGCTAGGGATTAACAGTGTTACTTTGGATTAAGTAAAGAAGAGTGATGGAAGGGAAGGGGTATGGGGGTAGGAAGGACGGTAGAATGATGTACATATATGACTATAGGACTGGTGTGATTCTACATCATGTACAACCAGCAGAATGAGAAAATGTACTCCATTTATTTATGATGTGTCAAAGTGAATTCTACTATCATGTACAACTATTTAGAACAAATTTTAAAAAAAGAAAAAGAAAAAAAGAAGACATAAAAACCTACCAAGTTCATGGATAGGTAGACTTAACATCATCAAAATGGTCATATGACCAAAAGCAATCTATCGATTCAATGCAATACCTATCAAAATTCTAATGTCATCGTTCACAGAACCAGGGAAAAAAACCCAGTTCATAATACTTATATGAAAGAAAAAAAAAACCCTGAATATCCATATGGAGAAGACTGAAACTAGATCCCTACTTTTCACCCTGCACAAAATCAAATTAAGGTTGATCAAATACCTGTTATAGGGACAGATGAGGCAAAGCACCGAAGATCCCAGGAAACAAGTTTTATTTGGTGCCTGCAGCCGGGTTCAGAGGTACAGCTCTCACTGTAATCAGTTAATCCCCTGTACCCTGAGTTCAGGTAGTTTCAGAAGTTTATACACAGCATGTAAGTGGAGGGGCTCAGAAGTTCACAGTTTACAAAAGTTCACATAAAAGCAGTTTTTTTTTTTTTTTTTCTTTCACTGTTCTGGGCAAGTTAACCCTTCAAGGACAACACCTGAGAAGGGGAGAGCTTCTTCTCCCCCTTTTATCCTCCCCCCACCAGCTGTTACCATGGAGTCCAATTAGTAACTTCTCTTATCTTAGAAATGTAGACATCTCTGTGAAGCTCCAGCTCAAGGCCAGAGGCCTTGTTAAAGAATTTGTCCTTTTTATTATCACACTTTGCACTTGCAAACACACTTCTACAAACACACTTCTACTGCTATACTGGATACATGTTTGTGAAAAATAAGGGGTGTCCAGCACCTGGAGTGCTGATTTCTTCCAGGCCAGTGGCCAAGTAATAGAGCAACAGGAAAATAGGAAGTTTATCTACATTAAACTTTTTTATAGAGACTCTTTTGCTGACAGTCTAAAATCAGCCATGGTGAAGATTTCTGGAGAAGCTTAGTTAAGATTTTCTGTGGAGGAGGGGGTGGCACTACATACCTGGGAATTAAATCAGAAATAGTGAAACTACTAGAAGAAAACATAGGGTCAACACTCGAATACATTGGCATGAACACCAAATTCCTTAATAATACACTAAGCTTAAGAAATAACACCAAGAATCAATATTTGGGATAGCATTACATTAAAAACTTCTGTACAGCAAATGAAATAAGAGTGTGAAGAGATATTCTACAGAATTTGAGAAAATCTTTGCTAGTTCCTCCTTTGACACAAAAATAATATTTAAAATATAAAAAGAACTCAAAAAACTTAACATATACACACACCAAATAACCAGCTCATTAAATTTTCAAAAGATGCAAAGAGACATTTCTCAAAAGAAGAAATTTAAATAGCCCACACCTTATTATGTATCCAAAAGAACTAAAATCAGCATACTATGGTTATATACACGTATCAATGTTTATAGCAGCATAATTCATAATAGCCAAATTATGGAACCAGCCTAAGTATTCATCAATAGATGAAGGGATAAAGAAAATGTGTCATATATACACAATGCAATTCTACTCAGATATAAGGAAGTGTGAAATTATGTCATTTGCTGGTAAACCGAGAACGTCAGAGTAAGTTAAATAAACTAGACTCAGAAAGTCAGGGTTGAATGTTTTTTCTCATATGCAGAAGCTAGAAAAAAAAGTTGGGTATCGGCACCAAAATAGACCAGTTGGCCAATGGTACAGAATAGAAGACACAGAGTCTAACCCACACATCTACAGTTATCTTATATTAGACAAAGCTGCCAAAAACGTTCATTGGAAAAAAGACAGCCTCTTCAACAAATGGTGTTCGGAAAACTGGAAATCCTCATGTAATAAAATGAAATTAAATCTCTTTCTCTAACCATGCACAAAACTTAACTCACAGTGGATCAAGGACCTAGGAATTAAACCAGAGACCTTGCACCTAATAGAAGAAAAAGTAAGCCCAAATCTCCATCATGTTGGTTTAGGCCCCCAACTTACTCAATAGGACCCCTATAGTGCAAGAACTAAAACCAAACATTAATAAATGGGATGGATTCAAACTAAAAAGCTTCTTCTCAGCAAAAAGAAAAATTAGTGAGATGAATAGAGAACCTACAGAATGGGAGCAAATCTTTACCACAAGCACATAAGATAGAACAATAACCTCAAGGATATATAAAGCTCTCAAAAACCTTTACACCAAAAAAACAAACAACAAAATCAATAAATGGGCTAAGGAACTGAACAGACACTTCTCAGAAGATGATATACAATCAATCAACAAATATATGAAAAAATGTTCAACATCTTTAGCATTTAGAGAAATGCAAATCAAAACTACTGTAAGATTTCATCTTACTCCAGTCAGAATGGCAGCTATTAAGAACACAAACAACAATAAATGCTGGTGAGGATGTGGGGGAGAGGAATATCATAAAAATAAAAGGAAGATCAGTAGAGAAGAAGTCAGTGACCAAGGGGAAGGGAGGAGTAAACAAAGATGGTAAAACGCCAAGGACATGCTAAAGAGAGAGAGAGAGAGAGAGAGAGAGAGAGAGAGAGAGAAGGAAAAGAAGTATAGCTCAGTGGTGAGAAGTACTTAGTATGCATGAATCTCTGTGTTTTACCCCCAGCATGTGAAACAAAACAATACAACACAAAACTCCCATTCAGCTCACTCTAAGTACCCATGTTTTTAAATCTTTATCAAAACCTGTTAACATGCAGAACATCACTGCTGATGTATTCTACTGAGCATTTCTCTTCTTGCTTGACGGCTCCACCACCATGTGTAGATACAGCTATGAGCTTGAGGTTAACTCTGACATGAGAAAAGCAAACAATCAAGGAAGCCCTGAACTGCCCTGCTCTTTCCTCCTAGGGCACTTCTCTTCCTGGTGGCATCAGGAACATATGTGGTATGTGTAAACAACTCATGCAAGTTTATTTATTGTTCTGGATGAGTAAACTACAAATAAGAAAGCTGGTGGAATTTGAAAGACAATTCCCATACTACTTCACAGCTGAAAAGGTGACAGCACTTTTACTCTTTGCTTTTAGAGAAAACAGAAAATACACACAATTTTATGGTGATACGCAGAAAGAAAGGAAATAAATGTAGTTCAGACTTTCAGTTAGCTAATTTGTTTACTCCTATTTGTGAACTTCCTATTTACTCTTAGAATCAGTGTAAAACATTTTTTTTTAAAAATTCCCCTTTCTTAAAGAGGAATTCATCAACATGAAAAGCTAAAGGTATCTCAACTACAATAAGACATGTGGGTTATCATATTGAATATCATCAATATGTACTTATTTCTGTAGACAAAATTGAGGAGATGCTGTTAGCAGCTTATTGAGTTAAGTTTGTTTATTTTTTTTGGGTAAAACTATAAATGAGAGCTATTTTTAGAAACAGCTAAGAATGGACAACATACCACTAAGATTTTGAGGCCCAGAAAAGCACCTTTTTCAATATCTACACTTTACAGGCGAGAAAGCTCAAGCTCTAGAAAGTACAGAGTGGTTCAAGATCACTCCAATGTTATTTTCAATCAGAGCTCTAGATCCTCTATTCTTGTGTTTCTCTTTTCTACCATTAATCTCTTCTCAGATTTCTGGTCAAATATGTAACTGCTCTTAATTTCTATCAAATTATGAAGATAATGAATATCAGTGTATGTTTTCTTAATAAAATATGAGAATAAGAGGAGGACACTGTCCATTCATCTTTGCATTGAATTACTAATTGTTGAGTGCTTTCTCTGTCAGACAGATAGGTAGGAATGGAGAAATTCAGTTTAAGAATGCAGTTATGTTCTGTCTTAGGAAAGCTTATGATCAAAGAAATAGAGAAAATTGGAGAAAAACAAGTCAATAAGAAACAAATAGTGATTAATACGAACAAGGAGACCATCATAGGCTGGGATAGACATCAGTGGTGTGTGTGGGAAGTCCCTGAGATAGGATAGAGAAGGTAAGATGGGGCAGGGACCAAGTCTCAGGGGAAGGAAACCACATGTGTTTAGGGAGGAATACTCCCCGCACAACTTCTAGAATCCCTATGAATCTCTGCAGCAGTGCTATGAAGTTAATTTGTCACCTTAAATAGATTGAGAGATAGCTGGGGAATTGGTAAAGCACTGCTTCTGAGTGTCTGTGAGAGTGCCTCCAGAGGACGTGGGCTTGTGAGCTGGTGGATGAGAGGGGGAAGAGCCACCCTCAATGTAGGCAGGCACCATCCAATGAGCTGGGGCTCTGAATGGAACAAAAAGGCAGAGGAAAAGGTCTTCTCTGCATCCTGGAGCTGGGGAACTCTTCTCTTCCTGCCCTTGCACAATAGTATTCCTTTGACTCTCGGATCCCAGGTACTCAGGACTTTGGTCTCAGACTGAGTCATAGTCTCAATTTTCCTGGTTCTAAGGCCATGCTACTAGCATCCCACTCATTCTATCTCGAGCTTGCAGGCAGTCTTTTAAGAGACTTCTCAGCCTCCATAATAACATAACACAATTCCACTAAATAAATTCCTTCTCCTCTCTCTCCTAACCCTTCCTCTCTTTCTTCTCTTCTCTTCCCTTCCCTGCTCTCTCTTTTTCTTTCTTTCTTTCTATTTGGTTCTGTCACTCTGATGGACACTAATTTCATCTCAAAGCTAATGCAAACTGATAAAATACGAATGTGATACTGCATTTGACTACTATAAATTGAGACAATACAAATGTAGTAATACATTTGATTAATACATACTGATTATTACAAGTACAAACCTTTTAATTAAAAATACAGTATTTTCTTGGTAGCCATAAACAGGTGGAGGTTAATAGAATTTCATGAACAAATTTTTTAGCTTAAATTATTCTAAAATTCTTGTACCTAAAGCACTGCTCACAGAGAACTGTAGTACTATAATATAATACAAACACACTAAAGCTACTCTGGAGGGAATAAAAACCTTACAGTTGAACCACACCCCTTGAATGTCTACATTGTTTTTCACTTTTCTCTGTGTTATACTTATCCCTTTAAGATCAGGCTAAAAGGGCAGGGAGGCAGTGCTCTCAGCTGTTGCATTACTATGGATCTGTGGGTGCCAGGAGGGATGCATTGTGGAGTGTGGTGAGAAGGACCAAGTGATTGATTAAGGAGGATGACAACACAAAACCTCCACTTAGAGGCTGTTACTGCTACCTGGCAATTATTGAGTAGGATTCTGGCACATTTCAGTTTGTATATGGTCACTGAGTGAAAGAGGGACAGAGATGAAGGAGTTAGTTTTGCAATTTGGGCACTTTCAGCTTTGAAGCATTATGTAGACCCTTCAGTGCTAGACAGGAGGATTAGGAGAAGAAATCAGATGATGGCAGGGCAAGTGGAAGAAATTACTGGGTTGCAGAATCTGTCTTTAAATAATGACACCAGTAATCTAAGTGATGCATAGTTACATATTCGATCTGAATGTTACAAATAACAAGGTGGATTCCATGCAGGAGATGCACAGCTGTTGTGACCAGATGCGGTTAAGGCTGAACTGAGACTCCACCTAGCTGATTAGGAGAAAGGGCTGGCAGGTTACCAGATACCTGTCAAGCTAATAGTGTAAGAAGGTCCTGAAGAAGTGGGAGGGTTAGTTGTCCAACCTATGAGTTCCCCAAAACATCTCCAAGGCATAATCAGTTGATAAGAGGGACTTGTGTTTTGGTAGGATAATGCAAACACAGGAGAAGTTGAAAATGTTAAGATGCATTTCAGACCCTCTGGGTGGTATTTGTGAAGGATACTAAAATACTTGGTTAATATTGACCCAGTAATCTCACAGTCTAAATGTTACATTTGCAAATGGAAAACTGGAAAGAGCAGATTGTGTGTGTGTGTGTGTGTGTGTGTGTGTGTGTGAGAGAGAGAGAGAGAGAGAGAGAGAGAGAGAGAGAGAGATGGGGGAGGGAGAAAGAGAGAGAAGGAGATAGAGGGAGAGAGAAAGTGAGATTAGGTTTTTATAGTAGGCTGGTAAAATGTTTAATGATTAACTCCTCAGGGGGAAAAGTTCTGTTTTGTAGCATTTGCTCATTTCCAAGGTGTGAATACTTTCTGCATGGCTGATTTCCACATCCATATGACTGAATGAAGAGTCATAAGCTGGTGCAAGAAGTTTCCAGTATGTCACTATTCTTTGTCTGTCCACATGATTTTACTTGTGAAAAAGCTCATAACTGAGAGGTCACTTCTTTTGAGAATATTTTAATTAGCTGCTTCAGTTTCCATATACTTAATTTATTGCTATATTTATTTTTGTTGTCATGAAACACTTGGATTATTTTACGAATCCTAAGAATTATTTAGCTGAAAAGAGCCAATCATACTTCTGAATTCCAGAATTGGAGAGAAGCCAGGGACATTGGATCAGTGACTTCTGGTCAGAATGGAAAGTTCCAGGTTTTAGCTCTCTTTATGACTATGACTACCATGTAGCATCTGAGTCATAGAGCTGGCCTCATCTCAGCCCCTGATGGATATATCATGGAGGTCACTGTCAGTTTTCAGCAGAGGGTGACCCCCTCCCAGCGTCATTCTTGGTTATACTCATGTGCTCAGAAATTATCTCCAAAACACATTTTCCATGTCAGAGGATTCAGGTAGGTCTGGCAGGGGGAATTAACCTCCTCTTTTCCATCCCTCCTTTCCCATCTGTTAATTCTTCTTCTTCCATTGGCTTACATGAAGAAGTGCTTGTCTAGAGAAATGGAACTGTGTGGTGATATGTCCAGCAGACATACAAGAGGAATTTATAGGCTCAGCATTGGACCAAGGTGACTACCTTTACAGTTGCCACAAACCTGTAAGCCACATCTTTTCAAACTTCCATCATCCACGGACGGCTTAATGTGTGATGTACTGGCTTAGTTATATGCAAAGAAATTAAAAAAAAAAAAAAAAGAAAAGAATAGTAATTACCAAAATATTTAGTATAATTAAAACAGAATTGTAAAATCTGGCTGTTTGATAGAGGGAGAAAAGAAAACTATTATTTATAATATCTCCATAAAGCTCCAATACCTTTCTCAGCAGTGGGTATTTTGAGCTCTAGGTCAGTTTTCATGTTTCAGTCCTTCTATATTCTTTTCTTTGTGTCTATACAATTGTTTTTTGACATACTGCCAAAAGTTGGCAGAAATGCAGCAAGGACCTGGAGTCTCTGAAGATTGTCTAGGTTACTTAAAACTATGGGCTCAGAAACAATAAGGAGAATTCTTAGTTAAGATTTATTTCAACGCCTTGCCAGAAAAGTTTGTAGAAATATCATATTTAATTGTGGGGTGCTTCAAGGTTGTGATTTGGCACAGTGTTCAGTGGGTTTCTTCCCCTTTCTTCTGAGATGTTTTGCTCTGAAAAGCATTTACTTCTTTCCCATCTCTCGGAAGTAAGTTTTTGTTTTGTTTTGCTTTAATGTCTAATAATATGTTGTTGACTTTTTGCACTAATGAAAGGAGAAAATCTAAGTGCTAGAAAATCTTTCTAAGTGCTAGAAAATCACCATATGATTGATAATCAAACTATTTATAATAATCTTCAGTCTTCTTAAAAAAAAACCCAAAAAATGATTTTTTTCTATCAGTATTTTAAAAATGTGACATTTTAACACAAACTCTTTGGGCTTTCCAAGGGAATTGCTTTAGTGTTGAAAATATCACTTGTACCAGTCAGTCATTTGAAATTATTAGCATAATCCTACTAGCATTTTCAGAACTTTATTTAAAATACTAGTATAGGTCCCATCCCTCCACAGGTATCATGTACTACTGTGAAGGGGAGGAGTCCATATTGGTGTCTACCTTTCTGCCCGGCAGGTAGAGAAGCTTCTCCAGGCATGACTTGCATCAACAGACCCTGGAGCATCACATACCTAAGTAGGCATGGGACAGTCAGATGACTTGGATTTCGGTTCCTGCTCTGCTTCTTACACACTTGTTATTTGGAGCAAGTTACTTGATTCTTCTTTGTCTCAGTTTCTTTGTCTATAAAATGGGGATGACAATAGATGTAGACATTTCATAACTTATTTTCAAATTTTTATGAACAAATGTTATATAATCAGAACATTGCCTGGCCACTAGCAAGTTTTCAAAAAAAGTTATAGATTTTGTTACTATTATCACAGTTTTTAATAATTGAAGTAGCTGCCATTACAGCTGACCTTTGTATAGGACCTCAGAATTCCCATTATAATAAAGTACTTTCTGTGCTCACCACATTGTCTGTAATGGAGGGAAATGTACCCTCCCCTGCAGCATAATTTCACCTTCTGAAATGTTGAGTTTCCTTTAGCATGAGATAGTCTCTTGTATAGGATTTCAAAAATGTTTAGGTGAAATGGCTGTCAGGCAGGTCTCACTCACATATTCCAAAGTTCTGATTAGTCCTCTGCACATCTGTATAATGTGACTGTAAATCGGCTTTACTTTTGGTGTGCCAGTGTGACAGTAGTTATTCTTTCATACTGGTATCTTGGGAGAGGATCCCTTATAAAAAGATGAGTTTTCCTACCTCCCTTTCTCCCTATGTGGCCTTTCTACCTTTTACTATGGCATAGCACAGAAAGAGGGTCCTTATCAGATTCCTGCAAAACCATGACACAATAAGTTCCTGCTCCATATGAATTACCCTGTCTCAGATAATCTATATGGTAACACCAAAGGGACTAAGAAAATCCTCAATGACTTCTCCTTTGAGACTCTTTAAAGTGGAATTAAAATCTAAATACACTTGGATACAATCAGCACGGACAGTTCCTTTTGAATTTGTATGATTCTCTGTCTCTACTTCTTTCAGACTTGTCTGTTTGGCAGTATCCTTTTCAGCAATAACATGTATTTACTTTAATTCAAATTACTGATCTTGGTTTTCCCTGGGACAACTCTTTCTTAGCATCCTTATTTCTCATATTTGTTTTATTTTATTTTAAAAAATATTTTTATTATTCTAATTTGTTATACACGTTTGCAGAGTTCATTTCATATTACATATAAAGAGCACGATTTTTCAAGTTGCTGGTTTAATATAAAGTATTTTTACAACAATTGTGTCTTCATACATGTATTTAGGGTAATCATGGTTAATGAAATTAAATGATAATGATAATAAGTCTAACTGTCAGAAACATATTTGGGAGCAAAGATAAATGACAAAACTCAGGAAGGGATGCATTCCAGCAGGGGCATGCTAGTGAGCCCTGAGAACCAAGCCTGATGTCACCCAGTGTGTTCCCTTCAGGGAATGAATGGTGAATCTGAGAGCCACACAAGTCAGTGTTCATTAGGAGAGTCTGTACTATATTTGCTATTAACTCTGTCAATGTTTTATCTTCAGCGTCTCTGTAGTGTGGTTTTGCTGTGTGGAGTGGAACTCTGAATAATTGTTTGGTACTTTTGTTCTCTTCTCACATAAATAGTAACATTCACTAATTCATATCAGAAAGATTTATTTCATATTTGTTCAAAAAAGTATAATTGATTTAAGACTTTTTGATTTATTATTATTATTTTTTAATGGCTAGGTTGTTTCTTAAAAGGTTTTACACAGGAGTTTATAAGCAAATGGATTGCTGGGCCCATAAAATCCAATTTTCAGTTATTTATATTCATACTTCCTAATGACACCATTCATCTTCCTTCTGTTCGTATGGTATATTCCACTTTTCACAGCTTCACATTCTCCATTGACATTGGAATCCTGCTTATTATTTGTTTTTACAAGATTGTTTGGAATTGTAAAAATTTAGTTAACTGTTTTTCATCATTAATTTTACACTTTAACTATTTTCGCAACTAATCGATTAGCATGAATTAAATATGCAAGACAGCACAATAGAAATAGTGATACTAATTAACAACTATAGGTAACTTGAAATAGCATGAAATTACCTTAGTCAAAATGTAATGCAGTTTAAGTTCATGTGATTAGACACAGATCAAGATTTAGTCTCCATACCATATACATAGTACTTTTAGTTCCTAGTGATCATTAATATAACTGTAATGATTTTTTTTACTAAAAATCATTATACCATATGAGGAGTGTGTGTGTATGGGTGTGTGCGCACGCGCGCGCATACGTGTGTTGAGGGTAGGAGGAGACAGAGACAGAGACAGAGAGATGGGAAGGTATGACATTCCTGACTCTTAAGTGAAAATGCTGACCTGCCTGTGGGCCACTTGCGGGATACAGGTCTATGAGTCATACTTTGGGAGGCAGTGCTGGAAGCCCTGGCATTGGTCCTGATCTCCAACCATCCTCCCCTTTCCCCATGCTGAGTTCTCCTTTTGGGAATTATCCTAGTCCATTCTGTGTGGCTGTAACAAATTATCCAAGGTTTGATATTTTATAAAATAAAGAGGTTTAATTAGCTGACAGTTTGGAAGGTTGAAAATCAAAGATTGGGTTGCTCCGTTCATTTATTTATTTATGTATTTATTTATTTATTTTGCCTCTAGTGAGGGCCTCCTGGCTTTCTGGCTATGTTATAACAGATGGGAGGGAACATGTACAAAGGAGAGCATATGGCAAGAGATGAAGCAAGAAACTGAGAAGGAGACAGGCTTGCTCCTTTATAACAACCTGTTCTTGCAGGAACAACTTTAATGCTGGAATGTCTAACCCATTCTGGGAGAACGACATCGGTCCCTGCTGAAAGCAGTGCCCCATGACCTAACCACCTTCCACTAGGCCTCAATTCTCAAAGATCCACTGCCTCTCAGTGTATTCAGATAGAGGACCAAGCTTTCAGCACATTAACCTTCCAAGGGCAAACCATATCCCAATCATAGCAGGACCTTTTCTTTTCCATGACTTTTGGTAGGGCCAGTCCAACCCATTAGCAAAGACCAGATTCCCAAAGGAAATGTCCTCCTTTCCTTCTGGAGCTCCTGCATCTCTTAGCAAACATATCCATCTGTTCCTCAGTGATCAGCTTTGCCAGAAGACACTGGGAAAGGCCACTTAAGCGCCTGTGTGTCACTTCTTCTTGCGCTTATAAAATCAGGGAGGCCGAATGTTCAAGAGAGCCTTCTTCTAACAGAAAATTATCTTCTATTATCTTACTTTCTTCTCCTTTAGACATATACTTGGTCTCAACTGTCCTTCCCTTACACTGTGTGAAAATGTTATTTTCACTTGTTCATGTACAAAGGTCTCAAGAAATCAGGTTAGGTTCATGATGAAGTAGAGGGTTCTTTTTAAGTTTTGTAGATGTCCTATTCATTTTCTTTGTCAGAATTAAAGAGGGCCTCCCACAGACCTGGAAGCCATCTCATCACTAAGCAAAGTTGAAGGCCATATGAGGTTATCACCAGTGATGCTGTGATGACAAAAGGCTGGAGAACACACCTGACCAAAAGGATGTGAAGATGGTTAAAAATGCCATCTCTCAAGGACATTTGTAAAACATTGATACTATTACCACAGTGTAAGCAAAATATAATTATCTAAGTTAAGTGAGAAACAGTAAGATATTACTTCTTTTTAAGCTTTTACAGTTTCTAATATACTTCAGGATGACTCAAATATACATGTATTTATGTCTAGACATTAAAAAGTAGAATTTAATTATCATAATACGTTGTCTTTGACACTAAAAATGTGTAGCGGTCAGGGGGTCATTGTATTTTCTTTGTAAAATGAAAATGCTTAGAAAAGACATTATAGAAATTGTTCACAGGATACTGCCCGAGGAAAGTAATAAAAACTGACACCAAATCTCCCAGGTTTGTGTAGGCATTTTATTAACTAGAAATAGCACATTATTTGTGCTCTGTGGATCTCAACTCTCATCTTTGGGTCCAGCGAGCCAGCCTGGACCCTGCTCTTTTCTTAATTTCCTACTGCCTCTTGTGGGAAAAGGGAGGTGTCTTCCTCCTCTTTCTCCATGGCCCCTGGGTTCTTGCTCCATTCTTTTTCCTCCTGTTTCCGTACACCCGTGGCCCTGCCATGGCTGATGTGATTCAGTTTCCTTCCCCATAACAAAAGGAAGCTGGGTCTGGAGTAGAGGTTCATTGGGCATCAGGGAATCTGAAAGGGAGAGAGAAGAGCCCACAAAACAAGAGCATTGGGTAGCAGCACTAGGGAAAAATAGCATTAGATTAGGTAGAGGGAAGGGAAGGGAGGGGAGGTAGGGGATGTGGGGATGGGAAAGATAGTGGAATGAAACAGACATTATTACTGTATGTATATGTGTGACTACATGACCACTATGATTGTGCAACATGGACATTTAGAAAAATGAGAAATTATATCCCATCTATGTATGATATATCTTAGTGCATAAATGCATTCTACTGTCATGTATAACTAATTAAAACAAAAAATTAATAAAAAAAAAGAAACCATAAAAAAAGCATCTTCAGAAGCACAGAGATGAAAGGGGAGGAGGGGTGCCTTCTGCTGCTGAGGGAGAGGAGCAGCCCTGAGCATAGGTTCCTCCAACTTAAGACTACAGGTCCTTTGCTACCCCATAAGCACAGGCACATGCCAGGGATCACCTGAATTTTATACATTTACACTATCGTATTTCTTCTCCTACATACTCTGCTTTTACACTTCCTCTTCCTTTTCACCTCTGGACAGATTTCTACTCATTATTTTATAAAGAAATATGTTGCTTCAAAGCCCCTGTATGAATTTACCTCCCAGTTGACTCCATAGATGGTGGAGCAGTTGGATAAATGATGATTTTAGGGATGGGGTGTGGCTCAGCGGTACTGGACTTGCCTAACATGAAAAAGGGCCTGGGTTCAATCCCTAGGACCACAGGATTTTTTAAAAAATTATTTTCCTCCCTAAAATACAGTTTTTTTTGTGTGTGTTCTAATATTGCTGGATCTGATGCCAACTAAATACACAGAGATGGTCCCTGCTTATGATGGTTTCAGCTACAATTTTTTAACTTCATGATGATGTAAAAGTCATTTTATTGAATAAGGACTGCTCTTTGAATTTGGGATTTGTATCCTCTCCTGGGTGTCTATGGTCCTCTCTCACTTTGCTGGGCAGCAGCAGCCAGAGCTCCCAGACAGCCACAGGATCACAAGATCACACAGACTCTACAGTGTGCTGTGTGGTTCAGCAAGATGTTCTGTAGGTTAGATATACAAAATGCATTCACGTAACTATTTTCAAATTCTGATGGGCTTAACCACGTTCCTACAAAGAAAAGAGTATAGTTACTAAGTATATTTGTGGCCTCCTATTTTCTCTCATTGGTTTATAAGTCTTTAGTGAGAGGCTAAAATGTCAAAACTGTTTAGTAAAGATCTTAGGATTAGAGGAGCAAGTCTTTAGTTAAGGCAGAAAAATTTATAACTACCACCTTTGTCTGATCTGTGAATATGTAATCAAATATAATTTCATTGAATCACTTTTTGGCTTTGATGAACTCTTATCTAAACTCAAGGTTTAACTAACTGCTGGAGTTTTTAAACTGTGTGTGTGTGTGTGTTTGTGTGTGTGTATACCTGTTTCTGGTTTATCCATTTTTTTCTTCCTCTTCAATGTCTCTGCTTTCTCTGAAAATTTGAAAGTAAATGCTGCTACAGTTTGGATCTGGAATGTCCCCAAAAGGTTTGATCACCAGCCTCTGATGCTATTGGGAGGTGGTAGAAACTGTTGCAGGGGCCTACGGGAGGAAGATAGGTAGCTGGACCATATCCTTGAGGAGGATGCTGGTACCAACCCTTGTCCCTTCTTCTCTATTTTTGCTTTCCAGATGACATGAGGTGAAAAGGCCTCCTGTTTGCCATGAGCACCCACTGCAATGATGTGCTGTGCTACCACAGGCCCAAAGCAACTGGGTTGAATGACCATGGAATGAAGCACCTGAAACTGTGAGCCAAAATCAACCTTTTCTCCTTTGATCTTGTTATCTCAGCTTTTGTCACCATAAGGGGAAGCTGGTTAACACAATGAATTATTTAAATTCATTGAAGCAATTATGGGATTGGCTTAGAAATGTGGGAGCAGATTTGGCTTTAGATGGCCAGAATTGTAGAATATAGAGGAAGGTGAAAACTAAGCACCCAGACAACTAATGTGCACTATTGGCTCCTGAGTATCCAGAAAAGTCCTAAGGTAAAGCAAATTGCCCTTCATGAATATTGGTCTGCTACTTAGGTATAGTAACAGGGGGTCTAGAATCCTAAGAATTCTTCAACTTCTCATTGAATGAAAGATTGCTGAATTAGGTGATTCTAGACCCAAATGGTCTTTTTGGTCTTTGTCTTTCCAGCTTCTGTGAAGCCTAATGAATTCTATTGAAATTCATTATTGAATTGATATCAGCCTTTCAAGGTCTGTCATTAGATCATATGAACTGTTTAAATGAACATATCTTATAATGAATAAAAGAATGACTAAATAAATAAAATGGGACCATATACACCATAGGGAGAAAAAGAGTCATAGAAAGTGGAAACATTTTGAAATATATTAGCTCAAAATGATTGATTTCTGATGTGGCCTCTTCAGCTCCCTGTAAATCTGGAGAGTAAATAAAATAGGCAGGACTTTCCCAACTGCTGGCCAAGTAATGTTAGCTATAGATCAATATAGTGCCCAGAGCATAGCATGGGCACTACACCAAGCAGGCCACCTTGAAAGGGGAGAAAAAGACATTTCTAAAATGTACCTATATACAAAATTAATTTAATCATATTGTCTACAAGACAAGTCACTGGATTTGCTACCCTGTGTCCTTCAAATCATTTAAAAACTACTGAGCAGAACCATGTTCTAATACAGATGAAATCATCAGTTTTTACCTTGGTTTTTAAAAAGTCCTAACTTCTCCTTTTTTCCCCCCCCTTTTTCCTTTTAATTTTTGATAAATACTACCGTATTTTGTAATTCATGTCAATTTGTCTTGGATTCCCCAATCTCTTTGATACACAATGGCAAGTTTTGAGGTTATAAGACATGTCTGTTTATATCCCTAATATGAATCCAGAGCTTTTGCAAGTCCTCCAAAGATTGCATTTCCAATGGAAGAAGAAAGGTGATTCAAAGCACTAAAATGAACTTTCCAAGTAACTACAAATTACTTTCTTCTCTTTTGAAAACTATTTTCATGGATTAACTTCATCCTGCAATATTGTGTCTGGCACAATCTATCTTGCATAATAGCATTCTTACAGTGGGTGATTCAGATGGCTTTTGAATAAGCATTTCTCTCAATGCCTGTGCTTCCAACAGAGACGTGTTCAGCCAGAAGTTGAGGAATAAATAAAGCATATTGTTTTGAAGAGTCTCTTTAAGGCTTATGACTATGCTAATTTATTTAAATGTATACATTAGGACATGTGGATCTGAAGATTTAAGGGGTCTGTGAAAGTTCTATATGTAGACTATTCATTTTACTTATCATCTAGCAATTGCTGATACAATTTTTCCCTGTTGAATTTTTCTGTTTCTGAGAACTTATTAATCATTTCATGGTATTATCATCTCCATTGTATCATCCGTTTTGTGCATACGCTTTTAAGTATATGCAAACAAAGCAAAGCCACTATTATTAGGTTTAGAGATCCAGCTTTGATTATATAGAGAAGTTTTAGGAAAATCTCATGAGATTCTTACATTCAGGGAGCTTGGATTTGTGTAAAATTCTGTTTTGTTTTCAGTTGCAAGCCAGGAATTTAAATCAAGAATGCTAATAACTCATGAATAATGACTACTTTCAGTGCTACTAAGATGTGCACAGGGTCACTGTTCTTTTGGTGGTTTTGGGGATTCAACCCAGGGACTTGTGCATGCTAGGCAAGCACTCTATCAACTGAGCCATATCCCCAGCAAGGGTCATTATTTTTTATGGGAGCAATCTGGGATCTCGTGTTGACTGTCACAGAGGCACCAAAGAAATATTCTGGTGCTAATAGGAAGGGAATATAGGGTAGAAAACTCCTAAAGGTCCTTGAAGAATGTTGTGGAATAACCAGGACGCATAATCGTCCTACTTCTTGATTCTATTTAGTCACATGTCAAAACCAGCTTCTCACTCCAGTAGATATCTATCTAAAATTCTCTGGTAGTTGAAGGAAGTTAGATGACAACTCCAGAAAAGAAGACATCACACTGATACAATCTAAAGCCATTTGTTGTATACCTGGCATATTTCTGAAATGGAATGTTCATCCTTCATTCTTGTACTTATTCATCTCCTGCATTATTCCCCTTCTAAACAAACAGGAATCTTCTTACTCAGGTATGCAAGTCGGACTGAGTCACCTCCTCAGCATCTCCATCCCCCAAGTCCCTCTTCCATAGATATCACAGATTGCTAGGATTCACTTTCCCCAACTCTACTAATTCCCCACAGGGATCATTGTGAGAACCAGGAAACCATCTCCCTGCTTCTCCTCTGGGTCCTTAAGTTTTGGTCCTCAAATTGTTTCAAAAGTATCTTTTCTTTTGTATATATCCTATTTCAACCTTGTTAAAATTATGAAATCCTAAAACTACCATGTATTCATGATTAAAAACAAACAGTTTAGAAAGGGTATAAGAATAAAAACTAAAAGCCTTCTATATCCATACAACTCTCAATTTCCAGAGACAATAATTTTAAACAATGCATTTCATGCTTTTTTCTTTTAACCAATCCTCAACAGTGTATTTTGACTACCTGATATGAAATATGAAAACATCATTACCCATTATTACCCATTCTTTCTCTGCTGGTTTCTTTGAATGCATTATTTTTGTATTCAAAGATCTAAAACATTTACATTCTACTCTATAATTATAATTATGCCTTTCTCTGCTTTTTCTATATGTCAACTATAAAAACTGAAAAAAATATAATATTAGCATTAGGTCAATATTATTTTCTACAGAAACAAATATTTTGTCAAGTCATGGAACTTGATTTATGTGTAAATAGTAAGAGTAAATATTCATCAAGCAAACCACTGTCTGTAGGTGTATCTGTGAGAAGCCAAATTGTGAGATTAAGTAGTTTATTCAAGGTCACTCATAGGGCATGGTATCAAGAAAAAGCTGCCCTCCTAGGAGTAAAACCTCTGTCCTCTCTTCTTCCTGGGCTGAGGCCCTGGAGGGGAGAGTCTCCAAGTGAGGAAGTAATAAGGTTTCTATGTTCCTTTTTACCCTTTTCCTTCATGATGTCTTGGAGAAGCACCAAGCTGAAAGGAGAATGGGAGGGAGAAGAACCCCTGACTAAGGATGACCTGGTGCCTTTAAGGAGCAGGGATTCAGCACTAGACTTCTAAGCCAGGTTTCATGTTGCAAAATTCCCCCACAAATCACCTTTCATTTGCCTGTAGGCTTGTCTTTTGGGTTGCTGGGCATAGGCAAGAGAATGTGCTCCTAGCCAGGACAGATGTTCATGTGCTATCTTGCACTTTGCCCATTACTTTTCTGCTATTTTCAGTATGATAGCATTTTGAGGGTGCTACCTAGCAGGAAAGACCTCCTCTGCTAGCACCCTGTGCATGTGGGCATAGATGGTCCCAACGGACAACTTGCTCCACATTTTCATGACTTCCATAAGTTTCCTTCAGTTAACTTTGTATACCTTAAATGGTAGTTTATTTTGACCTATTGTATTTAACAATCTAATCAACTTTTTTCCCCTGCATTTTCTTTCATACATCTATTCTGCTCTCAATTTCCTTGATTTTTCTTTTGGACCTATTATGATTATATCATTTTAATCATAATGAAAGTGGAAGCCTGGTAGATATTTTAAAAGGAACAAGAACATCACTTAACCTTCAAGAGCTTCCCACTACACTTGTCCAATAATGAAAGTCCTCCATTGGGCACAGACAAGTGGCCCTAGGTGGTCTGGACTCGTCCCCACTTCAGCACTGCTATCCCACCAGGCCTGGGGCCTCACTGGTTCTAAGATGCTCCTCTCTCTTCTGCCTGGGCCTCTTCACTGCTGTTCCCCACTCATCTATCCTCCAGAAGGTTTTCCTTTTATAACCTCTTTTCACTTTTCTTTGTAGCAGTTATCACACCTGTAATTATATTATTCTTTATTTTTTTAAAAAAATTTGTAGTTGTAGATAGACAGAATGCTTTTATTTTATTTCTTTTTATTTGGTGCTAAGGATCGAACCTGGTGCCTTACACATGCTAGGCAAGCGCACTGCCGCTGAGCCGCTGAGCCCATCTTGTGGTTATTTTGAATGTTCGTCCTCCACAGTAGAGTGCACGTGCCAGGGCTGAAAGTTCTGTAACTATTCACCACACACGTGCACACCCAAACACACATCCACTCACACACAAACAGAAATATACTTACATACACAAACTCCCAAATGCTTTCACTCAAACACATATGCAGTGTTTTAGTCATCTTTTGTGCTGCTGTGGCCAAAAGACACAAGGAGAACAATTTTGAGGAGGATAAGTTTTTTGGGGGGCTCAGGATTTCAGAGGAGAGGTCTCAGCCATACATGGCCGACTCTGTTGCTCTGGGCCTGAGGTGAGGTAGAACATCACGGCAGAGGAGCGTGGCAGAGGAAAGCAGCTGGGGACATGGCACCAAGAAGCAAAGAGAGAGTTCTTTTCATGACAAAAAATATATACCCCAGAGGCATGCCCCCGATGACACACCTTCTCCAGCCATAGCCTACCTGCCTACAGTCACCACCCAGTTAATTCCTATCATGTGGTTAATGCCCTGATTATGTTAAGGCTCTCATAACCCAATCATTTCACCTTTAAACGTTTTTGCTTTGTCTCACACATGAGCCTTTTGGATGACACCTCATATCTAAAGAATAACACACAGGTATGCACTGAAGCATACATGCACACAAAAACACCAGAGGCGTGCGCGCGCGTGCACACACACATGCACACACACACACACACACACACACACTGTGTTTTCCAAATTAGCATTAGCATAGAGATATACTTCATATTGAGCTTCATTCATTCACTCATTCATTAACCCATTCATTTGTTTGCTCATTTAAATAGTGTGTGTGTGTGTATATACATACACACACACACACACACACACACACACACACACACACACACTAACAATTTCAAGCAATGTGCTCCCATCACATTTATGGGCAATGATGAGCATGCAGCTAAAGGTCCCCATACTTTAGTATGAATTAAACTACCATGACTTGGAAGTGGAGTTGTCTGAAAGTGCTATCTATGAGGGAATGTAGCACTGAACTTTGTAGGAGCCCTAAATGGGGAGATAGCTAAGATTGCGGTTAGCTGTGAGCCATAAAGATGTTCAAGCATTACCACCATCCATGATCTCGCAAGACTTGCCCCAGGACATTGCGGATGGGGTCGGCGCCATTTTGTGGTGGTTGGAGGAGTGTGATTTGCAGGTAGGAGTTGTTCTTGGAGCTGGAGAGAGAAGCTAGCAGAATAAAGAGCCTGTTCATTTCCAGTCTGCCTCTGAACTTATTCCCGCGGCTTTGTTGCTGCAGGCGGCTATAGCTGCAGTCAGCAACAGGTGGTGGCCCGTATGGGGAACTTCGGAGTGGACAGGTAAGAACTGAAAAGTCTCTAAAGATGGGTTCAAATGTAACTAAATCCCAAGTGATAAAGGCTATGAAAAGAATTCTTGATATATCTGACTCCGTTGTCAGTGAGGAGGATTTAGAAAAAGGTGAAGGCGATCATGAAAGCATAGCTTCTGCTAAGTCAACTAAGACCAGTAAGGAGAGTATTAGAAGAGTCCCCAAAAATGACAAAAATCGAAGCTGTTAGAGCTATTCGGGATTTATTGGATATAGCTGAAGGATACTTGCTCTCCATTGAACCTGGGACTCAGGATATTGCTGTCGGTGAAATTAGCAGTAGTGAGGAATCTAGTAAAAGTGATCCTGAGAAAATGAGGAAAAAGAAACTAAAAAAGACCAAGAAAAAGGACCGTCAAGTAGAGGAACCACTTGTGTACTCTACTCCCCCATGGGTGGAATCCATTACAGAAAATATGAAGGGTATTACTAGGTGTTTGCATACCCTAGAAATAGAAATAAAAAGTCTTTCTGAGCGCTTATGCGCTCTCAAGGGTAAATCACAGATACATTGGGAACTGCCAATATTTGAAAATGAAAATGGACAGAGAATCCACCAGTCAGTAGATTTCAAAACAATGAAAAAATCTCAAAGAGGCAGTAATGACATATGGGCCCCAAGCTCCTTTCATGTTGAGTATGCTGGAGTCCCTTAACACCTTTAACTTAACCCCCTCAGACTGGAAAAGTCTATGTAAAGCAGCATTAAGTGGGGGGCAATACTTGGTTTGGCGATCGCAATTTCAAGAACTTTGTATAGAAACGGCTAAAAGAAACGCAGCTGCATTATTTGGAGACCATAATATAGAAATGCTCACAGGAGAAGGGCAGTTTCGCAGACTTACAGGCTCAAAAAGATTATGAACCAGATGTATATGCTCAGATATACGCAGCTTCCTTAAAGGCATGGAAAACTTTATAAGGACCTGGGGATCTACAAGGTAGCTTGTCAAAAGTGATTCAAGGACCTAATGAGCCATATGCTGACTTTGCTGATCGACTTTTGAGAACTGTAGGTAGAGTGTTTGCCATTAATCATTCAATTAGCATACGAAAATGCTAATAAATACTGCCAGGAAGCCATCAGGCCATGGAGAAATAAAAAGAATCTTTCCATATATATACAACTATGTAAAGATGTAAATGACGCCTTTGTCACAGGCAATGTGATTGCAGCTGCAATGAGAGGTGCTTCCCCTCAAAATTTCACAAGGGCTCAACCTAGACATTATAATCAATCAGGATATTCCAGGCAAAATTATGATAATCAATCAGGCTATTCTGGGCAAAACCCCAAAGAGAAATAAGACCAAGCTCATACCGTGCCCCAGGCTGCTGCCCCAGGTGTAAAAAGGGAAATCATTGGGCCAATAAATGCCATTCAAAATTTGACATCTATGGAAATCATTTGTTCAGGAATTCAAAAAATGTGGCACGGGGCCCAATGCCCCGGGGCCCACAAATGTACGAGGCATTGGAGGAGGAGTAACCTCAAGCATCCACTCAGATGCTTCCCCAACACAATCCCTGCTATCCATCCACTCCCTCGCCAGAGGAACAGGAGGAAATGCAGGATTAGACCTCTGTTCCACTGCCCAAATAGTGTTAACACCTGAAATGGGGGTTCAACTGATTCCCACAGGAGTCAGGGGACCTCTTCCCTCAGGGACTGCAGGACTTATTCTCGGGCGAAGTCCTGAAAGCTTATTAGTTTTGCAAGTGACCTCAGGTGTAATAAACTCAGACTACAAAGGGGAAATAAAAATAATGCTCAGCTCACCCTGAAGTATAAGTTCTGTTAGTCAAGGAGATAGAATTGCTCAGCTGCTTCTCCTTCCCAATTTACATAATTCATTTAAAATGAGTATGCCTCAAAAAAGAACAATAGAGGATTTTGTTCCACTGACTCAGAACCTATGGCTTGCTGGGTTCGGGATTGTTCAAGGAGGCCTATGTGTAAAATAAAAATCCAAGGAATAGAGATGGAGGGACTGATAGATACTGGAGCTGACTCTTCCATCATTAATCTATGACAATGGCCCAAGCACTGGTCTCTACAAAAAGCTTCAACCAATTTAAGAGGCTTGGGATATAATAACCACCCAGAGAAAAGTGTGGTAATTTTAAAATGGGAGGATGATGAAGGGCATAAAGGAACATTTCATCCTTATGTTTTACCTAACCTACTGGTTACTTTATGGGGAAGACATATTTTGCAACAAATGGGAGTACACCTAGCAACCAAGCCTGCAGCTGTTAAATGTGAAAATCTACAGGGTAATCTTAACCCTAAAAGAAATCATTATCAAAAAGTACAGGGTAATCTTAACCCTAAAAGAAATCATTATCAAAAAGTACAGGGTAATCTTAACCCTAAAAGAAATCATTATCATAAAGGAAAAAGATATTTTGGGGGGGGGGGCACTGAAAAAATAATTTTGAAAATACCATGGCTTTCTGATAAGCCAGTGTGGGTCCCTAAGTGGCCCCTATCTAAAGAG
This sequence comes from Tamias sibiricus, assembly GCA_025594165.1. Taxonomy (NCBI): domain Eukaryota; kingdom Metazoa; phylum Chordata; class Mammalia; order Rodentia; family Sciuridae; genus Tamias; species Tamias sibiricus. Next base: position 39,299,478 of record CM046664.1, on the reverse strand, counting down.
AAATTACAAGTGGACCACCTACTAGTTCAGGAACAACTAGAAGCAGGACATATAGAACCTTCCACCTCTCCCTGGAATTCCCCCATATTTGTGATCAAGAAAAAAATCAGGAAAATGGCGATTGTTACATGATCTTAGAGAAATTAATAAAACCATGCAAATCACGGGCCCTACTCAACCTGGACTTCCTAATCCTGTAGCTATTCAAAAAAATTTCCATCTTATTACTCTTGATATAAAGGATTGTTTCTTTTCTATTCCTCTACACCCTCTGGATACCCCCAGGTTTGCTTTTTCAGTTCCTTCTATTAACAATAATGGCCCTGATCAGAGATATCAATGGAAAGTTTTGTCGCAGGGAGTGGCTGATAGCCCTACTATGGTCAAATATACATAGTTAAAGTTATTCAGCCTATCAAAAATAAATACCCAGAGCTTATGTGCCTCCATTATATGGATGATGTTTTGCTTGCTCATCCTAATCAAGAAGTCTTATTCACCATATTTAGTGATATATCAGAAAACTTGAAATGACATGGACTAAACATTGCTAAGGAAAAGGTTCAAATTAGATCTCCAATATTATATCTAGGATTCCAAATTATGAACACTTTTATTAGGCCTCAAAAATATTAATTAATAAGGAGCATTTTGCCACTCTCAATGACTTTCAAAAATTGCTGGGAGATATTAATTGGCTTCGCCCTACACTAAGCCTCACTACTGGCCAACTAAAACCTTTATTTGACATCCTTTGCGGGGACCGTGATCCATCTTCACCGCGAACATTGACTCCTGATGCTAGGAAAGCTTTAAAGCTAGTAGAAAAATCCATCGAAGGAGCTAATTGTGATAGATTTGATTTAACTCAACCGCTGATATTGATTATTATTTCTTCACAATATATACCCACAGGAGTATTTTGGCAACAAGGGCCTTTATTATGAATACATTTGCCTGTCTCTCATAAAAGTATAATTGAGTCTTACACCTCCATGGTGGCTAAACTTATTCTTCAAGGACTTAAGACTTCTACTAAAATATTTGGCATTCACCCTGCTACTATTATTACTCCCTATTCATCATCACAGATTGAATATTTATGCTTCAATGATAATGATTGGGCTATAGCTAGATGCTCTACTTCTGCAAATTTTGATAATCATCTTCCTAAGTCTCCTATATTATCTTTTTGTATCAATCATCCTATTATATTTCCACAGGTAATAAAAAATCAACCTATTCCTAAGGCATTAAATGTATTCACAGATAGGTCCTCAAATGGTACTGCTTCAGTAGTCACTAAAAAAGAAAATATGACTTATATAACTGCACTCAAATCAGCTCAACTAGTGGAACTGGAAGCTGTGGTAAGAGCTCTGGAAAATTTTAGAGAACAGCCCATGAATATTTTTTTCAGATAGCCACTATATTGTACATGCCGTCCCAAAATTAGAGCTAGCAGGACCAATAGCACCTCATACTCCAGCCTTTAAATTGTTTTATCAAATACAAAAACTTTTGTGGCCAAGAAAAGAACCTCTATTCGTAGGGCATATTAGAGCACATACCAACTTGCCTGGTCCCCTCCATGAAGGTAATCAAAAGGCCAATGCCCTTACCCAAACAATCTCTATACTTTCAGAGCTCCAGCAAGCTACTTTATTTCTCTCCCAGTTTCATGTCAATAGCACCACCTTACAGCGTAGGTTTAAAATCACAAAGGAGCAAGCCAGAACAATTGTAAAAGATTGTAAATCTTGTATGACACATTTGCCCAATCCTCTTTATGGTGTTAACCCTAGAGGATTAATGCCCAATCATTTGTGGCAGATGGATGTTACTCATGAGCCAAGTTTTGGAAAATTGCGATTTATTCATGTGACCATAGATACATGCTCAGGCATGATTTTTTTCTTCCTTACATTCTGGAGAAAAAGTTAAAGATGTTACATCTCATTGTTTGCAAGCTTTTGCTGCATTGGGCATCCCCAAAATGCTTAAAACAGATAATGGCCCTGCATATACGTCCTCATCTTTCAAACATTTTTTGCACAAAATTCAATATATCCCATAAAACAGACATCCTATACAATCCTCAGGGTCAGGTCATTATTGAAAGAGCAAACCACACACTGAAAATTATGTTATTAAAACAAAAAGAAGGAAATTGGAAAAGTCCTAGGGACAGATTGGCAGTTGCCCTATTTACCTTAAATTTTTTAACTTTAGACTCTAATGGTTATTCTGCTGGAGACAGACATTGGAACTCACACGCCAACAACATAAACCTTTGGTTTACTGGAAGGATGTTCTTTCAGGTACATGGAAGGGTCCAGATCCAGTATTAATTTGGGGGAGAGGATCTGTTTGTGTTTTTCCAAAGCACGAATCCTCTCCAATATGGATACCATCTAGATTAATAAAACAGGTACCACATCAAAAGGATCAAGATGAAATTGTTGAAGAATCAAGATTAATTTAAAAAAAGTACAAAATCAAGAGGACCAAGATGAAGATATGGAATGATTCCCTCAAAAAAGTTTTTTCAAAATATTTCACAACTTAAGTGTCATTCCTCCCGGCTGGGATGAGGAGATCTCTCTTTAGTGTGCACACAATTGTATTTTTTTTCTCTTTTTATATATGTCTTTATGTCTGTGCATTTGTCTAAATTTCATGTAAATGTGACGTCACAAATATATGTTTGTAGGTTTGTGTGTCTGTCCAGTGTGACGTCACAAATAACAAAGTGCTTATGAAAAAAAAAAATATATATATGGATCCAAATAACTTTAATTCATTTGAGTTTAAGAGTATTCAATTTGGGTAAATAATCTAATAAGTGAAGGTACCCTCAATTTTGATTTATAGGTGTCCCAGGGATTTCTCTTTAGCGAAGAATATGACTAATGCTGTACAACCTGATATTTTGGTGTTTTGACATAGGAATTTTTATTTGTAATTAACTTTATTTGTTTTATAGCTGATTAATTTGAGTTATTTCAACAGATAATTTCATGGAAGGTTACAGAGACTTGAGGGTTCCAGCTGACAAATTATTTTTCCAAAGTGCCTTTAGCTTTTCTTTAATCTATCTTTAATGCAGTAAATACCCTCAGTCTTTCTTTGTTTTGTTCTGAATATGATATTTTGCCAGCTTATGTTTATGAGAGCTCAAGCAGCAATGTGTGTGAGCAGAAATCAACTTTAATTTTCTAATCTAATAATTCTATTTTTTAGTTTGACAACTCGCCTCTTGACTCACTGCTGGAATAACACTGCCTTTCCTTTAATAATTGATGCTTGAGTTTCTAGGTAGCCGGCCCTGAAGATTTGCCGGTGGCATTGTCTAGACATAAAAAAGACGGCTGCTGCTACAGTTGCAGGGATTGCGGTCACTGCAAGCATCCCTGCTGCTCAAGCATCAAACAACCTCACCAGCAGTGTGGCCTCTGCTCTGCATGCATTGGGCCTCCTAGATCAACGTGTTATAACAAGTGGACATTTTGATCTTTCATTATTTGGAACTTTACGGGACAATGCCTTGCGGGTAGTTGTCTAGAGAACTCAGTGAATTACTTGATGGAACTTAGGGCAGTTGATTTGTTTAAAGAATTTGATATGCTATGTAACTTGGCTCATCAGCAGAAGGCTTGTCGCCTTAAAGCCGCAGCATCTCCTCACAATTGGACAGCTGTTAGTCATCATACACAGTCGATCCTGAAGGGCTCGATTGGACGGCTGGCTAGCCAATGACAGGTAAGATTCCCAGAGGGGGACAACCTAAGACAGGCACAGTTGATCCTGATGAGGTCGTCACCCATCCACGGGACAGTCTCATGTGGCCGACATATCAACCTAAGACAGGAGTCAAGGGCACAGCCTTGATTATCCCATGACGGGCAACAATGTTGGTTGCACATGGACATCCTAGAGCATCCCCTCTTTTAAAACAAAATGGGGGGGGAATGTAGGAGCCCTAAATGGGGAGATAGCTAAGATTGCAGTTAGCTGTGAGCCATAAAGATGTTCAAGCATTACCACCTTCCATGATCTCGCAAGACTTGCCCCAGGACATTGCGGATGGGGTCCGCACCATTTTGTGGTGGTTGGAGGAGCTTGATTTGTGGTAGGAGTTGTTCTTGGAGCTGGAGAGAGAAGCTAGTGGAATAAACAGCCTGTTATTTCCAGTCTGCCTCTGAACTTATTCCCGCGGCTTTGTTGCTGCAGGCGGCTATAACTGCAGTCAGCGACAGAACTTCTTTTTCTTACCACTGCTTTGTCTCTCTCCAAGAAGCCTCACCTCACACCTACACAACCCCACCCACATGTTCAGGCTTTATTCTGATCCTTCATACTTAGCTCTGCTGCCACCTGATCCTTCTAGCTCGGGAACATGCAATTAATATTCCCTTGGTATCACAAGTTACACCTAGGAAGAAGCCCATCTGGTGTGGCAATGAATTCTAGGGTAGCCAGTTCTTCTATGTGGTCTAGAAGATGAGTTTGTGGTCAGAGTGGGCACATGCTCTCAGTCTAAGGGACTCTGTCTTCTCGTTGGGGATGGAGTGAATTGAAAGAAAGTCAGAATTTGTTTCTTGTGTGTGTGTGTGTGTGTGTGTGTGTGTGTGTGGTTCTGTATTTTTCTTTATTTATTTTGTAGCTATAATTAGGAATAATTCCATATATGAGTATTTCATTCATATCTTCCAAATGAATTGCATTTTAATCATTATATAATGATTTTCTGTGTGTCTAATAATCTTTTATTTGTCTATAAATATGTTTGTCTATTGGAACTGATTAAGCCGATTTCTTTTGTTTGGTACAGCTTGAGCATCTCCATTCTGAATATCTGAAGTGCTCCAATATCTGAAACTTCTTATTTTTATTTTTGGTGCTTGCTAGGGATTGAATCCAGGGCCTTGCACTCTGTGCCACAACTATTTCCTCACCCCCAAATCTGAAACATTTTGAGCACTAACACAACACTCAAAAAGTTTCAGATTTTGGAGCATTTCAGATTTGATTTTCAGATTAGGGATGCTTCACTGATAACAGCTATACAAAATGAGAAATCTGAAACACTTCTAGTCCCAAGCATTTGAGACAAGGGATGCTCTACCTGATGTTGCCTAGTATATTCTCCTATGCAGCATTTGTTCTTTAAATCAAGGAGTCGAGGATAGAGGCCCTGTTGCCTGGCTCTTATGTTATTACTGGTTTAAAGGAAATCAATTCATAAAACAAACAAACAAACAAAAAACAAGTATAAACATTGGAGTTACTAAATATAGTGGTCAGTTGGGAGGGACGGACAAGTAAACATACTTTTAAAACTCACTGTATGAAGTGCTGTGGTGCATAGAACAGGCCTCAGAGAGATTGTACTGACTTGCCTGATTCTGAAAAGACAGGAATGTTTTAGCCTGTGAGGAAGGGTGGGATCAATACGGGAAATGTTTGTAATGGTGAGCGGGCATGAGAAATATATTAGTTAGGATTTAATTGGATGAAGATGAAACAAGCCCCAACTAATAGTGCTGTTTTGTCATTTGAGTTCAAAGCCATAGGTATCTGAACATTGGAGATCAGTGATACAGATCTACTGTTTTGTCCTTCCTTTGGCCTTTCTTTTGGGGTTGCTGAAGTGTTATCATCAAAGCTGCATTCATAGAATAAAGAGAAAGATAAAGTCGGGGAAGTGACAACATTTTCCCTTGTGAAACTTTCAAATTTTATTCCAGAGGAGATTCATCAAACCCTCTAATCCTGTTGGAGAGCTACAAACATCCCCCTTAGTGTGCCAGTTAGTGACAGGGAGGCACCTTTGCCTGCCATGGGCTTCTCCTGGGCTAAGGGGCATGGGATATAGACCACCATGGCCCTCTCCACTAGGATGAAGAGATCTATGCATCTGTATGAACAAAACAGACTTTCTTCATTGGGGAAAAATGGAGTGGGTGAGATACTCTAAGGAAGACGAAAGACTTACACCTCTTGCATACTGGGGAAGTTCTGGAGATTTGGTGTGTTTGGAAGGATGGTGTGGTATGAGGATGGTGTATTAATGCACAAGTAAGAAGTGGCTCCGCTAATGAATTTATAAATTTCCCATTATTCCGGAGTTTCTCACCCACTTTTTAAAAATCAAAAATGACTTACAGACAATAATTGTTCTTTTAATTTCCAATAATTAAAAATATACATAATGAACTATTTTGGATTAATAAAAGTTGAAGTTCATGTGTAAAAGCACATTACATTCTAATCAAATTATCTACAGGCATTTTAAAACAAATAGTTGCCCATGAACGGGAGTAACAGAAACTTAAACTTGTTCTGTTTGAATGCTGTGTATGCTTTTTATTGCCCAGGGAGATGTTTTAATTAAGATGACAAGATTGGCTTTGCCTTTTACTTAGTTTTGTGGCTTGAAGAAGGAAGTCTTGAAAAGACAAGTTAGAAATCTCAATCTAAAGATGGTAAGAGCTGGAATTACAACTTCAAGGAGAGGTGTTGAGAAGGTAGAGTCAAGCGGCATTAGGGACCCATTTTTTTTTTTTCCCCAGAAAGTAGGGGCCGCCATAGTGCCTGGTAACAGGCACAGGGCCGGCTCTCAGTGACTGTTTTCTGAAGCCAAAGTAATAGTAGAAGCAGAAGGAGTGAGTGCGAAGGAGTGAAGTTGGGGGAGTTTGGGGTTATTTTCAGACAGGGTGAGTCTGAGGATCTTGCAGGATATCTTGACCAAACATTTAGGAGAGATCTGTGTGGAGGAGATGTAGGAAACCTCAGCAAGCAGAAGAGATCAAGTGAGAGGTGATAAGAGACAGGAGTGTTACCTCCCTTTGCCCTGATGAATGAATCCTTGCTTCCCTATCTTTGAAGTATTACACAGAAGAAGCATGTGGAGGCAAGGGTAGAGTGGAAAAGGAAAGGCTTTATTAAAGGGAGAAGGGGGCCTGGAAGGTGGGAATCCATGGGAAGGGGAGGTCTTCTCCCTTTTATATCTAAGGTTTTCTTTTGTTCTCCCTAGTCTCTTTGCTTATCTCCTTCAGTCCTACCTGTGATGGGAAAGCCAAAAGGTGTGACACAGGTGGGGGTGGGGGAAGAGTGGTCTGGCAGGAAGGGCTTAGGGCAAGTTGATAGCATCTCCCTGTTTGCTGGGAGCTGCTTCCTTAACATTCCTCAGGATGGGCCCTGACCTTGCAGCATTGACATTCTAATCTCCCAGGCGTTGTTCTGGTTTTCCCAGGGCTCAGACCCACTCCATTTCCTTTATGGACTCCATTTTCTTCATTAGACTCGATATTAGACCTGATTTACTCAACTACATTCACTACCTATCTTTAAATCTGGCTTCAAGAGGAGAACCACCTCAAGAGGAAAGCCAGTAACACTTGTTTTCATGAAATCTAGGAGAGCAAGGAGGACAAGGGTTCCATCAACACTGCCAAGGAAATGGAGCTAATAAACAAAGCAAAAATGGGAATATATCCTTTGGATATAATGACTAAGGGGTTGTTAATGACAGTGGAAGAAAACACATCCAGGAGTACTCTGGTAGGGAGCTAGGCTGGCAAGGGCTCACCGCTTCTGCCATCAGCAGGGAAAGAAGTCTGCAGACCTTGCAGGAGCACCAGGGTTGTGGCAGAGGAGTGTGCATAAAGGTCAGGCCACCACCAGAGACAAAAGGCATCAAGTATGCAGTGGGCAGTGGGGAGGGAGGAAATTTTCATTTAAAGAAAGGCAGGTAGTGCCATAGTCAATATTACTGAAGTAAACAGAAGAAACAGGATCCAACGAGAGAAATTCTCTGACTTTTATATTACATGAAAGAACATCCTCTTGCACGCTGCTTATTTTAGCAGATTGAAGATTCAATCAGGAATCCTCAAGTTACATGTGCCTGTTTCCTTCCTAGTCAATCTTCTGTATGAAAATTACACATCATCAAATGCACATTTCATGTAATGATACATATTGTGTACCTATCATATGTATACATGTATTTTCATTTTATATGTGTTATATATACATGTGTAAAATATATTGCTTCTGTATTATTTTTTCCCCCTTTTCCTCACTTGGGAAAACTCAGTAGAGCATAAACACAGACAAGGTTTTACTTGACAATAGATTGTCTTTTTTCTCAATTCATTTCTCTTGTCTCTGTAAACTTTTAGTTACTGAGAATTCATTCCATTCTTGAAAAATATGATTGTGTCTGTTTTTAATTAAAGTTGGTCATCAGGTGCACAGCATGGATGTAGAAATAATAGGGTCATTTTTCATCCTGGACTTCCTTAAACATGTGATTGGTTTTTGCTCTTAATTGTCCACTAGGGCTTACTGAACTCGCCTTGTTGTTTGTTTGTATTTCACTTTTTCATCCAAAATTGCTATCGGGCACACTAGGCAGATAGGAGAATTTTCTTATTATGTAATTTATGTCATTGAATTTTGATGTGAAAGCCTTCAAAGGATTGATAGTGGTTTTTGTGTTCTATAAGATGTGTTAAAAATTCCTGAAACATTATAATGTTTTATTTACTTAACAGAAATACTCTTTTGTAGCACCAATGAAAACAATTGTCAATAAAACGACTTCAATCAGTTAAGATCCTTCAAATACATCATTCTTTGCCTTTGAGTCTGATGAAAATATGTAGTAAAATCACCAGAAACTGAGGCCACCAAAAAAGCTCTTAAAGTAATCACCTCATTGTCCTACTTATTTACTGACAATTCCACTCAACTAGGATCAAGTATAAGCTGTCAGACATCAGTCTTTATCTATTATTTTTTCATTTTCTGTTTTCTCAGCTAAACTGAGAAGTCTTCATAATGGAAAACTGGACCACCAACTTCTTCAGTCTCCAGAGCTATCCCGTGTCCTGTGTCTAGGAGGAACACTGGGTCGGTGTTTTAGTGACATGTGATTCTGCAGAGCCATGGTGGCATTCTCTTTAGTTAGCTTTCTTTCTGTAAAGCATCCATTTTTTTTACTACTTTCAAGAGAAGGTCTTGTTTCTAATTCGACAAGCAGAAGTCATGGGACTCCAACCAGTTGCTGCTTACCTAGCTACTAGCATCCATATTCCCTGTCCTTCCTTCCTATCCTTTCCCAGGCAGATGAAGCTCCCTGCTGCTCCAGACTCATGGCACCACCTTGCTTTCTCTCTTCCTTCCTCCAAAATAGTGCTGCTGTGGATCTTTCTCTTGACTGTGTACACTCATCTCTTCACTGCCTACCAACTCTTGCCAATAAGCTGTTGAACAGGCATCATCTCTGAACAAGGATAGGCAACCACGCAGCACCTGGGCTCCAACTCTGCCTGTTCACGCTGGAATCCTTAGCCTGTGCTGTACTCTCATTGACAGTCTCAAGGTCCCTTTCTGTCATTGCTGGTACTGAGTATGTGATACAGTGGATTGCAAACTCTACTGAGCACAAGACGCACCACCTTAGGAGTTCATTTACATTTCTGAGTCCATACTTAGTTACTTGGATTCATCTGGGTTTCTGATTCTAGAACCCAGTAATTTATATTTTAAGTACTGTTCTGAAACTGGATGTCTAGTGGTCACAGTTTGGGAAATGCTATATAGATGTGTACATTTCCTGGCTCAACTTGAACTTCCTCAAGCATATTTTGATCTTCATAGTTGCTTCCACTAATGGATATTGGACAAATCTCTGCAATGAATGGGATGCTGTATGATTCTCCATCTGTGTAGAGGCCCTACTGAGATATTTTCCTCAGGAATACCATCAACCATAGTTCCTTTTCTCTGAGCTGCTGAGATGGGAACAAGTGTATTGACTTCTTATTTATATAATAACATTTTCAAGGTTTCAAGGTGACTGAAAAAAAAATCCCCATTCTATAGGGGACATGTCAACAGATGATTTCTTGTATTTGGATGCCACCCTTTCTGCAGAAAAAGAAGTTAACTTCTGGCCCCGGGACTAAGGAGAGCCTCCTGTTTAACACTCACATGTGAATTACATGATGATTACATGCATTTTATTAAAAAATTATAATTTCCTCAGTTTTAGATAGTCATTTTACTATCTGAAAAGTCTGGCAAATTCTTTTTGCTTATGCAGTGTATTTAATATAAATTAAGTTCTGATAAAGTCTAGTGGAAAAACCGTCTTTTGAAGAGCCTAGTATATCAGGGAGGAGGAAAGAAAACTCAAGAGATTTCAAGGATTTTCCTATGATAATTTTGTTTTATCTGGATAATATTAAGGAAAGTATTTTAAAATGAAATGTGATACAATATTGCCAAGTTTAGTCTTTTTTTTTTTTTTTTTTATGCAGTGCTTTTGAGAGGAACCACTCTGAAAAAAACAATTGTTTTCTCATTTGAGTTGACTGAACTAACATACTACTGGCTTACTCAGCTAAAGTAAGGAGAAAATCTCCCTAAACTTCACATTTCTGCTGTGTGTTGAATTAAAGTGTCTTTTGTTAATACAGAATTCAGCTGTCCTAGAGTGAGGGTGGGATGTGAAGGAAAGAGGCAAAGTTATGGCATTGACTGTGACCCTGCTCGTATTCATATAAACCTCAGGCTGCAAGTCAAATGCCTGAATTACTGTACATGCAGGGGCTGTACTCACCTCCAGAAGGCCTGACGTGGTTCAAGTTCATGTCAGAGGTAGACAGAATCCTGGCTGTTGCATCAGCTGAAAAGCCACTTCCACACCTGAGAACCTGTAGGATCCTGACTTAGTAGGCACCTCTCAGGGTCCTTATTTTCTCATTTGAAAAACAGAGTTAAAAATATGTTATTGTACTTGAATGAAAATATTTACTCATGACATTATTGGAAGACCAAGTTAAAAATCAAATAAAGTTTCCATTTTCTCCTTGAAACTTGATCATTTTAGAGTTGTAGAGATACTTTTCTACCTAACTGTCTCCAGAGATGAGGAGTGTGTCACAACGGGTCTCTATGACCTAAGAGGCTATAGGTTCACTGCATCTGTTGGGAATGTTTGCTTTAAAATAATTATATGAGAACATATCTAATGTATTATTTAAACCACCCTTCAGTGGCAGACCAACTTTTGCAGCCTCCATCCATCAAAGAGGACAGAATCAGTAAAAAAAAAAAAAAAAATATATATATATATATATAGTGCTGCCTCATCCCCTGGGTGAAGTTCAAGAGACACAAACATACATAAAAAACATCCCCTTCCAAATGAGATAGGGATTAGAATAAAAAATAAATTGCACCCATTTCAGGAGAAGTAGTATGTGTTAACTCCAGGAAGGGAGAAATTTCTAAGGAGCTCAGGGTCTCACAAAGAAGAGGCTATACCTGTTCTATAAATTCAATTTTTCCATTTAAGGATGTCATTAACTATTACTGTAGCAATTTGTTCCTCAAAAATAAATCTGCAAAAGTCAGGTTTCAAGTCATCTAACAGTTCTGAACTTAAGCTCAATAAAAATAGCAACAATAACAACAACAACAACAAAACACTGAATAGGTGTTTTGTTTTGTTAAGTAAATGATGCTAGGAAACAGCATTTCATCTCTGGGAGTCCGAGCTACTAAAGAGACAGGAACCGAGAAGGAGTCAGATTCTTCCAAAGAGACCAGAGCAACACCGACTAAAGGTGGACCTGCTTCTTTGTGTTTCAGTGACATACTACAGTAAGCAAGAAGAAGCATATCTTTGAGATCTTGGAAATAGATGTGGAAAATAAAAGGAGGGAAGGAAAGGAATAATTACTCTCCACTGGCAGAACACAATCAGGAAACACCTTGAAGAGAAAATATTTGAGCACTGGGCTGGTGGAAGAATAAATATTGGAAAGGGGGAAATAGGGGAAGATGTAAAAGAGAAATTCCAGAGGACAAAGCTAGCTGCCAAGGCAGGCATAGGAGAGAGATGGCACTGAAAAAGTACCCAGTGTTCTGACCTTTCTGGGTGGTAAACTAAACTCCAGAAGGAAGAAAGATGGTCACAGGTGAGGTTCAGAAGCTGGGTAGGCTTATGAGGATTTGTTCTGTAGGCACAGCAAGTACACAGAGAAGGCACTTAATAAATGTTCATTTAGGTGAAAATGTAGGAAAAACTGGATGGACTAGGAGCAGAGCCCTGGGGATCCCACTATCTCTAAGACTCTCCTTGGATCTTTCAGGAGATGTTCTGTAAACCACATTGCATTCTATGAAATCCATCTCCATGAGTTTGTCTCAGTTTCTGCTTTAAAAAAGCTCTTTGGGCATTTCAAAGACTCAAGCTTTGGGAGCTGGGAAGGAAAAGAATTTGGGAGGTAAATCCCACCAGTAAATATGTGGTGTGGCCTGGGTGTGGGTGGTGGGGTGGCAGCAAACAGTGTGTGATCTGACCTTAGCCAAAATCTTTGTTACAATTTGCAGGTAGAAGGAAGCTATCTCCAGATGCTTAGGAAGTATAATATTACACTGAGCAAGTGTAAGATTAGCAAAACTTTAGTGGGAAAGTTAGGTCTCTATCACAAATTTAAAATGAAGATTCACAAAATGGCCCTAATTATTTCCTGGGTTAGCTGGTGAATCACTCTGTCTCATATTGCTGACCTTTGAAAAATGGGAGCAAAAATCAGTGAAAATCTACTTACTGGAATTCAATGAACATAATTAAATTAGGCTTCTGTTCTTTAGAATTCAGCTTAGGATGGCTATTGTAAAAGGGAAAACAGAATTTAACCAAAAAAAAAAAAAAAAAAAAAAAAAAAGTTGGAAAATTCAAAGCTTTAAAAGTCATTTCCATCTTCTGATATTTCTAAAGGGTGAAATGGTTCATTCTCAAGAATTACTATGAAATCTATCAGAAGAGTAGAGAACACTGGTAAGACAGGCCATAATTTTTATATAATTTTAATTGCTTCCAATTAAAAGACAATAGTTTTGATATTTCATCAAAAATGCTGATGTGAACATTGAAAATTAACATATTTAAACTTTCTTAATTAAGTAATAAAGACTTTTATATAGTTTTCTCTCCATGTTTTTGATCGTATTATATGGAGATGTAAATGGATAAAACAGAAGAGAGATGTCTTTTATCTTAGAGAAAATTTTGTATTCTCAGGGTAAAATTTCCATGATTTTTGGCTTTTTCTCATCATCTGTCTTTGTTCTCTCTTAGTACTTGGAGTGTGCTACTTGTAGATTTTATTTTTTTCTTTCCTCCTGAGAAGAAGTCTTGACTTTGGGGGTATTCTCTCATTTGTTTCTTCGGTGTTTCTACACTGAGATTTCTTTTATCTCAGAGGCCCTTTCAGTTCTTGTGAATTCTGGGTCTAGTTAAAATACTCGCTGAAGAATTAGAAAGCATTTGCAAGGTCAAGGGTTTCTCTTAAGATACACATTCTTGATGAAAAATTGCTTCAATTTCAAAGAGAAACATAATAAAAATAAGATTTCAAAAAAGAAATTTTAGAAAAAACATTTGAGCCAGTATAGTCAGAATATCACTAATGAGAATCTATTCCTTGTTGTCAGCTTTGGGAAGGGCAGGCTGTCAGAAAGCCTAAAAGTACCAACCGACTGCAGCCACATAATGTATTCTAATTCTGGAAGCCTTTGATGTCACGTGCACCCTAGCCAATGGGAAGTTCTTCAGCTTTCAAGGAGAACAACCTGGTCTGTCTTTGCCCTTCCTGCCCTGATGCTCTGCTTTGAAATCAGTCATTATTCAATGCTTTCCTGGCACCCTCTTATCTCAAATATGCATAGTGGCTCTATCATCAGAAATCAGTGCCTAGAAATGACACCTCATGCATGACTGCTATTAACTATACCACCAAACTCTTTTTGTGCTGTCTACTGTAAGGGCTCAGCTATGGTGTGTGTGTGTGTGTGTGTGTGTGTGTGTGTGTGTGTGTGTGTGCAGGTAGGAGTCTCACATTTCAAAGCTCCTGGAGTCCTGTCTTTCTTCCTGCAGGCTCATTCTTCCTGTTATTTCCTGCTCTTTTAAAGCTTTCTATGCCCTCCCACTTTTGGGGGTCCCTTCTCTAGTACTAGCCATTCAGGGGTCCAGAAATACCCAACAGTCTTTGGTGTTAGCTCATTTATTTTCAGATGCATTTTAAGCCAATTCAACCTATTTTAAAATGAAAGGCATGCATTAGCTCACACCTAACATGAGGCAGGTTGATTAGTTCAGTGACCAGGTGACTTCATGAAGAACTTAGGTCTTTCCTCATTGTTGTCCTTTTATTATGTCTTTTGCTCTTCATTTTCAAATGAATTAGGCTTCTTGGTATCCTGTCTTCTCATTTGTATCATCACATGTTTGAAGGAGCTCTTCCTACCTCTTTCATAAGGGCACTAATCTCATTCATGGGGACTCTACCCTAATGACCTGATCAGCTTCCAAAAGCCCCATCTCCTAAAATCTTTAACATGGGGTTAGGGTTTCAATATCTGAATTCAGAGGTGACAAAAAATTCGTATTCCTAGCAGTGAGTTTTTATCATGTTTGCAGGGTATGATTCAACCAAAATATACATGGAAGAAAAAAGCAAAAACTATACCACAATGCTCTCTCAGTCATGTGCAGGCTGTCTCTGGGCTGACTCCTCCTCTAATTTATTTATTTATTTTAGATACTTGTACACCAAAGTTTGTAACCATATTATTCACAAGAACCAAAAGACAGAAATAGCCCAAGTGTCCACCAACACATAACAAATAATTGAAAGTAAAATATGGTGCATACAATAGGTGTATTAGTCAGGGTTCTCTTGAGAAACAGAATCAACAGGAAGTATAACTATAACAGGGGACTTATTAGGTTGGCTTATGCAACCAGAAGCTGGGTGGTCTACATTAGCCAATTCCAAAAAGCCAAATGCCGAATGTTTTCTCTGATATAAGGAGGCCGATTCACAGTGGGGTTGGGATGGGGAGCATAGGAGGATTAGAGGAACTCTAGAATGGCCAGTGGGGAGGGAGGTGAAGGGAGGGGGCAAAAGAGTGAAGAAAAAAAAAAGATGGTAGAATGAGATGGATATCATTACCTAAGTGCATATATGAAGTCACTAATGGTGTGAATATACTTTGTATACAACCAGAGATGTGTAAAAATGTGCTCTATAAGTATAATATGAAATGTAATACATTCTGCTGTCATATCTAACAACTTAGAATAAAAAATAAATAAATTTGGAAAAAAAAGACCTCAGAGAAGGTTAAAATAGGATAATCAGGCATCAAAATGTTTAATTCTAACATTCATAACTGACTTCTCAACATCCAATTATATTTTTTTTCCTTTTTATTGTAGTAAAATATAACATAAAACATACCATTTTAATCATTTTTAAGTATACAGTTCAGAGGCAGGAAATATATTCGCAACGTTGTGCAACTATCATTGTTATAACCATTTCCAGAACTTTTCAGTCATCCTAAATAGAAACTCTGTATCCATTAAACAATAACTTCCTATTCTTTTGTCCCTCTAGTCTTTGGCAACTACCATTATACTTTCCACTTCTATAAATTTGCTTTATTCTAGGTATTTCTTATAAGTGGAATCATATATTTGTCCTTTTATGGCTAGCTTATTTCACTTAGCATATTTTCAAGGTTCATTTATGTTGCAGCATATATTGGAGATTCTTTCCTTTCTAAGAATGAATACTATTCCATTGTGATGGTTAATTTGAATTGTCAACTTGATTGGATTAAGAGATACTGAGGATTAAGAGATACTGGCTTTGGGTGTGTTGATATGGGTGTGTCTAGGAATGATTGGCATGTGGGATAGCCAACTGAAATGGACAACTTCCCTAAGCATAGGCAGCATGGTCTAATAGGATAATGGCTTGGATGGAATAAAAGTTGGAAGAACAAGGAAGCAGCAGCATAGGCAAGCTCAATTCTTCTTGAATATGTTCTTGATTGCTGTTGTGATTGTCTGAGGATATCGGACTCTCACTTCTTCATTCTTCCAAAGCAGACTCTGCCAGTGATTCTCCAGAAGCCTTTGGTCTCTGACTAGGGTAGCACTGTTGATCCTTATTGTTCTGGGACTTTAGCCTCTTGAACTGCACAGCTACTGGTTCTTCCAGTTCTCCAGCCTGCAGATGGCCATTGTGGACTACCCAGCTCCTCCTCTAATTTAGAAGTGAGGGTAAGAGAGGGATAAAACACAGGAGGCAGGGAGTCCCTGTGAATCACCAGCTTCAGAAAGAGAGGTGTATTTTTGCAATTTTAGCTGGTGAGGAACCTTCCACCTGGGCCCTGAGTTTTGTCCCTTCCACCTGGGCTCTGGGCCTTGTCCCAGGATGGTATTTGTAGGATTATTTCTAAAGCATACATTTGCTCTTACTTTTCTCATATTTGCTTTTGTGCTAGACCTCTCCCTTTATTCTCCCTGCCCTACCCTTCTCTCCAAAAAAATTGAGTGAAAGGTATTTTACAAGAAACTGTACTGCATTACTTCACTTTGCAAAAAGAATGGAAAAAGAAAGAAAAATATAGATATATGACTTATTTACTGTCTCTGTTTCTTGAAGTTTAGTGCAATTTATTATTTATAGACATATGAGTGTTTTGGGGAAAAGAAACATGTAGCGAACACTGATTTTTTTTTTTTATGTGTGTGTGTCTAAGCAACATAAAGAGTGGTGTGATATAAAGGTCCCCAGTAAACAATGTTTTCTGATAGAGTTGCATAGGAAAGAGAAGGTCATGTGTGTATATTTTAATTTCAGAGAACAAGCTATTCTTTGACTTTGGGATTTCTGAGGATCCTTGTCTTATTTGTAATATTGCTTTCTAAGATTTTAATTAGAGTCAACAGTGGTCTGAAATTTTAAAAGGAAAGTCCCAGAAATAAAAAGATTCATGAGTTTTAAATCGCACATCAGCATGGCATGATGAAATCTCATCCCATCAAGCTCTGTCCCATCAGAGTGTGAATTATCCCTATGGGACTTTTTTGCTTGTTTATTTTTGGTACTGGGGAATAAATCCAGTAGCACTCTACCATAAAGCTACATCCTTAGCCCCTTTTATTCGTATTTATTTATTTATTTATTTAGAGACACAGTATTGGTAAATTATGGAGTCTAACCTTGAATTTCCTCTCCTACTGCCCCAGCCTCCTGAGTCTCTGGGATTATTGTTGTGTGCTACTGTACCTGGCTCTGAATTATCCCTTTGTCTGGCTTATCTACGCTGTATCTGCATCCCATTCATTTTGTCACTTAGTAACTGACTTTGTTATCAGATCAACTGTCATAGTATCGCACTGTTTATGTACGTCCCCCCCCTTTTTGTTTGTTTTACTTAATAATGCTGTCAAAGTCGAAAAGCAGCAATGCTAGCGATTTTATTTTACTATATTCTTATCATTGTATTTTTATTAGTTACTTTGTTATTCTCTTACTGTATCTAATTATAAATTAAACTTCATCATAGGTATATATTTATATATATGTGCATATATCTATACCTATCTATATGTATATATAAATATATATACACCTATGTACACATATTCCACATACATATATACACACATATATATGGAAAAACATATTTTCATATATATATGTGTGTGTATATATATGTATATATACACATATATACAAATATATATATATATATAATGTGAAAAAACAGTATATGTAGGGTTGGTATTATATATAACTTTAGGTATTCTCTGGAATACTTATAGGTGACTACCACATAACCATTACTCAATCCACTGAGTCTGTGTGTTAAGGTACAGTGATGACTTGGAGAGAGCTGCAGAAGCTCAAAGCTATCCTTTAGTAAGGTTGATTGGAGGGATATTGTTGTGGGCTTTGAGGCCAGAAAGGCATGGGCTTAAGGGCACATTAGGGGTTGGGGATGTAGCTCAGTGGAAGAACATTTGTTTAGCATCCACAGAACCCTGGGCTCAATCCACAGCATGGAAATAAACAAAAATGCACATAAGAGCATTTTCTCACTTCAGTTCTTTCTGGGCCTCACTTCCCTTAGCTATCTTATGTAGATATAGCTTTGCCTCAGAGGTTGCCTTGAGGGGTCGTACTAAAGTGTGTTCTTGTCTAGCCAAGCTGCAGGCACATAGCAGACACTCCTTAATTTTTAGGTGCATTATATCTAGGCATTTTGTATTGGTATTTATAGCTAGGTATTCATTTGTTTAGATTAAAATGCAGCAATTTTTTGGAATAAACTACTGGACATGCTTTTAGGATTGTGTCAAATAGGTCTACAGAATTAATATACTAAATATAATAATAGTGTATTAGACTATAATTTGGTCACTTATTTCTGATTTTTTTGGACAAGGATTGAACCAAGGGGCACGTAACCACTGAGCCACATCCCCAGCCCTTTTTAATTTAATTTTATTTGTTTTGACACAGGGTCTTGCTAAGTTGCTTAGGGCCCCACTAAGTTCAAAGACCAACTTTGAACTTGCAATCCTCCTGCCTCAGCCTCCTGAGCCAGTGGGATTACAGATGTGCAACACTGCACCCAGGTTTATTTCTGTTTTTTGATAATATCCAGCATTTGATTTGCAGAAATCATCTCCAATCATAAGCTTCAAAGAGAACACTGAATCTCTAGATAAAACCCATACTTGGCTGCCATCTTGTCTTCATCCCAGAGAAACCTGAAGCAGAGGACACCTGATCCAGAGAAACCACGAGAGAATAAACGTGCATAGTTTTCATCTGCTAAGTTTATGATAACTAGTTCCACATCAGAAGAAAACTAACATATACACTTACATGAAAAAAGAATTGGGTAAGATCATAAACAATCTCACAATTAACAAATCTTAGCTGTCTCCTTACTTTAATTGGCCTCCTTTAAACATACATGATTGAAAAGCTGAGGACTTGGGTTCCAGTATTTGTTTTGGCTCCCACTTTCTACAGTGAAGTTTGGAAAAGTTACTAAACTTTTATTATATTTTTAACTTTTAGGTCTATACTGTCAAAGAAAATGAGAAATTCTCATCTCTAATGACATGGTGTAAGACTCTTTTCTAGATAGAAGGAGATAATATGTTCAGAGACTGGATAGCCCGGTAATCACCTTTAGTGGGATGGAGCCCTGTCAAGGTCTGGTATGTGGCCATGGTCAGCCTGGATAATCTTGCAGTTTTCTATAAGAATTAATTTAAATTATTATTCAAAGTGTCTACAGAACACATCAGTCATAAAACTATGTGCTCTCTCTCTGTAAAAAAAAAATTAAAGACATACATGGAATGTGTTTATAAAGCTAAAAATTTTTCATTGCCCTACACCCAAGTACATGATTATTTCATTTACAAAGTATCAGTTCAAAACTTCCTGTGTCAATTTACTGGAGTCCAGGTTTAGGTTAACTGGGTACTTTGTTCAGGGTCTCATTGGACTGAAATCAAGCTGTCAGCCAAGCTAGGTTCTCATCTTCCAAATTCATTCAGGGTGTTGTCATGTTGACAGCAATCAGTATCTTGTAATTATAGAACTAAATGGAAAATAAACATAAATTAATAAAACAGAAAGCAAAACTAGTCCCTTGCCACAGTGAGTTTAAATAACAGTGACTTGAAATTCTTCAATATTTCTCACAGACTGAAAATTATATGACAGACTGAAAGAATATTTTTGCTTATCTGAGAATTCTTATTTATGCGTTTCTATTCACCTCACTGCTCTCTCACACTCTAAAAAGTGTGGAGATAGGATACTTTAATTGTTGCCGCCTGTAGCGATTGCCGCTTGCAGCAACGCCGCCCCTGGAGAAAATTCGGAGGCAGGATGGAAATGAAAAAGTTCTTTTATTCTTCTAACTTCTCTCTCCTGCTCCAACAACCTCTCCAACTCCAACTCCAACAACCTCTGACTCACCCTCACCTGGTTAAATACTTTTTGCCTTAACAAGGACACGTGCTAACAGCTCAAGCTTACAGGTGTGTCACGCGGTGTTCATGGGCATAAAAAGATTCTTAGATAAATGCATGAATATCAGGTGAAAATACTTGAACACCTTTTTGGCTCTCAGCTAGCTGCCATCTTAGCTATCTCCTTAATTAGGCTCTTATATTTAATTCTTTTGTCTAATCTCATCCATGGTTGGATTTTTATTTAGATTCTTGGGGCCCAGAATCCAGTTGTCTTTGCACTTAGGGCTCAGAAGTTTATGGATTTCTACAACCTGAAAATGCCAAGTTTTAGATTAAAACACTTGTGTCCAAATTACATACTTAAAGTTCAAGATAAAGGTGATTACAATCAATTCATGGGGAAAAAAAATCTAATGGTGTACCACATTTGATAAAAGAAAACATTTGATGCTTTGGACCTTGTTAGTGCTAATGAATACTCTTGGCAGAAAGAAAACCTATGTGGATGGTGCTCATACATAAAACTGATTTCTCAAAAAGGGCTCTACACCTCTTAAGATATTTTCAGAAATGAGCCATACGCTATTCTTTGAAATAGGTAATTGGTCATTAGCCGATGATCTCACTTGCTGTTATTTCATAGACAATGAAGATTTTCAACATTGTGAAAGTTCAAATTGCCAAGACATACATAAGCCTTGTAGTCTGGATCTGACACAAAGATACCCAAATGGAAATTTTCTCTCTCCCTACACTGTATTTCTGAGTTGTTGTTGCAGAAAAAAAAAAAAAAAAAAATCCTTAACTAAAATTGGATTCCTTCAACTGCCTGCATGCCTGGGTACCTTATTGTCATGGGCATAAGCTTGAAAACTACGACATTGTTCTGGGAACAAAATCAGGTCATTCAAAGGCTAAACCGATACCTAACACAAATGTGAAATGAGCATAACATTTTATACATGCTTTCAAAATTTCTCTAAAATTAGGAATATAACATGTACATTTCCCTGTTTGCTAACTTCTCTGCAAAGTGAATAATCAGAGTAAATCAGAAAAATAAGCCATTTGATATATGTGCCTATTTACAAATATCCTTAACAAAGTGAGACCAATGATTTAAAATTATATTTCTATCTACATTTTTTGCACTGATCCATTTTTGTAATGTTTTATCCAATGATTTGAGTGTATTTTCACTAAATCTTTATCAAAAGGACTTTAAAAACTACAGAGCAGTTAAAAGACTAGTATAGGGTATGGAAGTGTAGCTCAGTGGTAGAGCACTTGCCTAGAATGTTTGAAGCCTTAGGTTTCATCCCCAGAACTTCTAAAATAAAATAAAATAAAATAAAATAATAAAGAAAGAAAGTACAATGAGAAGCACAGAAAGACTGCCCATGAGTTGATATGAGATCATTCAACCATTAGCCCAGGACTGGAGGTCGACAAGAGAAGGATGCTCGCCAAGATCAAGGAAATAATTGGTAAAATCCATCAAGGAAACCTGGGGGCAGCAGGAAGTCATGGTCAGTGAGGCCAAGAAGGAGAAATACAATTCTTTTATTTTTTTACTTTTGTACTAATTAATGCTCGATGGGAAAAATCCAAGAGATATAAGGGAGCTGTTCCAAAGTCATATATAAATAGAAGAACTTCTAAAAGGACCTAAGAATTTCTACTAAGGAACTAGCTTGAGACTCCATTCTCTGGCTGGAAACATACCATCTCATGTTAACACTGGTTCGGGAAGCTAATTCTCCATCATAGGATTCCTTTTTCAGGAGGTCATGCTGCTTTTGAATTTACCGGTAGAAAATTCCTGTAAGAACTGGAAATAGTATGGCTGGTCATTTGCCTGTGATTTTGGAGGGAAAAGGCTAAGAAAAAAAAATGGTCAAAGGAAAACAAAACCAAAATTGACCTATTAATTATGGTCCAGCTATAAGCTGGCCATTATACTATAATGAGGACTATTAATTGGGTCTAATGGCAAAGAGCACAAATTAAAGCACATGCCCTGGTGGGACAGTCAGCTATTTTTCTCCATTTCAAAAGCTTTACAGAAAAGTCCCCAGAGCCTGAGTATAATTGCTATATTAATTCAGCTTATCAAAAGCCACTGGGAACCTGAACTTGCTTTACTAACAACTCAAAAAGGCTGTTGGCACTTCGGCTAGTATTAATTGACTTGAACTGGCCCGATGCATCTGATTATTCACAAACCATTGTGCTATTTTTCAAATGGCTCTATCACACCATATGGACCACTGTGTAAGCTGTACTCTGGAATTGGGGGAGTCTGTGTTCCTGAATTGATCCAGTGTCGAGTATAGTTGTTTGTCAAAATATCAACAAATCCAGATGTCTGGGGAACTTCTATAGCTGAGCACTCATTTTTGAAATAAGCAAAATCACAAAGTAAAGGAAAACCTCCCCAAACCATAGACTATCCTCATTCTGAGTAATAAGAAAGAATGACATCACATTTAAGCCTAGCTTGAGAGGGAAAATACTAAGACATATGCTTATTTACAAAATTGAGTACTCAGTTGGCATACACAATAATATGAATGCAATGGCAGTCCCTTTATGGCCTTAAAAATGATACTCTGTATTATTAACAAAAGCAAAAGAGATTAAGAAAGTAAAAGATTGAGTGACAACAGGAGAGGAAAATTGTAGTACCCTAAATGTGCTGTGGGGATTTTACACAAACAAGGAATATCAGGAGAGCCTTTCTAGATAATGGTTTTTGCAATAGAAAATGTTTGGTTTATGATCATGGATGTTATTCTGAGAGCAGATGTTACTGTTTATCTATGTTCTACTATCACAAGGTTTTAGAATCCTTCCCTGCAAAACAGTGTTCTCTTTAAGTGGGTTTTAATTGTTACCAGTAATGAGCATTATAACCTCACCTCTTTACAGAATGCTCAATCAAACAATCTGTCAGACAAAGACATTCAGCATGAAGTCATTTCAAGTCAGGTGGAGGAAAAATCTGCAGGGGGTGGTGTCCAATTGGGGAACGTAGTGTGTGGGTTGGGGGAAAGGGGATTGATAAACCTAAATTTATTGGGAGCCCAGGGCAGCTGCTGAGAAGCACATGCTAACATTTGCAGTCTATCATTTTGAGGTAGGCACTGGTAGTTCTAATTTGTAAACAAAAAAGCAGAGTGGAAAGACGATAAAGGATTTGCTGAGGGTCCTACTGCTGAGATCCAGTTCTATCTGCTACCAGAGACAAAGAGTAGACTGACATCGCGTTGCCACAATCTTCAAGTGTCCTTACTATTCAATGGGTCCTATTATCTAATTACTGATGGATACTATTGCTTTAAGCCACCTGATCTAAAGCAAAAGTAATCCTTTTGGTAGATCCCTTTCAAACTGAGACATACATGCCACCAACATGTCTATGCTGGCCAGTGTATTCAGACACCTGGTCATGCTTTTCTATCAGTTTTCCATGAGGAATGTGTATATTGTTTGTTACTTTGCATTTGTTCTATTGAGAGTTTCAGGGCTAAGATGAGAATTAGGCATACTTGGCTTAAAGAAGATTCTAATTTTAGAGACCTCTGTCTTTAGCAAATACACAGACACTGCTCCCCCCCCCCCCCCCACTTATTCCAACATCCCAAACAAAACCAGAGCCCACATCTGTGCGACCATCAGGGGCTAAATATGCTGACAAGGCACATTTTTTTTTCAACAACAATGTGTCACACTCATTCAGCCTGACAGGTTGCAATGTCGCAGAGTGAATGCAACACGTTTTCCTGGTTTGTGCTGGTGGGGTGACACCTAAAGTCAGAGTAAAACATGGGAGTCAAGTCAGGGAGGACATTCAATGAAAAAATAATAAGTTGGAAATAGGCTCCAAAATCACAAGGAATAGACAGGTCCAGGGAAAATTTCTAATGTTACCATATATCAATAATACGAATATTTGCATAAGTGAATTTTTTCATGGGATGTCCAAAGCTTTTATTGGAACCCCAAAGTGCTCCAAGTTGCCACAACATATAAAAAAAGAAAAGAAAAGAAAAATCAGGTACTAAATTGGGCAGAGGAAAACATTAGAGTGGGAAGAGAGGAAAAAAAAAAAAAGAAGAGGAGATGAGAGCAAAGCACATCCAAGGGCTCAGAGAGAAAGGACACTGGTCAGATTTGAGATGATGGGGACCAGGATCAGGGAGATTATGATAGCTTTGAGAGAGAGAGACATGCTGAATCTTGAAGATGATCATGGCTCACAATATGTAAGACTACTGCTGTGTCAGCTATTATTCCAGGGACTGTACATGTATTAATACCCAGTGAATCCTTCAAAGACATGATTGCTTAGCATCCTTATCTTAGGGACAAGAAACTGTTGCAGAGAGAAGCCAGGGTTCTTGCTCAACTCTACTAGTAGTATGTCAGAGAGCTGGATTTAGGGCCCCAAAACTTACCCAGCAGCAACCATTGGACCCCACACTGCCTTCCAGATATTGGAATGAGTTCACGGTTTCCATTGATTTTTTTCTATACATTCTTTCACAATGATGTCTGGTTTGGTAGGTTACTGGCTGTCCTTATTGGGGAATGTCATTTAATATTCCTCTCACACACAATTTCTTCTCTTGCTTCATCTCCATGCAGACTATAGTCTCTGAATTTCTGTTGCACTCTCTTTTGGTCTAATTGGTGATTGTTCTTCTGTCTCTTCTCCTTTCCCTGGGTTCTTGGCTCTGCTGAGCAGTATATATAGCTACCAACAGCCAGGGGGATGCTCTTTGCCTTCTCTTTGCAAACCAATGACTGCATTTCATTCTCATGGGCTACTTTGGTGGTGACAGCTCAATGCTTGTTAAGTAATGTTTCTGGATTACCATGTTTTCCCCCCAGTGTGCTGAAAAGCTGGATGTCTCCCTCCTGGTGAGGGAGAAGTGAGCTGGTAAGATGCAAATGATACTAACAATTGCTTTCTATTAACCCCGTTTCTCTTTGACAGCTGACATCTCCCACAGCCTGTGGTTGTTCTCTGCTCTGGATCTATACACAGAGCATCTAGAATCCCTAGAATTGAAAAGACATCAATAGAGATTCACTATTTATAGCCACGGAAAACACTTTTTAAAGAGAACACAAGGTTTGTTTCATGGTGCATAAGTAAGCTGCAGAAGGATTCAGTCAAAATTCAGAATTTCACAGTTCCAAGGCCAGGATATTTGTTCCACCACTAATATCTTTCTAATGATCAAAATGCTGTGTTAAGAAACAAACAAACAAACAAAAAATCCACTTTGGTCCTACAGATAGGTTGAGCCCTTCCACTTCACAGGGTTCCTGTGAAGTCCAGGTCAGGAATGGCCTGAGAGGAGGTGTTGAAACTTGGTTAGGAGAATGCAGTTTGGAGAATCTAGGAGGTAAGAAAATTCTCCATGGAGTCAACAAGCAGCTCTGAGAGCCAGGGTTGTAGCCTGGGAAGATATATTATGCTATGAAAAGAGAGGCCAGGCAAAGGGAAAGTGGGGAAGATTGAGAATAGATAGAGAAACAAATGAATACCATGTACAATTAAAATATGTGATTGCAATGGCTTATGGAGCATTACTTGAGGTGGGCACTGGCACAAACCACTGGATAGTGGAGTTGACTTGACAGGGACAAACCTGCATTGGAAACTGATGTCCTAGTCGCTCTATAGACCTGGAACCAAAGGGTTAAGGACATTAATGCAATAACCGTGTGATTCAGAGGATAGTGGAACACCATTCTTCAAAGTTACAAAAGTTGCCAGAGTCACGACAGGGATGGTTACGGGTCAACTGGCAATGAGTTATAAAAGCATACGACACAAAGAGCTAGTGAAGTCTTGATGGAGAAGCAGACAGGAGGGCTTTAGAGAAATATCTAATTTCTCCATGCTGATCTGCAGCCTGCTGCAAATGACTCAAGAAAAACGGAATAAGCACATTAAGTGCCAAGGCTGCCTTCAAGCCTGGGTTGTTCTCTCTAGGACAAAATACATCAGTGTGACCAACCTCATTTCCATTACCCCTCATTCCAATTAGCATTTTAGTTTTCATTCAGAACATAGAAACCTGATTCAGTGGGCTTGACTCTATCCATTTCTATCACGTCTTACCAGAAAGTGACTTGAAATCACCAACTCCCCTTCCTCTTGTGGTTTTAGGGTCCTTTTCTCAATCAGTGGTACAGTCACTAATACATATAGTCACAAATACCTGCCATGTTTTCACCAGGGACTTTTTTTTCTTCTTTTTCATTTAATCAACTATAATGGAAAATCATGGATGTCAGGTCCTGGCAAGGGCAGAGTAGAAAAGCTTTTATTCCACCTCTCCAAGTAGACTTTAATTATTGTGCTGCCTAATGCTGCATAATCATCTCCATGGTGACAGTTAGCTAACAACGCTGTTTCGTGATCTTTAAATCTGTTTTTTAAGACCCATGAACCGTAACTGGATAATTGTCCACCCTGCATAATCAGCACAGTAATTGGTGCAGGGGAAAATACAGAATTACAGGACATCAGGGTTACCTGAATGTGAGTTTGCTCAAGGCCAGGTAATGAGATGAACCTCACGGATACATACTTTCTGGAAATTTTTTATCCCTCAAAATACAACTTTTTTAGTATAAAATATTAATTGCTCAGTTTTGAAAACTGTGTATGCAGCAACTTTTTTTTTTTTTTTTTTTTTTTTTTGTACACAGGCTGCTTGGTTCTCACTGCAAGTGACAGCAGTGGGTACAAACTTATTATCATTGACATTTTATAAATCTGAAAACAGATTAAGGAAGATTAAGTTTCTGTCTGTTGTAAAAGGACTCAACTAGTGGGTGCTAGGGATTAAAATAATAACTGTCCCTATCCACTATATAGACTGGGTGGCTTAAATAAATAATAAGCATTTATTTCTCACTGTTCTGGTAGCTGGAGAGTTCAAAGATCAAGGTGCAGGAGATGCAGTGTCTGTAAGGGTTAACTTCCTGGTCTTCCTGGTTCATAAAAGGTGCCTTGTTATGTACTCACATAGTGAAAAGAACAGGGAGCTCCCTGAAGTTTTTTTCTTTTTTTCCCCCCTTACAAGGGCACTAATCTCATCAAGCCCTCATGACCTAATTAACTCCCAATGTCCCTACCTGCTAATATGAGGACATTAGGTGTTGGATTTCAACACATGAATTTTGGAGTAATAGAAATATTCAGTCCATTACAGTAGCTAAGACATTTGACATTGAATTTATTGATTTTTCCATCAACTTGGGAAATCAAAGAAAAAGGAAAATAAATATTCCTTCATTCTTTATTTTCATTGAGAAATATTTACTTTATTCCTCCCTCTTCCCCATCCCAGTGTTTTGGTCAATGGTAAGACTACAAGAAATGGGTCTCTATTTTGAAGTAGTGAGCATGACCGATCTCTGTGGTAAATAAACTTCTGCCTATTTAAATGCAGTAGGAATGTCTATGAAGTGTAAACTGAAGAAAACCAGAGTTCCAGGATTAGTGTGCCATACCTGCCACTGAGGAAAACTCCTCCTGCCATATTTTGTCTTTTATATAAGAATTAAGTATTTGTATTCAGGAAGATCCTTGGGGTTATTTTTATTTTAAGAATCCTGAAATAAAAGAATTAGTCTGTGTTAGTTGCCTTTCTGTAACGGTGATGAAATACCCGAAATGATCAAATGAAAAGTAGGAAAGGTTTATTTTGGCTTATGGTTTTAGAGTTTTCAATCCACAGTAGGTTGGCCCTGTTGCTTTGAGCCTGTGGCAGCACAGTACATCATGGCAGGAGCACATGGCAGAGGAAATTTACCTTATGGTAGAAAGGAAACAAGGAGAAAGAGAAAGGGGCCTGAACTCCAAGGGTGCACCCCTAATGACACAACTTCCTTACTCCAGGCTCCACCTCTTAAAATACTCATTACCTATGAATAGTGCCACAGGATGTGAACAAAAGCCTTTAATATATAAGCCTTTAGGGAATATTTCAGATCCAAACTGTAGTGTAGGTCATATGGGATTAATAGCTTTGAAGAAAAATTGTGTAAAAGTACCTATGGTCCTATAATTGACAATTTCACTGCTATTTCAGATACCTACAAAAGGTTCTTAAGAAGATCATAAAGAGTTTTTAAAGTTGTTCCTTCCTGTGTGCTTCTTTCTTTTTTTTTTTTGGGGGGGGGGGGTGGGATGCCAGGGATTGAACTCAGGGGCACTCAAGCACTGAGCCACACCCCCAGCCATATTTTGTGTTTTATTTAGAGGCAGGGTCTCAAGTGAGTTGTTTAGTGCCTCACTTTTGCTGAGTCTGGCTTTGAACATGTGATTCTCCTTTCTCAGCCTCCCAAGCTGCTGAGATTACAGGCATGAGCCACCCAGCCTGGCCTGTATGCTTCTTGAAAACATCATTGTGCTCAGTTTCAGCATCAGAAACCAACACTCCTTTACCAAATTAATTCACTCATGTACAGAAACAGCTTTACCCAGCAAAACTGTGTCTGTCCTCAGCTTTTATTGAATGCCCTTATAAGAAATATCTATTTAAGGAATTGAAAGCTTTTAGCAACTGAAAATATTGTCTGTGGGTTCCAAAATTTTTTCATACAGGAACTCGAAGGATATAAGTTTCATGAATCTATACAGGGGAAAGATTACCTCTTGAAACAATTATTTGGCTGTCACTTATCAGAAAATAGTAAATATAAAGCATGTGTAACTCAGGAAAAAATCCATTATTTGTTGTTGCATAAACACTGTAAAGCTATCAGACAAGTGCCACATTCTCAACAATTTACACATTCTCATTTCTACTTATTATTAATATTTACAACTCAATATTATACAACATAACCCAAAGGTGTGTATTTTGCATACTTTTTATTAGTCATTGCCCTATAATATTAGTCAGGGTCATTAGGCACCCTAGAATTGATGCAAACAATTCATACACTTGTCTAGATAACAAATAAAGAAGTATGGAAGCCAGGCAGCACACAATGAACTGTTTCAGGAGGTCTGAGGAGTGCCTGGGAATGGATGAGGATGAGAAGACCCAGTGTTACTACCACCCAGGTGCCAGAGAGTCAATGACCCAGCAGTGTGATACAGCTGCTTGGTGTTAGCTGAGGCCACAGAGGGTGAAGTGGAAATTCAGCAGGAGCTGTAGCTATGGAAGACATTCCTCCAGACACAAAAGAAGGGGAGAAATATCCTCAACTTTCTCTCCTTCCCATCCTTTAAATTTCTACTAGCATTTGCCATGCATGGCCAAGCCTCCCTTGAAAACCTGAGGTAATGTTGGAAGGTGTCCCCCAAAAGTTCATGTTTTAGAAACTTAATTCCCAATGTAATGGTATTAAGAGGTCATAGAACTTTTAAGAAAGAACTAGGCTAGAGAGAGAGATTAATGTCTTTCTCTTGGGAGTGAGCCAGTTGTTACAAAGCTGGTCTTCATGACATGTTTTGTCTGTTCCACTTCCCCTCAGTTCTCGTCCACTATTCTGCCATGAGATAAGGTAGTATGAAAACCCTGGAAGATGCTGTTGCCATGGCTTGGATTTCCAGCCTTCAGAACCATGAGCCAAAATATAACTCTGTCTTTTATAAATCACCAGTCTCAGGTATTATGTCATAGCACTAGAAAACGGACAGAAACATAGAGCCTAGACTGGGAAGGTATGGGAAGTGACCTGAATGCAATGAGCACTCCATATATAAGAACCCATTTGGTCCTGCCTACAAACCTGCACCTAAGTGAGTTCTCCCCATTTTACAAAAGAGGAAGCACAAGGAATCAAAGAATCAAGATTATAAGAAATAGGGCCAACCTCTTCCTATACCATATTGTTATTCTTTTTGCTCTGTGCTTAATATCAGAAAGGTCTTCTTCTCTTGCATCCTTCAATTATGATAATGCTAATCCCCTTATGCCTGTTGTCCAGGACTCGCCATCTGGAGAAATGCTATTGCTTGATTCAACCATACTTTGCATTCTGCCTAGTTCCTTTCCCATTCTGAAAGATAGAAGCAAACATATTTCACCTGTTGTTTCAAAAGTCTTCCTCAACGTTTTTTTTTTTTTTTTACTTTAAACATTTATCCCATCTGCCATTCTGTAATTATCCATACACATGTATATATATTTGCTAAAACTATGTGTTTGACTTCTTATTCAAGCTATATTTTCTTTCTTTCTTTTTTTTTTCTGTTAGAAAAATTGTAATCCTTTCTTGAGGGCAAAAGTTTCACTGAAGACAGAAATGGCAACAGGCCTCTAGATAGACATATTGGCAGAGTTACAACTAAAATAATGCATTCCCTAATGCTCTATTTGAAACAAAGCAACAGAATACAGCAAGCATGTTTCTAAGAGGGTTTATTATCAGATTTCTACTACCAAAATATTCGCAACAGCTCATGTTTCCAGTGAATCAAAGTATTCCTATAGTACAGTCAGAGATGCACCCAAACCAATGACTCACATCAAAATGTAAATCCTTGAGCACCTGCTCCCATCTTTCCCTGCATGCTTCCTTCTGCCCCTCTGCTGCCAGCCATATGAACAAGTTCTCATATACACCACCCAGAGATAAAACAATTCTGTGACCAAGATGCATTTTTTCAATCAATTACAATGAAATTATATTTACAAGTTGGCCAATTCACTAGCTCTACTTGTTATGATACACTGTCACCTCAGGACATTTAAAAAGCTTAGATGTTGTGAAATGAAGTATGAACTCTGTGCACAACAAACACAAGTCCTTTACCAAGAACACATATATAGATCTATGGTTATAATTTAAAACTGTCTTGAGATATAGAGATACTCACAAAGAGCCCTTACCCTCACCTTCCACTTCTCTGTCTTCACCATTACAGTGACTAGGTGGATTACCTTGAGCTCCAAGAGGTAGATTAACAAAGGTCATTCCCAGAAGAGAGTTCTTCCTAAAAACTAACAAAAGGATATTCACATAGGAATTATATTGCTGCTTCTAACAAACTTTGGGCATTATCAAGCCATATTTTCTTGATGAAATTAACTGTTCTCTCAATAATATGGTACTAGAGGAGCCACATAGGGCAGCACAGTGAGAACAGACCTAATGGTGCCAAGGGAGGGATGTGCAATGGTCACAGGTTTAAGAGGGATTAGATGGCTCTGAGGGCCTTTTGGTCAGCTTGGCCTTACGAAAGGCAGATGTCCTTCATTGTGTTTGCAGTGGGAAGCCATAAGAAGGTTATTAGCAGAGGGGGTCATAAACTAACCTACTTTCTAACAAGATGATCCAAACTATTATCTTGGAAAGTCTAGGGAAGGAGAAAAGGTGGAGGGAGATCAGTAAAGAGCCATTGCAATTATCTAAAAAAACAAAAAACAAAAACAACTATAACAACAACAAAAATCCATATGGTGGCTAGCCATGGAAGGTCACATCTTGTGTTAGACATTAAATGTTAAAGCCAAGATAGTGTATACTGGCTACTAGATTGGATGGGTAGAATCAAAGAGATTCCAAAGCATTTAGCCTGATCAAAGTATGGAGATGCCTTTAACCAAATGAGAAAACCGAGTGGTAGATTAGATTTTTGGTGGTAGATATCCAGAGTTTACTTGAAGTTTATTACATTTGAGGCATATAGCAGATATCTCAAAGAAGACATTGCTTAACATGAATCTGATGTTGAACTTGGAGATATATATGTCTGTGTGTGTATATGTGTGTGTGTGTCTGTGTGTATAAGTTTGTGTGTGTATATATATACATATGTATATGTCATATGTGTGTACACATACACACACACATATACTGACATTGATGTACAGGTGGTATACAAAGCCATGAGACTAAGAATAGTTAATGGAATGAGTGTGGGTGGAGAAATGTAGCAGAGAAGGATTAATACCAGAGGTCTGGAACAATTCAACACTAAGAAGCTGAAGGGAAAAAATCCAGAAGCTATGGAACTTTGGGTGAAGTACTCAACTATTCTAACCTTGATGACCTCCTAGAGGGTATGCATATTTCATAAGGATCCACATGATTAGACTTATAATGTGTTTGACATGGTGCCTGGAATAGAACACGAACTTAATATGGAAAGATGCTGATGCTGCTTATGTGATGATGAGGGTGATTATAGATGACAATAAAGGAAAGGACCAGTACCACAAGTGATGAAAATGTGGGGAGCAGAGAGAATGGAAAAGAAGAGGCATTGTCTGTCCTTGACACTTTTATAAGTGACGATTGCTTTTGTTAGGTGCTTTATGGACTCAACATCATCTAAACTTCACCATAAACTGATAGAATGACCACTATTAAAATCATTTTAGAAATACAGAAATTAATGCTTATTTCAATTCCTTCATTACTGTAAAACTTATCCATCTATGAAAAACCAAACAGGAAACCCTACAGAATTAAATCTAGGTAATTTTTTCCACTAAAGATCACACTTTCCATACATTCATGATCTTATATTAAATAAGGAAGACTAGTATTGTGGTTTAAGGTGATGGCAGAATAGTGGCTTTATTTTATGTGGAACATGGTTCAAAATAACATGGAAAGCTGCCTGTGAAGGTTCCATAAAATTAAAAACTTTGTAATTTTTGCCTAATCTGGGATCAATGTCTCACTAAGGTATCACAAAGTATACTCTGTAAAGCTGGAAGGATGTTTTCTGCAGCCACTTCAATCTGAAAAACATTTCTCCTCAAATAAGAACCAAAGTAGCTTTTAGGAAAAGACCTATAAATGCATTTCTTTGCTAAATTTTTAGATATCAACTTAGACCACTAAAAATATTGATTTTCCATTTTTAATGTCACTGTATTGTTGGTAATCAATTCTAGAGGAATTGAGAGATTATTTGGAGGGTTTGAAGTTACTAATGCCTTTATGACATTGTTTCAAGTGCATTAATTACTTGGAAGGAAACAAAATCTTATGGATGGTGATTCTGTTTTGTTCTTATAATAAAGTTGTAAAACTATGGATCCCTTTTGAGTGGGATTTTAAAAATTGCAGAAGATTATTGATAGTTTTTAATTTATTGTATGTATCTGTCTCAGCATGGTTGTATCTGAAATTAGCAGAATATAGTTTTTCAGCGAGAATATTGAGTTTGAACTTTGGATCTGCCATGTCCTATATGTTTACACTAGACATGCCCCATTGGGGGTCAGAACTGTAAAATAGCAGTATCAATGTGAGTGTTAGGTAATAGATATAAAGCTTCTATAGAAGTCTGGCACCAAGGAAACCTGCTACTACCAAACAGAGGTTCAAGGCTATTTCCAATATGAATCCCTGACTCACTTTACAAGGAAAATTGCATGAGTGTTTAGAATCTCATTTCATTGGATTATCCCAAGATTTCTTTGTTTTATATTCTGTGCTCAGTTTTACAGTTTAAGATACATTGAATGAAATATAGGAATACATTGAGTTATCTTAAAATTACTTTTGAATTTTTGAAATAATTAAGAATGTCAGCACTGATATTCAGGAGCTGCTCTAGTATCATTAGACAGGCCAAGGTGTGCAGCAAGCTAGTCTGCAGGTGTTCAGAGCTAGCTTCTAGAGTATTCCTGTTCATAAAAATATCATGGACTCTCATCAGACAAGACAATTCTACGGGTATTATAAATCAGGCCAAAACAAAACCAGTCTATAATTAATAATGTTTAACACAGAGAAGACCACACATTGTTCAAGCAAAATAAACAAACACCCCCTTTCTAGTTAATATAATATATAATATGAGGAAAGATTGCCTTTTTCTTTTTTTTTGCCATTAATGACTTTAGCTTTGCGTCAAGACTTCATTCTTCCTAGATAAAATTTATTAAGATAGCCAGTCACAGAACAACTCTGCTTCCTATTCAGTTCACAGCATAGTCCTGCTGCCTGAAAACTTCAAATTCACCCACTCTTACTAAGATCCATCATAGTTCTCCAAGGCGGATATTCCTTCTCACTACAAAGATAAATAAGTGCAACTTGTTCAACAGTGCATGTGTTCCTCGTGACTTGGCTGGTGAGCAAAGAATAACGTGCAAATTTAAAACTTGTCTGTGAGTGTTGTCTTCTCTTCATTATTTTTCATAAAAATCTGTTCCACTTTACACTTGATGTATTAAAGACTGAATCTCAAAGTACTTTAAAAAGTGGTAACAGTGAGAGACCAAATACATTCATTATTTTTCATGTGACATTTTCCTACCCAAACCTGGTAAAACATGTTGTTTATATTTGTTTATTTGGTACCAGGGATTGAACCCAGGGGCACTTAACCATTGAGCCACATCCCCAGCCCTTTTGATTTATTTATATTTTCGAGATAGGGTCTTGGTAAGTTGTTTAGGGCCTCACTAAGTTGCTGAGACTGGTCTCTAACATGCAATCCTCCTCCCTCAGCCTCCTGAGTAGCTGGGATTAGAGATGTGTGCCAATGCGCCCAGCAGGATGTTATTTTTATGATATTATGTCATAAGATTTTATGATGCTATGTCACAAGATACTATGTCTTAAGAAAGGCTTTGCTGAAAAAGAATGGTAGGAAAGTTGAAACAAGAAATATAAAGGCAGAAAGGGAGAGAGCAAAGCAAACAAGAGAAATATTTACTGGAAAATCAAGGAAAGAGTGATATAAAAGATAAAGAAGCCTAGTTTACTTTGAAAACTCACACATGTGTTTATTTCTCAACCCCATTAAATCACAAGAAGAAATAAAGAGGGCAAGCTCACAACTGGAAAAAGAATTGGAAAGAACTATCAGATAAATGATTTTAACATATTGACGCAACATAGAAAATAGAAGACCTGAAAACCAAGGCATCAATCTGTAGTACACCCCTCACATACAGACATTTACTCATGATCTTCCTCTGACATTTTCTCCTCTATCAATCAAACACCAGTTGTTTATCCACCTCTGGAAAAAGAAAGGGAGAGAAGAAAAAAAAACAAAACAAACAAAGAAGTAAAAAGATGAGAGGTCATTTCTAAAGTAACAGAGTAAAATCTCTGGAGATCACTGTGTCTTTCACAACCCCCAGTGAAATCGGCCTCCTCGTGGTCATGGTGACCTGGCTTAGTTATGTTCCACCAGGTTCTTAGATGGATTTAGAAACAGTTCAAAGAACCAAGTGCTCTCTACTCTATGCATTATTTAGAGGACATTTAAGAAAGGTTTTGACTCTGCCCTCTGTGCTTCATTTCCTGATTTTAGAACTTAACCCTCTGTAAGATATGCTCTGCAGTATTTCCTCCACAAAACAATAATAGTATTAAGGGGGAAAAACAAAGCATCTCAAGAGCAGGAAAGAATGAACATTGCAAACAAGATGGCTGAGGTGCAAATGTATTTGGTGACGATTAATTAGAAGATATAGTGGGAAAGAATTGTTAATAATATAAATATATACAAGTATTATGAAAAAATAAATGTATGAGAGATGTACATTGCTTATAGAAGAAAAAAGCCAAGGTGCATTTGGTTAATTTTAGTAGTATTTTAACAAATAAAAACACATACCAAATGAGAGACAATATCAACTAAAAGTATAATAAACAAAATTAATTATATGCATATATATATATATATATGCTTACATGTACATATATGCATATGGAAACTCTAGGAGGCTCTATTTTGTAATCAGCTGAATGACCATAAATCCACTAGAAGAAAAAGAAGAAGGTTATTATATCTATGTATGCATATATACATGTATATATATATATATATACACACAATTATGTGTGTAAATGTGAATGTATGTATGTGTGTATATTCTATGCATACGTATGAATCATGAAATAATAGCTCAACCAAATTTAAAAACTGATTAAAAGAACAATAATTTAATCAGTGTGACATGGGTAAACAAGAATAGTGGGTTGTTTAGCTCAATGGGAGAGAATATGAATAGCAATATTAACATAATGTTTTGACTCTGGATTTACTATTTGTGTTAGTCATCTTTACATAACTGTGATCAAAATACCTGAGAAGACAAACTTAGAGGAAGAAAAGTTTAGTTTGGGCTCACAATTTCACAACTTCAGTCTGTGGTTGACTGACTTCATTGTTCTGTGCCCGAGGTGCCACAATATACCATGATGAAAGGGGCAGAGCAGAGGAAAATTGTTGTATTCATGGTGGCCAAGAAGCAAAGAGACACAGGGTAAGGGCCACAGAGAAGATGAACACTTCCAGGGCACAAACTCAGTAACCCACATCCTCCAGCCCCACCCCTCCTATTTATGGTTATCATCCTGTTAGTCCATTCAAATTAGTGATACCACCAGTTACCTTGATGAGTCTTGCTTCCCCACTGCTGAAGTATAACAACAGAGAAGCAGGCCCCAGGCAAGTGTAGGGTAGAAAGTGAAAGGATTTGTTAAAAGATAGCAGAACAGACTCCCCACCCTGTCTGTAAGAAGGGAAGGGTATCATCCCCTTTATATCTAAGGTTTTCTTTTGTCCTTCTACATTCCTGTCTGTATGTGATGGGGGATGCAGGTCGGAAGGCAAAAAGGTGGAAAACAGGCAGGCAGATGGGGCTGGTGGTGGGAGTGGTCTGGGCAGGAAGGGCCTAGGGTTAGCACCTCCATATCTGCTGGGAGCTGCTTCATTAACAGTTTTTTAGGATGGGTGGGGGCCTAGGGGACATTAACATTTCAACCCCACATGTAGTTTCTGATTTCCCAGATTCAGATCAGATCCATTTTCTTTGTTAGACTCAACTCCATTTTTCTCTATTAGCCTGGACATTAGACCCGATTTACCAAGGTACTCTAACTACCTATCTTAAAATATGGCTTCATTAGGATGGACCAATCAGGTCACAGCTCTCATTTTGTCTCGTAATATTCCTGCAGTACACAAGAGTTTTGGCGGAACGCCTCATATCCAAACTAAGACACTGTTCACCAGACTTGATGTCATAAATTAAAGTGAAAAGAAATGTTCACTGTATTTTACTGGACAAAATGGGTTGCAGTTTGATTCAAGAGACTGGAGTTTTATCTAAGAATGTGGAAGGATGGGCATTTTTAAGCTTTCAAATAAAAGATAGGAAATTACAAATAAAAATTAAAATGTTTTATAAAGGTGAAAAAAGATCATCCACACATTTCCCAATTGCAGAGCTAAAATGAAATATAAGATCACTGAATTTCAAAGCATTCATATCAAATAAAAGAGTAGAGTTATTCAATTCATATATTATAATGGATTATACATATTAAGGTTTAGTGTTCAACATACAATAGCAATGGACAAAGAACTTGAACAATTCACACCTTGGAAGAGAGCACAGCAACTAAATTTCTTGCAGCTCTTGGCTACCAGTAGTCAAATGTATCCCTACAGAGCAATGCCTCACTTCACCTTACTAAATTTGGGTTTTCTCATTTGCAAAATGGGGTTAAAATTAGTGGAGCCAGAATTAGACAGGCAGGCAATATAGATAGGTAAATCAAGTCAGGTTGGATCAAGAAAGCCAACTTTAAGTGAGTCCTGGGAAGTTGGAGACTGTCCCCTGAGGGATTGAAATGTTAATTCCTTCAGAGCCCTTCTTCCATCCTAATCAAGAACCTGTCCCTGCTCCAACCTGTTGCCAAGGTAACCTGTAGCAGGAATTGCCCCTCCCTATAGGGAGCTATAGAGATGTTAATTATGTGTCCTATCTTGCCCTTCCCCCTTCATCCCACCTGTTTCCCACCTTTTGGCCGGCCCATCAAGCCTTCCTGGGCCTACTCACATACCCAGGAAGGCTAAAGATAAGGGAAAGAGGGCAAGAGGACAAAGGAAGCCTAGGACATATAAAAAGGGCAGAACACCTGGCTTCTGGGGATTCCAGGATATCAGCAATGGCCCCCTTCTCCCTCCTGGGAGAAGTCTATGTTACCCCTTTTAAAATAAACCCTGCTTTATTTGCTTGCCTTGGCGTGCTTCTCTAATGTTCAAACTTCAACATTTGAGGGAGCAGAACTCGTCACCTGGCAACTGGTGGTATCATTAGTGCACTGTGATAAACTGGTAAAATGGATAAATAAAGAGCTGAGTGCATTGTGTGCCATGTAATACATGTTAGCTATTATTGGTTCCATGATTACCACCATCCCCACTTTTAATCATCACAACGATTCAATGAGATATGCATTACTCTCTCTATGTTGGGAAAAATCAATATTGAAGCTAGAATATGACAGGTAGTCAGAGTCGGGTCAGATCAAGAAAGCCAATTTTGAGTGAGTCCCAGGAAGTTGGAGACTGTCCCCTGAGGGATTGAAATGTTAATTCCTTCAGTACCCTTCCTCCACCTGTATTAAGAATATGTCCCTCCCCAACCTGTTGCCAAGGTAACCTGTCCCAGGAATTGCCCCTCCCTACAGGGAGCTATAAAGTTGTTAATTAATGTGCCCAGGGCTCTACCATCCTGCCCTTCCCCCTTCAGCCCATCTGCTTCTCACCTTTTGGCCATCCCACAGAATATTCCAGGGCCTGGTACCCTCGGTGTGCTTCTTTAATGTTCAAACTTCAACATTTGGGGGAGCAGAACTAGACACCGACAACCGGAGGTATCAATATCACACGTGGAGAAAATAGCAAGAATTTAAACTCTAAGCCCAAGCTCTCTTTCATGAGGTTAGGCCTCTCTATTAGTAAAATGATTAAAGTTGGAATAACAATCATTGGTTTTTATATCTACATGTCTTTTTATGTCTGTCTCCAATCAAGCACAGTCCTCCCAGACTCCATTAGTGTTTGAGTGCCAAGGAGATGTTTAAGCATGAGTCTACTGGCTTATTAGTAGTCTCTGCTGGTTCTCAGACTAGGGTTGTCTCCAGACCTTGACTCTGCATACACTGTCACTCCCTGCTCACAGTCAGAACATACCTCTGGTTGCCCTTCACATTTATTCATCTCTGGCATGTGCTTTCTTTCTGAAGCTGCTCTTGGAGACCATACCCAGATCCATTTCTCTGGGGTCTCTAAAGATAATTCCTTGACATGGTCACAGCTATGCACCTCCCATACATAGATTAACTCCTTCTCCAGAGTTGGGAACCACCAGAACATTTCAGAAACAGAGCACAGAGCACAGGAATGACACAGAAAGAGGAAGCAGAGAGAGGATGGAGAGCCCCCTTGTCATCTCCAGACTACAGCCACTCTTCATTTCCTTTTGTACGAGCTGAGTCTTCCCAGAAAGGATCCTAAATGGATGCCTGTATTTTCAGAAGAGATCCTTCTTTCTCCACAAGCTTAGACTCAATCCCATGTTTCTTTTTCTCAGAACAGTCTCTTCCAAGGAATGACTCATATCATCATCTCTAGGAATAGCAGCTAAGACCTGAAGGTGAGTTTTCTGCTTCTTCAACCTTACTGCTAGAATCATTATGTTTCACCAAGAAGGTGAGAGCACTGCCTGATGAGTGCTTGGGCTGGGTGGATTCTAGGGGAAGCATGCATGAATGAAGGTGCAGCCACATTTATCAGTCTTGAAAACACTGCAGTGAAAAATATATGAGCATGATTGCTGTAGGAGAATGGGTGCATGGACACACTTGTAAGGTAAAACATAACATAGAGTATATAAACTTGTACTAAAAAAATATTTTTCCTAGCTGGGTTTGGTGGCACAGGCCTGTAATCCCAGTGGCTAAGGAGGCTGAGACATGAGGATCGCAAATTCAAAGGCAGCCTCAGCAAAAGTGAGGTGCTAAGCAGCTCAGTGAGACCCTGTCTCTAAACAAAATACAAAATAGGGCTGGGGGTGTGGCTCAATGGTCAAGTACCCCTGAGTTCAATCCCTGGTACCCACCCCTTCTCCCCAATTTTTTTTTTCATAGAGAACTTGTCGAAAGAATATTATTCAGAAATGGAAATAATAACTAGGGCACATATGTATTGAATATTAGTGGCTAGCAACACTTCCTACATGCAATTATTAATCTCAGCTACTCTAGGGACTGAGGCAGGAGGATCTTAAGTTTGATGTCAGCCTTAGCAAATGCAACTAGACCCTGTCTCAAAATAGAAAATTTAAAGGGTTGGGGATGTATCTTAGTGAAAAAGTACCCTTGGTTTCCATCTCCAGTACCAATAACATTTTTTTTTTAAATTGTGAAACTCTTCAGTATTATAATGACTGTACAACAGCATGAAAATGTTTTTGATATATTAAAAGAAGAGAGTAATAAAATTATGCCATAACTTTGATTATGCTCAAAGTATACACACACATAGTAAAGAGCATAAAAGCAATACTTCTGGGGCCTACATTCCTTTTATATTATTTCCTTTACTATCATGCAATTAATAAAAGTCAGAATAAAATCACATTGATTCAGGATGTTGGAATACAGATGCTCCTCAGTTTATGAGGGATTATGACCTTATGAACAAATAAGTTGAAAATATCCTAAGTCAAAATGCACTTAATCCACTTAACCTACTGATCATTTTAGCTTAGCAACATAACAGTGCTTTGATAATTTTCCTCTGTGATCACAGGGCTGCCTAGAAGCTGAGCCTCACTGCCACAGCCCAGTGTAAGGAGAGATCTTACTGTAAATATCTAATCAGGAAATAATCAGAATTGAAAATATAGTTTCTACTGGATGTATATTCATTTTGCACTGCTAAGTCAAAAATTGCAAGTTGAATCATCATAAATTGGGGAATGTATATATTTTCTTTTTAAAAAATATTTTATTTGTTTTAATTAGTTACACATGACAGTAGAATGCATTTATGCACTTTGATATACATAGATGGGATATAATTTCTCATTTTTCTGAGTGTACATGTTGTAGAATAATATTGGACATTATTACTTTATGTAATATATGGGAATGTATATATTTTCTTAAAATAATTTGTCCCTTTTTGAAAGTGTAGGAAGACTTCAGTGTTGTACCCAATTTGCAGGAAGAAAAAGTCTCACAGCCAC
Source organism: Tamias sibiricus (assembly GCA_025594165.1). Lineage (NCBI taxonomy): Eukaryota > Metazoa > Chordata > Mammalia > Rodentia > Sciuridae > Tamias > Tamias sibiricus. The sequence goes on along the minus strand of CM046664.1, from coordinate 39,258,582 downwards.
TCACATAATAGCCAATGAAGCTTTTATTCTGGCCCGGGCCACCAACTACGTCCAGCACAAAGCAGGATAGTAGAAAATGGCGCCTGCTCATAGCAAGGGCAGGGTTTATAAAGCACAGGGTGAATATGCCCTCAATCCCTCAGGTGGAGACGGTTTAAGGGTGAGTTAATGGGCCATCGGGTGGAGACTGTTTATGTCTAGTTTAAGTTGCCTTTGCTTATTACATTCTGCACTGGTCTTATGGGGAGAACAAATCTTTGTTCTCCTCCATAATCTGCCATCCCCATGTTTGGTAAAGAAACCAGCAGGCAGAATCAACGAGACTGAATGCGAGACTGAATGCCAGCACTGGGGACTCCCCTGATAACAGGCAGGAGGAGGGGTGATATTGAAAGTTCTAAAGCTCCTCCTGGGAGGGGCAATTCCTGGAATAGGTTACCTTGTCAACAGGTTGGGACAGGGGCAGGATTTTGATAAGGGCAGAGGAAGGGCTCTGAGGGAATTAACATTCCAATTCCTCAGTGGACAGTTTCCCAACAGTCTTCAACTTCCCCCGACTCACTCAAAATTGGCTTTTTTGATCCAACCTGCCTTGATTTACCTGTCTATACTGACTGACTAACAGATTCTGGCTTCATCTTCCTTCTAATTTTAGGAACACCTTACTACTGTAAGGACACGGGACGATGACCAGATCTGGCTTCTTCAAGCTGAACAGGGGCGGCGAGATGGGGCCAAGTAGTTTGGAGTTCCCATTTTAGAAGTCAGGTCAGATTGAAGCCTGGGAAAGAACAGGTTGTAAAGTCATCAGAGACAGGAGACTCTATGAAAGAAACAAAAAAAACATGAGTACTGAATAAATGTTGCAGCATCTGGAACATGTCAATGTATACCATGAAGATAATAGCAGTCAATAATTTCTCACCAGGAGGCGTGAGGGCTGAGAAGTTGTCTCCATAATAAGGCCAGAGTGGACAAGGCCTTTATTTGGGAATGTAAATCTTTAATATCCCCAGAGTTGTCAGGAATATAAACACAACATTTAATTTTTAATCTTACACATCAGATGTCTATCCTGATAAGATGGTAGTCAAGCTACCTAATGTCATCTGATCCTATAAAATCATTTTTTTGTATTTACATTTTTATTTGGCATTATTTTCAAACTAATTTTTCTTTGTGGAATCAATCACAAGATAGTTCTGAAGATACCATTAAACCATATTACACTGAGATCATGAAATGCTTTTTCTACTTTTGTATGATAATCTACATAAAGCACTATTTATAGTTTTACCATTCCATTCAGAAAATGGTATTATGTTCTTTTTTTTTAATTAATTTATTTTTTATTCTAAGATGTTATAAATGACAGCAGAATGCATTACATTTCATATTACACATATAGAGCACTTTGTTTTACAAATCTCTGGAAAAATAAGAGACCCAGAATAGCTAAAGCTAATAGAAATAGAAAAAGCAGTCATGAAATTCATCTGGAAAAATAAGAGACCCAGAATAGCTAAAGCAATCCTTAGTAAGAGGAGTGAAGCAGGTGGCGTCACTATACCAGACCTTAATTTATACTACAGAGCAATAGCAACAAAAACAGCATGGTATTGGCACCAAAATAGGCCAGTAGACCAATGGTATAGAATAGAGGACACAGAGTCTAACACATATAATTTCAGTTATCTTATATTAGACAAAGGCGCCAAAAATGTACATTGGAGAAAAGATAGCCTCTTCAACAAATGGTGCTGGGAAAACTGGAAATCCATATGCAATAAAATGAAATTAAACCTCTATCTCTCACCATGCACAAAATTCAACTCAAAGTGGATCAAGGATCTAGGAATTAGACCAGAGACACTACACCTAATAGAAGAAAAAAGTAAGCTCTAATCTCCAACATGTTGGATTAGGCCCCAAGTTCCTTAATAAGAATCCTGTAGCACAAGAATTAATACCAAGAATCAATAAATGGGATAGACTCAAATTACAAAGCTTCTTCTCAGCAAAAGAAACAATCAGTGAGGTGAACAGAGAGCTTACTAATTGGGAACAAACTTTTACCACATGCACATCAGATAGAGCACTAATCTCTAGAATATATAAAGAACTCAAAAAGCTTAACACCAAAAAAAGAAATAACCCAATCAATAAATGGGCCAAGGAACTGAACAGACACTTCTCAGAAGAAGATATGCAATCAATCAACAAATACATGAAAAAAGGCTCAACCTCTCTGGCAATTAGAGAAATGCAAATCAAAACCACTCTAAGATTTCATCTCACACCAGTCAGAATGGCAGCTATTAAGAACACAAACAACAATAAATGTTGGAGAGGATGTGGAGAAAAAGGCACACTATAAAATCTTTTTACTGGTATGACCTCTGTGTTTAGTGGAGAACCCTTTATTTGTGTTACTTAGGGCTAGATAATCATACTAGTGAATATTAAGCCTACCTGTGTAGGTTAGGAAGATCTGTAGGCCTGAAACTATCCAGAAACTTTTGACTTGGCAGTCACTTAATAAACTGTTTCTTTTTAGAGTTATCAGGCACTCCTGCATAAGAATCTCTTTTGTGGCCTCAGTCTTACCAATTCTTGGGGCTAATACAAGTGTATATCTTAAATTACATTTATTTCTTAAATGCCCAGGAATGGTTTTGTTATGCCCAGGAATGGTTGTATTTCAGTTTCAACTGTTTTTGCTAGGTGTTTAAGAAGAAGTAGGTCAAACTGACTTTTGCTTTTATCTATTGCTAAGAATCAGCTGATTTCTGATGGGAGTCACTCTTGGGGGAACTTGAGAACAGGTTCTTCATTCTGCTAGTGCCTTTTGCGTTCAGATGGGTCCAGCTCTTGCTTGACCAGGTGGTGTCTTGACAGACACCAGGGATGTCTGTCTCCCTTTCCAAGGACCCTCTTTTCATAGAAACTGCTCTGATTGTCTTTCTCTTCTCCAGAGGTCTCATAGCCTCCCTGGTTGGGAAACCATGTGGCCCAGAGTTGCAAAGCTCTTTAGAGAAGTTCCCTGTTCCCTGGATTCAAACTGACTCTGATGGCAAGAGCCAAATATTGGTTTTCTTGGCCCTTTTAATTTAGCTTTAAAGTCTTGATCTTAAACATCTAGCAAGTTAGTCTCACCAGTCTTAAGAGCACTGGGCTTTACTTTAATGCCTATAATCTTACTGTCATTTACTCTTTCCATTAATTGGGGTTTGTCCCATCCTAGGTGATTGCTTATTGTCTTAAATTGACCTAGGTTGTGTCATTAAAACAATACTTAAATAGCTTTTACTGATCATTTTACATACTTATTTGACCAACTTTTACAGAGCTTTTACATCACTTAAGTGACCATATCTACAACCTTCTAATTTCTTTCTCCCATCTGTTAACCCCTTTCTTGTTCACAATTTCAAATAATCCTTGTAAAAATAATTTGAATTTAGGCAAACTTTTTATCTCAACAACAAAAAAATGTTATTTACAGTACACCCAATGGAAACAGCTGAAACCTTTGAGCCTCTGCATACACAGAAATCTTTTATAAACCTTTATACAGAATCACACACATCTGTTAACCACTTCACGAGAACACAATGTTCAATAATATAGAATTATACCTGTTGGAACTTCAATCTTTTTCAGTGATGACAAAGCAACCTTAAAACCTCTTTTTTTTTTTTTTTTTAAAGATCTTTAGGAACCTTTTTTTCCCACCAATTCAGACAACACCTGTTGCTTCCTGACTTGGAGCAACAACGCCGCGGGAGAAAAACTCGGAGGCAGAATGAAGATGAAAGAAGGTTTTTTATTCTTTGGCTTTAGCAATCTCTCAAAACTCTAACACTGGCTCTTTCAGCAACCTCTCTGACTCTTTACTTCTTCTGACTACTGACTCTTTTACTTTAGTTCTTTACTTTACTTTCTTTTACTTTTACTTTCTTAGAGAGAGCTGAGAGAGAGAGAGAGAGAGAGAGAGAGAGAGAGAGAGCGCTAGCTTCTTCTTTATTCTTTCTTCTTCGGCAGCCTCGGCCTGACTCCGACCAGCAACTGCTTCTTCTCTCTATATATCTCTTTGGTTTCTCATTTCTTTCTCTAGCTTCTTCTGACCGAAAACTCTTAACCGCTCTGACTCTTATTTCTTCTTCTGACTACATTCTGGCCACTCTCTTTTCTTCTTCTCCAACCCGAACTCTTCTTCCGACCGACTGAACGACTGACTGAATGAATGCCGCTTCTGACTGCTTTCACCCGGTTATATACCTTTAGCTTTGCGGGTGCGTCACGTGCATTTACAGGTGCGTCACGTGCATTTACAGGTGCGTCACGTGCATATGATTATTATCAGGTGGAACTTATGGTTTCCAGCTAGCCGCAATAGCCATCTCCCTGATTGGGGCTGCTTCACTTCCCCCCTTTCAGTTTAAAAGGTGCTTTAATTCTATTTTCTATATTTTATTTTTTTCTATATTTTATTTTCTCTATTTTCTTTTATTTTCTTGTCCTACCTGGCTTTTCACCTTTTGTTTTAAAAGAGTGGATGTTTGAGCCCTTTTTGAGGAGATGCTGCGGCTTTAAGGCGGCAAGCCTACTGCTGACGAGCCAAATTTTCATAGCATAAGCAAATCAGCTAACACACTTAGTTAAGCACAACTGCATGAGCGGCTTTGACTTTATTGAATTTTCATTTTCACCAAGCTGCAGTTTGATGGCTTTTGAAGCTTCTCTATAAGCTCATGGCTTTTTTAAGCTCATGGCTTTTTCTTTTGACTTTTCTCTGCAACTTTTACTTTCTCTTTATGGCTTTTCGCCAAAGCTCATGGCTTTTCTCTGCATGGCTTTTTTTTTTTTTTTTTTTTTTTTTCCACCATGCTTTTTCTCTATGGCTTTTCTCCAAGCTGCAGTTTCTCTCTTTATGGCTTTTCGCCAAAGCTCATGGCTTTTCTCTGAATGGCTTTCGCCGTGCTTTTTCTTTATGGCTTTTCGCCAAGCTGCAGTTTCTCTCTTTATGGCTTTTTGCTGGCTACTCGCTTTATTATCAGGTGGAACTTATGGCTTCCAGCTAGCCGCAATAGCCATCTCCCTGATTGGGGCTGCTTCAATACCTTTCCCTCAAACCTTCTAATTTCTGCAACTTCTTCCTTATATCTGGGGCCAACTGAGTTACAAAAGCTAAAACCTATCTAAAGCCTCCTTACCTCCATCACTGTTGAGGTCCCAGTTCGGGCAAGCAGAAGGAAAGACCCTGTTGATCCGAATGGGGTCATCTGCAGGCAGGTCGTTTGGTCCAAGGATGGACTGCTGGACTTCCCGCCAGATCCGCTCGTGCTCTTCAGACGGGAAAAGTGTTTGGAGGAGTTGGCCTGAGCAGGCCTCGCGGGGCTCTGCTGCTGCACTGCGTTTGCTACTCTCCCCCCTGCCCTGCCAGCTTAGGCTCCAGGCTGGTGGTGGAGGGAGGGAGGGAAAAATGAAACCGACGAGAATGCTAGCACACAAACAAAGATCAACGACACAAGAAATAAACAGACACAAGGACAAAAGACAACCAGACTGGGCCACACAGGGAGGGCCACCAGACAACCAGATTGGGCACCACACAGAACCAGATTTGGGCCACACAGGGAGGCCCACCAGGTGGACGGGAGAACATCTCGCCCTGTCCTGGGATTCAATGTAAGCGACTGTGTCCAGTCTGACCTTGTCCCCCAGAAGAGATCTCACCAGACAGGTAAACAGGCAGCTTTGTAGAGGCATCCGGAGAACCTAGTGGTAGTCCTCTAGGGGCGAGGCTATTTCTCTGGTTGCAACCTGCGTCTTATGAGTTTGGCTACGTTTAGTCTGTCTTATTTTGGGAACATTAGGTCCTGGGCAGGTAGAGATGGAAGCTCTGAACTCTTAATTATATCTGGTACTGACAACGGGTGGGAGTTCCATGAGTATATTTTGATTGAATTGGGCTAAGACAATATGAAAATGGGCAAACTGGCTGCAGTCTCTGCTTAGCTTCCCTAAATGTGTTCTTTATTTTATCACAATAACTGCAAGACAAGCAAAGTGATGAAAGATCACAGAAAGATCCTGAGTTTCTTTTCCTGGTGCTGGAAACAAATACACCATGCTTATTTAGAAATTTTCTGATGAGGATATGCCTTTGTGTAAGTAGTTAGGGAGCAGCTAAAATACTGAAGGCTCAGGAAAATAGTTGGACAGTGGTGAATATTCCTTAAGTCAGTAGTGGATGTCGAACGCAAAAATGGGGGAGAGATTACACCATGCTCCACAGAGATGCTCCCAGGTAATTAGTAACTGAAATGTGTGGACGTTTTATTGGAAAAGTAAGTTAAATATTTCTGGTAGAGAATGGAATGTTACCAGAAATTGTTGAATTCTGAACACACATTGTGCACAATCTTCCATACATATATACTTCCATTTTTCTAATGTCCATAAATGTACTTACAGTGCATATGTAAGCTATATTGAAATAAAAGGTGTGATGTGGTTCTAAGTTCACAACAGGTGTATTTTTACCATATATGTTCTCAATCAATGAATGTGAAAAGCACATCTACTACCATCCTCAGTGTTGGGAACTATAACTATCAAATATTCAAGAAGAAATGAGCAAGGGTTTTTCAGGTTTACACTTCTGCTTCTCCTTGAGTTTTTTTCTAGTTTCCCATCTCATTCATTCCCACTAAACAGACTATTCTCACACTTGCCCTCCATCTCCCACTCTTATTTTTGTGTGTAGGCTATTGCATAACTCTGTCAGGACAGGGTAGGCTATGCTGTTGTAAAAACCCCAAATCTTTGTGAATTGAAACCACAAAGATATCTTCATTACTCATATTTCATGTCCTCCTCCTGTCAGTCAGATGAATTGTGCTCATTGGGTCACTCAGATGCCCTAGTTGATGGACCTCATGATCATTGTCTTGAAGATGGCCAGTTGTCATGATGGAGGGAAGGAAGCCCTCAAACCAGAGACCTGTCTGAAACTTTATTGGTTAGAAGTTCTGATGCTCACCCTACCAACACTCCAAGAGGTTTCTGACATGTGATCCTGCCACAGACCCAGAAATTGAAGACCAAGAATACCTGGAGAACACTAGTAACAGATAATTCAGCATTTTGAGTCAATACTTTTATGCAAGTAAAAACGTTAGTAAAACTTTTATACCATTGAGATCATTAGAGTAAAATCATCTTAATGGTTAGGACAAAGGACAATATCCATAGAAAGTCAGGGAGGTCATCACGAGTAGCAGATGGCCTGGGCCATGTACTTGGTGGCCAGAACCCTTTATTTGGTGAGATAATGATCTAATTAAAGCTGGAGCAGGGACATCAATGATGTCTAATCAATTCCTCCAGGATGTGGAAGAGCAGGCATTGATTTCTAGGAAAAAAAGCCATCAGTTACTGAACTCAGACCCATCCTTGATAGGTCTCTGTCTGTACCAGTGTAAATCAGAGGCGCTTTAAAAATCTTTAACTTTTGAATGAATGGAAACTGGATGACTGGCAATTCAGAAATAGGTACTAGCAGTACTAAAGTCAGAGCTATAGAAATACATATGGTGTTGGGAGAAGAGGGTGCTCCCATGTGGCTGCTGTTTTTTCCTAGTCCAGGTGCCAGGATTCTCTGTTTCTTCACAGTTTGAAATAAACTGTGTGAGTGAAAAACTACATGAGAATACTCTTCAAAATTAAATTTCTGTGTATCAACATAGAATCAAATTCATGAAACGGAATAACTAAAACTCCTTTATTACACCATCATTATTTTTTAAGTTGGGGACAATTTTCTTCCAGTGTACAATATGCAATTGTACGGGTGAATAGAAAGGCTCCCCATCACCCTCTAAAGGTGCACAGGAATGAACAGACAACAGACAGATTAAATAGAGAAAAGACACAAATCTATTACAGACACAGAGGCAATACCATAGTACGAGTACCCATCAGCCCACGACAATTCAGAGGCTTATATTATTATTATTGCTATTCTCCTCCTCCTCCTCCTCCTCTTCCTCCTTCTTCTTCTTCTTCTTTTTTTTTTTTCCTGTAGGGGAGAGGCAGAGTAGGTAATACAGACAATTTTTAGGGAAATAGTAAATGATTTGTAGAGGAATTCAATGGGTTTAGAGATACATACGATGGCCTGGGACAGAGTCATTGGGCCCACAGAATAGGCAATGGTTTGTAAACGACTGTGGAATATAAAAAGGGACTGAAATAGAAGAGAATGGTGTATGACAGGTCTGTCCAGGTGCTTTGAGAGATCTCAGCTTTTCTGTCTGTGATATGAATTTTGTTAGTAAAATCTCAAGGAGAGGACCAGCTATAATTATTTTCTCTTCCCAAGTGCCTTTGGACTGTAAGCAGATGGGTGTTATTCAAGCAAAGACATGTCCAGTATCCATTGCTAAATTCCTTTATTTTAAAATAATCAGCACATCAGGGCACCATATTTTGGTCACAGTCTCTGAACTTCTTCACAGTGAATTCTGTTGCTGGAGCCAGAGTATGGGGGACCCAGGACACCAGCTGGAGGCATTTGTTCCTCATTTTGTAAGTAAAAATTTTCTTTTTATTTTTCTTTATCTGCAATAAAACTGAAAGAAGGGGACCAGTAAGAATTATCACAGTAATACTTGTCAAAACTTTCCCTGACAACAGGGAAGAATCTTTTCTTTTTCCTAAGGTCTTGGATCCTTGAACCATCCAGGTCTCATGAAAATAGCAGAATGTCAAATATCCTGAGGTTCTAGTGAGAATGAGAAGGACACTTATGTTAAGTGAAATACACCAGACAGAGAAAGACAAATACCACAAAGGGCACATTCACTCTCATATGTGGAAGTTAACAACAACAAAGTCCACCCGAATGTGTGACAGTGTTTCCTAGAGGTGGGGACCAGAGTGAGGGAAGAGAATAAAAGGAGGCTGGTTTGATCAATACCCACTGTAGGAATCTGGAAATATCACATTCAGTCCCATTAATATGTGCAATTAGCACGTTATTAAAAAATGAAATAAAATAAAGGAGACTTTTTAAGATACAGGTAAGAGACATTTGGATGGGTAATACACAAAAATTGAGGGTGGCTAAGCACAATGCAAATTTATTATTCTTAGAGTTGAGAGGTCAGACATCCAAAATGGTTCTCACTGGACTAAAATTAAGGTGTTGGTAGGCTGCTTTCCTCCTGTGGTCTCTGAGGGAGATCTGTCTTGCCTTTTGCAGTTTCTGACTGCATTCTTGCTTTGTGACCACTTCTTTCATGCTCAAAGTTAGCAGCATAGCACTTTCTAATCTCTTTTGGACTTTGTCACCCTTGTTTTCTTCTTATAAGGACCTTTGTAATCATACTGGGTCCACCTGGAAAATCCAGGGTAATCCTTCCATTTAATGATCAGTAACTTAATCACACCTGCAAAGTTTTTTTTACTATGTAAAGTAGCATAGTCAGAGATTCTTGGGATTAGGATGTAAACATATTTGAGGGGTCATTCTCTGTCCTCCCACAGTGATGAGGGGAAAAAAACCCACACATACAAAAGAGTAAGTAAATAATGAGTAGATAAAGGTTTGGACATACTCACTTTCCACCTCTCATTAATTCTTACACAACTGCTACTTTAATCAAAGACTTACTTAATATGTTTGGAACTTCATCATGTTTTGTTTTTTCAATGCTAAACACAAAGAAGTAATGCAAAATGGATTCAGCCTCCTTTGGTGACTAGAGAAAAAACATTATACTAACCTAAGATGAAGTTTGACAAGTGACTCATTACTCAGAAAGCTACTGGGCACTGAAAGTGTGTATTATGCAAATATATTCAATTCCTGACCATCGTTGAAGAAGTTTTTATAGGTAATTATGGAAGGCTGCAGCATTGGCCTTTCTACTAGAGTTTAATGTTTCCAGTGGATGCTCATGAATAGTGATATTACACCCAAGAATAAAATCATTCACTTCCACTTGAAACACTCATTAGCAAACTTTTTAAATGGTTGCATTGTCTGAAACCTGATTAGTCCTGTTGGACTTTGATTAATGTTGCTCATTACTTAGATTAAGCTTTAGCTTTGTGAAGACTACTCCATTGCCTAATAATGTGAAACATTTTACATTGAAAGAGAGTCATGTAGACAAATGATAGTATTTTAATCAATTGACTTAGTGGTGCCACCAAAACCCTCATGAAAGGTCTAGGTGCATTGGAAAATGTCACCTCTTTGATAGTCCATAATTAGCACCCAGGGAATGAATTGGTTTGGCATGAGCTGAGGAATCATCACAGTTCACCTCCTGCATGAGATGCTCTACTGTGCATATCTTGCTGCTTAAAAACATTATATTTAACATTATTAAGTGGAGCAGCAAGTTTAATTCTTAGTTTCTATGATAAACATAATACTGGGAAACTAACAGGAAAAATTGTCTACTTATTTGCCTGGGAAGGTGAATCAGGTAGAACTGCAGCATGCTGTGCACTCTTAATTGGACTATTAATATGATGGATGAAGACCATCATTTAAAACTTTATGATGTAGAACAACATGGCATACAAGTTCTCCTCTGTGTGTGTAAGCAAATGGATGAAGACAACTAAGACCTCAAGTTGCACACACAAGGCTGCAATTAATGAAAAATCTAATTATGTTTTTTTGAGGGGATGGGTCAAAATACATAAATCATGTACTAATATATTCATGAAAACAATGAAGTACCTAGGTAGCAATCCAGGGTATAGAAATTGTGATGGAAGGAAATATGAGAAATGCTCAAAGTTTCATTTTTCTAAGATTTTCTTCATTTTTCATTTTGTTTGATTTATTATGTAAAATACTTGTATTTAAACAGAAATCTGTGAATGATATGATTACAGATCAATCTATTTTATCATATGTTGGTAGGATTAATTTTGAACATTTTTGTTTGTTACTTGGGAAAATTTTATTTATTCATTTGTAAATCTGAGCACAGTCTTTAAACAAGAATAAAATTCTTTAGAGGTTAAAAGTAGATTTCTCCTATTTTTCTTCTGTTGCATAAAATTATTAATGATATTATAATCTTTTGTAATCATAAGAAAGCTCACTTAGAAATATGAATTTTTAAACATTTTATCTATGCTTTTAATTGAAAAGTAAAATGTATTCATGATGAACAACATGATGTTTTGATATATACTAATAGAACTAATTAACATAGGAATTATCTCACTTTTTTCATTGTGATGGTAAGAACACATAAAATCTACTCTCATCATTTTTCAAGAATACAATATATTATTAGTCATAGTAATATGGTACACATTGTACAACAGAGCCTTTAAACTTATTCCTTCTATCAAATTGAAATTTTGTCTCCTTGACCAGTATCTTCCCAATCACTGATTCCCAATATTCCAGTCCCTGGTAACTACCATTCTATTCTACTTCTATAAATTCAAACCTATTAAATTAACATTTAAATTTTATCATGCAGTATTTTTCTTTCTATGCCTGATTTATTTTATTTAACATAATGTCTTCTGGGTACTGTGTGTGGCAACATATCACAAAATTTCATATATATACATATATGTATATATGTATATATATGTGTCTGTATATAATATATATGAATGTATTATATATACATATATGCATATATATATTATACATATAATATATATATAATTTTCTTTTTTCTTTTATTTATCCCTTGGTGGGCATTTAGATTGATTATATATCTTGACTATTGTGAATAATGCTGCAATAAAGAGCAGATGTCTTTTTAATGTGCTATTTTTTTTTTCTGGTTATATACCTAGTAGTGGGATTACTGGATTATATGGTATTTCTTTTTTCAATTTTTCAAAAAATTTCCATAATGTTTCTGGTAATTTACATTCACATCAACAGTGTAAAAATGTTGCCTTTTTCTGAGTCCTTGCCATAACTTACTGTCAAAAAAGGTAATTGTTATCATAAGAGGTGTGAACTGATATCTCATTGTGGTGTTACATTGCATTTCATTGATGATTAGTGTGATGTGAGCATTTTTTTTTCCATAGGCTTCTTGTATGTCTTCTTCTGAGAAATGTCTATGAAAGTCTTGTCCATTTTTAATTGGGTTATTTTATTCCTTAGGAATTGAGTTGTCTGAGTTTCTTATACATTTTTTAGGTTGGTATTTCAAGAGATGTATGAATCTCAAGTGTTTTTCCTTCTGAACTATGTCTCTTCCTTTTGTTGACAGTTCCCTTTGCTGGCTGTGCAGAAGCTTTCTAATTTGAGGCAATCCCAGTTCTTTATTCTTGCTTTGTTGCCTTACAAAGCATCGCTGGACATAGCCCCTCTCAAAAAAAAAAAAAAAAAAAAAAAAATCATTGTCACACATATATTAGGGAATTTACTCTGTGCTTATATATATAGTTTCTAGTCTTAAATATGTTTTTAATTCATTTTAGTTGATTTCTATGTATGGCATGAGATAAGGCTTTAACTTCATCTTCTGCATGTGGATATCCAGTTTTCCCAGCATTATATATGGAAGAAACTGTCCTTCAGCACCATTGTCAAAAACTAGTTGACTATAAACATTTGGATTTATTTCTGGGTGCTTTATTCCATTCTATTTGTTGAGGTGTCTGTTTTTATGCCAGTCTCATGCTATTTTGATTATGACAGCTTTGCAGTGTATTTCAAAGGCAGGTAGTGTGATCCTCCAGTTTTGTTCTTTTTATTCCAGATAACTTAGGCTTTCCAGAGTCTTTTGTGACATCTTAAGAATTTTAGAATTGTTTTTCTATTTCAGTGAAAAATGTTATTGGGATTTTGATAGGGTGTGCATGGAATCTGTACATCACTTTGGGTAGTATGGACATTATGAGAATATTAATTCATCCAATCCAGGTGCCCAGGATACATTTTAATTTATTTGTATCTTGAACAATTCTTTTATACATGTTTTATAGTTTTCGGTACAGAGATATCCTTCTTCCTTGTTTAAATTTATTCCCAAGTATGTTGCTTTTTCTGTAGCTGTTATAAATGACATTGTTTTCTTGATTTCTTTTATAGGTATTCATTATTACTGTATAGGAATCCCACTGATAATTGTATGCTGGCTTTTATCCTGAAATTTTACTGAATTTATTTATTAGTTCTGAAATATTTTTGGTGGATTCTTATGGTTTTCTACATATGTGATCGTGCCATCCGAGAACAGCAACAATTTAACTTCTTTTTTCAGTTTATTTGTCTTATATTTTGTTCTCTTGCCTACTTGCTCTAGTTAAGACCTCCAGTACTGTATTGAATAGATATGATGAGAATAAGCATTCTTGTCTTATTCCTGATCTTAGAGGAAAACCTTTCACCTTTTCCCCGTTGAATATGATGTTAGTCATGGACTTCTCTTCTCTATCCTTTATTTTGTTAAGATACATACTCTACTTTCTGTACCTAATCTATCATAAAAGGATGTTGCATTTTGTTATATGCTTATTCTGTACATTGAGATGATGATATGGATTTGTTCTTCATTCTGTTAATGTGCTGTATCACATTTATAGATTCATATATGTGGAGGCACTCTTGCATACATAGAAAAAATTACATTTGATCATGATGAATGATCTATTTAATTTCTTTTTGAATTTGATCTGCTAGTACTTTATGAAAAAACTTTGCATCTATGTTCATCAGTGATATCAGCCTGCACTTTTCTTTCTGTTGTTGTGTCCTTGTCTGGCTTTCATATCAGGATAATGCTGGCCTCATGAAGTGAATTGGAAAGCAGTTCTTCCTTTTTAAATTTTTTGGCAGTATTTGAAAAGGATTATATTAATTCTTCTTTAAATGCTTGGTAGAATTCAACAGTGAAGCTACAAGGTCCTGGGCTTTTCTTTGATAGGAGATATATATACTTTAAACTGAATCAGTTTCTTTAATCATTATTGCTCTGCTCAGATATTCTATTTATCTCGGATTCAAACTTGGTAGGTTGTTTGTGTCTAGGGATTTATCCTTTTCTCTAGTTTATACGATTTGTCCTAGTATGCTTGTTCATTATAACGTCTTAGAACCCTTTGTATTTCTGTTGTTCCATTGTAATGTTTCCTTTTTCATTTCTGGTTCATGGACAGACCTGATGCTGGAGTGTTCAGGCAGGCTAGTCTGATGTCTGGGTCAGCAGCTGGGTGGGCTTGATGTGTGGATCCACTGAGCAGGATATGATGATTGGGTTTTCTAGCGTGGGTCTGGAGCCTGTATCCATAGATGCTGTTTGGAAGCTTAGGTCCATGGGGCCTGGGAGGTGGTCCTTGAGCCTGAATCCCCTGAGAATGACATGGAGTCCATACCCGCGGGGAGCGATCCTGGGTCCTGTGTCCTCAGGTGCCTGCCTGGGGCTGAATCTATATCAGAGGTCCTGGAGCTTCAGTCCTTGGGGATGACTGTAGCATCGTGTCTACTGGGATGGGCTTAAACACTATCTCTCCTGGTCTCTAGATCCTCTGGTTCCTGTGGCCAGCCTAGAACTTGAGGCTGGCCTATTGCTGGAATGGCATAGAGCCTAGGTTGTGGGGTTTGATCTGGAACTTGAAATCATAGAACCTGTCCTGGTACCTGGAAATTATGGAACTAACCTGGAACCTGGGTCCACCAGGGCTTGCTTGGAGGCTAGGTGTATGGTTATTATTTTGGAGACTGGCTCTGTGAGGACTGGCCTAGGCCTGGAGCCTCAGAGACCTACCTGGAAGGCAAGGTTTCATTGGTCTTGCTTGACACTGTGCACAGACCTGCCTGAAACCTATGTCTATGGATGCCAGACTGGTACCTGAAACTAGGAACACTGCCCTGGTGCTGAAACCTGAAGCTATATGGGCCAAACTTGCTTAGGAATATTCTAGAACCTGGTGTGTTCTTGGGGCAACAGGGGTTGAAGCTGGGTGTTGACCTGATGAGTTGGGCTTTAGGAGCTGGCCTGATGCTTAGGTGGGCTGGAGGGCTGGGCATGGAGTTAGCCTGGTGGTGGTGGTGGTGGTGGTTGTGAGTCTGGGGCTGCTTGGGCCAGCCTGGCCCTAGGGTTTGACTAAAAATTACCTTTAGGGGCTGACCTGGTTCTTGGGTGGGCCCAAAACTCAGTGCTGCTGTCATCAGCCTAGTGATACAGTACATCTGAAGTCTGGTGTTTCTGTAACCAGCCTGGCAGTGAGGAGGTCCAGACCTGGGACTGCTGACATTGGCTCAGAAATGGGGCAGACTGGAGATCCATTCTATCATATAAGCCTGGAGTCTAGGGCTGTGGGATCCAGTCTATAGTGGCAGCTGTCCTATAAGCTCAGTTAGAAGGTACCAGCTTGTAGACTTGTATAATGGGTACCAATTTGGTTCTGGGTTTTATTAGGGTAGACACAGTCCTGGAGTCCAAGGAAAACCATAGTACTCACTTCCTTCTTTTTCTGCTAAGTACAAGGTATCTTTTTTATGCATTCTGCTCCCTGGGCTTAGGAAGAGAGCACAAGAGCAACATAAAGCTATCCTTCCTATCCCTGCCAGTGTATCTTTGCTATGCTACACTGAGAAACTGCAATCTCACACTTGATTTCTGTAGTTCTTGTGAAGTTATTTTGGGGTATAATAGATGCTCAGATAGATTTTTCTGTGAGTGGATGAGTATCCCCTTTCTCCTGAGTTTCTTTATTTGTAAAATAGATAGTATAGTCTATCACCTTGTAGCCAATAGACAACCATTAGCTCTACAAAGTCCTAAAACTGTCTGGGAAATTGTTATGGTTTGGATGTGAGGTGTCCCCCAAAAGCTCATGTGTGAGACAATGCAAGAAGGTTTGGAGGAGAAATGATTGGGGTATAGCCTTAACCTAATCAGTGAATTAATCCCTGGTGGGATTAATTGTTAATTGAGTGTTAACTGGAGGCAGGTGGGCTGTGGCTGGAGGAAGTAGTTCACTGGGGGCAAGGCTAGGGGGAATATATTTGTATATATTTGTATCTGGCAAGTGGAGACCTCTCTCCCTCTCTCCCTTTCTCCCTCTCTCCCTCTCACCCTTTCTCCCTCTCTCCCTCTCTCCTTCCCTCCCTCCCTCCCTCTCTCCCTCTCTCCCTCTCTCCTTCTCTCCCTCTCTCCCTCTCTCCTTCTCTCCCTCTCTCCCTCTCTCCCTCTCTCCTTCTCTCCCTCTCTCCTTCCTGATCACCATGTGAGCTGTTTCCCTCTGCCACAGTCTTCCTCCATGATGTTCTGCCTCACCGAAATTCCCAAGGAATAGAGCTAGCCTTCTGTGGACTAAGATCTCTGAAGCTGTGAGCCCTCAAATAAACTCTTCCTTCTCTACAATTGTTCTGGTCAGATTCTTTAGTCACTATAGCAAAAAAAGCTGACTAAAACAGAAATCATGGGTGTTTTATTTTAAAAGAAAACTTTTTCATACACAAGAAAATTTTATTTAATCATAAGAATATTTATCATGAAAAACATAGGGAAAAGACTGCAAATAGACCATAAGTAAACCACTGAGTTATTAGTGTGCATATTTGAAGTCACATAAGAAGTTCAAGCCATCTTAAGGATTTTGGAGTTGTGTTAAAATGCTTTTCTGTAATTCATTTAATAAATACTTATGAGGATAGGTAAAATCAAATAAGAATGTGAGCTAGAAATAATCAACAAAAATTCCTCAGAGGAGGTTGGGTTTGGGCTGGCTTTAGGGGGAAGGAAAGACATGACTGGGCCGCAGGCAGGATTGGACAAGGTGCAGAGAGACAGTTTTGGTGCACTGCCATCTACATGATGTTAAATTTCTTGGAGGGGAAGAGGTGAACAGAATCCTGTGAGTCTTTACACTTGTATCTGAATCTCTGTAACCTGGATGGGGAGCTCATCCTGGATGGAGTAGGTATTAAGAGCTATTTTGAGCTAAAGCCAAAAGGGTGAAAAATGTCTGGTATTAGTAAATATAAAGTGGCTGGCAGTAGAAAAAACTGGAATGTGGAAGAATGGCTATAGGCTGTTAAAAAATCTGGTCTTCTAGACAAGAAAGAAATTGATAGCATGAGAGAGCTTCTAAGCAAGAATTAATGTTCAAAGCTCTGCTGAATGAAAGTAAGTAATATGGAAATGGAATGATTTACAAGTGAGTGTCATATGTCAAGGTTTTCATGTCAGACTGCCTCAGGGAGTCATTATCTCATTGAATAAGGAGAGTGTGTTGAGTACAGATGGGAGTGTGAGTTGGTGGTAGGTTATCAAAAGAAAACATGGCTATGTTAGCCAAAAGTACAACTGTTATCATATTTTTACAATTGTTAATAATATATTCAGGCTTCTGTATTTATGGGGTAGGATTTCAGGGCTCCTTGCAGATACTCAAATCCACAGATGCTCAAATTCCATATATATAAAATGCTATAGTACTTGCATATAACCTGCATAATCCTCCCCTATAATGTAAATCAGGTCTAGAGTACTTATAATACCTAATACAATGTAAACACAATGGATAGTTGTTAAATTGTAGTTTTAGAGAAAAATGACAAGATGAAAGAGTCTGTATGTGTTCAATACAGACACAAGATTTTTCCCCGAAGATTTTTGGTCTGTGGTTGGGTGAGTCTATGGATGTGAGACCCAGGGATGCAGAAAGTTGACTGAAGCCATTTAATATGTCTCAGAAAACATATAATCAAATCTGTACAATAGAACTTTTTTTAAATGTTTATTTATTTACTTTAGTTGTACACAATGCAATGCATTTATGTTTACATGGTGCTGAGGATCGAATCTGGGCCGTGCACGTGCGAGGCAAGCGCTCTGCCACTGAGCCACAACCCCAGCCCTGTACAATAGAACTTTTGATAGTTCTATTATAATAAAGTATTCAGATAAGTGTGAATTTTCAGGTGTCACTTTTTAGTGATCTACTTGTATTTTTAGGAAAATGTAACTTGAAACTATATAAAACATCATAAGAATTTTAAGAATGTATTTGAAAGAAAAATTATGCAAAAATGGCTATTGACTGTTCTCAGTACTTCCATGATTATAATGCACTTTTCTAATGTTATGCTCAGTCATATAACAATAACATAGAATATTTTGAATTGTCTGGATTTATAGTAAATAATGATTATATTTTAAGATTAGAGAATAATAGGACATATTTTCATCAGAATTGCACAGTATTTTAAACAATTTCATTTCTTATTGTGTGCTTTTGATATCCCATAACTTCTTGAGCTACATAGCAAATAAAATATAAACCAAGACAAATATTAATTCAATCATAAATTCTTGGAGCTGGAACCGACAAGGTGGGAGAAAAGTTAATGCAATACGGAATTGAGTAATTTCTTTAAATGTTCCAAAGAACACTAAAAGCTTTCTATCTGCTTGGCCTAAACTATTGATGTTTTACACACTGATTTTATACTTTCATCAAAAAGTATTAATTCATAGGATTGCCAGAAATTCAGCATAGCATTTCTGCTCTATCCGGTACACTGTATGCATAAATTTACTGTTTTCCTTATTATGTGTCAAGTCTCAGATCAGTGTTTTATTTGCACTATATCTCATTTAACCCATACTATCATTTATTGAGATAGGTCCAATTATTGAACACAGTGGTAGCCAAGGAAATTGAAGTGTAGAGATTTAAGTAAATTACCTAATTGGACAGTTCATATGTGTGGTGTTTAAATATGATGCTTAAGACATCATATTTGGGTCATATGATTTAGTTCATCACATATTCACATAGTATTCTTTATGTATATAGTAAGGTTTCTATCCTAAATCAATGCTCTTATTTAAGAATTTTGATAAGTGAAGATGTAATATCTGTTAAGATTAAGAGGGCAAAATATAACCTAGGTCTCATTTGTTTTGAAATACAGAAGGCATGTTACTACTTTCTCAATAAATTGTGCTACATATATTTCTGATTTGGGCATAATACCCAGGACCTCAGACATGCTAAGTGTACTGACTTTCACCAGGTTATACTCACAACCCAGTTTCAGAATATCTAGTTGAATTTTTCATTTTTAGCAAAACAATTAGAAGGTCCCCTCTGGATAACTTCTTTTTATCCTGAAGTTAAATAAATAATGGGATTTATTTTATTAAATAAATAAACTTCTTTCTTTACTAAGTAAATGATTCTTTATTAAATAAATAATCTTCTTTCACAAAGTTGTGAAAAGACTAACATATGCCTCAGTGTGCAGAAAGAAAGGGGATTGTCTTCAGAGAAATAGATAGCCTTTGCTGCACACAAAGCTCTCAGTCTATCAACTAGAAAGTTACAAACAACAAGGATACATACCATAGTATGTTGTAAACTAGCAGAACTGTCATTTATTTACAAGCAACAAAAACTATCTCTTAGATTATTAAAATGCTGATTATAGAAAGGTAAATTTATGAATTTTAATTACAGCTAAAAAAATAAGCAAGACAGAAACCCAGGCAACTTCAGGATTTCACCTCACTGGGATGAATTGAGCCAAAATATTTGTTTGCGTTTTTTCAGGATGTCACAAGTTACTATTAAGTGTCTCTTGGGAGAGGAAGTCCAACTTTGTAGCATTTGAATCAGATGTTCATATCTTGGCTTGGACAGGCAAACCATGGTGGCTGAAAGTCCTACCAACTCTAGGAGTGGGGAGGAAATACTGGAAAGGAATTTAGGTATTGTTACAAGACAAATAATTTTAAAAAGGCCAAGTAACAAGGAAGTCCTCAAATGTCCAGTATAAGTTTTACTGGGTTTACCTATATATTTATCTCTATTGATCTATTTGTGTCTTTCTTCACCTATCACTCTTTATATATTTGAAAGAGTCATATTCAGGGGAAAGTCCAATAGAGTGGTTTCTACTTTTTTAAATTTATGATTTCTTAAATCACATATTTGTTCTTTCACTTTGAAATACAGCTAAAATTAACATAGTTTAAATTCTTCTATCGTAGAGCTTATGTTCATATGAGAAGAATAGTAAAACAAAACAAATTATAAAATGTTATGTTGATCTATAGGGTAAATGGAATGTTTGGGACCAGATGATAGAAAGAAGAGATTGTTTAATAGGTGGTCACAGAAGGCTTCCCAGAAGAGGACACATTTCAGGAGAGTAATTCATAGAGACACACAATAGAACATGTGGCTGAAGAATAGCTATAGCAGAGGGAATAGAATGGAAAGGTCTTGAACCCACACAGGGTTTTGTACTGGTGAAAGTCAATTTCCAGAAAATTTCTACCTTTGGAAAGGCAGCTGGAGATACTTCAGGTCCTTATGTCTCTTATAAAAACTTTGGATATTTTTTTAAGCTGGGAAAAAAAAAATGTCTTCATAGAGAAAATGATCACTTGTGCCATGAATGAAAGGTTATGTATGAGCTTGCTCTGTGGGTTGGAAGGAATAGCATTCCAGACAGGAAATGGCAGGAAGGAGTGTGTAAAATTGATAGAGTGTTTGAACATTGACTACTAATGGCCACATAGTAGAGTCTCTAGTGGGATATGGTAAAATTTGAGGATGTGTGTGTCAAATTGTGAATGTCCTACTAGTAACAACATTTTCATGTGGGATAAAGGAATTATAGGAGGTTTTTTTTTTTTTTAGAAAGGTAATAACAATGAACAGATAAGATGAAAATATGAAGCTGCAGTTTGCATTTAACATAGGGTTTTTCAAGCAAACATCCCTGAGAAAATGTAGCCCCACTAGAATCTCACTAACAAAGGAACATGACAAAATAAGCTTGGAAATCTTGCTTTTGAACACCCTGGAAATTCAAAAGCAACATTAAATGTTATTCAGTTGCTGGGAATGATGGTTCTCAGCTATCATCTTAGCTACTAGGGAGGCTGAAGCAGTATGATCATAAGTTTGAGGCTAGCCTGGGAAACCTGGTCTCAAAAAAAAATAAATAAATAAATAAAAATTAAAACATTAAAACAGTGGGGGTGCTGGGGATGTAGCTCAGTAATAGAGTGCACCTGGGTACAATACCAAGTAACAGAAAAGAAAATTTAAAAAAAAAAATTCAGTTAGGGGCTGGGGATATAGCTCAGTTGGTAGAGTGCTTGCCTAGAATGCACAAGGCCCTGGGTTCAATCCCCAGCACACAAAAAAAAAAAAAAAAAAAAAAAAAAAATCCAGTTAACTGAGTTTAAGCCAGAGATTGTCAATTTTATTTGAACATATAAAATCCACTCCTTACCCACCCAACTTTTGTTTTGTAAGCCAAGGAAATTTTACTGCCCCAAAGAAGAGTTTTGCTGCAATATTTGCAATGAAATACTAATAGGGCCTGACTTGAAAATTGATTGACTAGTGTTATGGTTTGAACATGAGGTGTCCTCTAAAGGCACCTGTGTTAATGCAGAAATGTTCATAGGTGAAATGATTAGATCATGATAGCTATAACCTAGTCAGTCCATCCTAGTTTGAATGGATTCTTAGTCCTTAGGGAAGGGCAGGGAGGAATGATAGGCAGGTGGGGAGTGGCTGGAGGAAGTTTGTCATTGAGGCGTACCCTGGAAGTCTTCATCTTCTCTGTGGCCCCTTCCTCCCTCTCTTTCTGCTTCCTGGCTATGAGGGAGATAGGCAACTTTCCTCCTTCACATCCTTCTGCCATGATATTCTGCCTCCTGTTGGGCCCAAAGCAATGGAGTTCGCTGACTATGGATTGAAACCAATGAAACTATGAGCCTAAGATAACCTTTTTTCTCTTCAAGATGGTTTTGTCAAGTATTTTAGTCAGAGTGACAAAAAGCTGACAAACATGCAAGAAAGGTTAGGTAGTATGACACAATAGGAATGAAGCAATGTTTCACTGTTGAACAAGCAGTGAACAAGACTCTTTATAACAAGTGAGGAAAATACAAATCAAACCACAGATATATACCAGATTTTCAATGGTTATTTTGGCAAGTGAACATTGATTTGAATGGGCTAATGATAGGAAAAATCCTGAAAAGGAAGACAAGCTTGAATGATTAAAATCTACAAATAATTTAATACCCACAGATCTTCAAAGACATGACAAAAAGTAAAATTTGTGACAATTCTCAAAGAATATGAACATTAGTTTAATATTCATCCTCAGAGTCTAGTTGTTTGTCAAACTGCTTTTCAGTTTCAAAATGACCTTTCAGAATTTGAGGATGAATCAAACCAGCTGTCAGAATAAGGGAAGATGTATGTTATAGGTGCATAACTTCTTATTATTTTAATGTACAAGAAATATACTATAAAAATGAAAGATAGGCTGATATTAGGAATCTTAATAGGATAAATGATTTATTTTATTTACATAAGTATTAGAAATTCAACTTTAGGAAAGTTTCAGAGGTTCAAAAACTGATCACAACTTGGTAGCTTTGACTCTCATTCATTTGTTCCCAGTATAACTGTCTCTTGAAGACTTCAAATTTCCATTTTCTACTTTTTAATCCCTTTCTTTAGTTTTTTCCTTTCCTGACAGCTTCCTTTATTATGCTTCCATCCATTGTTGACCAAAACTCAAACTGCTTTGGCTCCATGTCCTTGCTTCATAGTTACCTACCAGACAACTGTGGCCAGCACAGCTTCTGCTGTCATTAGTCATGGAGCTGCTGAGCTCTTCGTAGGAGGGTCTCCCCCAGCAGTCAATGCTTCCCCACATAGGACTCTCTGGGGCCATTTCTTAAAATGTACATCTGATCATGCCACAGTTTGGTTCTGGTCCTTGTTTTCTTTGGCATTCTGGTAAAGTCTTCTTTGATGCATGAGGACTACAAACCAGAGTCAATGCAAGCATGATGTATTTTATATCAATGGTTGATTGTAAATATCTGTCTCAGCACATCTCAGTTTTCCTATTCACTTACTCACACAGCTCTTCTGTCTTTTTGAATTAATTAAAGTTTCTAAGTGGTCCATGTTTGCACGCTTGAGTCTCTCTGAGCATGAAACAACTCTCTTCTTGCATGGTATGATAAAACAGTCTGCATTCATTAAAACATTATTTTACTTACCTGATCCTCTGTGAATTTGCTTTCTTCACATAAGTGTCCCTGGCTCTTCTTTGTTACTCTTTTAGTACTTATAGTATTTTCCCTGCTAATATTTTCCTGGTACTACAATTTTCCTCTTCCTGGTACTATTAAGATTCTGCAATCACCTTTGGATTTCTAGCCACCACCTGGTACATAGAACCAAATGAAGTATTTCTACATTTTACATTACAGATATTTAAAATGCTAAGTAGCAAATTATTCACAGAATTTGGCAACAGGAATGAACCAGCTTCCAGATGAAATAATAGAAAACTACTAGGTAAAGGAGCCAAGTCACCTATTTTCTTTTCTCAGAATTTACTCCTAGAATAAGATCACTGAGCAAGACAGACTTATAACTGGAAAACCTGATTGTGTTAGTAACCTACTGCTGTGTAACAAACTATCCCTGAATTTGGCAGATTAATACATCAAAATTCATCATCTCATGTAGGTTAGGAATCCTCCTGCACCTTAGTTGGATTGCTGTGATTTAAAGTTTCTTATGAGGTTATGGACAAGAAGTTAGTCCAAGTTTTGGTATCTGAAGCCCCGAGAGGGGTTGTGATACTTGCATTTGGCAGGATTCAGTTACTTGCTTGCTTTGGACTGATGGTTTTAGTTTCTTTTTTTTTTTTTTTTTTTGGTACCAGGGATTGAACTCAGGGGCACTCGACCACTGGGTCACATCCCCAGCCCTTTTTTGTATTTTATTTAGAGACAGGGTCTCACTGAGTTGCTAAGTTCCTCGCCATTGCTGAGGCTGGCTTTGAACTCGCGATCCTCCTGCCTCAGCCTCCCAAAGTGCTGGGATTACAGGCGTGCGCCACCGCGCCCGGCTGGTTTTAGTTTCTAACTGGCTGTTGGCTAGAGTCTTCTCCCAGTTCTTTCACATGAAGGCCTTGCCATAGAACTGCTGTTAAAATGGCAGCCAGCATCTCTCAGAGAAAGCAGAAGAGAACAGATACCTATGGTTGGAGCAATAGCCTACTTGGAAGCTGACCTCAAATGTGACATCCAATACATTGCATCATTCATCTACAGTGTAGGGCAGCTCAAGTAGAAGGGGCTTATCCCTGGGTAAGAAAAGAGTAGCAGGAAATCCTAGAGCAATCTTAGAGGCTGCCTACTACAATGACTATGGAATTTGCCAAGAAATATATAAAGAGTAAGTGCTTAAGACAAAATGTTTGGTGTGATAACATGATATTAATCTTTGGAAGATAGAAGGACCTCTACAGAAGAGAATTTAAATATTAACTGGCCTAAGCATCTCGTTTAACATTTGAAGAAACTGAGACTCAGTAAATCTAAGAGACTGAACCACAACTCCACAATCAGTTCACTTTGGCTATCTATATAAACATCAGCTCACCTGAAAATAATCATTATTCAAGAAGGCACTTTGCATTTTTAAACATTACTTCCAGATATCTACATAATAAGTTACTTTTTATGAGGAAGAATTTCACTTGCTAATTAACAACTATAGAATAGCAGACACACTTGGAATGAGGAAATAGCAGATGGTGCCCAGGAACCTGGAGATTCAGTCCATGGAGATTACATTGCACTAAGAAGCTATGGATATTTGTTGATTTGAGCAAAAATTGTTGTCCTTTGACCCTCTTAGAGATACTGAGTTAAATGAGATTATCACATAGTATGCCTCATCACTTTTGCCTTTCAGTAATTTAAAAAAAAAACACCAAATTGAATATGAGTTCAATATGTATTCCTCAGTGACCTCTTATGTAATTTTTGCATAATTAAACACATTGTGTTTAACCCTGAATTTCAACCACCTTTTCAGACACAGCTTTTAAAACAATTTCATGCAGCTGCAGTCTACTGACCTTCATGGCTACATATATCCTCTATATTCTTCCTAGAAAAGGAGTCAGAGGCTTATGAAGGTGAGACTGTGTTTCTACCTGGCTTTTAATTCTGATCCTCAGTAGGATTCCTTTCAACATATCACACTGATGAGTTTGTGGTCAATTTGTCAGGCCCTGTTGGAATCTTTTGTTTTATCTCTAGACTAAATTGTTGTGTGAGGGTGGTGGAAGTTGTTTCCATGCCTAGTTACCTGCCCATGTGGACTAAGAGTGTGGACCCTTGTTAAATACCACATTTCTGTGATAGAGACACCATCTTCAGTACCAAACGGCCTCCTTTAAATTCACCTGCAGAGGATAACGGTGACTGAACATCTATGCAAAATACCAACTCTGGAAATTATCAGGAAAAATGGTTAAAAATAACACTCTTCCATTTGTGTGTGGGGTGGGGGTGGGTGGGAGGTTCAACACAGTCTTTCAAAGGGCTTACTTTTTCCAACTTCCTAGTCTAGACCCAGGAAATGATATAAATACAGAACACAATATAGGAACCAAATCATACTTACATATTTCCAAATTGCAGTTTGTTGCATCTTAAGAATCAAATTCCTAAGTGTAGGTAATATCTAATTGAGAAATTAACATGAAGACTAAAACAGATAACACGTTTACAAAGCACTGTTCTTGGAAGACACTAATAAATGATAAAAAAAAAATAAGTGATTATATGTGGTATTTCTCATTAGGAAAACCAGAAATTCATTAAGGTGAGACCCAGAAACTGATTCACAAGAAATAATAAAAGTAAAGTATTTGTTCTGAGAATTCAATGGATGATGGCAGGCTGAAGTTGTTCCAAAAAAGCTTCAACCACAAAGAACTGGTAATTATATGGTCAAGTAAAAAAAAATATATTAAAAAATAAGTATTTACCTTTAGTTGTGTGTGGTGGCACATGCCTGTAATCTTAGTGGCTTGGGAGGCTAAGGCAGGAGGATTAAGAGTTCAAAGCCTGCCTCAGCAAAAACAAGGCGCTAAGCAACTCAGTGAGATCCTTTCTCTAAATAAAATACAAAATAGGGCTGGGGATATGGCTCAGTGGTCGAGTGTCCCTGAGTTCCATCCCTTGTATTAAAAAAATAAAGGAGTTTACCTTCAAAAAAAACCAATCTTACCAAATGTTCTATTTTTAAAATGTTATTAATGCCATGTATGGAGGTGCACACCTGTAATCCCAGTGATTTGGGAGGCTGAGACATGAGGATCACAAATTTGAGGCCAACCTCAGCAACTTATTGAGACCCTGTCTCAAAATAAAATATTAAAAGGGCTAGGATGTGGCTCAGTGTTTAAGCTCCCCTAGGATCAATTCCCAGTACCCAGTACTGAGAAATAAAAAGTTATTAACTCACGTTCAACTGTCAAGATCATACCCACATGTTGGAAATTGGAGCTTACTTTTTCTTATATTAGGTGTATTGTCTCTTGTCTAATTCCTAAGTCCTTGATCCACTTTGAATTGAATTTTGTGCATGGTGAGAGATACAGGTTTAATTTCATTTTGTTGCATATGGCTTTTCAGTTTTCCCAGCACCATTTGTTGAAGAGGCTATCCTTTCTCCACTGTACATTTTTGGCGCCTTTGTCTAATATAAGATAGCTGAAATTATATGTATTAGTCTCTGTGTCCTCAATTCTGTACCATTGGTCTACTGGTCTATTTTGGTGCCAGTACCATGCTGTTTTTGTTACTATTGCTCTATAGTATAATTTAAAGTCTGGTATGGTGATGCTGCCTGCTTCACTTTTCCTGCTCAGGATTGTTTTAGCTATTCTGGGTCTCTTGTTTTTCCAGATGAATTTCATGACTGCTTTTTCTATTTCTTTGAGAAATGTCATTGGGATTTTGATTGGAATTGCATTAAATCTGTATAATGCTTTTGGTAGTATGGACATTTTGACAATATTAATTCTACCTATCCAAGAACAAGGTAGGTCTTTCCATATTCTGAGGTCTTCTACGATTTCTTTCTTTAGTGTTCTATAGTTTTCATTATAGAGGTCCAATTTCCAACATGTCGGATTAGGCTCCAAGTTCCTTAACAAGAATCCTGTAGCGCAAGAATTATTACCAAGAATTAATGAATGGGATAGATTTAAGCTAAAAAGCTTCTTCTCAGCAAAAGAAACAATCAGTGAGGTTAATAGAGAACCAACTAACTGGGAACAAATATTTAATACATGCACATCAGATAGAGCACTAATTTCTAGAATATATAAAGAACTCAAAAAACTTGACACCAAAAAAACAAATAATCCAATTGATAAATGGGCTAAGGAATTGAAAAGACACTTCTCAGAAGAAGATACACGATTAATCAACAAATACATGAAAAAATGCTCAACATCGCTGGCAATTAGAGAAATGCAAATCAAAACTACTCTAAGATTTCATTTCACTCCAGTCAGAATGGCAGCTATCAAGAACACAAACAACAATAAATGTTGGAGAGGATGTGGGGAAAAAGGCACACTCATACATTGCTGGTGGGACTGCAAAATGGTACAACCATTATGGAAAGCAGTTTGGAGATTTCTTGGGAAAATGGGAATGGAACCACCCTATGACCCAGCCATCCCACTCCTGGGTCTATTCCCAAAGGACTTAAAAACAGCATATTACAGTGACACAGCTACCTCAATGTTTATAGCAGCACAATTCACAATAGCTAGGTTGTGGAACCAACCTAGATGTCCCTCGGTAGATGAATGGATAAAGAAAATGTGGCATATATACACAATGGAATTTTATTCATCAATAAAAGAGAATAAAATAATGACATTCGCAGGTAAATGGATGAAGTTGGAGAGTATAATGCTAAGTGAAATCAGTCAATCTCAAAAATCCAAATACCGAATGTTTCCTCTGATATAAGGAAGCCGGTTCACAGTACTGATGGGTCGGGGTACATAGGAGGACTAGAGGAACACTATAATGGTCAAAGGGAAGGGAGGGAAAGGGAGGGTGCAAGGGGGGGAAGGGGAGAAAAGTGGTTGAATAAGATGGATATCATTATTCTAAATGCACGATTGAAGACTTGAATGCTGTGAATATACTTTGAACCCAAACTGTTTTATGTAAAAAGATGCTCTATATGTACAGTATGAACTGTAATACATACTACTATAAATAAAAATTAAAAAAAAAGATCATACCCACATGTCTGGCATAGTTTGGTGTTATGGAAATAGTGATGGCTAAAATGAACAAGGTACCTCCCTCAGTGAGCTTATTCTCCAGGAGAGAGTATAACAATATACAAATAACAAAAGCATTATGAACTTACATTCTGGGTAATTATTTTTAAGTGTGAATTTGAAGTGCCTTACCATGGGCTACGAGAATAAAAGGTTCCTACCCTAACCAGTGAGATCAGGAGAAGCTACTTGGTGTAATGTCTTATATTGTCAGTTCCATTGATTGCCAAGAAATGGAAAACCCAACATTTGGTGAAATGAACAATAGTAAGAGTGGCAACATAATCCAAATTTATTCCTTAAACAATTACTCTTTCTATAGCGTAGAGGGGGATTTGGAGAGCAAAGAATGAATGGGAGGAGACCATATTTTAATTTTTTCTCAAACATTATTGCACACAAACTATTCATCAGACTTGGTATTAAATATAGAAAAAGGCAATAAGTTATTTGTCTTTATGTATTTTATAAGCTTGCAAGGATATGTATGAAAAAAGTAAACAAGTAGGGAAATTACAATAGATTCTTATTAGTGCAAGAAAGAAATCAAATGAAGCACTAGATAGTGCATAGCAGAGGATCTTTCTGACTTAGAACATTTTAGAAGAGTAAACCTGAAAAGGTGGCATTTTAATCTGAGAGCAGTACTGTGGAAACAGCTATCCATGTGTAAGCCAGAGAAAGTCTAGTTTGGACCCAGGCAGAAGATGATGGTACACCAACACATGGGAAGGAACACACAAATTTAAGATGCATATTAGAGATATCAGTCAAATTGGTGCTACATAGAAGAACAGAAATGGGGAGTAATTTTCCAAGATTGACTCAGGTTCGTATGTGTGTGTAGGTAACTCAGTAAATAGTGTAACATTAACTGATGGGTGGAAAAATGTAGGAAGTGATGGTTTGCATGGGAAAATCAGGAATTTATATTTAGTTTGAGAAAAGTTGTGTGTTTAGGTATATGGATTCATGAACCTGGAGTACAAAGATTGTGTCCAACTTACAAAAGTAATTTTGGAAGTGATTAACACTTGAAATTGTCAAACCATGAAATTGTCTCCTAGTACTTGGGGAGAAACATAGAGTGAGTAGAAGAGAGCATTATGAGATGACTTTCACAGGAATCCATCTTTTAAAGATCAGGTTGAACTAGCATTAAGGAGAATAAGAGAACTAAACCTCAGTCTTGAGGAATGAGGGTGTCAAATGTTGAAAGGAGTTGAGTAAGGATAGGAATAAGGAGTATCTATTGGATTTATGAACCCGAGATTGTCAGTCCCCACAGCAAGTCCCACTTAGGTAGAGAAGCATATACAGAAGCCAGATTATATCAGGTCAGGGCATGATGGAAACTGATATCACTCAAGAGACTTGACTGTTCAAAGAAATAGAGAAACAAACCTGAAGCTTGAGTGAAGGGTGAAGTCAAAGAAAATTCTTACTGTTCTTCTTTTGTTTTTTCCTTTTTCGTGAAGTGAAGTATGCTGACACTTACTACTGAAAATCCATGGACAAAGGGAAATGACCAGTAAAAACAGTTCTGGCCAGCACCCAAGATTTCTAATTTGATCATCAAGGATATGCAGTTTCAAATAGTATTGACATATTTTAACCCACATGTTGATCAAAGTATAATCAGGATATTGAATTTTTTATAACCATGGAACATAAAACTAATTCCAATATGAGCCATATCACAAATCACAACACCCAAAGAAATATCAGAAAAGCATAAAGACAAAATGATAAACTGACAGAAAATATATTAGTTCTGAAAATCATCATAAACATATTAAACTTGCTGATTAAAGATAAAAGAAAGTATGGCTTTATTAAGAAAAATAATATCACAGTACAAATATAAAATAAAACCTAAAACAAAAGTCTTAAAAAATAAAGTAAGCACCAGGCATTATAGCCCATGCCTGTAATCCCAGTGGCTTGGGAAGCTGAGGCAGGAGGATTGCAAGTTGGAAGCCAGCCTCAGCAACTTTGTGAGGCCCTAAGCAACTTAGTGAGACCCTGTCTCAAAACGAAAAAGTTAATAATAAAAAAAGGACTGCACCACAAAAAGAAAAAGAAAAAAAAGTGAACATTTTGTATTTGAGTCAGTTAAACGCATCGTGCTTTGTTATTGAGAGCTACAAAGTACTTCTTCTATCAATCTGTCACTCATATTTTTGTGATTTAGTTTTGAACTTATGTTATATCAGAAATACTCGACTGGAACTTCTTTATTCTAGAACCATGTAAAAAAGAAGAATCCTGCAGCAGCTGCTGGGTGTCCAGCAGGGATTTTTGTGTGCATGGCTGGCTCTGATTCATGGTGCTGAAAGAGAGGAGGACAGTGTGTGCTGCAGGGGAGCCCTCAGGCTCTTCATTCATTCATCCCTTGCCTGGCAAGCAATTATTGTTTCATTGAAAATCTATTTACTTCTAGCTGATCTCCCCTAAATCAAATCCAGCCAACAATCAACTCACATTTTCAGTGCGTAGGATGTGCTTGGAAAGCCTTTTTTAAAAAGTAAAGTATGAACATTAGAGATATTAAGATAGTTACATATTTATAGAAGATGTGGAATCTTTCCTTCTCAGAATTAGCAAATTTAAAGTTCTTGAGGAAATATGCTAGACTTATTTTTTCTTCCTTTTATTAATGGCCTTTAACAAACCTTCCTTATAGTTTGTTTAGAATTCTCTCTCTGCATTTCACACGTGTAGAAAACGGTCCTGGTAAGCCCTGTTGTTTGTTTGTTTGCTTGTTTGTTTTGCCATTTGATAAAGGGTATGGTATTATTGTGTATTTTTTACAAGGCAAGAGGTGGACAAAAGTGATTTTGAATGCAGTTGAAATAAATAAATTGGTATTTTGCAAACAGACAAAAAAAAATGTAGTGGAAAGTAGAGGTTGCTCTTCTTGATCTGTAGCCTTGTGTATTTTGGCCACATCCCATCCAGAATGAACCATGATGACAGAAATACCAGACAACTAGATTCCTGGTTATTCATGCATGTGTCCTTTTGCAATGGAGATGCTTGGACTTGGCTGGTTGTGAGACTTGGAAACCTATGTTCTGAAATGCTAAAATGCCATAAAAATCTATGCTTTGTGCTTGCCAAGGAATCTTTTGGGAAAAAAATGCTCCTAGTACTGAATGGATTTTCAAGTCTGGTTTCCCGTGTATCATCATCATTCTCTAAATTTAATCCCTTAAGTTCGCTGAAATGTAAAAGCTCAACTAAAAATTTATTGCTTTGTCTCTCTTGTATGGCAATTTGAATAATACCAGAAGAAAATGGAAGCACAATTATGTGCTTTTGCTATATTCAGAACTAGTCGATGTGCTATTTTTATATGTATTGTTATCTCAGAGCTCAGATAAAATTTAGTATTCAAATATAATCTCTTAGACACAAAAAGCAGCCATCTGAACATGAACATTCCATATCTATGGCTCACAAAAAGGGTTTGGATTAGAATAGTAGAGGAAGGTGGAGCAAAGAATTACTTTTTAAAGCAACGTCTATTAAATTTTATACTAGAAATAAAACTTCAGTATGTGAACAATCACAAGAGTTATGAACAAGTACTTAAGAGTAAGGTAATTCTTCTATCAGCCTTAAAATAAATAAGCACTTTCTTTTTCCCAATCTCTTTATCCTCATTGTTCAGAATCACTTTCGTGTCATAATCACCCCCTAAAATATAGCAATTGAAAACCAATCTTCATTTCTTCTTAGTTTCCACAAAACACCATGACATAGCTGAATTTTTTTGTTTTGTTTTGCTTTTACAATTACCTCTAAAAAGCATAGGAAGAATTTTTAAACTATAAGTACTAACGAAGTCTAAGAAAAGGATAAATATTACCATTAAAGTAAATGATGCAATATTTTATGTGGAGTGAAAGTATCAATACAAATCAACCCAACTATGTCCTCTGAGTACAAAACTTGCAATTTAGATTTAGATATAAAATAAGAATATTTTTCTTATAACAGATTCTTATCTGTTCACAGCAATCCATATAAGGCAGGTTTTTATCAGCTTTTTGTATGGAAAACATGATATAATTGCCCAGTATCTAGACAGATAAAAATAATACATATTTTGTAATAATTTAAAATTGGAAAAGCACTTACATACATACTATCCTAGTTGTGTGAAGCAGAAGCAGAGGTATCACCTTGTTTTACATATTAGTTCCTTTAGACTCACAGAAAATATGGGGCTTGCATAATGTATCATAGTTATAGTAGGGCAGAATTCCCTTGTGTTTTCAAACTCTAAAAATGCTTTTTTGTGCTTTTTCAAAAAAATCAACTCTCCCATTTGAACACCAATTTAAAATTTCAGCATATAATAATTTTAAAAGGTCATGGGTTTTAGTGAATGATACAAAGGAAGTTTTTTTAAAATAATTTAAATGGAAAAGTAATTTTTTCTGTCTCATATGAGCACTATTTTTACATCTACAGGCTCATGGATGTTTACTTAAAGGCAATTGATTAAAAATATTCCTTTGTGAGGTGCAGTGATGCACACCTGTAATCCCAGCAGCTAGGGAGGCTGAGGCAGGAGGATTGGAAGTGCAAAGCCAGGCTCAGCAAAAGCGAGGTGCTAAGCAACTCAGTGAGACCCTGTCTCAAAATAAAGTACAAAAAAAAAAAAAATAGGGCTGGGTATATGACTCAGTGGTCAAGTGTCCCTGAGTTCAAACCCCGGTACACCACACCCCCCTGCAATAAATATTCCTTTGGGAAGAACTGCCCAATGATATGGAGATCCTTCAGTAGAGTTTTTATTCATTTAAAAATAGTTAACATTTATGTGGGAATTATGGAGTGCCACTTATAGATGGCAAATGATACTTTTGATCTGATTTTCCCCAAAATAGTTGATTTGTTGAGTCATGAAATTAACATTCTAAGGGTGCTCCCAAATAACAGACTTCGAAAATCTGCCAATTCTCTTTTTGAAATATGCAATCAGTGTAATTCGAAGTGTCTTCTCCCTGTGATAAAGCAGGCAAGGTGTAAAAATAAACATGATTTTAATTCAAACAATAATATTTTCAAATAAGTATTATCATTCTCCTATGGATAGAGGAGAGAACACTCATAGGCAACAAGACATTTGACCAAATCCTGTGAGGAGACCTGGTGCAGCTAGAAGTCAAATTCAAGGTGCTTGCCTAGGAACCATGGTTTTTCTTTCAGTTTCAGTGATGAAATGTTCACATGAATGGAGTACAAAGAGTTTCATATGATCCAATCTGACATGCAAATCATGGAGGCCATTTTAATGCTAGCTTTTTAAGAATCCCAAAGGGCAACAAATGAAAGAATTATATATTATCTCAATCTTTAATTGAAATTGCAGTATGTGTGAATGTATGTGTGCATCTATCTATCTATCTATCTATATATATACTTGGAGAATTACTGAAGAATTTTAAGCCATTTAAAAAATTTAAGCTATAACTACTTATGTATTTAAAAGTTCAAGGGGATATACCTTTCTTATCTTTAAAGGCTTTATGTTCAGTGATAGAAAACTCCAGGTAGAAATATTTTCTCCAATTTTTTTCTGTGATATGTAATATACAAAAATAAATGGAGTATGGGTGTGAGTTATGACTTATTGCATATATTAGTTATATGAACTTTGATCTTTCTTATAACAATACTGTACAGCACTTTCTGGGTTGCAATGAGAATTTATTGAGATTGTATATTTCAATTTTTTCCTACAATTATCTCTTAATATTTGAAAATTTTTTATATCTGTACAAAAGGATGCTCATATATTTTGGGGAAAATAATTGTTATGAAGAATATGATTTAATAATTACTGAAAATTTCATGGTAATTAATCATAGTTTGTCAGAATAGGCATATAATTTTTGTTATGCTTCAGTAACAAATAAAACCAAAACCTTAGTTGTCAAACACAATTTTTTTCTCTTTTCGTGAATGTTAGTATTGGGAATTGGCAAGAGGTGGAGGAGGGAAAAGCTATTCTATACAATCACCCAGAAACATACTGTAGCTGTACTTTCTGCAAAATTCAGTTTTCAAAGACATGGAGACAAAGAAAGAGGCAGAGCAATAGGCCTTACACTAGCAATAAATTCCCCAGCCTGGAAGTGACATGCCAGTTCTATTCACAGGATATTGGCCAGAGCTAGTCACTAGATCCTAACTATTTGCAGAATGGTGGGAAAGTGTAGAGTTCTGTATACTCAGAGGAGAGAAGAATTACACATTGGTGACCTTCAGGGAGAGTGCATACAAGTGTTAGAAACTTTGCAGTGGTTTCTGCTAGCCTTGCCTTTAAGTGTCCTTTACTTTTGAGAAAGAATTCTTTTTTTATCAAATAAAAATAAGTATATGTAGATTTTGCTGACTCACCAATATTAATTATATGTCCTCTTCTACATATCTGAAATACCATAAATTTTGGCAATGATGATTTTTTTGAACAAAGAAAGACAATCTTTTTTTTTTTTTTTTTTTTTTTTTTTGTGGTACTGGGGATTGAACTCAGGGGCACTCGACCACTGGGTCACATCCCCAGACCTTTTTTGTATTTTATTTAGAGACAGGGTCTCACTGAGTTGCTAAGTGCCTTGCCATTGCTGATGGCTGGCTTTGAACTCGCGATCCTCCTGCCTCAGCCTCCCAAAGTGCTGGGATTACAGGCGTGCGCCACTGCGCCCGGCTAAGAAAGACAATCTTTGTTTAAATAGAATTATATATATTTTTTGTATTATAGTACTATTTGGGTCTTTTTCTTTGCTTGTAAAATCACTGTTAATTTTAAAGATATGTTGTAAAGAAGGAAACAAACCAAAAACAACAACAACAACGACAAAAGACAGACTAAAATTCTTTTACTTTTTATTCCTAATGTATATCTCTGACAAAATTGTTCTATGGACAGGGTTAGATTGATGGTGTGTTCATGGTTACAATTTTTGTCTATCAGACTTTTCCCATGTGTGTAGTACTGTCACTTTCAGGGCTCCAAGACCTTCCTTAGACTCGTTTCCTCAGGTCCTAATGCCTTTTACACTTCAACCAGATGTAGAAATTCATCCTTAAAGACCCAGTCAAACTCCATTTTAAGAAAACTGTCCCAGTCCCTCCCAGTTTTGAGCACTTCCTCCCTGAGAGTCCTAGTGCACATATAAATCTACTTCTTTGACTCAGAAGAAACAGGCTGTGAAGGGCAGGTTCCCAGTTAGAAATTTCACTGGGAAACTTACTCAAATTTTGTTTTCTCTTCAATAGCAAGAAATACATAATGTAAACAAAATCAAAAACAAAACAAAAAAAATGGGCAGAGTGCCTGAACAGATATTTCTCAAAAGAAGATGTATAAATGGCCAGAATATACGTGAAAAAATGCTAAACATCTACAAGCATCAGGGAAATGCAAAATAAAGCCATAGGGAGATCACTCTTCAAACCCATTAGAATGTTTTTTTTCCAAAAAGATGGAGGATAACAAGTGCTGGCTTATACCGAGATAAGGGAATGTTTATATATTGTTTATTTTTAACTTAAATTAGTACAGTCATTATGAAAAATAGTATGGAGTCTCCTCAAAAAAAAAAAAAAAAAAAAAAAAAAAAGAAAGAAAGAAAGAAAGAAAACTATCATATGATCCAGTAATTCTACTTAGGGTATAGATCCAAAATAACTGAAATCAGTATGTAGAAAATGTATATACATTTTTAAGTTTATTACAGTATACTTCATGATAGCCAATATATGGAATTAATAGAGGTGTATCTTCAAGAATGAATGGATAAAGAAAATGTGGCATATATACTCCATGGAATAATATTTATATTTTAAAAAGAGGTAATTCTGCCATTTCAGGCAAGACAAATGAATTGAAACAGATATTGATAAGTAAAATAAACCAGGAGGAGAAAGACAAATAGTACAGCATGTCACTTACATGTAAACTCTTAAAAGAAAAAAAAAAAAAAAAGAACTCATACAAATAGAGATTAAAAGATGGTTACCAGCCGGCGCGCGGTGGCGCACGCCTGTAATCCCAGCACTTTGGGAGGCTGAGGCAGGAGGATCGCGAGTTCAAAGCCAGCCTCAGCAATGGCGAGTCACTTAGCAACTCAGTGAGACCCTGTCTCTAAATAAAATACAAAAAAGGGCTGGGGATGTGACCCAGTGGTCGAGTGCCCCTGAGTTCAATCCCCGGTACCACAAAAAAAAAAAAAAAAAAAAAAGATGGTTACCAGAGTGTGGGCAGGAGGGAATGGCAGAAGGGGAGATGTTACTCAAAGGGTACACAGTCTCAGATAGATAAGAGTAGAAGATTGTGAAATCTTTTGCACAGCAGGTAAATATAGACATTAATTATGTATTATATATTTCAAAATGACTAAGAGTAAATTTATAATGGGCTCACTCTAAAAAATTAAATGTGAGGTAATGTGTACGTTATCATTCCACCTTGCATATATATATCAAAGATCATATTATACATTACAAATTTATAATTGTCTGTCAATCAGAAACAATATCAATAATAATAAAAATTCTATTTGATCAAAGTTCAATATCATACTCTACACATGTTGTCCGTCTATTTTTACTGAGCTGATATATGGTATCATATTTTAAAAAATATTTTTACATACTGGAAAAAAGTATCTCTCTGAATGTTGCTGTATTTTCTAAGTATCAAAATCAATCCACTTATTTTACTTTTATTTAACTGCTTATTCATCCTTTGTAGATGTGAAAAAATGCATTTTACAACCATAAGATTGTGCATAATAACTAAATTTAATCTCACTAAAAGTTTATAGTTTAAAATAATAATTTTGCTAGTACTCATTAATGAGTCCATTAATTCATCGTTAGCCTTGGTTGATGCATTTTACTTAATATAGTGAATATTTATACACATTAAGACATTGGATATTTTCAAGTTATAATAGAGGAAGTAGATATCATATCACTACATTATTGATGGTGAGTGTACACTAGTCTTAGGGAAGTCACTTTCCTAGTTATTAAATATTTAATTTTGTTCTTTCCCCCAATTCATTCCATAATATTACAGAAAAATTAATTCAATCCTTTCTAACCCCACTACTGTCAATTTCCTTTGCAAAATGAAATCTTGTGCTTCAACCTTGTGCCTTAATCCTGAGGCTTCTTATTTTCAATGGCCTTTAGCTCAAAATAATCCATATACCAAACAGGATATTTTGCGGTGGCATAATTCATTCCCCACAAATGGATGTGTGAGTGTTTTTTGGGATTGTTTGAAAGCTTAAAAATCACCTTTCCTAGGAAGCTACAAGCCAGCTTGCATAGTAGTCTATTTGGTTCCGAATCCATCAATTGTTTTTCTTCTGATGTATCATTGTGTATTATAATTTGTTCATTTCATATAGTTTCCAAGTAACTTTTGATAACAGATTCTATTTTTTCTTCTATAAAATTTCAACTCGGAACCAAGAGTTTGCTTAAAAATAACTGCTTGAGAGGCCAGTCCTCTCATGATGATGCAGGAGATTAGACTAGTAGGGTAGTATAGGGCATGGAGTGTTACTTCCTAAGCAGAGTCCTGAAGAATAAGTAGACACTTTGTAAGGAGCAGAAGACTGAGGAAGAGAATGAGCTAATTCACGATTGTGACCATCTGTAGACTTAGGACATCAACATTTCCTTAGTTGTGCCTGAACTATTTCTAAGAAATAATGTAAGCAATTAATATGAGAGCTGAAAGTAATGAAATAGAGTTTTAAAAATTTATAGGATCAATGTTACAAATACTTAGCTTTTTTGTTAAAATAAGCAAGACTGATAAAATTTTAGCCAAACTAACCAAAAGAAAAGAAAGAAGACCCAAGTTAATAAAATTAAAGCTGAATTTATGTACTACTTTCCAGAGTGGTTGCACCAATTTGCAGTGCCACCAGCAATGTATGAGTGAACCTTTGTCCCCACATTCTTACAAACATTTATTGTTACTTCTATTCTTGATAATTGTCATTCTGACTGGAGTGAGATGGACTCTCAGTGTAGTTTTAAATTTGCATTTCTCTAATTGCTAGAGATGTTGAACATTTTTCCACATATTTTTGACTACTCAAGATTCCTTAGAAAATGTGGAAAGAAACCACCATTTGACCCAGTTATCCTACTTATCAGCTTATACCCAAAATATTTAAAATCAACATACTAGAGTGACACAGCCACATCAATGTTGATAGCAGTTTAATTCACAATAGCCAAGCTATGGAAACAAATGAGGTTCCCTTGAGAAGATGAATGGATAAAGAAAATGTAGTATATGTACAAAAGGAATATTACTTATCCATAAAGAAGAATAAAATTATGGAATTTGCCAGTAAATGGGTGAAACTGGAAAACATCATGCTAAATGAAATAAGCCACTCTCCCCAAATCAAAGGCCAAATGTTTTCTCTGATATGTGGATGCTAACACATAACAAGGGAAGCAGGGAGGGAAAGTGTAGAAGTTCATTGGATTAGACAAAGGGGAATGAAGGGAAGGGAGGGGGGATGGGAATAGAAAAGAGAGAACAAATTGGACATAACTATCCTATGTTCATACATAAATGCACAACCAGTGTAACTCCACATCATGTACAACCACAAGAATGGGATCCAAACTGGAATGGGTTGCACTCCATGTATGTATAATATGTCAAAATACACCCTATTGTCATGCATATATAAAAACAACAAATAATAAATAAATAAATAAAAATAAAAAATAAAATTAGAGGTGAAAATGTAGATTTAATAATAGACATCACTGAAATCCCTAGGACCATTAGAGGCTATTTTGAAAACTTATATCTCAATAAGCTGGAAAATATAGAACAAATGGACAAATTTTAGACATATATAACCTGCCAAATTCATACCAAGAGAATATAGATAATCTAAACGAACCAAATATAAGTAATGGGATTAAATCAGTGATAAAAGCCTTCCAACAAAGAAAAGAAAGCCCAGGACCAGATGAATCCTCAGTTGAATTCTTCAGACCTTCAAAGAATAACTAACACTAATTTTACTTAAATTAGTACATTAAATAGAAAGGGGAGCATTTCCAAACTCATTCCACAGAGCTAGCATCACTAAACATAGAAAAGGACACATTAATGGAAGAAAACGGGTCTAATATCCTTGATGAACGTAGATGCAAACCCCATTCAACAACACATAAAGAAAATGAGCATATATACACAATGGAGTTCTATTCATCCATAAAAAGTGAAAGCATATTATTTGGAGTAAATGGATTAAAATGAAGAGTATCACACTGAACAAAGTAAACCTGACTCGGAGAGTCAAGGGTGCTATGTGTTCTTTGATATGTGGAAGCTGGAAAGAAAAAAAAAAGTGGGAAAAATTGGATCTCATAAAAGTAGAAGGGAGACCAGCAGAGTAGAGGAAGGGGATCAAGGTGACAGAGAAGGTGACGGAAAGGGGATATGCTGAGGGATGGAACTGATCAAATTATGTGCATGCATAAATATGTCACAATGAATCCCATGATTATATATAATAATAATGCATCAATAAAAAGAAAAATCATATTTACAAACACAATGTGCTAGATTCTCTTCTAAGTATGTTTCATCCATTGAGTGATGTAATTCTTCCAAACACTCTGACATCAATACTCTGATCTCCATTTTTAAAAGTATGAAAGCTCAGGCAAGGATATCTTGCCCAAAGTCACACAGAATATAAGTGTCAGAGCCAGGGCTCAGCACTCATGCTGCGGGTTTGCTTCACAGTTGAGGAATTATGATCTTAAAGAACACAAAACTCTTCATCTTTCCAGCTCCATTTTAAATGGTGTTGTATTTTAATTTGGGTTTCCACATGTGTATTATTATTACATATACATCAGATTGATTATGAGTGTTGATGATTTCATCTGCTCCTTTGGTCAACTTCACATTTTTTGGTTACCGGAGATTGAACTCAGGGGCACTAGACCACTCAGCCACATCCCCAGCCCTTTTTTTTGTATTTTATTTAGAGATAAGGTCTCACTGAGTTGCTTAGTGCCTCAGTTTTGCTGAGGCTGGCTTTGAACTCTCAATCTTCCTACCTTAGCCTCCTGAGCTGCTGGGATTACAGGGTGCATGCACTACCATTCCTGGCTCAACTCAATTTATTAATTCCAGGAGTTGGATTGTAGATCCCTTGGGATTTTTCAAATAGACTACCATGTTATCTGTAAAGAGAGAACTCACTTATTAATCCCAGTTGGTTTATAAACCACTTGGGATTTTGTAGAAGGACTGTCATATCATCTGCAATTAGGGACCATTTTATTTCTTCATTTCCAATCATTATGTCTTTATTTCTTTTTTTTCCCCCTCATGTTAATGACCATAACATCCAGAAAACGACAAGAATGGCAAGAACATACATACCTTCCTTGTTCCAAAATTTAGTGGAGGATTATTCCATATTTTCACTTCTAAGTATGATATTAGGTGTAGGCTTTTGCAGATGATATTGATCAGGCAGAGAAAAGTCTCCTCTATTTTGAATTTCCTGGAACATTTTATTATGAATATGTAATGTATTTTGTGAAATACTTTTCCTGCATCAGTTGATATGATCATGTGGATATTTTTCCCTTCTTTATCCTGTTGATATACTGGATTATAGGGTTTGATTTTCAAACAGTAAACTAACATTGCATTCCTGGAATAAACCTTCCTTGGTTATGATGTTTAATTCATTTTGTACATTGCTGGCTTCAACCTGAATATATTTTGTTTCAGAGATTTGCATATAAGATAATGGGTGATATTGATTTGCTATTTTCTTCTTCTCTCTCTGCCTTTCCTGTCTTTGTTTTTTTTTTTTTTTTTAAAGGCAATATTAGCCTCATAAAACGTACTAAGAGGTTTTTATTCCTCTTTTGTTTTTGATTGTAATATTGGTATCAATATTGCTATTAATCTGTTAATTTTCCTTTGAAAATCTCGTGGAATTTTCTTGTGAAACCATTTGGGCCTACGCAATTTTTTGAGAGCTTTAAAATTATTAATTCAGATTGTTATGGGGATGTTCAGATTGTTTATTTCA
This sequence comes from Tamias sibiricus, assembly GCA_025594165.1. Classification (NCBI taxonomy): domain Eukaryota; kingdom Metazoa; phylum Chordata; class Mammalia; order Rodentia; family Sciuridae; genus Tamias; species Tamias sibiricus. The sequence continues at coordinate 39,217,251 of CM046664.1, read as the reverse complement.
TGTCGATTCACACTTAATAAGATTTGATTTGTCTTATAAGTACACATGCTAGATGACCTCTAGTTAGGGCAAAGGGGAGGGATGGGAAGGGAGGGGGCATGGGGGTAGGAAAGATAGTGGAATGAGATAGACATCATGACCCTAAGTACATGTGTGAAGACATGAATGGTGTGACTCTTTGAAAAATTATGCTCTATATGTGTAATATGAATTGTAATGTATTGTGCTGTCATATATAACAAACTAAAATTTAAAAATAAAATAAAAAATTTGATTTGTGAGGAAGTGGTATCAGGTATTGAACCCTGGGGTGCCTAACCACTGAGCAACATCCTCAGCCCTTTATTATTTTTTAAATATTTTTTAATTGTCAGTGGACCTTTATTTTTTAATATTTATTTATTTGCTTTAGTTGTACACAATGCATTTATTTGTATGTGGTGCTGAGGATTGAACCCCAGCCACACACATGCTAGGCGAGCGCTCTACTGGCTGAGCCACAACCCCAGCCCCGGACCCTTTATTTTCTTTATTTATATGTGGTGCTGAGAATCAAACCCAGTGCCTCACACTGAGCCACAACCCAGTCCCCCCACTTTTTTTTTTTAATTTTGACACATTTTCTTGCTAATTTGCTGAGACTGGCTTTGAACTTGCAATACTACTGCCTCAGTCTCCTGAGTGGCTAGTATTATAAACATGTGCCACTGCATTCAGCTTTCTATAAAATATTAGTCCATAATTTTTATTCTCACTGTCATATTGTTTTAAAGTTCTAGTTGTGTTCTTTTAAATGTTTTATTTTTCCTATGTTGATCTTTGAGAATGGAATTTTAGAGTCCATTCAAATACTTTTAAATGAAAATAGTCAACCTGGCTAACAAAACAAAATCATAGTGTTACATGTGAAAATGTATGATTCTTTTCTTAGTTTGGTGCTAAGAATTTCTGTGAATACAGTAGACATAGTGCAACCATACTAGAAGAAAGCAGTTATATTGCTCTGTGTGCGTGTGTGTGTGTGTGTGTGTGTGTGTGTGTGTGTGTGTGTTCACACACTTATGCACTTGAAATCCTGGATTTCTTCTTTTCGTGGAATCATTCAAGATAATTTCCCATGTACTAGATGCAGGTTGTACTAGTTTGGAAGACAAAGTCTAGGGTAAATAACAGTTTTTTTTTTTCAAGGATAAATTTTATTTTATTTTTTCAAATTTATTTTTTATTCTAAGTTGTTAGAAATGACAGCAGAATGTATTACATTTCATATTATACTTGTACAGCACATTTTTACATATCTCTGGTTGTATACTCACTCTTAGCTAAGACGATAGGTCTGATAATTGTCAGATAACATCAAAAGTTAATCGATGTTAGCAGTGAGGGAGGTCTGCCTTCACATTCTGCAGGGTTCTTTCAGAAAGATTTTATCACAGGCATAGTTGAAGCCAGTTGGGTGAGGATACAGCAAATGTGTAAATGGCAGAAGCAGATAAGTCTTCAGTTAATAATATGCTGAGATGAACCCAACTACAACTGAACTCAGATGACTTTAAATTTAAAAACATCTCTCAAATCAGAAATGATTTGGCTCAAAGTTTAGGAAGATGCAACTTGTATTTCCATTTAACTTTAAAGTGATTCTTACCCTCTCTTCACATAATATGCTTCCAAGTGAACGTGTTTGTTATGAACAGATTGGTCTCATTGTCTAATTCATTGATGTATGGATCATTGTGCATTTTAAAATCAATATACTCTAAGTTCACAATTCTTCACTTACTGATGCGTGCAAGTGCTGTAATACAAAAATAACTTTAGTAGTCGTCTCATCATCATGATTCCAAATGATAAACTAAAAGCCTATCATTTAAAACCATCTGCAGCTCTGGGTAAGTATCACTTTCACAACATGATCTACAGCCGTTAGAGATCTTTTGTGTAAGAGCATTCAGTGGCCTTTTATTATCTCTACCAAAAAATGCATAAAATAATGATCTCCAATTAACTCCACTAACAAATGTTGTGAATGTCAGAAGAGATGAAGGTAAGTTTGCTGTTTATTCTTTTGGTAGCTATCCATCTACCAGTTGCCAAATAAAGGTTAACATGTTAATGAATGAGGCTGAGTACACAGAGTCTACTAATTTGTGCACAGATTTAGACATAGCTATAAGAAGAACATAATTTACATTTGGTATTTATCAATAACATTTCCTTGCAGACTGGTCCTTTGTTAGCATTTTCAGCATTGCTAATGTGCAAGGAGCCTTCACCTATTTTCAGCTACCCATATTACGGGAATACAGTCACCCAAGGTGCAAGTGCCTTGCTTCCTGAACTCGCTAGAAAACCCAATAAACTTGATTATAATAGAAACAGGCTCCATGAGAAGGGTCAAAAGCCCTCAGCATTAGCAGACCTTTAGTCATGTTACTCTGAAAAAAAAAAAAATGCTTAACCTCTCTGAGCCTCTTTTTGTAAATGGGTCAAAGGAGGCTTTTTGACTCTTGGTCAAAGTTGCTTCTTGGTGTTTAAAATTTGTAGCTCCAGCTAGAATTAAAATAAAAATGAAAGGACTCATGACTTTGATCTTCAGTGGAATAAAGTAATGGAGATGCAATTCAGCTACTTTGGTTTCAATTGAATTGGAGTATTGGTTGTAGAATGTGGTTAAAGTCAAGAACCATAGGACTCATCCTTCACAAACTCTGATTGGAGAGAGAGAGAGAGGTGTGTGGAAAGGAGAGTGGTGCAAAAGAAATGTACAGAACAAGAAAAGGGTGATCCACCTTAGAAATAAGAGTTCACTAAAATCTGGGCAGAAACTGGAAGCAATGTGAAAGCTAGTTGCAAAGACATGATAGGAAAGAAGAAGGAAGGATGGAGTGATACAGGGGGTCTGTAGTACAGTCACAGGAGTACTGTGAACAGTCACTTTCTGGCCTGCAGTGTAAATGCCTAACTGGTCTTCTTTCATGCTCTGTCAACTTCTACCTGGCTCATGCTGCTGCCTCCATTTCCCAAGTATCCATGGCCCCATGATTGCTTATGGTGTTCCTGTTCTTCAAAAGGTCCTGGAAATACTGCCACCGATCCAGTGGACAGAGCCTCCACCACTCAGGGCATGCTTCATGGTCTCCGCCCTCTCCTGTTGCTCCACCATGTGGTTTCCACATACCGGGAAGCTGCTCCCCTACAAGTGTTCTTGCCTTGTGCCTCCCTGTCATCTCACAGGCTTTCTTTTTCCTCTTCTGCATCAATCAACAATAACTTATTGTTATAGATATATATATTTTTTCAAATATCACATCCCTGTGAAATGTCTGGTACATTTTCCTGCCTTATTTTGTTACTTTGACCTCTGTGTTTCCAAAATTTCTTTAGCATGTATCAACCATACTGTGGCCATTTGCATACTGGATCATGATAAATGCTTGTGTTGCATCTTCTACAGTTTTATTATATATTGAGATAAAGTATTTTTAAAAAGGTAAATTGATACATTAACTTCATTCTGTTAGCAATATTTTCTGCTCAGGAGGGGAGCTAAGGAAGCACACAAAATACAGGACCTTTTAAAATTTGAATTTCCCATACAATATTTGGCAGGTATGCTAATGAAAAAGCAGACTTTAGTCAGAGAAAGACTTTATTCGGAACACCTATGATAACTACAGGGACTACTGCAATGTGATTTTAAACAGGGAAAAGAGATGGATTCAACTATGAATACAATAAGAAAAAAAAAAAAAAAAACAGGAATTTTATATCCAATGAGCAGGGTATGAGTTCAGTGGAAAGAATATTACTAAGAAGAAAAATCAGGGGTAAGGGTGATTCTGGTTAGACTGGCTGAAGAAAATTCTTGCTGAAGGCATTCTCTTTGGCATCCCAGAGGGTGGAGGCAGAAGGTCAGCTGCAGACCTGAGTATAGGTTCATGGGCCCCTTGCTGCCTAGAGACACATCTGAGAAATAAATGACACAGCCAAGAGAGCACATTGGGGAATGTCCAAGTGGGCCTGGAAAGGGCCATATTTGGTTCATACACTGGCTAAAGGGTCTTAAATATCTTCATGCACAAAGGAAATCCTTAGCAAATTGCAATTTAACCTGCAAAGTAAGAACTTGGCTAGAACTTTTATTCTCCTTCCTCTTTTATCATGGGAGATCCAAAATGGTACAGTGGATGGGGAAAGAAAGATGGAGCCAAAGGGTAGGGGTTTGGGGGAGAAAAGGCCAATGGAGTTTCTTTCCTCCCCCAGCTTTCAGGTTAAATCCAACCTAAGGAGGGGAGGTAGCGTGTTTTGGTACCATGGGCCATTTGAGTCTGCAGGAAAGAATACTTCCTTTACAAATCATGTCCTACAACAAAGTGTGCACACGCTTTGATATTCTTATGGCAAAGAGAATAAGCTTAACAGAGCAAAACTGTAAGAGGAGCCATGATGCAGAAACTTCAGAGAATCTTACAAAGTCATTAGAAACTCATGCATTCATTCATTCGGTAGGTGTTTCCATGCCTATTCCAGAATACCCAGGCACTGGACTGGTGATAAGGCTAAAGTAATAAACATAAGCAGAGAAAGTTGTGAAAAAAAAAAAAAACACAAATAGTGGTTATAACGTTTATGTAGCAACATAGAAAATGGTGGGCTGTGAGATCCATGGGATATTGAGACACACAGGGTGACATTCTGTTCTAACTCCAACAAATTATACACTACTACTTAGAGGATGAGAAAGTTCTAGAGAAAAAAATGGAAATTATTTTCTTGTTATTCATTTTATTTTGTACTATTTTCAGTTTGGTTTTGTTCATTCTTTCTATGACATAATTGGTTACTAGCAGTGAGTGTATGTGTGTGTGTGCATGTACAAAATCATCATCACTCATGTAAGGGGTGAATTGATGTGAATTATAATAAGAATACTTCTTCTAAAAGAGTTGAGTCTTAAAGCAAAAACACCAGAATAAGTTTCATCCATAAGGGAATGGATAAAAATTGTCATAGCTGCTTTGATAAAATAGTATGCAATACTTCTGTCTCCCCTTCAGATGAAAGCAATACATTTCCCCATGATACTGGTTTGAGAACACTGTTTTCCAGATCTGGATTTGGGATTCCTGTGTGGCAGGACCAACGTATACACTTGCATTAAGAATTTCATGGCCTTTGCCTTGGTTTTCATGATTCAATTGAATTGTTTTAAAAAGAAATAAAACTTGTGGCACATAAGCAAGTATCTGAGGTAGATCCCTATAACAATGCAAGAGTCAGAGGCTAAAGAAATGGGGTAAAAGATAAAATGGAAGAGTGGGGAAGGTGCAGGTTACCACTACCCTGAGGACAGTCATTACAATGCAGTGCTGGGATAGATCACTGGTAATGTCATCAAGACTGGAGGAAGCTCCTGGAAGAACCCAATTAGCAGGAGCTCTGCAGCCCAGACTTATCAGCTGCCTCTAGCAAACATTCCACTCCCTCCACATCATTCTGCACAAGTTTATCTTCTCTCAGCATACTCTGCCAATAGTGAAGGGAGTTTTGTAGTTCTAGCTGTTTCTTAGGGGGAAATGAGAGAAGGTCAACCAGGGAAAAGCATCAAAATACTTTTGTTGCCAAGAACAGTTTGGGTACATTCTTTTCTTAGTTTTTCTGAAATACACAGGCCTACATTACAATTAAATGCAAATTAGCCCTAAGAGTTACCATGATGGGGTTTTTTAGACCTAAAAAGACATTTCTTTCTTTTTTTTTTTTAATATGGCAGAAGAAATTACTTCTCTGCTCCTTGAGGACATTCAAATTTCTGTTATACACAGAAGCCTGTTACTATTATTCCTCAACCACCTTGCCTATTCTTTAAAAGAATAGGACACAAGCCCGCTTGTAAAGTCAGGCCTAAATTCAAAATAACATATTTAGCTCTTCAACTGTATGGATTTTCACAAAAGCATTTAACATACCTGAACTTTACCTTACCCACCATCAGTCATTGAAATTTTTACCTAATTGTTAAGAAGCGTGACTGGAAAGATGCCATGGGCTACTTGTATCCATGAATAGAGAAAATTTTCTTTATATCTTTTTGTATTCTTTTCTGCCACATAACAAGGATTCACTTATAGAATTTCTCAATAAATGGATGGCCAAAACATGTAATTCAAGATCAATCTCTTATTCTTGCATCTTTTTCCCTCCTTCTTTCTTCCTTCATTCCATCCTTGAGTCCCTTCCTTGTTACCTTCCTTCCTTTCTTTTTCTATTGAACTCCATATAAAATAGTGCACAAGCTTTTGTTGAAAATACCACTTCTTCAAGTGAATCTCATGAATTGAATCTGTATCTTGGAAAAAAACCTGGGTGTGGGGTAAATTAATGATTCAACAAAATCAATTTATTTAAGCTCTTAGAATCTATTTTGCATACTTAATGACCAAATATTCATAATTGTTGTATAAGCTCCAGCATAGACAATAAGAAATCAAGTAATATTATGCAACTTGTATGAAATATATGTGTAACAAATGAGGAATAGAATGAAATCTGTCACATGTAAACATTTGAAAATGCAAATCCTGGAATAAAACAAACCATCTGTAAATGGTATATAGAAACTCAGAAAGAACAAGATTGAAAACTTATGTATGTTCAAAGCAAAGTGTATGGGTACTGAGTATTTGAAGCAAAGTAAGCAGATCTCATAAACTTATTTGAAAGTTGACACAGGTTGAAAATGCAAAAACCTTGGAAATCTCTTTTATTGAACAATAAAGGAGTTAGTGAAATAATTTTTGAGGCACTTATTTTTATCTCCTACAAATGGTCAAAGTAAAAAAAAAAGGTTAGAACTTGCAAAAAGATTGATTTATTGTCTCTTTCAAATAATAGTGTTTGTTGTGGAATCATAGATATCATCACAAATGAAAAACAGCAATTTTTATTCTACATGTAGCAAAGTCAATTCAATATGCCTCAATAAAAAAGATGAATGTACTGATACTGTGAACTCATTTAATCTTTTGTTTTGTGAATAAGTTATCAAATGAATTTAAAAAGTCTATGAAGACATTTAGTAACAAACACATCATACAATTGAAGTGGAAAATTCTAAACTTATTATTGACTTCATGACAAAAATAACATAAAGTAAATGTGAGCTATCAGGTTACAAAGAGATGGCTCCCAAGCTGTAATTGCCCAAATAAATGAGTTTCTTTCACATATCTAAGTTATAGCTTCTAGGATAAATCTTATAGAATTATATAGACACATATAAGCATTGCTAATCTATGAGTATCTAATAATAAGAAGCATTTGCCAGGCGTTGTGGTGCACTCCTATAATCCCAGCTGCCCGGGAGGCTGAGGCAGAGGATCGCAAGTTCAAAGCCAGCCTCAGCAACAGTGAGGTGCTAAGCAATTCAGTGAGACCCTGTCTCTAAATAAAATACAAACTAAGACTGGGGATGTGGCTCAATTGGTCGAGTGCCCCTGTATTCAATCCCTAGTACCTCCCCACTCCAAAAAAGAGAAAAAACAAAAAACGGAAGCGCTTAACATTTTTAAAGTTTTCAATCATGTTAAAGACAGATGCTTCTTAATTAACTATTTTAGCTGTCTGAAAAGAAGTACAGTATCTACAAAAATAAACAAACAAACAAAAAAACTGGCTTACTGAAGATTTTTGCTTTTTTATGGAAATATTCTCATTCTATACAAACTGCAAATAAACTGTAGCATGGGGGAAAGACTTGAGCAAATTGGAAGTTTCTATCATGTCTTGCTGGAATGTTTGCCCATTTGAACAACTTAAGTTTATTCTTATAGGGCTCCATTCTATGAATTTAATAATTCTGATAACCGCAAATTTGAAGCTAAGAGATAAAACAAGTTCATTTTGATGAATTTGATTCTTTTCATTGTCAGAACTGGATACTAACTTTTTGGAATATATTTTGAACCTAATGAAGAGACCATCAAAAGACTTGATACAAATATAATAAGCATTTTCTTGAGGAAGTTAAAGCAAAACTGAATATGAAACATTTTCTTCTCATCGGTTTGCATACTTTATCAAATAGCTTAACCCTGCAGCATTGATTCTAGAGAGTTCTTCAGCTGGTCTATGGAAACCAGATAATACTGAGAATCACTTATAAAATTTTAGCTATGTTTTTCTTTTTTTTTTTTTTGTCAGATAACATGATTTTATATCTGTATAATTATGTGTATTTAATATTATAGGAACAGATACTCAAGATATGGGATTTCTAGTGTTGCTTGATATGAACTTCTCATAGAAGTTAAATCTTTTCTTAAATCTAAGCTATTTTTTTAATAGATCAATAAAAACCATTTTATTCTCCTCATCAATGAATTTATTTTCATTTATGAATTGTTTTTTAATTAAATTTTTAGAATTTGTGTGTTGTTGGTTTGTAATATATTTCGTTTTATTTTCCATATTGCAATTTAATACCATTGTTTGTTTTTTATTGTACTTATTTGCACCAGTAGCTACTAATACTGTTTACATTTAGGGAATAGGTGGGGATTGGTAAGTGATGAGAAGAATGTTTCTTTTTACCTTTCAGGAGAGTTTTGACACTTGAAAGCAGGTAGCTGTCTTACAGAAAGTAAAATGAAAATAACCACCATACAAATAATAACAAAAATGAAACAAGATTGTGGAAAAACTTAACCAAAATGAAATATAAACAGAAACAAATGCACATAAGTTTATTTCTGTTGAACAATAATTTATTATACTCAAGCAATTCCATAATTAATCCCAATTACTTTTGAACATGATATATACCCTTAAGCTAAGTAAGAATGAATTGTTAACTCAGTTTGAACTCTTGTGCCTACTTGGTTTTTCATGGCTATATTGATTAGTGATTATGAAGATTGAGCAAATGCTGAGGTTAATTTTCACTGTTAGAGAATTAAAAATGTAAATTGTGTGATGTTAAGTTGGAGTCAAATGTGTTGTGTAAGATTGAGAATGGCATCATGGTTTTGACAGACAAATAGATATGCTCATATACCCGTCTGTATATGCATGCATGTACATAGGTGCACATTTTTTAGTGTTTTTCTGCTGAAACCCTCTAGGAAGAGGTATAGAAAAGTGCAGAGGTCGGAGTCTGCCTTTATGCAGCAGCCCAGGTGAGTATGGTAGTGTGGGTGTGTGTAAGTTCTGGACATTTGGGGCTCCATAATCGAGACACACGTTGTGGGTTTCCAGAGCTGAGCGCAGCATGGAAAGTGTAAAGCTACCTGTTGACTACTCAGTTTGCTAAGCTCCTTACACCTGTGCCAGGAACAACAGTGGCAGTGGCTTTCATGCCAGGAGGACCGGGATCACTCCCCACCTCTTTTTTTTTTTAATCCTTCAGACTGCATAAGCCCCAAGGTCCAACCCCACAGAAGTGACCAAAATTGATTAAATCAAACAAAGTTGACTTTTCTCAACTTTAGGAATTACTTTAGAAAATAAATAAATGCAACTCCCATTAAAATAAATAAACTCATATCTTAATTTTTAGATAGCATTTCTTGTGAAAAGAAGCCGAGATTCTTTGGCAAAATGGTTTATTTCAGTGCTAGGGCTTGGGATATCTTACTGTCAAAGGTAAGGATGCCATTTAAAAATAATGTCATGTCAAAGGGAAAAAATATCAGAATGATAGAATTTCTGGATTCAGAAAATGTGAATATCAAAATATACAATTGCTGAACTTAGGTAATAACATCAGGGAGCTCTTTGTATTATTGTTGAAACGTGTTCTTAAGTTTTAGGTCATATTGAAACAAAATTATTAGAAAAGTGTCTTTCAAGTTAATGTACATACATGGGGGGCATGCATAAGCAGTGGAAGTCAATTCATCAATAATTGATGAGGATGAAACAGGAGACTTTAGATCCCTTCCCACTGGGTTTTATTTCCTTGTTATTTCAATGTCATGCCACAGCCACAGACATCCAATGATGTGGGACTTCTTATGAGATTCCCTTTGTTGTTCAATAACAGATATAAAGCTTAGAGTTTACATGAGAAATCTTTTTTAAAAGCAGCTGACATGTTCCAGTTCTGCATGACATTAAGTAAGCGTGCTTCACACTCACTCTCCCATTAAAGAGAAAGATAAAACCTGGAGAGAATGCACCTTTGGGAATCTTTGAGGACTGAAAAGTAAAAATCAAGATGTGTTTACCACTTTCACCCCTCCTTCTCGCTTTTATCTTCTGCCAGAACTCCACCAGCTGGAATCTGAGATGATAAGCACCAAGACTACATGATATAATTATTTGCTTATAAAAGCACAAGGAGTCTACCAAAAACTCCTAGGACTAATCAGTGGATTCAATAAGGTAATTGAAAACAAGTTTGGCACACAAAATAGTATGCATTTTTATATGCAAGCCATGCACCAATGGAGACAGAAATAAAGGAATAAGATCAATTTTAACATCTCCAAAAAACTACTTAGCTATAGATATCAATAAATGTACACCAGATTTGTAGGAAACTGCAAGAAATTTATAAAGGAAATCAAATAACTAAACAAATGGTGATACTTATAATGAACTTGAATTCAATTTCTCATAGTCTATCAATTCTAAGTTAATGTATAGATTTAATTGAATAAGAATAAAAATTTACCAGATTTCTTCTGATACAAACAAGCTGATTTAAAAATTTGTATAAAAATCAGAGGAACCAGAATAGCTAAAACTTTTCTTTTAAAAATAAGAATAAACTGGGTGTGGTGGCACATGCCTGTAATCCCAGTGGCTTGGGAGGCTGAGGCAAGAGGATCACAAATTCAAAGCCAGCTTCAGCAACTTAGTGAGGCTATGAGCAACTTAGTGATACCCTGACTCAAAACAAAAAATTAAAAAGGGCTGGGGATGTGCCTCAGTGGCTAAGCACCACTGGGTTCAATCCCTGGTTCCAAATTAATTAATCAGTTAATTAATTAATTTGGGGAACTCACACTGCTTGGTTTTTCAAGCGTTTAAAATAAAACACAGTATTCAATATAGTTTGGTTTTGGTCAAGTGATACTGCTGTATTTTGATGGGAATCAATAGAGAGTCCAGAAATATAACCCACAGATATGATCAACTGATGTTTGATAAAGTTGTAAACATAATTCAGCAGATAAAATAATCTTTTCAACACATGGCATAGAAATATCCACGTATAAAACTCTTAAAGCTTTTTAGAATAAAGCACAGGAGATGGGTTCTTAGACATTACATGAAAAGCAATAAGAAGAAAACATTGATAAATTGAATTTCATTAAATTAAAAATATTTTCTCAGTAAAAGACACTGTTAAGGGAAAGAAAAGACAAGCTATAGACTAAGAGGAAATATCCCCATGTCACATATCTACAAGTATATATGTCCCAGATGTAAAATTAGAATCTGTTTTTGACCCTATAATGATTATATCCTTAATAGTGATCACCTACATCAACTAAATAGCAAAAGGCAGCATTATCATCAAATGGGAGGGAGAGTGACGTGTGCATTTTCTTCCTTTGGATTCTAGGTAGTAGTATGTGGACTTTGTCCTTCTTCAAAAGCATGTTAGCTCCATTTAGCTCCACCATGAATTTTAAAATGCGTTACCTTGAATAAAATAAACTAACCCAAGAATCATCTGATCAGCATCAGTTTTGGAAGTCTTAGGAAAGGAAAATAGGAGCGAGCAATGTTTTTTCTTTCCAACATTTGATGTGTACCTTAATAGTTCCCCTCCTTGTTTATTGTTATGAATCTTCTCCAAATCTATAGGAACTTGAACATTTTATCTATCACATTTAATATATCAAGTGACTTAAAAGTGACCAAGCACCACATGACTTACATGGCATTCCTCTTCTGACCACTGTCAAGGAGAAAAGGGGGGTATAGCTTTGTTATTAGATGAAAACTGTGCTTGGGAGAGCACAATTCCACTCTAGCAAGAGGTAAAACTTAAATTGGACATGAGTGATGGTGGATGGATGCTCAAACGACAAGGTGGAGTGCAAGAAGATTAATGACCAGAGGATACAGCCATAGCAACGTTAAAAATCAACTAAAAATCTGCTTCAGAGGAAAATCCCCAGTTGCTGTAGTGGTAACCACATTTCGGGGCTTATGCCAACCTACTGTATTTCAATGTTGATACTCTTTTTATTTTATTTTTTCTAATGCATGAGCTGACATGAAGTAAATGGTAGTATTTTTGCAGAAGATAAATGATAGAGAAAAAAATCCACATCAATGAAAAAGGCATCTGTCCCTTAGTCCTAATTCTTCTTGACATTTAAAACTTTCATTTATGTGATGGGATCTTGCTATATAATAGATGAATTATAGGAAAATGTTTTATATTCATTTATCCTGATTTTCTGTGAAAAGCTCTTTGTACTTTCATTCTAATTCAATTTTCCATAAGCCCTATTGACCCTTAACTATGCCCTGTTTGGAGATATAAATTATACCATTACCCTAATTATGAACTCATCCTTGTCTGTAAGGAAAGGATTTTGGCCAGGATTCTTTAAAATTGCTATCTCTAGATTTCAGGAGCATAAACAATCTATATCCACCTCCACAGAGAGCATTGTTCTTAGTTATCAGGATATTGCAATAGCTTCCGACTTAATAAGTCAATCTCATTGACTCTTAGTAATTAAAAACTTGGCCTTTTAAGAGAGTGTGTCAAGGCTTAAGACTACGTTTTGTTATTTACCTACTGTATAACCATGGACAAATTATTAACATCTGCATAGCTCATTTCCCTGATCTGTAGAAGAGAATAATAACAGTATCTGCATTGTGAAATTACTGTGAAGATTAAATAGTTAGCATATGCAATTCACTTTAGAAAGACTGGTGCCCGTTAATCAAAATATTTAAGTGATATTACCCTAGATTAAATCCTCTTTTGTTGCATCATTATATTTTGACAGACTTCCAAATTATGTTCTTTTTCTTCACATAATCCTGAAAAAAAAACTTACTAATTTACTGCAAGTTTTCCATTGGACACTCAGTGTACGACCCACCCACTCATTTCCCTCTCTTATATATTTAGTAGTTCATTTTCTCTGATTCAGCTTTAAGTTTTTTCTTTATTTGCTTATTTTGATATATTTTATTCATATCTATCATTCCTCTGTGTTTTGCTAGGCATTCAAATAATAGCTGGATGTCTTCAGGATATTACTCATAAAGATCAAAATCCTTTGTGTCTTAAAAGAACATGACACAATGTGATAAAATTGATGGAAATGAGCACCTTGATGTCGCTAAGTTGATTAAGCAGTTTCACATGCATAATACCATATTTGAATTTCATGAATTTACTTTGTGTTCATAAATAAAACAGAAATAAAACTAATATATGGGGTATACTTGTGCAGATTTAAGTGAAGTATAAGAAAGATCTTTCCAAGTCAAAAGTTTTAAAGATGTACTGATCTCATAATTAATAAATTTATCAATACTACATGTCCTTAAATGTATTATGTACATGGATAATCATTTGGTATGTGTGAGAAGGGTGGAAATCACAGGATAGGTGGTTGGAACCATTGATAATTTTGAAGTCTCCTCTTCTGCAAGGCTTTTAATCTTTCAATACAAGTAAATAAAATTTTTTAAATTTGTTATTTAGAGAAACAAGTAGTTACGCATTTTTAAGAATGAAAACCATTATTTAAATTGAAATAATTTAAATTCAAATTATTTTAAATAATTTTTGATTAGAACATACATATTGTACATATTTATAAAGTGCAGTATGATATTTTAATTCATGTATACATTCAAGAATAATCAAATCAGGGTAATTAACATATTCACCACCTTAAAATTTTATCATTTTTTATGACGAATATCTTCAAAGTCCCCCTTTTTTTTAAGCAATTGTGAGATGTACTATGCATTATTAACTATATTCGCTCTACTATACTGTCAGAAACAAGACAAAAATAATCCTGCTGATTAGTTATCTACTTTTTAATCAGTCTTTTGAACGCAATGGTCAGTTCTCAGATTTAATTTAAACTGTGTGTGCTCCTTTCAAGCACAACTGCAAACTTGTGTCATTTTCCTGTTCTTCACTGTTTTGCAGGGAAATTTTTGATGACGATGGCATCTGGCATCTACAGGCAGAGCTCTGCTTTGATTTGTATTCGATCATTGTCTTCTTTACACACATCACTGAAGGGAAGTGTTAATGAACGATAAGTTGAAGAGTAGACTAAGTGACTATTTTGAATTGGAGTGGTCTGAAGACCAAGGATAAGGCAGAGGTGATTAATTATCTTTTCATGATCATAGTGGGTACCTTATACTCTGAAGTACCTAAGAATCAGGATTGTTTTTATCAATATAGGAAAATGCCATAGTGACAACCAAGGCTGTCTGTTGGATAACTTCTCAAGCTGACTGTCCTTTACTTATGATAGATTGAATCTAGAATGTTCCCTAAAGGGCAATGTTCCCTAAAGGGCTTAGTCCTCAAGGTGGCACTCTTGGGAGGTGGTAGAACCTTTGAGGGATGAGGTGTAAAGGGAAGTCTTTTGGTATTGGGGTGCACTCTTGACGGAAATTGTGGGACTCCAGACCCTTCCTCTTTCTCTCTTTGTTCCCTGGCTCATGAGGTGAATGGTTTTGACCTTACATGTTCTGCTGCCACACAATACTGCCTTACCAGGTGCCCAAAAGGAATGGGATCTCTTAATCATAGATTGTAACTTCTAGAGTCATGAACCAAAATCAACCTTTTATCTTCATAAGTTGGTTATCTCAGGTATTTTTATAATAACAGAAAACTAACACAAGACAATGAGTAATTTTACTTTATACAAGTACAATAAAATTATAGCCTGTTTGTTTTATGACAAGCCCTAACTATTGGATGTACTGTCAAGACTGGTGTTTACTTAATCTCGTTTATCCTCTGCATACTCCATACATAATATGAGATGGAAAAATACAGTCCAGCTTCTTAAACTCAAAAGACAAAGAGCTTTGCTGTGTAGGCGCCAGTCTGTAATCCAAGCCACTTGGGAGACTGAAACAGAGAAGTTGCAAGATTGAAGCAAGCCTGGGCAATTTAGTGAGGCCTTGTCTCAAAGTAAAATAAAAAAGGGTTGGCATATAGTTCAGGGGTAACGGCTCTTGTCTAGCATTTGCAAGGCCCTGGGTTCAATTCCAAATAAAAAAAAAAAAAAAAAAAAAAAGTGTGTCTTTTAAAAAGGAACTTTTTCATGATTACTCTCAATTTTTGAGACATACTAACAAAATTTCAGGAAAGAAAAACAGGGAAATAGGATAAGCTATGGCTTTCTTCCTGACTAAAGAGGGCAGCATCTCTGGGGAAAGAAGGCAGGAGGAAAGAGGCAAATGAAAGAAAATTGGGCAAACATGTTTACTAGACAGATCCCTCTGAGAGCAAGGACTCAGGGGAAGACAGAGAGAATGGCTACCATGCAGCCTCAGGATGAATGCCTAATTGTTGCAGGTATGTCATAGGGCAGAGGGGCTCTGATGGGTCTCTGTGTGAGATGCATAATAAATTGTGTTGAATGGTGTGAAAAGCTAAGTATAATCAATCACCATTCTTGAAAACAATTCAGCAATTATGATCACAAATTAGTAAGCCACATATATCCAGCTCCCATCACTTTACTAGGTGCACTTCCATAAATCAAATTTCAATTACAAGCCCCACCTGAATGTTTCATGAGCACATAATTTCAACATGTCCAAATTTGTCCTCAACCTCTTTGTCCCCAACCTGTACAATGTATCACAAACTTTTTTTTTTTTTCTTCTTTTTTTCATTGGTGAATCTGTCTGATTCCTTCACTTAGGCAGGATATCTGGCATCACTTTCTAGTTCTTCCTTTAAAGTTTTCTCTTCTATGGCTAATAAGCAAATAAATCCTGTCAATGTTGTTGCAGTCTTTCTGCTTACTCACCATCAACACTTCTGTTGCCCCAGTTCAGACCTAGGATATTGTCTGCCTGGGTTCTTGCAGTTCAACCTTTACTTTGAACTCTTGGGTTGTTCCTTTCTGAATGGAAAGGTGATCACATTATCCCTATTCTTTCAGTTGCTCAGTGACTGTTTTCTCAGAGGGACAGAGTCAGCATTTTAAAGAATGCCATCCAAAGTTCTTTCTGCCCTGACCTCTCTCCTCTTCTCCCACTTTAGTTGTGTGGTCTGGGTTTTTGCGTTGGAGTGAACCAGGCATTTATAATCTCATGCTCCTTCTGCCTCTGAGTCTTAATAAAAATGTTCTTTCCTTTGTCTTTTTTGTGTACCTTTCATTGTGCCCCCTTTGAACTTTGTCCTCCCTTTTGCAGCTTCAAACAATCTTTCTCTTCATACCCCGGAAATCTTTTTTGGGTTATAACCACACTTTATATGGAGCTACTTGTTCACTTGTCCATTTTTCTATTTGCCTGCAAGCTTTTTGAAAGGGTAGACTATGTCTTGCTCATATATCAAGCCCTAGCTTCTGGCACAAAAGTTAACATGTAATAGAGCTTCAATAATGGACTGAGTAATTAAATTGATGAATAGATTGCAATAATTCAAGCATCTTTGAGTAAAGATTATATGTTGTTGGCTTAGTCTTTGAGTGTAAAATAGCTTCTGTAACCACACTGAGAGTCACCTTTGTCACAGGCACCCGGGGTGCAAAAGAGGAGGGAATGTGAATGAGCTGCCCTGCGGCATACCAGCTCACTCTGTCATTACAACAGTACTCCTGGGTGGCCAACTCTGAGCCAGCTTAACATCCACAACTCAGGGGAGATTGGAAGGAGAAAAATTATTGCTGGGCCCAAAGTTTCTAATTAGCACATTAATAGCATAGTGCCCCAAATAGCTTGGTTCCTAAAGCAGTAGGTATGTGCAGACACAGACAGGCTTTTGGGGGTTATCAGTGGGGAAATAAATGCCAATTCTCAAGCTACCTATGACTAAAAAACCTGGTCTGGGGAAACTTTCAGGCTATGAAAAGGAAACTCTCAGATAAAGAGAACCCGTTAAACACATTGTGAGATCATTTCATTTCCTAGGAGCAGCAGACAGGAAGGAGAGGCCCCACTTTACATTAGATTGTGTTTCTGTATTAGTCACTTATAAGTTTCCAAATACTACTAGAAAAAAATATCTCAAATGATGTGTGTGTGTGTGTGTGTGTGTGTGTGTGTGTATTTTACAAAACTTACATCTTTGTGTGCTTAAAACTAGGTAATAAAATTATATTTTTGTTAAAACACAAGGGTGCTCTTTATTTTTTATAGTAGGCTAAAGCATTTGTAAAGATGCAAAAATTAATTAGATATCTGATCTCAGCTTTAAATAAAAAGTTTATATAACCAAGATTGGAGTGAGAACATATCAGTGATTCATGTATCTATACACCTGTGCCTTCTGTCTCTGACATTTACTAATCCTTTAATCACACAATACTTATTCAGCTTCTCAGAGTAAATGTCCTCACCAGGATAGATTATGGATTAAACTCATGAATGGATATGTAAGTAGTATAATCCAGTTCCTGGATTATAGCAGGAAGTCACTAAATATAATTTTTTGCTTTTGTTAGTTTTATTTTTATCTTTTTCCTTTAAATTATATTATTGAGTGACTTTTTCTAAGTGTCACAAGCTGGGCGTTTAGGGATTTCAAGTTCAACTCCACCACATCCACTCTCCCATAAGAACCTGCAGTCTAATGGTAACAAGCAGACAGGACAACAGAGAAGTGGTATGAAAGGTTGCAGGTGAGATCATGGGGACATTCATGTAGAGTGGCACATGAGACAGGCAGATGGCAACACCTGCTCAAATTTTCTTTTAAAATAAAAATATATTTAATATATGGCAAAGGAAAGAAAGGTTCCATGTTAGAGAAACAGGCAAGAGAAAGGTCAGAGAGGACTTGAAGACTTTATGCAGATCAATATGGAAGAATCCTAAACCATAAGAAAGGGAAGGACAGAAGGACACAGCAAGTCAGGGAGGCTTGCATAACAAACCATGGAGAGTGGACCCACAAACTCAGGATATTTTTATTTGAGGACTTGTTTTAATTAAATATCTCCCCACATTTTCTGTGCTATTCATTCAATTAAAAAGTTATACATCTTATTAAGTGATAATTTTCACTTAAAATTATATATTGAAATTTATTGTGCCCTTGTAGAAATAAAACAATGGAAGATTTTAAGACAGTATTTCAATATATTTTAAATGTCATACTTAATTGGACAAAATTCATTCTCTTATTAGCATTATCATTATTATATGCTAGCACAGCATGATTGAATATATTTTAAAATTTTGCTTTAACAGTTGTGATACAGCAAATTGAAGGTTTCATTCTAAGTTTGCTTCGTTCCATTGATTAAAATTAGTAGCTGTCATATCAAAAGAAGAAAATCTACAGTGATATGAAACTATAAACGGAAGACAGGCATGGCTGATTTTTTGCACCACCAAATTTATACTTCAAGATGCACATTAGTATTTACTTTTACATTTTCACATTACTACAGCTGTTATACACTTTTTCATTTTACTTCTTAATTCAATAAAATACAGCACTTCTAAAGTTATATTTTTAATCTCATTTACCAATTATACAAACTTTTGATGAAATTTAGCTAGTAAATTATCATTACTCAGGTGCTACTTCATTGCAACCTAATCAAATAGTTTGCTTTTTAATTTAATTAAATTAATTTAATTAAATTTAATTAAAAATTAAAATTAAAATTCCAATAATTTTTTATAGTTTGCAGAATTTTAAGCAAGTAAGATAATTCTGTTTTCAAATTATTTAGTGTGAAAAGTGAGGATTTTTTTTAATTTTTTACATGTCATTTTTAGCAACAAAATCATGTACAACAAAATCATTTCCAAATAATTGATTTCAAAATGCAGTTTGTTTTTCACATTTTACATAACTTGAAGGAACATACTAAAACAGATCTTTTTTTAATTTAAAAACTACATATCATGTGACTTACTTGATATAATAGAGAAAAATTAGTTAACTTGGGGAACAACAGTATTTTGTGATAGAAAAATTATTAATTCATATTTATATTTAATAACTTCCAAATACATAGTCTTGAAGAATATGAAAGTCTTCATGGTTAACATAAAAATATCTTTATGAACTTTCCCCATCACATTGCAATAAAAATAGCAATATATTTAGAAGACATTACTTTATTGCATTAATACTTTGTATTTGTACTTTTTTGATGACCTCAGCTTATGCACATAAATACATTGCTTGATATGGCAATATCACTAAAAACATATACTATCCTATTGGCTTAAATAGGGAGATTATCTATTTAAGCCTCCAGAAGAGATTGTTAATTGCATTTCTGTGGCTGAGTTCTATCTAATGAATCTGCACAGAAATGACTTGCTTCACTCTTAGATCTGGCCTATAGAATCCTCTCAATCTTAGTATTTTTCTTCCTTCTGTGCCAAGAATAGTAAAATTGAAGACAACATGTTAAAAATGTGGGGGTCAAAAAATGATAGAGATCTGGCATTCTGAATCACCAAGCGAACAGAACACCCACTGACAAGGAAACAGCCACTGGCCTGTCAAGTAAGATAGAAACTAACCATTTGTGATAGATGTAATAATTCCTCCTCCCTTCTAAATGATGCCTACTTTTAATACTGGGAACCTGTGAACATGTTAGGTTTCATGACAAAGGAGAGTGAATATTACAAATGGAATTGAGACTGCTAATTATTTGGTCTTGGAATATGGAGATTATTCTGGAAAATCCAGTTGGATCCAATATAACCACAAAATTTTTTCTAGTGAAAGAGGAGGAGATTATTTTCTAGTGAAAGAGGAGGTTATTTTGGAGTGATTCACTATGAGAAAGACTCAACTGGTCATTACTGGCCTTAAAGATGGAAAGAAATCACAAGTCAAGAAATCCAGGCAGCTTGTAGAAAAAAGAAAAGGAAACAAAAACAAAAAAAAAGCTCATATTCTCCTCTGGAATCTTTAAAAAGAACATAGCCCTGCTGATGCTAATTTTAGCTGAGGAAGATCCATTATGGACTTTAGCCTTCCAGAACTGTAAGCTAACAATTTGTGTTGTTTTAAATTACTGTCTGTAGTAATCTGTTATAGCAGCAGTAGGAATCTAATACTCCCATTACATCTACTCTCAATGTCTATATACATCATGAATACAGGTTTATTTAATAACTAAATTAGAAAATGATACTTTGCAGTGTGTTTTTGCATTAGCATAACATTCTTGGAATTATCAAATGGGCAGTTGGTTCTGAGTTCAAATGTTTTCATAGTTCTGAACCTCAAACATTTATGTTACGCAGGGAAAGCACATACAGTTAAACTACATCTTGAAATAATTTGGCAGATAGGCCATAAGCGTGATAAACCTGCAGATTTTAAGTGAAGTGGTTGGAAAGAACTAGTAGTCTGCTTTGAATATTATTAGCTGTCCCTCGCAAGGAATTATAAGAAAGAATTTTAACTGGCATAAGTGTCTTGCAAAGAAGAAATTAAAGGAACTAGAAAGTCCAAAGACCAAAGAACTATAAATTTGAAGGACGACTGCTCTGAAATCCCTTTAATGAGTTACAGACTAAAGAAAGCTTTGAGTGACAAAATAGAAACTTGATTGAAACATTGGAACTCACCCACAAAATAAGAGTAGGACTGCAGCAGAGATAGAGAGACTGGAAAGAACATTTCTCCCAAAAGCAGAATCAGAGTCTTGTCAAAAATTCCTCTCCATTCTCAGGGTAGGAAACTTCCTAATAACTGCCCCACAGGAAATTATAATTTTGTAAACTCTAAATATGGTAAGCTAATATTTCCATTTTCCCCTTTTCTTTTCCTTTTTTTTAAATGGGAAGTTTCATTTTGATTCCTGTCTCTGCTACTCTAATATTTCCATGTATGTGAGTGCACACGACATCTAAAGATGAGGCTGTTAAGCACATGGAGTTAGTGAAGAAGACTAACATCACCGGAAAATTCTAAGTCTTAAACTCTACAAAGAGACTACCTCCCTGGGGAGAGGATGGGAGAGTGCTATGTGTGGTAAGAAAGCTGCTATAGGTATTTGGTGGCCAATAGGGTAGGTTGGGACACTGGCTGGTTGTTTGCCACAGGCCTATTCTCTTGATTAGTTAGTTCATATGCCCCAATCACTATTGCAGTCAGATGTGGCCAAGGACTGGGTTCATCTGGGAAATGAGATGTAGTGCTTGTGATCACTTTCATTTGTCTCTCTTTTGTGACTAGATGTTTTTCAAACAAAAGTCTTGCATTGTAACATGTAGAAGTTGGCCAATTAACATGAAGGAAACAAATTAGATCTGGTGGTTATTCTATGGAAGTTAGAATTTTGACTGAGAAGACACATAGTGCATTCATAAGTGAATAAATCAACTACAATGAAGCCATAGTGGTAAGTCATTAAAATTTTAGTGTTTCTTTATTATCAGCTGTCATTACTAAACTAAGCATCCAAAATTGTTAAAGCATTTTTTATTTGATGTCATCTTTGCACTTCTACCCTAGAATTATCTTTTTCCTTTTTGGTGTTTGTTGATTTGCTTCATTCTAGTCAAAGCAGTTGTACTATCATGAATTAAGATCCCATATTTTTAACATGACTTAACAACTGGAGCATTTTCTTTCTTTTTTATATTTTTGGCATAGTCTTGATACTGAATTTTTAAATATCTTGGTAGGGGCTATGAATGTATACCAGTGGTAGAAGTGTGAGGTCCTGGGTTCCATCCTTAGCACTGCAAAAATGAATGAATAAATAAATAAATAGCATGATAAATATGCCTGAATTTATCTTACCATTAGCAAATAATTTCAGGGACTAAGTATGCAAAGTTCAGTTTTAAAGTGTTATGAAGTCATGGTTCATGATACTTGTTATAAATGCACATATTGTATTTATTAAATTTATAAATCTGTGTTTTGCATCAGGCAGGTAAGTTTTGATATGAAAGTCACCAATTCTCCATTTTTAATGGAGTGTTAAACTTCACAATTTCCCAACATTGCAATAGTTTTTTAAAAAATTAATATTTTTTAAAAATATTGGTGGATGTAAGATAGTAAATATTTTAAGATTAGAAGTATGTCTTCTAAGTATAAATTCCCTCACTGCATAGATCAGGAAACATTATAAGGATATAGCAAGTGCATATGTATGATATGTCTAACTATATCTGAAACAATCATAAGGGGAACTATGATCCCATTGTGTCAACTGTAGGACAAACACACATTAAAACTGCTATTACCTGACATTCTAGGGTGCTACATTGGACAATGGACCATAGTGAGATTTCAGGTCTCTAAATATTGATGTCAGAATGTTATTACTTTGCAGAATCTCTTGGTATTTTATTTCTTCTGTGCAGAGGACAAGAGTTGAAAGAATGTTCACAGTAGATAGCTGTGACTGTTTTGTGCAGTCCTTTGTTAAAGGGATCCAACCTCACACTTAGTCAAAAGCTTTTACTGCTGGTTGAACTTTGATTCCTGCTAAGATGGGTCTATCATGTGAGGCTAAAGCCAAGTTTTAGGTAGTCTGGCTGAGTGCTAAAAGAATGTCCTAGTTCAGAAACAATTTTCAAAACCAGAGAAGGTGTTTTTTCACAAATTTGTTTCAGCATTTAAGAAGATCTCTGTCCGATTAACATCTGTTCCTTGAGATGATGGACTAGATATTTCAGTCACCACACATGAAGGAGTCCTTGCAACAATAGTTTGAAAACATCAGCAAACACATAAGACAACTGTAGCCCTGAAAATCAACAACAGTAGACTCTGAGTGGTAATGTGCTATTCAGACTCATCACTTTTTAATGTTTAAAGTGTCCAGGTTTCAACAGCATTTTAATAGCAATTTACCAGGAATTTTTATAGGAGTGGGAAAAAGGGGTTCATTTTAAAACAATGACAAAATAGATTGGCATAAACTATTCTTTTTGAAAACTTGATGTGGAATATACTAGACAAAGACTTTAACTCAACCATCAGATGCAAACAATTCAAGGAAACTATGGAGAATGACATATGGACAATTAAAGAATATCAATAAATAGAGCTAATTAGAAACTCTAGAATTGAAAACTGAAGTAGCTGAAGCAACAATTCACTACAGCAGTTAAATAGCATATTTAGGCATGTAGAAGGAAGAACCAGTGAATTTAAAATTAAGAGAGTTGACATTAATCTGCCTGAAGAACAGAAATTAAAAAAAGAAAAGACAACCAGGCACTGTGGTGCCTTCCTGTAATCCCAGCAACTTGGGAGGCTGAGGCCTGAGAATAATGAGTTCAAAGCCAGCCTCAGCAAAAGCAAGGCACTAAGTGAAACCCATGAAATACAAAATAGGGATGGGGATGTGGTTCAGTGGTTGGTGCCCCTGAGTTCAATCCCTGGTTACCCTCCCTCCATCAAAAAAAAAAAAAAAAAAAAAAAGAAAAAAAAGAAAAAGAAAAAGAAAAAAAATGATCACATACTAAGACAGTTGTAGTACATCATCAAGAGGATCAGCATAATTACCAAGTATGGGAATCTCAGGGGAAAAAAAAAAAAAAGAAAGGGGAAGAAAGAATAATGTGTGTGTGATGCAATATCTCAATGTGGTTTTAATTTGTACTTATCTGTAACAAATGCTTGCTGGCAAATTTGCATATCTCCTTCAACAAAATGTTTATTCAAGTTCTTTCTCCATTTCTTAAGGTAGATTTTGTTTTTTTAATTGGTGAACTTTAAGGGTTTTTTTTATACATTATGGATTTAAAAAAATTTTTTTTAGTTGTCAATAGACCTTTATTTTATTTATTTATATGTGGAGTTGAGAATCAAACCCAGTGCCTCACACTTGCCAGGCAAGTAGGCTACCACTGAGCCATGACCCCAGCTCTACATTATATAGAAGGATTCTATACTCTTACAGCATATCTGATATTTAGAAAATGTCTAAATGATTTTAGAAAATATCATATCCAAAAGATTATCTTTTCACATTCTTGATCACCTCTTTTCATACACATGTTTTAAATTTAGATGAAATCTAGTTTTTTTTTCTTTTGTCACCTAAGATCTATTGTTAAATCTGAGGTCACAAAATTTTGCTCCTATGTTTTTCTCAAAGAGTTTTATAGTGTTAGGTCTTATATTTAGATTGTTGATTAATTTTGAGTTAAAGTTTTTACATGATGTGTAGTATAGGACTAATTTCATTCTGTGGCATATGTACATCCAGTTGTTCAACACCATTTATTGAAGAGGCACTTTTTCACAATTAATGGCCTAGGCACCTTAATGCATTAAATAAACATATCAGATAGAAATTAATATAACATGTTTTGATGATGATGTGAAGACACTGGAACTTTTGTGTATTGGAGGTGAGATCATATGATAATTGAGCCAGTGTGGGAAAGAGCTTGAGGCTTCTTCAAAATTAAATATGTAACATGACCCATCAATTTTACTTCTAGGTATATGTAAAAGGAATTAAAAACAGGTACTCAACCAAATACTTGTACATAAATGTTAATAGCAGCACTCTTTATTAATAACCAGAAGATTAAAAACAATGAAAACGTTCATCAAAGAATTAACAAATAACCAAAATGTGGTATAAACATACAATGGAATATCAGTCAGTCAGAAAGATACTAATATGTGTGACATGTATAAATGTTGAAAACATTACTAGGTACAAGAGGCCTAACAGAAAAATATTATATAGTTTCAGTTTTATGATATTTATAGAATAGTGAAATCCACAGAAACAGAAAGCAAATCGGAGGTTTCTAAGGGATGGCAAGAAGTAGGAATGTGGGCAACTGCTTAGTGGATTATCTTAGTATGTTTTGGCTGCTATTAAAAAAATACCTTATAATGAGTAATTTATGAACAATAAAAATTTGTTGCTCAGATCTGGAGGCTGGAAGTTCAATACTAAGTTGTGGTAGGCGGTGAGTATTCCTCACAGGTGGTGCCTTCCTCTTATTTAAGGGTATTTTCCTGCTACTATACCAGAATACACGAGACTGGGAAATTTATGCAAAATAGAAATTGATTTCTCATAGACCTAGGGGCACAGAAGTCCAAAATCAGTCTCTAAGAAGGCTCTGTGTCTGCTGAAGACTTGTCACTTTTCAAGATGTTGCCTTAAATGCTACATTCTCAGGAGGAGACAAATACTACATGCTTGAGAGGAGGAAGGATGGTAGTAGACA
Source organism: Tamias sibiricus (assembly GCA_025594165.1). NCBI lineage: Eukaryota > Metazoa > Chordata > Mammalia > Rodentia > Sciuridae > Tamias > Tamias sibiricus. Next base: position 39,191,904 of record CM046664.1, on the reverse strand, counting down.
AAGCGTCAATAATTTATAGGGTCTCTTTGAGTACTTGTTTTCAGTTTCTCCTGTTATATATTTGAGAGTGGGATTGACGGATCATGGTGTATGTTGTTGCCGCCTGAAGCAATGGCCGCTTGTAGCAGCAAAGCCGCGAGAATAAGTTTAGAGGCAGACTGGAAACAAACAGGCTCTTTATTCTGTCAGCTTCTCTCTTCGGCTCCAACAACACCCCGACAGGCCATCCACGCTCCTCTAACAACCAAATGGCGCTGACCTGCTCCAATCTCTGCTCAAGTCTCGTGAGATCTTGGGCCAAGTTCCGCGAAATCTCTGGCCAAGTCCCGTGAGACCACGGAAGGCGGCAATGTCCAAACATCTCCATGGCCCGTAGCCAACCACAATCTTAGCCATCTCCCAAATCAGGGCTCCTAGTGTGTAACATTTGAGGAAACCTCACAATTTTCTACAGTGGATGAATTATCCTATCTTCTCACCAGCGGTGTGAAAGAGCTTTGCCCTCATAACCTAGTCAGTCCCATTAGAAATTAAGTGCCAACATTTGCATTTTGGGGGGGACACATTCAGACCACAGAGTGCTTTATTTCATTCATAAGGACAGAGCACTCATGACCTAATCTCCTTCTAAAGACCACACCATCATATTGGAGCTTAAGTTACAACATGAATTTTGGGGGAGGAGGGCACAAACACTCAAACCATAGCATAAATATAGGGTTTCATTTTGGGGTGACTAAAATATTTTGAACTTAGAAAAAAGTTATAGTTGTACAGCAATGTGTATGTACTTGATATCACTGAATTTTCATTTAAAGCAATCCATCTGTGTTAAGCTATGTGAATTTATCTCAATTTAAAAATATCATCAAACTATGATGTGTACAATCTGGGTGCACATTATACTTTTAAAAAGAATAAAACATGTGGTTCTTGGCAACTAAATGATTAAAACACTATGTCAAATAGTTTTTAAGCACAGAAGTGATTATTAACAAAATTATTACAAATTAAGAAATAAATATCAAAACAGACATTTAAAAACACACACATATTTATTTTGCAAAATTTCACACAAAGAAATTAGACGATCTGGAAAATATGCTTTCCTAAATAGCATGCAAAACAGTATGAAAATCTAGATGTCATCATAGCTATACACTTGAAAATCAAAACCTCCTTCTGCCATTTAACTACAAATTAGCACCCATTATTCAACCTTTTCCCACCCTTCCCTCACGCGCCCCCCACCATTCTTCCAAGCATCTAGTAAACACAGTGTTACATAGTTTCTGGTCTTACATTTAGCTCTTTAGTCCATTTTGAGTTAATTTTTGCAACCTGTGAGAGAAAGCAGATGTTTAATTCATTTTTTCTGCATATGAATATGTTCTAGCACCATTTATTGAAAGACTGTCTTTTCTCCAATGTTGTCAGAAATCAGTTGGCTGCAGATGGATGAGGTCAGTTCTAGGCTTTCTATTCTGTTTCTTTGGTTTACATGTCAGTTTTTATACCAATACCATGGTATTTTGATTACTATAGTTTTGTAGGTTTAAAGTTTATTTTGAAGTTGGTTAACATAATAGCATAATGTATTCTGCTTTCGCTCATTTATTTATTTATTTTGCCACAGAAATTTTAGCCCTGTTTTTCTTGGTTCTTTGAAGAATGCCATTGATATTTTGATGGGGATTTCCTTGAATCTGTTGATTGCCCTGGATGGTATGGGCATGTCAAAAATTCTGATTCTTCCAATTCATGAATTCATGAATATTAGATATCTTTTTTTTTTATTTTTGGTACCGGGGATTGAACTTAGGGGCACTTGACCACTGGGCCACATCCCCAGCCCTTTTTTTGTATTTTATTAGAGACAGGATCTCACTGAGTTGCTAAGTGCCTCGCCTTTGCTGAGGCTGGCTTTGAACTCGTGATCCTCCTGTCTCAGCCTCCCAAGTGCTGGGATTACAGGCGTGCGCCACCGCACCCGGCAATATTAGATATCTTTTCATTTCTTTGTGTTCTCTTCAATTCCTTTCATCAATGTTTTATAATTTTTATTTTAAAAACCTTTCACTTCTTTGGTTAGAATTATTCCTAAGTATCTTAATTATGAAATGGAATTGTTTTCTTGATTTCTTTTTCAAATAATTAGCTATTGTTGTATAGCACTGCTACTAATTTTTATTTTTTCCTCTTCCATTTTTGTGCATTATAGTTGTACATGATGGCATTTGTTGTTATATATCTGTAGATGAGCACAATATAACAATCTAACTTAGCCAATATCATTCTAGCACTTCACCCTTCCTTCCTATAGTGCTACTGATTTTTCTATGTTGATTTCACATTTGCAAATCAGCTAAATGTTTAAATTAGCTTTGATGTTTTTGGTGGAGTATTTGGGGTTTTCTAAGTGTAGGCATCCTAGCTGAAAACAGAGACATATTTACTCTTCCTTTCTGTTTGGATGCCCTCTATTTCTTTCTCTTGTCTAGTTGCTCTGACAAGGGCTTCCATTTTTGCACTCAAAAAGGGGTCAAAATTAGTACTTTGTCTTGTTTGAGATCTTATAATGAAAGTTTTCAGATTTCCTCCATTTAGCATATGCTAATTGCTGGCTTACTATGTGGCCTCTACTATATGAACTGAGTGTTCCAGGAATGGTAGAATGAGGCTATGACCAAGTGCGGGGAAAGTAGGCAATTACAGCAAAGTGGATTGGCATAACAGTGGGCCTTAGAGAAGATATGACATTTTGGATTTTTGATGAGTTTTAAGAGTAGCTTAAGTGAAAACTATCCTAGAGAAGAACAGGCATGGAAATGGGAACAAAGATAAGAAGCAAAAGTCTTAGAATGGTAAAAGAGCTGGGCACAATGGCACATGCCATAATCCCAGTGACTCAGGAGGTGGAGTCAGGAAGGTTTAGAGTTCAAAGCCAGTCTCAGCAACTCAGACAGGACCTAAGCAACTTAGCAAGACCCTGTCTCTAAATTAAATATAAAAAAGGGCTTGGGATGTGGCTCAGTGGGTAAGTGCCCCTGGGTTCAATTCCTGGTACCAAAAACAAACAAACAAACAAACAAAAAACAGTAGGATAAGGATAAGGGCATTAGAAGCAATTGAATTGGGTTCTTGGTAGATTTCAAAAGCAGTAACTCAATAGGATTTGATAATAGGTATAAAAATAAACCAGGAAGTCTGAGGTTAGGCATAAGCAACTGTAGAATGTTCTTTTATAGATATGGTCCTGTGGCCTTTCAAAGAGTAGGTAGTAGGAAAAAAAGGTGAGTGTTTTAATTGGTGGAAATAGTTTGTGACTGAAGGAGGAACCATGGGGGAGTTTAGGACATCAATATTGAAGAGATAACAAAGAACTAGGTATAGCTAGAGAAAAGAAAGAGGTTTGTAGATTGAGCTCTGAGAAACACTAGTTTTGTTAGTCAGATTTCTATTGCTATGACAAAATACCTGAGATAATCAACATAAAAGAAGGAAAGACTTTGGCTCAAGGTTTCAGTAGTTTTTGTAAATGGTGACTTGTTTTCCATGCTTTGGGCCTGTGCTAAGGTGGAACATCATGGTAGAAAGTGCATGGCCAAGAAAATAAGAAGAAATGCCAAGAAAAACAAAAAGAATTGTTTTTGCTGTTGTCAAGTGAAGTAAATATGTCAGCTAGAAAGAACTGTTCAACTGTATCAAATGCTGCTGTCAGGATGAGTGTGATGAGGACTAAGTTATATTCATTTTGTTTTGAAGTATGGATTTCACTGGTTAACTTTAAGTGATGACCCAGATTTAGGTACTGGATCTAAAGCAGAGGACATTCTATTTAAACAAAGATATGCAATTTGGAGTAAACTGAGCATAAAGTGAACAGATTTATAGTTTGTAATCTTATGGAAGAAAATGCAGAAAATTACCAAGGAAAAGGTATGTAGCCAATTGAAAAAATATTAGGATGCTATGACTTCTAATAAGCATATATTTGCATTATACTAGATAGTGTGTAACTCACACAATGGTCCAGAAAGAAGTTAAGTAAATTACCCCCACTTTATAGATGATAATACTAAGTCAGAAATGGCTTTACTATATGCTTGGGATTATGAGGCTGTTATTACAACTGTAGTCAGGATTCAGTCATTTGCAGTGTTGACATTCAAGCACATGATCACATTGTATTATGAACATTTGTTTTCCAGGATCATATCCCCATGTTTTTTATATACCCCAAATCAATTCTACAAATGCTTGTTAAATTTGGAATAAAGTAAGGCTAAGAAACTGAAATTGAGAAAGAGAAATAAAGCCTGAGGGACAGACATAAATAGAAAATTTTAAAAATGTAATCTTGAGACAAATAACCAAAGATAAAGTGGGTCTTATAGTCACCTGTTTTTAGTATCAAGTGAAAAAGCCACTGTGCTAGAAGAGAGAGCTGGAAGCCAGACAATAGGCAATCCTCTCCTGATCGGATAGATGTGCTCCTGAATAAAGTGGTCCAAGCAGGGTTATACCCATAAAATCAAATGGCACATATGAAGGCTAAATTAATTATTCTGTCTTTGGAACTAATCATGGGTGCAAAAGATGGAGATGAGTGTTCAGGGTGACAGTTTACATCAGAAAATTTTCCAGCTTTTATAGCCAGGGTGAAATATTGCAATAAAGCAAAGTTTACAATTGCTTTTAAATGTTTTAGAGACATGCTAGGTGCAATCTACTAGCAAATGACAACATTATATTATTAACAAATTATTGCTAGCCTGCTACCGGGCTGGACAACTACTAGAATTGAATCTAAGCAAGTAAGAGGAGACAAAATATATGGAGCAAATTCATAAATGATTTCCAAGACTTGCTCCAAGAAATAGGATTGCCATTCCCCATAACAAGAGTAAACTAACTATATTTGAGCTCTGATTCTTTGGTTAAAAAAAAAAAAAAAATGAAGACCTCACAATAAGCTCATGGTTCTTGGGATAGAGATGGAAATTAGTTGAATAAAGCTAGAAAAAATTTGATTTTTGGAAGGGTTAAAATGTTAAAATTAAGTAATGTTTTTGATCCTCTGTATATTTCTTACTCCTCATACAAATCTTTGCTATTGCAAGATTTGCTTAGTTATTAGATATTGAGTCTACTGGGATTTCTTAAAAATTTGCCACAGAAATTTAGCTTAGATTCAGTAAGATTTTGTCAGTGTTTTCAGACATTATTTCTCTTCTATTATTCACCTCTGTCCATGCTATCTTTTTTTTTTTTTTTTTTTTTTTTTTTTTTGATACTGGGGATTGAATTCAGGGGCACCCGACCAATTGAGCCACATCCCCAGCCTTATTTTATATTTTATTTAGACACAGGGTCTCACTGAGTTGCTAAGTACTTTGCCATTGCTGAGGCTGGCTTTGAACTCGCGATCCTCCTGCCTCAGCCTCCCAAGTGCTGGGATTACAGGTGTGCTCCACCGCGCCTGGCTTACCCTATCTTTTGATTACTCATTTTTTCCCCTATTCTTTGCATTGAAACATATGGAATCCCGACATTACTCTAAATAAATTGTCCTACACTGTGGATTCTTAAGAGCAAGTTGGCCTAGGGAAGAGAGCAGGGATGGAGCTATTACTACATGGGCTTCTGAACCAGTATGGAACTTCCCCCTCAGCTTCCCATTCTCTCTGAAAACCAACATTAACATTGTGTGTTGCTTCTATAACTATGGTGGGGGGTAGAAATTAGTTGAGAGGCATCACTTCCACCTTTTCAAACCCTTCACAGAAAACTCATTTTACTTCTTTGCCTTAAGAAAAATAGAATCTCTTTTTTCAAGCACACAGACATACTTAATTCCTGAAGCCCCCATGATGACAGGCAGTTTGTTCTCCCAAGAGCCAATAATTATAAAATGCTTTTTATGAGATAAGTATTCTCCTACTTCCTTAGTGTAATTCTCAACCCATTATTGTTTCAGTTAAGCAGTAAAGTGTGTGTTGTAGGAGTTCATGGCATCCACGTACACCCCTCTACAAACTATCTAGTGAACTATTCTGTCATTTAAAGTCTGCTTTCTATTCATGCAATCTTTGATCAACACTCATTACTTCAGTGCCCAAGATGGTCATCATCTAGCAGGTTAGCCTTTCAAGTGCTTAATTTCCCCATTCAGTACTTTGACTCCATGAGAAAGCAGTCTTACTGCTGTTCTGAGCTGAACTATGTCCCACAGCTGGATCTGCGGTGGGAACTGGCCCAGAGCAAAAATCATTTACTGTCCTATTTAACTCATAACACATGATCTACTGGCCTTTCTACTTTCTCATTCTCATGCTCAGCTTTTTTTCTTTGGCTTCTTGAAACTTCCAGACATTTCTTAAAATTTCTTCCAATCTTTCAATTGCATCTGAATTTCATTTCTGGCTCTGAGATATGGGTTTAAGGGTAACCAAGCAAAAAAAAGAGAGATCTATAAAGCAGGTCAAGGAGAAATAAATATAGGAAGTATGAAATGGCAAAGGGGAACATGAAAGATATTTCCATCACCTAAAGCTGTATTACACAGGAAAAGAGGTTAACAATTCTTCTGTACAGCCTCCTCCTCTGGAGTCCCTAACCATAATTGAGAGACTTCTTTGCACAAACTGTTTATGTGTTTTGTAAAAAAAAAAAAAAAAAAGCAGAATCAGTACTATATTTAAAATAATTTAAAATATAACTTTCACTTTCATGGGAAGAAAAGGTTTTTTGTTTGTACATTTGTTTTGATCATTGATGTGTCTAGAATACCTGAACCAAAGAGGACAATAAATAAATGCAATCTAATGAGTGTATGGCTAAATGAATGAATGCATATCTTTTCTTAAAGAGGAAAACAAGCTATTGTACCAGAAACCCTGCACATATCACCACTGATCTTTTAGTTCAACGGTTCAGGTTCACAGCCCTTTCTGGAATATCATTAATGGCCCTGGCAATTTTATTCCCAGGGGGGTCTGCTCCACATGCAATATGTGCTCAAGCAGAAAATAGATTAGAGGAACTGCTCCGCTAGGCAGAACTAGAAAATAACAGATGGAAAATATGGGGAGTTAAGCTTCAATTTGAAATAAAGAAGTCTTCTAACCATGATAACATTTTTTAATGCAGAAAGAAAGGAGTTGGAATAGATGGAGAATCAAATACATAATTTTCATAACCATTAGCTATTATACTTGGGGAGCACAGACTTTCCTCCAACCATTTTGACTTTCAGAAAGTTGTCCTTGAAACTGATCAGGTGCTAAAATTTTGGTAAAAGTTGACCAGTGATCCTCAAGCTCAACTATACATCAGACTTCTTCAGATCTTCTTTTAATTTACTCCTTCCCTGGAATCATACATTTTTACTCAAATCTCTGTCTTATACATAATATTAGTAGAACATATTTAACAAAATGAGACAGAGTTCAAATAACTTTGATGAGGTCAGAGGAAGATGCATTACTGGCCATTCTCCAATTTGACTAGAGTTTTGGAGGGATCCTTTGTAAAAAAAAAGCATATCCCTTCAGAAGGCAGCTTTGATGAAATTGGAAGTGAGAGGAGTCAAGAAAGAAATCTACCAAAGATGAGAAAGAGGCATATTCTCCTTAAAATTTTTGTACTGAGCCTAATTAGCACAGGAACAGTAGGTCCTACTCACCAACAAAGAATTTTTTAGTTGCAATAGATTTCAAGTTCACCTAATTCATATTTTATAAATGAACATCTTTAGCCATCACTGACGTAAAGTTTTTCAGACAATTATGTGAAAGTCAGATCATCTGCTATGTGTGTTCAATTATTTCACCTGTTTTTTATATAAGCTGTTGAACAAACTTCCACTTATGTGCTAGATACATGAATGAATCAGTCTGTTTTGGAAAATTCACTAACATTTTCAAAATAGGTATACTATTATTTAAAGCAGCAGATATAAGTATTTTACATGTTTGACCTGTCCCTTATTTATTCACAATACCAATAACTCCCAGATCCTTAAAGGAAAAGAAACATTTCTTCATGTAAAAATAGGAAAAGAAAATTGAAATACTAGTGACCATATAAGGCACATTACTTCACAGTGGAGTAATGGGGGAATGCCTAATACCTGTTATTATTTTATTGTTGCCATGGCCGATGACTGTTCTCTGAAGCTATCAGTGAAATATTTACTCTTTGATTGATTGAACTATTCAGAACATTTGTTGTTGTTCCCATTGTTGTTGCTGGATTATTTGAATGTTCTATCTCATTTAATTCCCAAGACGTAAGTGTTATTATTCCCATATTTCAAATGAAGTAACCAGGTACATAGGTTCATTTTCTGTATCAGAAAACTAGGTGCTTTATTATAAAAAGAGATACATGTAGCTCATTTTTGAAGGTTGAAAATTTAAGATTTGGCAGCTCCATTTATTTGGCATCTCTTGGGGGCTTCATGGTGGATGGCATAAGGATGGGAGCACAAGTCGAAGGCATCACATGGTAAGACAGGAAGCCTGAGGGAGTTAGGAACCAGGCTTGCTCTTTTTAATAACATCTTACTCTCTTGGAAACGAGCCAGGGTCCACCAAAAACTGTAAGAAATTTCTTCTAAGAGTGGTGCCCCCAATGATCTACGTCACTAGTGTCCACTAGGCTTCAGCTCTTAAACATCTCTCCTCCTCCACTGAGGATGAGCCCTTCAACATCTGAGGCTTTGAGGGACACATTCACACAACCTTCAAGCCATGGCACCAAGTGCTCCAGAATATAAGTCACCAATCTATTGTCGTGTATACCCTGATGTAAGGATTTTAGACATATCTGATGCTGGTCACTGTGCTCTCCAGTGACACTGTTTGCACTCATGATTTTTGAAAAATAGGAGGAACTCTATTTCCTTGAATGCCTGCCCAAGACTCTCCCATGGGTCCAGGTGGCCTGGACTGGGAGGATTTCTAGGTATGTGTTTGCTTCTAACTTCAGATGGTGGGTCTCAGCCCCTTTCAGAAAGAGCTTTGGAGACCTTTGCAATGAGCCTTATTTCATCATCCAATGTTTATTCTTATGCAGAAAGGAAGTGGTTGCTGGGGTCCATCTTTTTTTTATTACAAATGCTTAAAGGAAGTCACAATGAAGGAACATGGAAAAGAGTAAGCAGTCTAGAATTCTCCAGTGAGGTGACTCCCTCCCCACTCTCCCTTCCTCTTCTCTACTTTTTCCCTTGCTCTGTTATTTCTTTTCCTCCTTATCTGCTGTTAGTTCCTCTGCCTCTCCCACTGTCTTTCTCATTTTCCTGGAATTACCTTTTAGGTATGTTACAGTCACTGCATCCTAGGCTAGCAGGCACCTTTGGAAGAGAGATGCAAATTAGTGCAGGATCTTGCCTCTATGCACAGTATCTTTAGCACCCCAGTTTCCTGCTTTGAGCTCATCTCTGCATGTTAAGTATGGCTTGAACTTTTCCCCTTCTTTCAGAAATGTTGTTTCTTCCAAATGCTCATAAGCACTTCTAACCACTTGCAGTATGTTTTGATTTGCCAGCTGTTTCTTCCTGGCACTCATATAAGGATCCAGCCATCTGCTTGCCAAGCAGAAAAAGGGAATGTAAAAAGTTGCTTTTCCTCCAGCAACACACATACTTTAACCTTTATTTCTAACCTTGCCCTCAAGCTTGGCCACTATGGGATGTGCAGCATTTCTGTAAATATCCTCCTTGAAATGGCAAGACATAACAACAATTACTTTTCCCATGGGGAAAAAAGAATTAGAAATAAGCCACCCTTTGTAATAATTGGGAAGGACACATAGAGACATGAGGAAAGAATGGAACAAGTCTTTTAAGCTGTGAGGTAAGAACTGGGAACAAAAACCAGAGTTGGCTTTATTCCCTGGGTCTCTGAGTTTTTGATTTGAGGATGGGGGAGGGTTAGCAAGAAGATTTGTAAAATTTCTAATCGTCTTTCAGGCCTCAGAAAGTTTTAACAGAAGGATCATTCTCTTGAGGGCTTAGATTTAAATAATAAATTTGCTAGTGATTTAATCATTTTAGTATAAATTGTATGCTTATGTCAAACACTTGTATGTGGATTCAGAGAGAGAGCAATTTGTAATATTTATATGATAGTATGAGAAATACTGTTAGATCTGTGGACTCTGGGAAGTCAAGGTCCTTAACTCTGAAATAATTCAGAGAAGATATTGTCAAAATATTCAAGTGTATTTAATGCAGATATCTCTCTGTGTGTGTGTGTGTGTGTGTGTGTGTGTATATATATATATATATATATATATACACACACACACACATATATATACATATATTTCAGTTTTCATGGAATATAAGATCTCTGTGGGAGTACTGAGCACGCTTTTCCATTGACATTCAGAGATTTGCCTATCTCATGGATATTCAGAACTTCAGCATGGATGGATGGCTGTACTGCAAAATATTTCTTGTAGTTAACAGCAAATCTCCACCTCCATTGATGCTGCCCTCATTTGGGTTGGTACTATCCTTAGACCTTGGTCCTATGCTCTTGGATGACCCAGGTCCTCCTCTCCTTGTTTATGCCCTCATTACAATACTATCATCAGGACTCAGTTTAGGGATACATGGGATTGGCTCAATCACTCAACAAAAGACATATGCTCTTTTAAAGACCTTATCTCTGTTCAAGGACTAATAGGAAGATCCACTTGACTACAGAAGCTAGAGGATAGTAAGACTCAGCCAGCAATAGTTTCCTCTTCTTCTTTTTATATTATTTGAATTTTAAGGAAGAAACTGAACTTATGCATGTAAAACTACAAAGACAAAAAAGATTTCCACCCAGAATGTCACTATGCATGCTACCAACTGATTTATTTATTTTATGGGAATGGAATTACTTTTATTCCAGCTTAACCGTGAACTACAAGAGTTGGAGTAATAGCTTTGTCATCAGTAATTCATTTTCATTCTTGGGTGCTTAAACTTTGAGCTAAAGCAGAACAGTTAAACACACTGAAACCATGCTTTATAAGATTAATTCCACATTTTCTAAAATTCACCAGACGAAATCATGCACTACTTAATTCATGCAGCACTTGAATTCTATTTAAGGGGAAAAGAGGAAAAGAGGAAAATAAATCAGAGAGCATTACCCTTGATTTCAAAGACATCTGAAAAGACTCAGAATGTGATGCTTCCTTTAAGCCAGCAAATGACAGAAGTTGCCTGGGAGGGATAATGGTGGAGAGAAGGCAGGTGTCAGCCTCAGACTCTGAAGAAACACTCCTGAGTATATCCATCTTCTCCAAAAGATAGGCCAGGACTGATAATGTGGCTTTATTTCCAGCTAAAAAGATTGATTGTTTGATTAAATCACTTGAGATAATTATTCCCCATCACTCTTGACTTATTTTCCTCTTATCAAACCAAATCTCCATAATCTTTGCAAAAATTTTATACCGACAATAAGTTCTGTAATGGCACACTTTATACTTGTAGGAATTAATAATCTGACAGCAACAGACAGGAGCAAATTAATACCTGTAATGAATCAGTTTACTGTGGGTGATTAATAGGGGGATTGAAACTCAAATACCCAAAACATGACATCTGAAATCACATCATTTCATTCTTTAAGAAAAATGAACTGTCATAACACAATATGTTTATGATTAGGATAATAAGTTAATTATCTAGGTGAGCTTAAGGCCTCATTTAATTGTGCTGATGATACATGATCAAGATATGTATTGTGAATGTGAGTTTCCATTCATATTGGAATTTAGTGTTGATGCAATTATGAAGATTAAGGCTGTAGAGGCCTGAGGCTCTGACTAATTGAGAGTGAACTCAAGTATACAAAACACTTCCCAAGGCAGCTCTCTCCACTCTCAAAATTTTTACTGAACCTTTCCTGTCTGAACTCCAGATCTACCATGGGGGTAGGGGCTGTGGTATGCCCTGGTTAGTAGTATTTCACTACCGAAATTCTTTAGAATGACTTGTGCCTGTTGACCATTGGTTGTTATTGCTGCTGGATTCTCTAAAGTCAATGTACCCCTACTTCTTATATCAGGACAGGCTATTCTCACTTCCAGCCACACTATCAGCTCAAGTCCCAAACTTCAACCTGTCCTCAGGGTTAGAGATGAGGATAGTGGTCATGAGGCACTTTCTATGTCATTTGAAATCATAACCTGATTTTCCTACCTTGAGAAGCTTTTCTGTTTCCTGAACAAGGAGGAAATCTATCTTATATATGAAACAATCAATGACAGACTTTAGTAGAGCAATAGCTCATTTACCTTGGTAAGTGAGATTTCTCAGTATCACTTTCTTGCTTACAGGCTAAAATGCAAAAACAATGTGTTCTTCTGACCATGAAAAAATATCAGCTGAACTGTATTCATCATGCAACATGACTATTTTTGTTCTAAAATTTTGTTAAGGTATGTTGACACTTATCTGGCGAATAGGGAAGTTATTCATAGAAGATAATTTAATTGAAATAATGCATTTTGGAAAGCACCAAGTAAACTTTACACTGTTGTATAATGTAAAGTGCTATGATTATAAAGTTAGGATTTTAACACCCATATATTTACCCACAACTGTAGAAAACTTTTCAATGTAAATGGATGTTTTTCTAAATATTCTATAAGTAAGAAAATCCTGAGGGCATTTATACATGAATAGAGAGAGGGAGACATTGCTGTGCTCATATTATTATATTATTCTCATCTCTCTGTTTTTTCCCTTTTTAAAAAATCTTATTATAATGTATTAATTTTTGCATTTATGTATTTTTCTGGTAGACATGCTTTAAATGCCTACTAGGTTCCTGGTAACAATGGTAAAGTTATAGGTCAAGATCAGATTAGAAAATCTTTAGGGATAATTAAACATTAATTTTATTTGAGGAATGCTATGGTTTGAATTAATGTCCCCCAGAGGCTCATGCACTGAAAGAAACTGCCAATCTCTGGAATTAGTTGGTGGTGGGGGAATCTTTAAAAAAGCCTAGTGAAAGGAAATTAGATCATTGGGAATTTCCCTTTTGAGAAGATATTGAAAGCTCAGCCCCTTCCTCTCCTCTTTTGATTTTTGACATCATAAGCAGCTTTCTCCTCTGTGTGCTCCCACCATGATATTGTGCCTCTCCATAGGCTAATAAGCAATAGGGGGATGATGTACCATGCACTAAAATCTTCAAATTTTAGCCAAAATAAATCTTTCCTATTTTTCTTAGTCTTTACATTGTCTCATGTGTTTTGTTACAATACTGGAAAACCTGACTAACACCTAACACAGGAAGTAACTGTGACTGCATTTCCCCATTATTTAAGATTTCCATGTTATTAGAGTCCATTCATGCTATCACCTGGCCATCCATAACATCTAGGTCTTTTGAATGCAGTTCTTCAACATCCATTATCAAATTTCCATCATCAATGTGTGGCAGTATACTGGTGTTCCAATTACATAAATTCTTAAAGTGTGAAGATTAGTTTACCATACAATTTTTATATTAATTGCTAGAAGTAATGTGGGAGTTTTCATTGAATACTTAAAGTCAGTAAGGATTCACTGAAAAATCCTGATTTGCTAGAATATACAATGTCTTGCAGGAGCAACAAAGAAAGGTGGAGGTAGAATGAGAATGGCATAATTTCAACTATAATGAAAACAATTGACAAAGATGACAGAAAGATAAAAGTAAGCAGGAAAAAACAGAAGTATGTAATCTCTGTGTTTTAAAACAGAAATTAAAAGATCCTTTGTTGGCATAACTGAACAAATTCATGATGCTACATTTTGCAGGCTTGTCAAAAGTTCATATGTGGATAAATTTTAAACAACTTCTTTGCCTTCCACTTCCCTATAGTTAATAAATACTTTAAAATGTTTCAATCATTGAAACCCAAGGTAAAAAAAAGAAGTGATTCAAAATGGAGTCATAAAAACATAATGAAATTGAAAGACAGAAGTTGAATTCACCATAATAGAGATATATTACATGAGTAACGTTTCTAAACAGCCTCATTCCTTTGAATGTGCCCCAATTTCTCCAATTCTGGCATACACAGTTTTCTCCTATGACCCAGAAACCATGCTGCAATGTGTCACAGGCCAACAGAACTTGAACACTCTTTGGTCCTGTGTTGATAGCCTTTTATGCAGGGAAGTGCAGACAGTTACATACCTGAGATCAGGGAAGTGGGATCATCTATAGCAAAGTGGTTTTACTGATTTTAAAAGATTGAGTGACAAGACTGCTGTTTTAGTCAGTTTTTTGCTGCTGTGACCAAAAGCCCTGAGAAGAACAATTTTAGAGGAGGAAAAGTGTATTTGGTGATCATGGTTCCAGAGGTCTCAGTTCATAAGTGGCCAACTCCATAACCCTGTGCCTGAGGTGAGGCAGAACATCATGGCAGAGGACAGCATCTCAGGACACTGCAGCAAGGAAGCAGCAAGAGAGAGCTCTGCTCACCAGGGACAAAATGTAACCTCCAAAGACACATTTCCAGTGACCCACTTCCTCCAGCCAAACCCCATCTGCCTACAGTTACCACCCACATAATCCATATTAGTGGATTATTGCACTGAGTAGGTTAAGGTTCTCATAACTCAATCACTTCACCTCTAAACTTTACTATATTGTCTTACACATGATCTTTTGGGGGACACCTCATATCTAAACCATAACAACTGCAAAGAATCAAGTTACAATAGGAACAGTCAAGAGGTTTTCATTGTTATTGTTGGAAATCTGCTTTTTTTCAGATGGAATGGTGCAACTGACCAGTTAGACCTGAAACAATGATGTTTGTCTCCATGAAAAGGGAGATAGGAAGGTGGGCTACATAGTTCTCATAGATGGGGATGTTTCTTTTATTGTTCTGGCCTCCAAACTAAAAGACAGTGACTGGTACATGAGTAAAGTAAGCTGTGGCAGACTTTATTCTATCCTAAAACAAGTATATGAATTAGAACCAAAGAAGGGCAAGATGATTTATGATGGATACTGTCAGGAGTTGAGCCTAGAAAGAGGACAAGATGAGTGACAATAAGCATGGAACAGAAGACCAGAAATTGCAGGAAAATTATTTTTAATAAATAGGAAAGAGGGGATTTTACAAGGGTTGTTCCACTTACAAGAAGACAGGAGAAGAACACATATTTTAAAAAACTCTTTTTGCCTTCTTGTATTCTCAGTTTTTTTTTTTAACTAAGTACTCAAGTGGTATTACATATTTATACTTTTTATGAATTTTAACAAGACAGAGGTTTTATTATGTCATTTTGAATCATGATGCTAAATATATGTACTTAACAATAATTATTTCTTGATAAAATTTAATTTAATGTAGAAAATTAAATATTTGGTAAGTTCAACATTAATAGGCTAAGTAATAATGAATTTTTGTCAGAAAAATACCTGTCACAGGAATGCATGATAATAGAATTGAACTCTTTCACTTTAGGTAATTTTGGCAGCTAATTATCTCCTTTGTATATGTTTGAGTAAATTTACAAGTATTATAATGTTATTTAATGTATTGTACATAAAATACAATGACTAAAGTGGTTTCATTTTAACATTAGCTTTTAAAAAGAGAGATTAAATTCACTTATTTATCTATCTGTGAAAGGTTAAACCCATTCGGCATAATACATGTCCATTCATTTAGAAGATAGCTGTAAGAACAAAAGAAGTGAAATTCTATTTGGTTATTAGAGATGGGTAAATAATGATTTCAATGTGATCTTAATCCTCTTTATGTGCCTCTGATGTCTTTGGATTAGGCTTAATGCTCATAACCCTTTCAGACTGCTGTGTGACCCTCAGTCCACTGAGAGAGAGCTCCTGAAATTCATTTCCTGCAGTTTGGCTGACTTTTGAATACTATAACCATTTAGAATTTAAAGAAATTTAGCTCTGTAGGTCAATGCCATCTTTGAGATTTCAAACCATAGTGGCAAAAATATTCCATGTCTTGGTTTCCAGGCTTGTGAGTGTTGGAGGAACCATTCCCATGCAGCTGTGTGATAGAAGTCCCCATTTTCTTGTTTGGTCACCCAATGCCTGCCCTTCCATTCTAAAGGCTGCTGAAGGTCTTTGTCATGCAGCTTCCTCTTTTTATAAGGATACTGTTGGCTTCCTTCTGAGGCCAGCAGTTTTCTGATACTTTAAAGGGATCCCTAATTAAATCAGACACAAATAAGAATCATTTCACTTTTGATTAACTTGAAGTCTACTGATTAGTATTCCAACAATGGAAGTGGCGTTCCACCATATTCAATTGGTATACACACATTTATGGACAAGGACAATAAGGGGTAAGAATCCTGGGGTTCATCTTAGAATATTGCCTACCACAGACTGATTATTTTTAAATTTCTCTGAAACTCTAAATTTCTTTGATGCTGAGAAGAATTTAATAGTTACAAAGATCCAGTATCTTACAGGTGAATTGGGAAAGCTCTGGCTTTTGTTTGAGATGCTTGGAAGTCTGGTACTGACCTTAGCCCAAAAACATGAGGGACTAGTTAGTGAGTTACAACATGGGTGCTTAAGGTTCGAAATAGCCCTGGAGGCATCCAAGGTTAGCATTTCTACATTTAAATTTTAATGATAATATTGGGGGTGACATGTAGGCTGTGACCTGTGTTAAGTAAGGACAATGAAGACGAGTTCATATTAATACTTTGATAAAATACACAAGTCCCAAAACTGGCCATATGCTCTGCTTTTATCCATGATTCAGACTTGTATTTACTGGCTAGTTTTTGTTTTTACAAAACTTTGTCTTGTACGTGAAAATATACTTTAGGTATTCTTACCTTATATCTTTACCTCAAGCTTTCAAGACCTTATCCAAGTGAAACTTGGCATAGATTCTGTAACTTAGGCTGAAAGGAAGGGGAAAGAAAATCAATTAATATGTGTTACTTTTATTATTTATTGATTACATTTATTATTACTATGTGTCAAGCCCATTTTTGTAAGTTATGTAGGACATTTTACTTTAATACAAGAAATTTGCTATGAAGATGGAAGTCTTATCCAGATGTGTTTCCTAGGCTTAGAGAAATTTAGTAACTACTTAAAATTTTCATGGATTATAAAAGCCACCTCCTTTTGTTTCCTAAGACATACTTTTTATGGAGCTAGTTTTCTAAAACCATATTGGGCAGTTTGAAAGGACTGTAACACCTGGCTGTTTAAAATTCTGACTGTATTCAGTATCTAGCTGAAACACCTGTTGGGAAGTAATTTTCTCTCATGGCATTTCTCTGCATTTGGGGGGCACTTCATTTGTGTAAAAATTGCCCTCTCAACTTAAATCTCCCTTTAACTACCATAAATTGGTTTAATTTCTACTCTGTAAATTCCCCCATACAGACGCTAGATACCAGAACATATAATCATTTCCTGGACTTGGAAAACACCATCCCATGTTACTTTAATTTTTTTTTCCTTCTATGAGCTGTGTATTCAATTTCTCCAACTGCTCTGTGTGTAATTCACTTTCAGAATTTCCCCTGGGGAAGATCTCTTGATTTCAATTCTGTGTGTCAAAGTCCCTCTTGCCATGTGGCACATGCAACTGTGCACAGTCCTCCAGATATGCCCTGATAGGTAAACAGATAATCTCCTATGTGAACACTCTTGGAACATTTTTTGCACCCATTTGAACAACTGAGTCTCTCAAGATCCTGGTATATCTTTGCAATCCTGTGTTAATTGGAAATCAAAGGCAAAAATATCAACTCATAGTTTCATATAGATGAATAGGTAAATAGACATAATTGTGTATAGATGTATGCATATCTAGATATATAGATATAGTGATATAGTGAAAGAGACAGAGAACTTTCCAAACTGGGACAGCATGTCAAAACAATTTGCCATCTTGATTTTACAAGATCTTTACAAAAAGTGAAGTCCTGCATCACTGGAAGGATACCTCTGCAGGAGAGATACTAAACTTCAGTTTCTGGTATAAGAGGTGTAGGGGTTGTTCAGTGGACCTTCTACTATTGAATTAGGAAAATAATTTAGGGTTTATAAGGTGTGCCAGTCAGATTTTTGTCACTGTGACCAAAACACTTGACAAGAACAATTCAGAGGAAGAATAGTTTATTTGGGGCTCACAGTTTCAGATGTTCAGTAATGGTCAGCTGATTCCATTGCTCTGGGCTTAAGGAGAGGCAGAACATCATGGCAGAGGGTGTGGTAGAAAAAAACTAGTCAGCTCATAATAACCAGGAAGAGGAGAGAGAGGGAAGAGAGAGAGATTGAAAGAGAGAGAGAGAGAGAGAGAAAAAGAACTGGGTTGGGGGAGAGAGTATAATCCCTAAGGGTATGCCTTCAGAAATCCACTTTTTCAGCCACGCCCCGCCTGCCTACAGTTACCACTCAGTACCATAATCTTTTCTCTGGTTATGTTGCAGTTCTCATAATCTAATAATTTTTCTGAACATTGTCTCATGAGATTTTAGGAGATAACTTGTATTCAAATCGTAACATAAGGACAATAAGGAAAGAATAGCTTTAAGAAATATATGTGATTTGAATCTTTTTGCTGAATTTTGCTTTAGAATAAAAATATACACCCACACTGAAAGTCACTGTAAAAGCATTTGCATGTGGAGTACATGCATTGTGAATGAAATTGTAACACAGTTTCATGCAGTCAGATGAAACTTTTCCAATTTTACTATTAATAGGAGTTGTAGTTCCTCCTGCACTTGTCCATATATTAACTTACTGTCATTGGAAATCCATACACTGATTTTATTTTTTCCTTACTGATGGTGGGAAAGGTGAGAGGCAATCTGAAGATACAAATGCATCAATATATGTGAGTGAAGATGAAGGGTAGTTTGGTCTCACTCAGCACTATACAATATCCTCATCCTCCCCTTCTCCCATTTTCATTTGTTAAACTCCTCAGTCCAGCTGGGCAGCTGCATTTTACCAGCCTTGCTGGAGCACAGGCTTTGAGTTGTATGTACTTCTTCAACTCTGCCTGGTTCCCCAGACTCCAACTTCTGTTTCCTTAATTCCTGACTGATTGAGCTTGTAACATTCTTCAGAGGACCATTCTTGGACAAGTGGAGCTACTCAGCTCCAGACACTCAGGATTTCACTTCATCTGAAACCCACCCCAGCTTGGCTCCTTCCTCTTCCCTGCTTTACTTCATTGTGCCTCTTGGAAATGCATCATTACTAACTAAAGTGGACAGCAAGCACCCTTTACTCAAGAGATGCTTCTAGACAACTCAAACTAACACACCATTTACAATTAAGAAGCAAGGAAAATTTTGTTAATAAAGGGTAACTTCTATTACTTGTTTTTAAATAAATTTAAAAACCTACTCTCTTTGATTGGAATGGGAAGGGATAAAGGTCATTTGAAAGAATATACACAGCATGGAGGGAAGTCATTTTTTATGAGTATTCCTTTTTGAATAGTTGTCATTTAGAATCATATTAATGTTTTATATAATATACACATACAGCAAGGCTGGGAAACCCCAAATAAAAATTCATTAATGTACTTAAAATACACAATATTAGTCATAATAAGGATAAAAGTTAGAACTAAATAACCCAAGAAACATTTGTTCATAGTGTAACTGAAAGCTCTGTCCTTGTCCCAAATGCCAATTAATGACAATTAAATAATGAGGACATGGTTTTTGAGAAAAAGACAAAAAGAAGGTTTATTGTTTTGCTAGCAAAGGAGAAACACAAGGGACTTCTGTCCCAAAGGCTGTGACTCTGCCCATCAGGAGGTATGGGGTGGGGGGACTTAAAGGAACTCTTTAAGGGTCACATTTCAGGTGTGCTCTTGTAGGGGGTTCCAGAGCACCCTGATAGCTGTTAGGATTCACTTGTTAATTTGGGAGTTATTCACTTCCCAGATCCTGAGCAGGCATCTTCTTCCTGTAGTGGGTATGTTCAAGGGCAATTAACTAGGCGAAGAAAAGATAACACTGTCTCCCTAATCTTGTTAGGGAGAGGGGATAAGAGAGAAAAATATCACTCAAAAAAAAAAAAAAAAAAAAAAAAAAAAAAAAAAAAGCCTTAGAGCAATGAGGGATATATTCAGAAGGCAAAGGGACCACTATTACAACAGTAATTTGACTTGATTTTCTCAAGCTAATGTAAACAGAAAATTTTGTAATAACTATTTTTTTCAGAACTATAATTTAGTTTTTCTGTTTAAATTTGGGGCATGCTAATATTAAGCAATTAAGAAGCAAATGTATTGTGAATAATGGGAGTCATGTTCCTCACTGTTAGTGGTGCAGGGTTATGTATTAAGAAAATGTGAAAATTAATACTGTGGTATTGTATTGAAGTCAAAGTCTCCAATAAGAACTCATAATTTTATATAGATGGGTAGATAAATAGATTTAGCTTTGTATATGTAGTTAATGTATAGAGACAGATATAAGCATGTATAGACAAAGATATATTTATGTAACTCTTTAGATGTATATGCACAAAATTAATCCAGTTATGGATAAACATAAATATATGGATACATCTCTCTATATAAGCTCAATCCATCAACTCTATCAAAATATATGTCAAAGTGAATGAACATTTTTTAAATCTGTGTCATCTGAAAAAGTCTAAAAGAATAATACCCTAGTAGGAACTAGTAACTTTAGCACTCATCTTGATTGAAAGTTTCCCCAGAGCAAAGGCTCTAACCTGGACTGGTACAGTGAAAGGAGACAGGTCCTCAGCATTATCTTTGTGGCAAAAGTGAGGGGGATGCTTAGAGTTTAAGGAATAATGTATATGCTAACTTCCCCCAACCACCTTTACAGACACCCCAGGGCTGAATATAAGGGATTCTCACTGGAGAATGCAGTAACAATTTTCAAGTCAAAATGAAATGATTTATTTGATTATTATTTATTAAATAAAATAAGAATCCATGAGTTCATACATATAGGAAAAAATAAGCAGGTTAGTAGACAAATCATCATTGGTGGGTGACTTTGTGACAATGGAGTCCCAACTAATGTTTATATAATGACTGACAGAATGAGGAAACTACCAGCTAGCATCCATTATAGTAGCTGCTCCAGCAAGGAACATCAATGGACCTTAAAGCTAACTGGAGAAAGTTTGACAGTAACGGGGCATGGACACATTCTCAAAGTATCTACACAGAAGAAATATATTTATTGCAAAACAAAAACTAAATCAAATGTGTGAAAATGTTAGTATTTGAAGACTATGTTAGAAAATACTAGAAATTTTCAGACTAGCCTTTCAACTTTTCTCTAAATATGAAATTATGTAAAGAGAAAAAATATTTATTAATTTATTATACATCAATTACATTGCAAAGTTTTTTTTTTTTTTTAGTTTGTTGATATTTAATATTAGCTTTTGCATTTTATTCAATAGAATTTTTGTTATGGAGTCTGGCTTAGCTACTATGCTTGAAGAGTAATTTCTACATTGCTTGGAAATTCTTCTCCCACCCAAGATCAAGTAAGTAATTTCCTGCTTTTTTCTATATACTTTAATAAATTCAAGACTGTGATTTTAAAATACATAATTTTATAGAGAATTATTCTATAACATGCTATTCACTGGATGATGAGTCATTATTTTAATTTTATTATAATATTGAATCACAAAGACATTAGACTTGAAAGAATATATATATATATATATATATATATATATATATATATATTAATTATTTTGTAAACATTCAACCACACAATCCATCCAGAATTTATTCTGGCATATATCATTACAGGTTAATCTAAGGCTCTTTTCTCATCTTATTGTATAATTTTCTAGCACCTCTCATTGTTTTCTCATTCTCTGAATCTGCCTTCATCTTTTAGTAGAGAAATGTAAATAATTAATGTTGATAATCAACAATCAAATCTTAATCTGAACTTTTTAATTTTCATTATGATTTATATTTGAATATCTACTTTTAGTTTACTCTTATCTATATTTATTATTTTTTAGAATGTCTTCAATATTTCAGAAAGGCTAATTGCTATTTTATATTTTAACTGTTCATTAAGTTTTTCAACTTATCTGAGTGATGCAAACTTGATGTGGACTTTTGTTGAAGGGAAACCCTAGGAAAGTCTACCTTGCTGATGTATTCCTAATGGGCCACATTCGTCCTCAGCAAGAATTGTTAGGGTGGCATCAAAGATAAGTGAAGCCTGTATGATATTTGAGATGGTAAGGACAGATTTTAATTGGTTATAACTATTATGATAGGACAAAGAGTCAGGTGTGAACTGAGCTCAACTTTGATTTGTAAAGGTATGCCTGGGGAAGAAAGGAAGGAAAATGAGGGAATGGGGAAACAGTGGGTACTTGAGAGAGTGGGTACTTGATATAATCAGGGAAATGAAAAATTACATGAGGGAGGAAGTAGAGTTGATCTATGTGAAACCCATCTGGGTTTGCTAACTGGTTTTGCCAAAGTTAGATCCCTTCACTCCCACAGACTAGGAAACAAGGGTCCTGTATCAAGGGATTGGCTGGACCAAATGGTAAATTGCTTTGGTAGGAGTGAGCTTTCACAGGCAGGTGCTGTATGAAGGACTAAGGTTATCCTAGAGATTTGACCTTGAACTAGTTAAGTCTTTACAGACCAAGGTTGAGACTGATAGAGAGGAGCATTCAGAGCATCCTAGGTGGAGCTTTATTAGGGAGTCTCTGTCAATTGCCATGATACAGTTAGAGACCACCATAGGGACCAAGGGCACATGCACTCCTGGGCCTTAACTCAGGGCCTGACAGCCATTAAAAGATGGTATAAGAACTGTAGTGGTGGCTCAGTGGTAGTGTTAGAATTTGTTAGGACAAGAAGTTACCCCAGAATGCCAAGCTGAAAAGGGATGGTTTTATTGGGGTGCCATGTGGCATGGTAGGGGACAAAAATGGCATGGAGGGCAGGGAAGGTAAGGGGCAAGGGGAAAGGGAGGACAGGGACAGGAACAGGGGCAGGCGCGAACAGAGAGCGATTTCAGTCCGGGGAAGGCTTAAATAGCAAAACTGGTGGTCAGATACCCCCTGGAGTGAGTCCTTGCCCTATAGGTTGCCGGAGGTCAGGAGGTAGTGGCCAGGGCACCTGCTGGCCAAGTTCACTGGCCAGGCTGAGGACCCTGGGAAGTGTAGTCTTTTCAGGAAGTACCTGGGAGGTGTGGCCTTCTGCCTGGGAGGCACAGCCTCCTGCCCAGAATCCAACAGGTAGAGCACTTGTCTTGCATGAGTGAGGCACTGGGTTCAATCCTCAGCACTTCATAAATAAATAAAATAAAGGTTTTTTTTTTTTTCTTTTTAAAGATGGTATAAGTTGTTTCCTGCTCTCCCACCTGAGTTCACAGCTTGTCAGGTATTAAAAGCTTGGTATGTGCTTTACCCAGCCCCCTTGAACTACCTTATCTTCTTCAGAGACCAGGTGCATCATTAAGGCCAGAATGCTCTTTCCCATGACTTTCCCAGGACAAACAACGGAAAGGATAAAAATTGTTTAGGAGCCACGAAAACAGCAAATTCCCAGGTACTTTAACTTGTTTCTTGCCATGATTTGTGTTCTCCTCCATTTCCCACCTATGTAATCTCTTAACAGCCACAGCAACTCATCTTTATCCCAAGACAGACATGTTTATATGGAATGTGGCCCTGATTGAAAAACTAATAGTTGGCTCTGGGATGACCCACTGACCAGGCCTTCCTCCACTCACATGCCTTCGTCAGAATTACAGTACCCTCAGAGCAAAAGAGAAGCACTTTGAAATGTACCCGAAGATAATTAACATTCCTAAACTTTAGCCCCCTCTCTTGCAAACAGGCCATTCCCATGAATAAAACCAACTCTCCCACTTAGTTGATGAGCCAGTCTGACACTCCAGTCAGGGATGAGTTTCCCTTCTTTTTGGAGAAGCCCTAGTGAAAGCCTTGCCTGTACATTCTGACCCCTGACTTTTCTTAATTTCTACTGTCATCAAGTCAAAGTCCCTATGTCCGTCATCACTGGGCCATGACTGGCTCTTCTATTGGTTTTCCACATGACTGCCAATTTAGTATAATAAAGTGAAATATTGAGGCACTCTAGAAGATTCTTCCTTTAATACCTCGTTCTCTATATGTCTAAGAAATTTCCAGAAGAAATCTGCAATTCTTCCAAACAAGCTAGTGAGCCAAGAAGAGATTTCTGGTGTATTAATAAAGCAACTGTACCTCCTGGTCCTATATTATGTTGAGAAGAGAAAGGTTAGGTAAAGTTCTGGGGATGTACTTGATTTCAAGGCAGGATTTCTCACTCATGGATTTCTACGAAAATAAAGACTGTTAAGGATAATACAACCGTTAATAACACGGACACAAAATGACACTGACACTAAATAACACTAATAGGGAAAACTGAGCCATCCCATCTCCTATGAAATGGATTCATGTGATGCTTTCTTACCAGTTTCCATTTTCTTAATGAGTTAGTAGACAAGGTCACCTGTGAGGAATAAATGGCAATACTAGGTATGAGGAGTGTGCGAAAGTTTTGAAAAGCTGTAAAAAGCCAAAATAAATTATAGGAAGAATGAATAAATGAACATAGGAAAACAGTGGGCTAGGGACATTCAATTAAGAGAACATTCAATTACCATTCAACTAAGAGCATACAATAATGAAGCCATGTCTTCAGATTGATTTGATTCCATATGAATTAGTCATATCAAAGATAAATGCTAATTTCTTTCTATATTATCCATTGTACAATATTTGAAAACTTTCTCGAATGCTTAAAAATGACAGAAAAATAACTTTATGCTTTCAAAAAACATAATACATAGTTAAACAGTTCTCATTTTTAAAATGCCCTACACTCAGGCAAAATACTTATTTTGTTCTTTTGGTCTGTTGATTTTGGAACTGTTCCCTTGGATTTTTTTTTCATGATTTAATATTTTTCTATCAGTGTTTTCTGGGAAATAGACATGTTCACTCATGACTCTGCCCATCACCTTTGTGGGGGCAAGGAGGCAGCTCTATTTTAGGACATGTACTTTGTCCTCAGAGGGACAGAAGGTACTGCTTGTTGGTTTTTCCTGCATTGAAAAGTACTCAAACTCAGAGTTGATTGCCACAGGAATCTAAACACATTTATCATTCAATTTCTCATCTTGCCCAATTCATCTTATACTACAATATCTTACTTGGTATAACATGCTCAAACTAAGACGCTTACGAAAATGATTTTAACACAGAAGGAAGAAAGTTACTTTACAATAAATTTCAGAAACAAACAAAAAAGAATAGCAGTGATGACTCCAGGCAGGATTAGTGCTTGCAGTTTTCTCTTCCATTCTCACAGATTTCAAATAAACACGAACATTTTAGCATTAACTCAATCATATGGTAATTCTTAAAATTTTTGGAGGCAAATGAATGAAAAACATTCACCGATCAACATCTGACAGTGCTTTATTTATATTTCACATACCTGCTATAATGAATAAAAGCCTTTAGATAAAGTAACTTTCCTTGGGAAAAGTGAGGATGTAACATATAGAGGAGGCAAAAAGCATAAACAGCAGTAGGTATAAATCAGCCACAAAACTCAAGGTCTGTATGGAAATTGTTTACAGTAATCCTCCCATAAACCCAACAAAAAAGAAAGGGTTTAAATTTATAGTACATTTAAGTTAATGTTGCTATACAGGGTCATTTAACAAAGAGTTACAACTTCAAGGTATACTGTTAGTCTATACTACTTACTTATAATTTACTCACAAGAAATACGAAACCTCCAGTGTATTTGCAAGATCAGAAAGATATATAGCAGTATGAGATACAAGTCCTGAACATTGTAAAAGGAAGCTATTTGCTACCTGAAGTCGAGATTTAGAAAGTAGGCTGCATTCACAGATAATTTTTACCGTTAGTATTTGGCTGAACAAATGAGAATTAATTATATAGAACTGAAGGACACTGAAGTATTTTCTCTCTGCAAAGAAACAATGTAGAGCAGAGTATATGAACCTAAATAATAAAAGCTTCTACTCTTTTGTCTTCACTTCATATTTTTAAAGCATACTTTATCTATTTTAATCAATTCACTGCCCACAGGAGAGATTTGGAGATATTTTTCTACTTGTTTTTCTTCACTGAAATCAAAATTCAAGGATCAGGCAATCCAGGCCTATGGTAAGACAATCATCACCTGAGCTTTCACTCACCATGCCATCCCTGTTTGCCTGCCCTCTGCTCCCCCATCCATTCTTCAGTATAACCCAACTTAACTGCAAAACATCCTTCCTTGGCTGGGTGCATCCCAGTTGGAAAGATCCCCCAAAATTGCAGCAACCAACACAAGGGAGATAAACCTTCCTATTTTAAAAATAACAATAATTTGCAAAGTCTCTCATTTTCTTTCTAATCATCAAACAGCCCAGATCTTGAAAAATTTTGTGGCTATTTATAATTTATAAAGTATTTTTTGTTGTTGTTGTTAACCACTGAACTACATCCCTAGCCCTTTATATATTTTATTTTGAGACAGGGTCTTGCTAAATTGCTCAAGGCCTTATTAAAGTTGCTGAGGCTGGCTTTGAACTTTCGATACTCCTGTATTAGCCTCCTGAGATGCTGGTATTGAAATAATTTTTGTTGTAACAAAAAAGGCCAGCAGTCAAACCTTTAGAAGCTCTTAGATACGTTCTGTTCTAACATAATTTTATACCTATATTAAAACACACAAGGCACTTCTCTCTCTCTCTCTCTCTCTCTCTCATTTACATGTGCATGCATGCAAACACACATACAAACACACATAATTAAACAGAAATATGTAAATATCCATCATTATGCAGTTAGCAATGTAAATTTCATAATTTGTTAAAACAAAATAATAGGCAGCTGTACCCCCAAAATGTTTGACTTCCACAAATTCTAACATACACTGCTTTAAAGCATTTTGTATTGTGAGACAAATATTGTATTATCAACAATTTTAAATAAATGTTTTTCTGGAATAAGTTCACGTAAAAAATAAAAGTGTTTATTTCTGGTGACAGTTTTTAAGTGGGTTGAAATTTCCTCTTTTCCTTTGTGTTACAAATACAAGCTATAATTTATAATTTATATTAAAATACATAATTCTATTTTTATAAAATAGAATTTATACAAATATGGATAGAACTATTAATAATTATCAAGTTTTTCAAATTTCCTTTGTCTTTTTTCTACTCCTTATTTTGTTTGTCCAGAATCGTTTTCTTTATTCTTCTAGATGAAAGAATTTTCTTTCTCGTTAGTATTCTATGTGATACAAGCTCCTAGCCCCCATCTGTAATCACCAGGTGGGATCATCAATCAAGTCTAAAGAATGCTCTGGCCACAGGGATTGCACAGGCTTGAGCATGTGGCCAGGCTAGGTAAATCAGAGCTCCTTCAAGAACTCCAAAAAGACTTTTAAAAAATCTCTTTATGTTTATGGTGAGTTTGGGACACTGGAAGTCCTCGTTCTTGCCATGGAGAATGAACCTACATATAGAATGAGGTCAATCAGAGATTCTCAGAGTCTAGATGTAGAAAAGGGGAAAAATAGTGCCAATCATGATTTTTCATCTTCTTCTGAATTGGCTGTGTAAAGCGTTTCAGAACACTTCCCACTGAAGTCAACGAATACAACTTAAATTGGTTTGAGTTGAGTTTGTGTCATTTGCAATGGGAAGACATTTGTTCATCTCCTTTATTTCAATATTTATGTTGAATTGAATATTTATACTAAATTCAATTTTATATATAATTCAGTATTTATATTGACTATATTTGTATTCAGTATTTCATTTTTTATGTCATCTATATTTATCTACAATCTGAGATTAAATCTTTGATCCATGTGTAATAATTATATGATAACAAATGAGGACAAATATGTGCTTAATTCTATCATGTTATTTTATCATGTGTTCTTTAAGATTACATATATTTGATCTCTCACGTCCAATTTTGTTTTCCTTATATTCTTTATCTTTTTTTATCTTATAAAAATAGAAATACAGACTTAGAAGGTTCACGTGTCTCTCAAGCTGCTGACATATTTCAAGTATTTTTTTTTAGAAAAAAATATGTGGGTGTTATACTTCCTTAGTTTTTGCTTCTCTGTGTCTCTTTGTTCCCACACATAAATGATAGCTTGTCTGAGGATAGAATATTTACCTCATAATATAAAATGCTTTGAAGCAGTGGGTACTAGGATTTATAGAAGTCTGAAGTCAAACTGTTTTTTCTTTTGTGTAAATCTATTTTTATACCTCTTGTATTTCTTCTTAATTACTTAAGTGTTCTATAGCTATTAAAAGCATTGAATTTTTAATTAGAAAGCACCCAAGAAGAAAATACAAAATATCTTATTTCAACAGTAAATTCCATTAAATTTTTTAATGAAATAGTAATAATATTCATTATCTCTCCAGATAGTAGGAGAAAAGGAATCATCCCTTAACACTTTGTTTTCTGAGCCCACCATAAATAAGAATGATGTAAAAACTAAGGAGTAATATTTCTGAATTTGGCAATATGAGGTATATGCCACCAGATGGGCTCTTCTGCCTACAACCACTCTGTACCTGTAAAGATTATAAGAATCAACTCTTTTTAAGACATTAGATTTTATGATCAAGGGGAGATGTGAAATAAGCAAGAGATCAAGGTGGCTTTCTGCCTGGAGGCATTTTCCAGACTGCAGTACAGGGATACAGTGGTGAATACAGTAAAGGAACCTAGGAAGGTGAGCAGGCAGAGATGAGAGTCCTGCAAGACTGGAGAAGCTGGCATGTGTGCATCAGAGTCGGGAAGGGAATGCTGAACAAGTAGAGTTTCAGAGTTTTGGAGTTACCCTGAAGTCTTAGGCTTTAGGCTTAGCTGAACATATAAAGTGATAGAGTGAAGCTTGGAAGACAATACACATCAGGACATTTAAAAATCAAATGCAACTTCTAGTGATAAAAATAAATAATCTGAAATAAAATATATACTTGACAAGATTAACTGTAGCTGATAGATGGGCTACTCTTCCCGCAACCACCCCCCCCCTCCATCTTTCCATATCCTGAGCAAAGCAACCTTGTTTCATTTTCGGGGCAGGATGTTTCTTCCCAGGACAGGATGTTTCTTTTCCCTGGGGAAGGAGCCTATAGGCTTAAAGGTCGCCCTGTTCCATGGGCAAAGAGCCAATGGCGTTGGGGTTGCATTGGTGCACCCCCGACCAGAAATCCCTATATGGGGTCCCTTTCAAGAGACTCAGAACACAATAGCTCATCTCTGCTGAGAAGAGGAAGCTGAGAACACAATGGCTCATCCCTGTGGAGAGGAGGAAGCCACTCACACAACAGCTTGACCCTGCAGAGAGGTGAGACTCTCAGACAACAACAGCTCGTCCCTGCAGAGAGGAGGAAGCCACTGCACAAGCTCCAGACCCACAACCTTCAGCCCGATGGCAGCTGCCCGGCTGACAGCTCCAACCTCCAGCCAGAAGGCAGCTGCCCCAGCAGACAGCTCCAGAGATCCCAGCTGGTGCGACCAGGCACCCACTTTCTGTTCAGAGCTTGCATACTCCCCTCTCCCTGACTCCTCTCTCCCACCAGAGCTTGCACACTCCCCTCTCCCTGACTCCCCTCTCCCAGCACCTCTTCAACCTCCAACCAGCCACAAAGGCTGTTGAATAAATCTCTTGGCTGCATGGCTGTCCCTGGTATGATTTTTGCCCTTCAGTAGCTATTACAGACCTTTTGGTCAGAAAATTATAGGCATCACAATAGAAACTATAACAAAATGAAGCACAGAGAGAAACAAGATTAGAGAAAAAATGATTAGAATTATTAGAATGTCAACTGCCTGTGGCAAAATAATAACATAAAATATGTGAAATTGAAGTTCAAGAAAATAAAGGGGATATGTAATAAATATTTGATAAAATATTAGTCATGATTTTGAAATTAATGAAAATGATTTCATAGACCCCCAAAATCTCAGTGAACCCCAAATATAGTAAAATAAAGAGGAACACAAGAAGGCATATAATAATCACATCACCAAAAATCGGTGATAAGAAAGAAAATCTTAAACAACATCCCAAGTAGGGCAAAGGTCACATCACAGGGTTGGGGATGTAGTTCAGTGGTAGAGCATTTTCCCAAGCACTTAAAAAAAAAAAAAAAAAAATTAAAAAGATAGAAATCGTGTGAAGTGCACAAAAGTGAACCTAAGAATGGCAATAAACTTCCTCCCATCAACAGCTATAAACTAAGAAGATAATGGAGAGACATCTTCAACATCCTAGAAAACAAAACCTAGAATTCCATAACTAATGAAGATTATCTAAAAAACAAAGCAAAAGAAAGACTGGTTTAGATGAATACAACTTTAGGAAACTAATTACCAGGAAACTAGCTGTATTAGAGTTCTTTAGAGAACAGAAGCAACAGAATATGTATATGTATGATTATGAATAGGATCTATTAAATTGTTTTACATAATCAGAAGGTGGATATTCCCACAATGGCATCTGTATGCTGAGGAGCCATAGGAACCTGTAGTTGCTCCGTCCATGTTTACGTCTCAGAACAACGGGGTTCATAGATGTATCTCTGGTCTGAGAATGAAGACCCTTGGGGGCTCCCTGGAGAATTGTGGATAAGTGTCCACGTTGGAAGAGTGGAGGAGCTTGGAACCCATATCCTCTAATGACTGCAGCAGCAACAGATGCCCCATTCAAGAAGAATCAAGCTTGAATCTGCTGCAGCTTCTTCCTTATTGCTCATTTTGCTCCATCTAGGGTCCTAGAACAGTGGACTCTGTCACCCACCTTCAGAGTGTGTCTCTCCCTCAGTGTGTCAATTATTTCTAAAAAACACCCAGAAATCTTGTAATCCTGGACAACTCTCACCCCAATTACATTGTAAATCCAGATTACTGTCATACAAGCACTATAAAAAAATCTCAAATTAAATCTTCCTGTTGGGAGCAGGGGAGACACAGGTAGGAAATTTAATCTATAAAGTAATGAAAATTTAAATTTTAAATATATTAATAAAAATAAAATCTGATTTTTTATTTTTAAATCTGTTTTGAATATGATTTTTACAGAACTTTATGTTTACTACACACATAAAACATTCATACAATACAGTGTAATCTTAATTTTAGCCAATCTGATAGTCTGTTATTTAATTGGAAGGTTCAAGGAACTTACATTTAACTATTAATATGATGGAGTATAAAATTTACTGTCGTGTACATATGCATATTTTAAACCAGTTAAAACATTGCCAAATATCTATAAATAAGCACCGACATATTTATGTGATAATAGTCTGAGGGATAAAGGAAAGGAGATATAAGCACTATGGTATAACTCTCATACTGTACTGAGTAGGTATGATATTATTTAATAGTTGATTATACTGAGGGAAAGCTATGCTATAAATCTCAAGCAATTTCTTTCACAAACACACACATACAATACAACAAGAAGTCTTGGTTTATAAGCCAAATTTCAGATTAAGTGGAATTAAAGAAAGGCTAAGAAAGAAACATGATAGTAAATTTTAAACTCAGTCATATTGATAATTACATTAAATATAATTTCTCTAAGCACTGACATGACAAACTATCCAACTGGCTAAAAATTAAGATTCAACTATGTTTATTTTATACAGAAACATCCATTTTAAATATAAAGACAGGTTAAAAATTGAAAACAAAAAAAAATTATCCAAAAACTATTAAAATATTATAACAAAATTATAAAGTATTATTTCATTATAATCTTCAAAACAAGAGACATTTCCATAGATTAAAAAGTGTGATTCCATAATAATAAAAAGTTCATTTGACAAGATCATCTAATGATCATACATACACACACACACACACACACACACACACATTTTATATCTAAGAGCTGAACTTCAAAATGCGTGAATAAAAACTAATATAACTAAAATAATACACCAAAAATTTTACAATTATACCTGGTTATTTCAATATTGCTATCACACTAAACCATAGAACTTGGAAAAAAACAACTTTAGAACACTAAGAATTGGAACAACACTGTTCTCACTTCCAGTTACATAATAGTCTACCTCATATTATTAGAATAAAATTGCACATAAGAGTAATCAGGGAAAGTGCTCCTAGAATGCTCATGGTGATAGACTGATTGCTTGGTTTATGTGTCAATTTGACTGCACTAAACGATGTCCAGATTGCTAGTAAATGTTCTAACAAGACTCTGCTAGAGTAGCATTTACACCAGTAGACTGAGTTCAGAATTTTGCTCTCACTCATGTGGGCTGACATCATTCAATCCACTGAGGGCCAGAATGGAACAAAGAGACAGAAGAAAGAATTCACTTTCTCTTCTTGAGCTGGAACATCTCTCTTCTCTTTCCCATGGACAGAGGGCTCTTGGCTCTCAGAACTTCAGGCTTCAGGACTCACATCAGCAACCCCATGTATTTCAACTCCTTGTCCATCCCAACTCCACCGTTGTTCTCAGTTCCTCAGGCTTTTGTTTATCTTTTGGACTCCAACTGAATTACACCACTGGCTTCCCTGCTGCTCCAGATTGCAGATGACAGATCATAGGATTTTTCAGCCTCAACAATCACTAATAATAATTCCTTCTTACATATCTCTATGTATCCTATTTGTCCTGCTGCTCCAAAAAGCACTTGCTAAATACATACACCATAGTTCTGCCATAAAACATTGAAATCGTGCAAAGTGTGTTCTTGGAACACATGGAAAATAAGAAAGAATTGATAAGAGAAAGATATCTGGAAATCCTTCCAAATATGAGGATATTCATTAGCAATTTTTTTTCTTCATAATGGGAATTTAACTCAGGGGCACTTAACCACTGAGCCACATCCCCAGTCCCCTTTATTTTTTATTTTGAAAAAGGGTCTCAACAAGTTGCTTAGGGCCTTGATAAGTTGTTGAGATCCTAATTCCTCAGCCTCCTGAGTTGCTGGAATTAAAAGTATACACCACCACGCCCAGCTAATTAGCAGATGTTTTGATAACTTAGGTATAAAACAGAAATCAACAAAATATATTTTAATATTTTTAAAGGAAGAAAAGCAACATAAAACATATTAGAATTATAAACTGCATTTAAACTTCTGCTTAGAGCAAAAATTAGAGCATAAAAAGCTGATATGGAAAAAAATAAAGGTTTCCAATCAATTATTTAATCATGTACCAAGGGAAAATAGAAAAAGTGGATAAAATAAAACACAAGACTCTGCACCATGTATAGTCAGAGTAATGAGAAGTTGTGCTCCATTTGTGTACAATATGTCAAAATGCATTCTACTTTAAAATAAATAAAGAAATAAAAATGCATATTATAAAAATAACTATGTATATATGTTATATAACAAATATGCATATATGAATATGTAACTGTAGTTTGTATAATTATGAGTTTAATGTATATTAATATGCATTTTATACAAAATGTATATAGAAACAACAACAAAACAAAACAAACACAAGAAAAACAGAAATTAGTGCAGAAATTAGTAGCATAATAAGTAACGGTGGGTAGAGAAATCATTGAAACCAAAACCAATTCCTTGGAATGATCAATAAAGTTAACATAAAAATAAACTAATCAGGAGAAGAAAAGAATGGACACAAATAAATAAGGAGATAACTCCAGATATCCCAGATACCATTCAGATGAAAATGCAGGCTGCAAAATGTGACAAAGTAATTTTAACACATAATCTGACAAAAAGCTACTGCAAAGGATATCTATTGAAAAGAAATCTGTGAATTAAGAAGAGCCAAAGTGCCAAACAGGACAGTCAGCAAACTCCTGAACAAAGATTTCAGGACATCTAAGTGGTGATAAACATAAGAAAATATGCCCAGCTCTATTTTTGATCAGGGAAATGAAAACAACAACAACAGAAGCAGCAAAGGGCTCTCACTGCTCAGTTATAGTAGGTCCCCTTATAAACTGCTGGTGTAAATGTTAACCAGGTTTCTAATGGGTCACAGTTTGACTTAAATTATGACTCTGGAGCAGGTGTTCATTAATAGAAACCATTGTGACTTTATGTTTAATTTTAAAAGAAGAATTTACTTCAAATCAATACGAACATCATTGTTTATTTAATTAATATTGTAAAGATAAATGAGCCAAGTTTTAGGGAAATAATACCTATAATATACCCAAGTGCATTTGATCATGTGTTAAAGTTTTGAATTGAAAACATACCACTTTATGACCCGTTTGGGACTACCTATTAGCAGACAATTGCTAAAGCAGATTAAATAGGGAAATAATGTTTATGAAATCAGTGGAGAACTGCTGAAGCGATAAGAACTCCTGGACCTTAGAATCAAGGGAGGCGAGACCCCCTGAGATGGGAATGGACTGCTGACAGCCCATGGTGCATGTGAGCATGTGTTGGAGCTCGGCAAGAGCAGGGCACAGAGTTGACGCTACCAGTGGAGATGGGGGTCATGTAGATCCACATATACCATGGAAGAGAACTACGGAAGGGCTGAGCACATAGTCAGTTCACCCACACCCCCAAGGTATTGTGTAACACTGTGACTGCATGCCATTTAAGATTAATAAGCTAAATAGAAAGCTACTGTGAAGAAAGAGATCTTAGGAGGTTCTCTGAGACTAAAAATAGTGATCGAGTCATGGCAGGGGAACAGAGAGGAGTACAGACCTTAACAAGCTGTTAGTTGAAATCTCCACAGGGCCAGGGTACATTAGTCTAATTAGGGCTTCAATTCTGCCTCAATTTAGCCTCTGTCTCATTATATTCAGATAAATAGGTACTATTCCTTCTCACTGTGGAGGGAAGAATAAACCTTTCCTAGAGAAAAATAATTTCATTTGGGATGTTCTGTATCTTATGTGCATTGTCTGGATTGATCAAACATTTCAAGGTGCAGCAAAGATAAAAGCCTCATTACCAAAAATAAATAAATAAGTAAACAAATAATTTTAAAAATAAAATAAAATAATCCAAAGAAAGACTTCATATGAGTTACAGAAATTGCCATTAACATGAAGATATTTAGAGTAAAAACTATGATTAAATAGGCAAAAGCTACAAAAGTATAAATTAGAGAATTTTACAGATAATTCAAAAATCTATATAATCAAGAGTCATTAGTAATTCAAAATTCATAGTAATTTGAAAATAAAGGATAATTAGAAAATTTTAGCAGAACATTAAATACACTAAAAGGTATTTGTTGTGAAGTAAATTAATGGTTCAACAGAAAATATTCAAACTTAAATGAAGTACTCAGAATAGAAACTACATAAACCATAATTGGACCTGTGAGGTATTCATGAGAATTTCTGAAGCATACTTAATTGGAGACCTAGATGAAAGGAGAAAGAATGGAGCATAAATAATATTTAAAGTGGTGTTTACCTAGAATTTTACAAATATGTTGGAAAACTTCTACCTATGAAATCAAGAACCTTCACATACAAACAGAATAATTTACACATAAAACTATTCTTGGATACATCAATAAGGTTGGTGAAAGACAAAAAAAAGAAGAAAAATTATAAAAGCAAAGAAATAAAGACATACTACCAATAATGGAACAAATCACATGCTAGATTTTTTAAGAAAAGGAAGAACAAAACTAAAGCTAGAAAGCAATGAAATGACATTTCATATTTTGAAATAAAATAACTGCCAACCTAAAACTCTATGCCAAGAAAAAAAATCTTTCAAAAACAAAAGAGCAATAATAATATTTTCAAAAAAAACAAAGACAGATATAATTGTCACAACATTATTAACTGTAAGAAATAGCAAATTGAATTATTCATGCAGAAGGAAATATGGGGATTCAGGAGTAAAAAAATACCAGGGGAAGATTAATGTGGGTAAATATATATGTGTACGATGGTAATAGTAATGTCAGGGGTATTTGAGATACATGCAGAATTAAAGAGCACTAGAAGAATGATAACGGATTGGAGGAGACTAAATTGAATTAAAATAATGTAAAGCTTTGCCTCTCTACATGACATAGAAAAATATTTTCATTAGACTTTTAAAATATTAAAAGATGCTTTAGCTCATCTCTGAAGTGCACCTTAAAACACAAGGAAAGAATGTATGAATGTATGTCTAATCTACGGGAAAATCAATGAAACAACATATTAATCTAAAAGAAGGCACACAGAAAACAGTAAAGCCAGATAGTCAAAGAAAATATATAAAGAAATATGAAAAAAAGTCATAAAAATTCATTTGGAAAGAATAGGGATAATGGTCTGAAATTTTCTTTCCTCAACGTGTCTTTGTCTCGTTTAGGTATCAGGGTAATACTAGCTTCACAGAATGAGTTTGGAAGGGTTCCCTCCTTTTCTATTTCATAGACTAATTTGAGGAGAATTGGTGTTAGTTCTTCTTTGAAAATCTGATAGAACTCAGTTGAGAATCTATTTGGTTATGGGCTTTTCTTTCTTAGTAGGCTTTGGATGGCATCTTCAATTTCATTGCTTAAAATTGATCTGCTTAAATTGTGTATGTCCTCATGATTTGTGTAGGACATATGTCTCTAGAAATTTGTCAATGTCTTCAATATTTTCTATTTAATTAGAGTATAAATTTTCAAACTAGTTTCTAACTACTATCTGTATTTCAATAGTGTCTGTTGTGATATTTCCCTTTTCATCATGAATTTAAGTAATTTGAATTTTCTCTCTCTGTTAGCTTGGCTGATGGTTTATCAATTTTATTTATATATTTCAAACCAATTTTTTGTTTTGTCGATTTTGGGGATCATTTATTTTGTTTCAATTTCATTGATTTCAGCTATTATTTTAATTATTTTACTGTATCCTAATGTTTTTGGTGTTGATTTGTTCCTCTTTTTCTAGGGCTTTGAGATGCAATGTTAGGTCATTTATTTGTTTGTTAGCTGCCTGACGTACAGCCACAAACCGCCGTGGGAGAAAAACTCGGAGGCAGAATGAAGATTCTTCTACTTTTACTTCTACTTTCTTAGTGAGAGCTTAGAGAGAGAAAGAAAGATATTTCTTTAGCTTAGAAAGAGCTTTAGAGAAAGAGAGAGAGAGAGCTTGAGAGAGAGAGAGATTAGAGAGATTCTTTCTTCTTTCTTCTTCGGCAGCCTCGGCCTGACTCTGCCCAGCAATTACTTCTTCTATTTGGTTTGTCTTCTGTCCGAACTCTTAACCGCTCTGACTCTTATTTCTTCTTCTGACTACGTTCTGGCCACTCTGACTCTTTTCTTCTTCTCCTGACCAGAACTCTTCTTCCGACCGACTGAGCGACTGCACGACTGACTGAATGAATTTCTTCCTTCTCCTGACTTCGACCACTTTCACCCGGTTATATACCTTTAGCTTTGCGGGTGCCTCACGTGCATTTACAGGTGCGTCATATACATACTTATTATCAGGTGGAACTTATGGCTTCCAGCTAGCCACAATAGCCCTTCCTAATTGGGGCTCCTTCATATTCCTCCCCTTTAGTTTAAAAGGTGCTTTAATTCTATTTCCTATATTTTATTTTCTCTATTTTCTACATTTTAATTTCTCTATTTTCTTTTATTTTCTTGTCCCTACCTGGCTTTTCACCTTTTATTTTAAAAGAGTGGATGTTTGAGCCCTTTTTGAGGAGGTGCTGTGGCTTTAAGGAAGCCTACTGCTGAGGAGCAGGTAACGCACTTAGTTAAGCACAACTGCATGAGTGGCTTTGACTCACTAAGCTGCAGTTTGATGGCTTTGCAGCTTCTCTGTAAGCTCATGGCTTTTTTAAGCTCATGGCTTTTTTCTTTATGGCTTTTTGCCAAAGCTCAAGGCTTTTTCTCTGCATGGCTGTCACTGTGCTTTTCTCTTCATGGCTTATTCTTTATGGCTTTTTGCCAAAGCTCAAGGCTTTTTCTCTGCATGGCTTTCGCCATGCTTTTACTTTATGGCTTCTTTATTTCTCTTTTAACTTTTTCTGGCCACTCTGACTCTTTTCCTCAACTGAGTCAGAGGCTATGCTCTCTTGTTTACTACTCTTTTTGCTGGTCTCAACTGAGTCTGAGGCTATGCTTTTCTTCTTAGAGAGATTCTTTCTTCTTTCTTCTTTCTTCTTCGGCAGCCTCGGCCTGACTCTGACCTGCAATTACTTCTTCTATCACGACTGACTGAATGAATTTCTTCCTTCTCCTGACTCCGACCGCTTTCACCCGGTTATATACCTTTAGCTTTGCGGGTGCCTCACGTGCATTTACAGGTGCGTCACATACATACTTATTATCAGGTGGAACTTATGGCTTCCAGCTAGCCACAATAGCCCTTCCTAATTGGGGCTCCTTCATTTGTTGGCTTTCTATTCTTTTAATGAATGAGGTCAATGCAATGAATGTTCCTCTTTTTTTGCTTCATATGTTTAAAAAAATTATTTGTTTTGATAGTTACCCATTACAGTAGAACGCATTTATGCACTTTGATATATCATACACATATGGAATATAATTCCTCATTTTTCTTTGCAGAATTATATTGGTCATGCAGTCACATATATACGTACAGTAATAATGTCTGTTTCATTCTACTATCTTTCCTATCCCCACATCCCTTCCCCTGCCCTTCCATCACTTCCCTCTACCTAATCTAAGGTAACATTATTCTTCCCTAGTGTCCCCCGCCTTATTGTGAATTAGCATCAGCACATTAGAGAAAACATTCAGCCTTTGGTTTTGTGGGATTGGCTTATTTCACTTAGCATGA
Source organism: Tamias sibiricus (assembly GCA_025594165.1). Taxonomy (NCBI): domain Eukaryota; kingdom Metazoa; phylum Chordata; class Mammalia; order Rodentia; family Sciuridae; genus Tamias; species Tamias sibiricus. The sequence continues at coordinate 39,153,066 of CM046664.1, read as the reverse complement.
TATTCTCCAACTCCAACCATTTACTAGCAAATGCCATAATTTCACTCTTCTTTAAAGCTGAATAATATTCCATTGACTATATATATATATATATATATATATATATATATATATATATATATACCACATTTTCTTTATCCATTCGTCTGTTGAGGGACACCTAGGTTAGTTCCATAATCTCCCTATTGTGGATTGAGCATTGAACATTGATGTGGCTGCGTCACTATAGTATGCTGATTTTAAGTCTTTTGGGTATAAACCAAATGAATCAGGAGTGGGATAGCTGGTCAAATGGATTCCATTCCCAGTTTTCTGAGGAATCTTCATACTGCTTTCCATAGTGGTTGCACCAATTTGCAGTCCCACCAGCAATGTATGAGTGTACCTTTTCCCCCACATCCTCACCAACATTTATTGTTGCCTGTATTCTTGATGATTGGCATTCTGACAGGAGTGAGATGAAATCTTAAAGTAGTTTTGATTTGTATTTCTCTAATTGCTAGAGATGTTGAACACTTTTTCATATATTTGTTGATCAATTGTATTTCTTCTTCTGTGAAGTGTCTTTCCAGTTCCTTAGTCCATTTATTGATAGGGTTTTTTGATTTTTTGATTTTTTTGGTGTTAAATTTTTTGAGTTCTTTATATATCCTAGAGATTAGTGCTTTATTGGAGATGCATGTGATAAAGATTTTGTCCCAGTCTGTAGGCTCTCTCCTCGTGTTATTGTTTCCTTTGCTGAGAAGAAGCTTTTTAATTTGAACTTTCCTCTTAGTACTACCTTCATAGTGTCCCAGAGATTTTGATATGTTGTGTCAGTGTTCTGATTTACATCTAGGTAGTTTTTATTTCACCCCAGATTTCTCCTGCTATCCATTCATCATTCAAAAACATATTATTTAGTTTCCAGGTATTAGAATAGATTCTATTTTTTATTTTATAATTGATTTCTAATTTTATTTCTTTATAATCGGATAGGGGTCAAGGTATTATCTCTATTTTTTTGTATTGCTAAGAGCTGTTTTGTGGCCTCAGATATGGTCTATTTTAGAGAAGGATCCATGTGCTGCTGAGAAGAAGTTTTGATAGATGAAATAGTCTATATATCTGTTAAGATTAAATTATTAATTATATTTTTTTAGTAATATAGATTCTTTATTTAGTTTTCATTTGGAGGATTTATATCCAGTGGTGAGAGAGGTGTGTTAAAGTCTCCCAGTATTATTGTGTTGTTGTATATTTTCTTCTTGAAATTGAGAAGGGTTTATTTGATGTATGTAGATGTGTCATCATTTGGGAGCATAATATTTACAATTGGTATGTCTTGTTGATATGTAATTCCCTTAAGTAGTATGAAATGTCCTTCTTTGTCGCTTCTGATTAACTTTTGCTTGAAGTCCACTTTACCTTGTTTACAAAATCCATGTGAGTGATATGCATTTTTCCACCCTTCACCTTCATTCTGTGGATGTCTTTGCCTATGAGGTGACTTTCTTGCAGACAGAATATTGTTGGGTCTTGTTTTTTGATCCAACCTGCCAGTTATGCCTTTTGATTTTTGAATTTAGGCCATTACATTCAATATTATTACTGAGATGTGATTATTATTTCCTATCTTTTTGATTAATTTCTTATTTTTAATTTGAATTAGTTTCTCCTTTGGTTGACTATTCTAGTGTAGTTCCTCCCATTTCTGTTTTTCATTTTTTCTTCATGGAATATCTTATGCTTTGTAACACATTCTTTCTAGTTATGAATTCTTTTAACTTTTGTTTATCATGGAAGGCTTTTGTTTCATTATCAATTCTGAGGCTTAATTTGGCTGAGTGTAGTATTCTTGGCTGGCATCCATTTTCTTTTAGAGCCTGTTATATATTATTCCAAGACCCCCTAGGTTTGAAAGTCTGGGTTGAGAGATCTGCTGAGATTTGGATTGATTTCCCTCTAAATATTACCTGTTGTTTTTCTCTGGCAGCATTTAAAATTTTATCCTTATTCTGTATGCTGGATATTTCTATAATAATGTGCCTTTGTGTGGGTCTGTGTAATTTTGTATATTTGGAGTCCTGTAAGCCTCCTGAATTTCCATTTCATTCTTCAGGTTTGGGAAATTTTCTGATATTATTTCATTGTAAAGATTGTGCATTCCTTTTGCTTCTGTCTCAGAGCCCTCGTGTATCGCAATAAATCTTAAACTAGGTCTTTTTAGGTTATCCCACATTTCTTGGAAGTTATATTCATGGTTTCTTAACATCTGTTCTCCACACTCAACCTTGATTTCAAGGTAATATATTTTGTCTTCATTGCCTGAAACTCTGTCTTCCAAGTGATCTAGTCTGTCGGTAATGCTTTGCATTGAATTTTTAATTTGGCTTATTGATTCCTCCATTTTGAGTCTTTGTTTCTTTCTTTCTTTCTTTTTCTTCAGAATCTCTATCACTTTATTGAAATGATTATCACTTCCTTTATTTTCTCTGATGTCACTCATACTGCCTTTCTCAGATCAGTTGAATTATGTACATTATTATTATCCTTCTCTGACATTTCTTCAACTTTGGTGTCTGTGGATTCTGTTATTGGAGTATCTTGGTTTTGGGGGGACAATTTGTCCCCTTGCTTTTTCATGTTGTTTGTGTGTATGCTCATCTAATAGTTTGGATCTAAGGCAGTACAATTCCTACCCTGTGGACTTACAATGTCCCTGAAGGTTTCCAGTACCTCACTGTTTAGGGAGAGAAAAATAATAACAACAACCAATGAAAACAACATACAGCATTAAACCAAATAGTTCCTACTATGATATCTACAATATTAATTATCACAATACACAGAAATGATATGATCAGTTATTGCCTGGATATATAAAATTTGTTCCTCAAACCAAGAATGAGGTAGATATGAAATTGTGAAGAAAAGTGATCAAAAAATGCCAATTTAGATTACAGAGACATTGGAATAATATAATACTAAATATTAAACACCATAGAAATATTTCAAGTAATTTATGAGCAGGGTTGAATAATAAAAAAATGAATACCAGCTAAGAAATGGAAAGGTTCAGCAAAGAAATCTACATCAAACCATGTAAGACTTAAACTGCTGGAAACTAAAGATAAAGAAAAATCATGAAACCCACTAATGAGAAGGTAACATGATGCCTTTTAAGGAAAAAAATAATTAGAATTACAGCAGATTTCTCACTGAAACCAGGAAATCCAGAAAGAATTTGCACAGCATTTTCAAATATTCTAAAAAAAAAAAAAAAAAAAAATGGTAGAGTTGGAATCCCAATATCCAATAAAAATATTCTCCAAAAATGAAGGGGAAATTGACATACCCAGATAAAGAAATACTAAAAACCAATTTGTTACCTGCAGACTTACTCTAAATTCTGTAAACAGAAAGGAAGAGGTAAAACAAGCAACCTTAGGGAACTTGGAGAGAAAGAAGTATTGCCATGTGGATTAGTGCAATAGGCTTTTCTTTTCCTTTGGAGTTTTCTAAATAATATGTGATGTTTGAAAAAAAAAAAAAAAGTTATGTATATATAATGCAATGTCTACAGCCACCACTGATAAAGCTATTCAAAGAGTCAAAAAAACTATAAATAAATCTGATTAATTCTTGAAAGTATTTAACCAATAAAGAAGCAAGAAATAAAACAAAAACATGAGGGAGAAAAAAAAAACAGGAAAAAATAGCAGTTATAGTTCCCAAAGCATCAGTGATTACATTAAATGTAAATAATCTAAGTGTACCAGTTAAGAAACATTAGTAAATAATGATTAGAAATCATGACCTTACCTAGAAACTTACTTCAAATGCAATGATATATGCAGTTAGCATAAGAATGGAAAAGGATATATCAGGCATTGGTCAACCAAAACAAAGTAGGACTAGCTGTATTTTTATCAGGTAAAGTTGGCTTCAAAGCAAAGGAAATTATCATGGACAAAAAGAGGTGTTATATAATGAGACATTTATGTAAAAAGTATATAATTGAGTCACTTTATATAAAGACTAAATGCATCAAGCAGACTTAATAATCCTAAATGTGTCTGTGCCAAAAGGCAGGGAATAAAAATGCATGAAGTTCAACTTGATAAAACTACAAAGATAAATACAGAAACCCAACTTTACTGTCAGAAACTTTATAAACTTCCCAATAATTGACTGAGTAAAATGTCATCAAGGAGGAAGAAAACTCAGCAACATCACTGAAACAACAGATATTTAATTGACACAGAACACTGCATCCAATAATAGTCCGATACATATTCTTTCCAAGGGGCCACAGTAACTACACTGAGTAAACACTATATCCTGGGTCTTAAACCAATTCTCAATAAATTTAAAATAATTGAGTTTATGCAGTTTGTATTCTCCAACCACAATATAGAAGAAATACACATCAATTTCAAAATATCAGAAAAAATTCTAAACACTGGGAAACTCAGTTGTGAACAAAAAATCCAGGGGTCAAAGAGGAAATCTGGAAAAAACATTGTCAAAAAAACATTTACCTCAGTTGCAATCTACTAGGTATATGTATTGCTGTTTCATCGATGCTAACAGAAGAAAAGAGCAAACCAGGGAATCGGGCAAGGACTGCATCCTCACAGCATGTCGAGCCCTGTGAGCATCATGCATGTATCCCTTTCCTTTCTCCTCAAATCATGGAATGCTGATCAGCCTGGTGGATGCTGTGCACAATGTGGGCTTGCCTCACAGCAGAGAAACCCTGAGATCAAGGAACCTGAATGTTTTGCAGTGGTTGAAAGCAGATTTAACACTTGCCCTGGAGGGAGACATTATCTTTATTATTGTAGAGAGTAAACAAATCTGTCCTTTCTCCAGATGAAGATAATATCTCTAGTTTTCAAGGCTGTACACAATTCAAATGTCATTGAAAAATTAGGCTAGAACCAAAAGACAATTGTAGATTACTTCTAAGATATTCAGGAACATGAAAACTCCATAGAAAATTTCATCCAACAAAAAAACTGTCCCTATTTTTATAAAACATTGCAATAGGTGCCTTAGTCATTGTAATGGGTTAAATAATAGGGAGCAATTGATTTGAATGTTACATAGAAAAACAATATTATTTTAGTACATGATATGACAGTGAACACAGAAAATCTAAAGAACACATTGTATCATATCTTAATAAAAAGGGACATTAAAAATGCCATGTCCCTTAATGTCCCTGTTGTGGTTTAGATGTGTGAGACAATGCAAGGTTTGGAGGAGAAATGATTGGGCTATAGACTCAACCTAATCAGTGAAGTAATCCCTCCTGGGATTAATTGAGTGGTAACTGGAGGCAGGTGGGGTATGACTGGAGGAAGTGGTTCATTAGGGGCGTGGCTATGGGGTATATATTTTGTATATGGAGAATGGAGTCTCTCTCTCCCCCTCTCCCCCTCTCCCCCTCCCCCACCCCGGCTATGGGGTATATATTTTGTATATGGAGAATGGAGTCTCTCTCCCCCTCTCCCCCTCTCCCCCCCCCCCCACCCCCTGTCCCCTCCCTCCCTCCCTCCCCCCCTCCTTTCTGATCATCATGTGAGCTGTTTCCCTCTGCCACACTCTTTGTCCATGATGTCCTACCTCACCTCGAGCCCTGAGGAATGGAGCCTTCTGTCCATGGATTGAGACCTCTGAAACCGTAAGCCTCCAAATAAACTTTTCCTCCTAAAATTGTTCTGGTCAGATCTTTTAGTCTCAGCAGTGAAAAAACTGACTAAAACAACCTCTTTCCCATAATACATAGCTGGGTTAAGGTAACAGTGAGAGCAAGCTTGGGCCTGAATATCCAGATACCTATTAACCTGAAGGACCATAGCTTTCCCTCATGCACATGGGGAGAACCTGGAAAGAGGAAGGAGTGTGGCTGTATGGGTCAGTGCAATAGGCTTTCCTTGTCCTTTGGAGTTTCAGAAATTATGTGTGATGTTTGCAGCAAAAGTTATGTGTATAAAATGTTATACCTAGAACCACCACTGACAAGCTATACAGAAAGCCAAAAAAGACTACAAATAAATCTAAACGAAATTCTAAAAAGTTTTTAACCAACAGAGACAAGTTAGTGTTACCCAAGGAAAGCAACTTTCTTGTATACATGCAAGGTAGGATGGTTGCTCCATGGGATGTTGGTCATAAAAGAAAATGAAGCAAGCTAATACTGATGATGTCATTGCTTCTGCAGCGTAACATACAACACCCCTTTCAGTGGGGACAGACGCAGAACTAAGGGTATTGTGGAAAGGATGTGGGTCCTTGCTCAGGTGGCCACACCCAGACAAAACATCATGAGAGAGAGGTTTGCCAGGCAAAGTCCGGTGAGCATGGAGGAGCACCCTGCCAGTCACTTGCCATGAACTCTTCTTGGTGTAGCCTCTGAACTTTTGGAATATTTTCCCCAATAAATCATATGTCCCCCATGCTATATTCAGGGACTTACTTTGGCGTCTGTAACCTACCCCACTGCCCTGGCACAACTGGGCTACAGACAAGACTTATTTATGCATAGGTATATATAATGGAATCAACAAGAGAAGTTAGCAAAATAGTAGAATTTAAGGCCAATATGCAAAAACTTATTTCAGTACTCTCTCCACAAGAAATAAAAGCAAAATTTAAATTATAACACAATTCAAGTAGTATTAAAGAAATAAAATAGCTAAGAGTTAATCTGATAAAATATGTGAAAGTTCCCAATGAAGAAAACAACAAAACAGTATTGTTAAGAAATGTTCAAGGACAAATTTATACCAGCTTTAGAATTTGGAGAACTTAATGTTGTTAAGATGTCAATTTTACCCCAGTAGGCTTAATCTGAATGTTCAGCTCAGTCCTTCTTCAAAAATATTCTGTGTATTTGGTGTGTGTGTATTCTAAAATATATATGTGAATTCAAATATGCAAAAATAGTGAAAGAACTTGGAAAAGGAAAACAAATAGAGAGTCTTCACTAATGGTTATCAGGTTTTGTTACTAAGCTACAGCAGTTATAATAATTTCACTATGGTTTAAAAGAATAGAGCACATAGAACATTCATACGCTATAATTACTTATGACACCACCACCTGTGCAGTTACAATAAGCAGGAGAGAATAGACTTGTCAATAAAAGTTGAATCTTTTGAATCTGAAAAAACGAACTTTATCCCTTGACTCACCATGTAGACAAAAATCACTTCTAGTTGGATTGGGGTAGGTACAAAATCCAAATAGTGAAATAACACAGCTTTAAAATAAAATATTAAGGAGCATTTTCCTTAATTTGGAGAATCCAAATATTTCTCAAATAGAAACCTAAATCACTTGATAATGAAAATTTTTTTTTTTAAATGGGCTTCAATAAAATTAAGAAGTTATTTTTAACAAAAGTCATCTAGGAAGGAAAATGGGAACATCAGATCTGTAGCTCACTTGCTCTCTCCTTAACAACACCTGAGGCAATGTCAACTTCATCAGATCTTGTGGTAAATAAGACAATGGTATTATACAACAGAAAGATAACTGGGAGGATTTTGAAACCAAAATGCTTTACAGGATGTGACTTGTGATTACAGTGTTTCTGTAAATTTACCAGAATTTTGTGGATTTAAGAATTACTTGCAGGAAGAGAGTGCAAATTAGTCATATAAACTCTCTGGTCTTCCTGCTTCCTCTGAGTTGACCTGCACCACACAAATTGTGCTCACCTGTTGCTTCAAAGCCAGTGTATGTCCTCTTTTGTAGGCTAAAACAAATATATTTGTAATATATGTAGCAAAAAAAAAAAAAGTAATTTATCCAAAATTTAAGATATATAGAAACTACAAATCAATTAAAAAAAAAAAAAAAAAAACCCAGTAGGGGGAAAAAAAAAAAAGAGAGAGAGGGTCTCAGTTGTTAATATTTATATATGAAGATATTCAACTTCACTATTCAACTGGAAAATACATACTGAAAGCATAAATGATAGCCCTGAAGCACACTAGCATGAAAATCAAACAAATCACGCACTTAGCAAGGAAGTAGGACAACTGAAATTACCTACCATAAGCTGCTAGAGTGGGTGTGACTTGACGTAATTGCTTTGGAAAAGGGCTTGAAGCTATCTAATAAAGCTGAATATAGCATACTCTGTCTTGCAGGGATTTCATCTTACGTTATATTTTTGACAGAATTCTGTGTGCATCATATAGTATATCCCAGTATATTCAAGCAACACGGTTTTTAATTGCCCCAAAATTCAAATAACCAAAACCCAAATCAATATAGTTGCATACTATTTTTACAAGAATAACATATTAGGCAAAAAATACAGAGAAATCCTGTTTCAAGCTTACCATATGATTTAAAAAAAATATTTTTAGTTGTAGGTGGACACAATACCTTTATTTTACTTACGTGGTGCTGAGGATCGAATCCAGGGCCTCACACATGTGAGATGAGTGCTCTACTGCTGAACCATAGCCCCAGCCTCTTACCATATGATTCTTTACAATGTTGATCATGAGGTTAATGGTTAGAACTGTGGAGTGAGAGGTTGAGAAATGACTGGGAGGTAACTGAGGGATCTTCCAGGGTTGAACATAAGTTTTCTCTTGACATCAATACTGGTTGCACAGACCCATATGTTTAATATATGACAGCCTATCACACTGCACTTGTATGACTTAACACTATATGTGCGTGTCGCATACCAATTAGGTTTGCATTAAGTTTTAAATAAAATTCCCAATCATTAAACACATATCTGTGATGAAGAAATAATAATAAAAAGCACAAATGAAGCAAAACAAAATGTATTTGTTAAATTTAACTACAGAAAACAATTTTCTAAACCTTCAACTAAAGAAATAAAATAACAAAATATTAATTAATTTGATATATAAAATTATAAAATTACAAACAACCATGGTAAAATTAATGTCACATAGAAAAGGATTGATGTCTTCACTAGACCAAAAAATATTAGAATTCATTAAATATATGCAATTCTAACAAATTAAAATGGATGGAGGCTATAAAATATGCAATTCATAAACATTAAATAAGACAACACAACTGTAATATTATAGTATTTTAAACAATTAACTATAAAGAGTTTTTATCTAATTGGTGTTGCTTTACATATGTGTGAATGCATGTTTGTAGGTATGTGTGTGCATACTTAAATGTGTTCACATGGCATCTGTGCACATGTTTATATATGCATCTGTACATGTATATGTGTATCTGCATATGAATATGAATGTGTGTAGATATATGTGCATATATGATAACTATCAGGTAGGATATGTCAGAGGGGTTGTGGGTACATTGGAATTTCCTTCAAGCAAAAATAATCTTATTCACCCACCAAATAAATAAATTTGTCAAATTATGTATTCTTTAGGATAAAATTTCATCTATTAAAGTGACTAAAGATAAGGCAAGGAAAGACCACAAAAGATGTGCCTACCAAAATACCCCTAAGATGATACTAATGCAAACTATTATTCTTTCAAGAATATAGAGTTGGTGAAATAATGATATATCCCCACGTTTTTTAGTATACAACAGTTATTAAATACTAGTATAGAAATAAATAATAAATTAGAGCTTTCATGAGAAGAATTATATAAAAGTACAATACTATATCTCTAGTATTATATCAAAAGATGTAGGTACATATAATTGTGGATGTATACAAAATTTTAACAATATTAATGCTTCTGTGTCTTATGGATTTTTATGTTTATTAATATTTTTGGTAACTATAGATTATAGTTTCTTACAATAATTATAACTTCCTTGTAATAAAAAAGGTTAAAATAACAAAATGATATATAACAAGTATTTGTCTCAAGACATTAATTTGTTAATATATGCAATATGACAATATCCCTCATATGTAAAACTCAATTTGGTAAGAAATATGCTGTGTCCATAGTTTTATATTGAAAAAGAGGATTAAAATCAACATGTTATAGTTGAGGAAATATAAAACTGTTTCAACATATAGTAAAATGGGCATAAAATAATAATTGGAGGTATCTTTGGGTCATAAAATTTAATTTTAAATACATGTAAATTATTTTTATTATTATTATTTTTTTAGTTACACATGACAGTAAAATATATTTTGATCTTATTCTAATTGGGATGTCAGTTTGGTGGTTGTACATGATGTAGTCATTGTGTCATGTTCATATATGTACAAAGAAAAATTGTGTCAGATTCATTCTTCTGTCTTTTCTATTCCTGTTCCCCCTCCCTTCCTTTCATTCTCCTTTGTCTAATCTACTGAATTTCTATTCTTCCCTTTCTCCCCCTTGTTGCGTGGTAGCATACATGTATAAGAGAGAACAATTGACCTTTGGTGTTTTGGAATTGGTTTATTTCGTTTAGCATAATAGTCTCCAGATCCATCCATTTACTTGCAAAAGTCACAAAGTTACATTTTCTTTTTATAACTGAGTAATATTATACTAGGTATATATGCCAATTTTTCTTTATCCATTGAAGGGCACCTAGGTTGGTTCCATATCTTAGTTATTGTGAATTGGCTGCTATAAACATTGATGTGGCTGAGTCACTGTAGTATGCTGATTTTTAAGTCCTTTGGGCACATACCAAAGGATAGGATAACTGGGTGAAATGGTGATTCCATTCCAAGTTTTCTGAGGAATCTCCATAGTGCTTTCCAGATGTTTACACAAATTTGCAGTCCCACCAGCAATGTATGAGAGTATATTTCTCCCCACATCCTCACCAACATTTATTGTTACTTATATTCTTGATGCCATTCTGACTGGAGTGAGATGAAGTCTCACTGTAGTTTTAATGTACATTTCTGCAATTGCTACAGATGTTGCAAATTTTTTCACATATTTGTTGACCATTCATATTTCTTTTTCTGTGAAGTGTCTCTTTAGTTCCTTTGCCCATTTATTGATTAGGTAATTGGGTGTTTTTGGTGTTAGCTTTTTTGAGTTCTTTATATCCTGGAGATTAATGCTCTGAGGTGTAGGTGGCAAACATTTTCTCCTATTCTCCAGGCTCTCTCTTCATGCTCTTGATTGTTTCCCTTGCTGTGAAGAAGATTTTAAATTCAATACCATACCATTTATTGATTCTTCATTTTATTTCTTGTGCTTTAAGAGTCTTATTGTAAAAGTCAGTTTGTAAGCCCACATGAAGGAGTGTTGGGTATACATTTTCTTTTACTATGTGCAGGGTCTCTATTCTATTGCATAGTGGTCTTTGATCCACTTTGAGTTGATTTTTGTGCAGGATGAGAGATAAGGCTTCAATTTCATTCTGATACATATGGATTTTCAGTTTTCCCAGCACCATTTGTTGTAGAGGCTATCTTTCCTTCAATGTATGTTTATGGTACCTTTGTCTAGTATGAGATAAATGTATTTATGTGGCTTTGTCTCTGTGTCTTCTATTCTGTTCTATTGGTCTTTGTGTCTACTTTGTTGCTAATACCATGCTGTTTTTGTTACTATAGCTCTGCAATACAAGTTAACATCTTATATAATAAGGAATTATTGTGCCTCCTGCTTCACTTTTCTCACTAAGCATTTCTTTGTCTATTCCAGAACTATTATTTTACCTCATGAAATTCATGACTGCTCTTTCTATTTCTATGAAGAACACCACTGAAATTTAATATGCATTGCATTACCTCTGTATAGTGCTTTAAGTAGTATGGCCATTTTGACAATGTTAATTTTACCTATCCAAGAACATGGGGGATATTTTCATCTCCTATGGTCTTCTTCAATTTCTTTCTATAGTGTCGTATAATCATAGAGATACATCTTAATTGTAGAGGTATTTCATCTCTTTTGCTACATTGATTTCCAGATATTATATATTTTTGAGGCTATTATGAGTTGGATAGTTTTCCTAATTTCTCTTTCAGCTGATTCATCATTGGTGTATATGAATGAAATAATTTATGTTTGTTAAGTTTTTATCCTGCTATTTTGCTGAACTTGTTTATGAGTTCTAGAAGTGTTCTGGTGGAGTACTTTGTGTCTTCTAAATATAAGATCATGTCATCAACAAATAAGATAGTTTGATCTCTTCTTTTCCTATATGTATCCCTTTAATTTCTTTCTTTTGTTTAATTGCTCTGGCTATAGTTTCCAGGACTATGTTAAATGTAAGTGGTCAAAGAGGGCATCCTTGTTTTGATCTAGGTTTTAAAGGGAATACTTTCAGTTTTTTTCCACTTAGAATGATATTGGCCTTGGGCTTAGCATAGATAGCTTTTACGATGTTGAGGTATGTTCCAACTATCCCTAGTTTTTCTAGTGTTTTGATTGTGAATGGATGCCAAATTTTGTTAAATGTTTTTTTCGCATTTATTGAGATAATCATGTGAGTCTTGTCTTTAAGTCTATTGGTATGATGAATTACATTTATTAATTTCCATACGTTGAAGCAGCCTTGTATTCCTGGATGAAACCCACTTGATCATGGTGCACTATCTTTTTAATATGCTTTTGTATGTGATTTGCCAGTATTTCATTAAGAATTTTTTGCATCTATGTTTATCAGGGATATTGGTCTGAAGTTTTCTTTCCTTGATGTGTCTTTGTCTGGTTTTGTTATCAGGGTGATACTGGCTTCATAAAGTGAGTTTTGAATGGTTTCTTTATTTTCTGCTTCATGGATGTTTTAGTCAGCTTTTTTTTTCTTTTTCTTTTTTTTTTTGCTACTGTGACAGTAGCAAATGGAACAGCCACATAGTAGGAAAGTTTATTTGAGGGCTCATGGTTTCAGGGCTCGAAGTGAGGCTAAACATCATGGTGGAAGACTGTGGCAGATGGAAGTAGCTCACATGATGATCAGAAAGCAGAGAGAGACTCCATTCTCTAAAAACAAAATATAATCTCCATAGCTCCACCCCCAGTGTACTACTTCCTCTAGATATAACCCACTTGCCTCCAGTTACCATTCAATTAATCCCACTAGGGATTAACTCACCAATTAGGTTAAGATTATAACCCAATCATTTCTCCTCCAAACCTTCTTGCATTATCTCACATGTGAGCTTTTGGGAGACATCATATCTAAACCATAACAATGGAATAATTTGAGGAGGATTGGTGCTAGTTCTTCTTTGAAAGTCTAATAAAACTCAGCTGAGAATCCATCTGGTTCTGAGCTTTACTTTGTTGGTAGGCTTTTGACAGTGTCTTCAATTTCATTGAAGATCGATTGATCTGATCCGCTTAAATTTTCTATCTCCTCCTGGTTCAATTTGTGTAGGTCTGTTGGGCCCTCTGGACACTGTCAGCCAAGGGGATGGAAAGCTCTGGCTTTCTGGCTGCTTGCCACGCCCTGTTCCAGACCTAGGCTAAGCAGGGGGTGTGGCTATGATGTATCATGAGACCAAAACTGCCCTACTGTTTACTGATTGGCTGATGTCCACTATAAAGTGTTGTCCACCTTTTTAATAAACGAGTTCCAGCACTAACCGGTGACCAGGCTCCCTAGTATGTTCCTGTGTCTTCTGAAGGCAGGGGAGGGAATATCAGTGGCCTTTACTTTCCCAATCTAGTCTCATCGTTGAGGTAGGCCTCTCTGGCCTCTTTTGCTGGACAAAAGAGGTCCATCCTGGGTATGGGGGGACTAAAGACCTGAAACCCTTATATTATCCCAACATAGGTCGGGTGTGTCTAGAAATTTGTCAATATCTTTAAAATTTTCCATTTTATTTGAGTATAAGTTTTCAAAATAGTTACTGATTATCATCTGCATTTCAGTAGTGTCTGTTGTGATATTTCCTTTTTCATCAAAATTTTAGTAATTTGAGTTTTCTTTCACTTTCTCTTCACTAGCTTGACTAAGGGTTTATCAATTTTACTGATTTTTTTCAAAGAATCACCTTTTCAGTATAGAGATAAAAAGTTTTGTTTGTTTCAATTTCATTGATTTCAGCTGTGACTTTAATTATTTCCTGTCTTCTACTGCTTTTGGTTTTGATTTGTTCTTTTTCTATGGCTTTAAATGTAATGCTAGGTTATTTATTTTGTGACTTTCTATTCTTTTGAGGAATGTTACGAACTTTCCTCCTAGAACCTTCTTCATTGTGTCCCAGAGATTTTGACATGTATTATTACTATTCTCACTTACCTCTAATTACTTTTTTTTTAAATTTCACCCCTGATTTCTTCTGTTTTCCATTGATGATTCAGTAGCATATTATTTAGTATCCAGGTGTTAAAGTACCTTTTATTTTTATTATATTGTTTATTTCTAATTTTATTCCATTTTGATCTGATAGGATGCAAGGTATTATCTCTATTTTTCACATTTGCTAAGAGTTGCTTTGTGGCTTCAGATGTGGTCTATTGTAGAAAATTATCTGAGCGCTGCTGAAAAGAAAGTGTATTCAGTCATTGAGGGATGAAATATTCTATATGTCTATTAAGTATAAATTATTAATTCTTTTTTTTAGTCATATAGCTTCTTTGTTTGGTTTTTATTTGGATGATCTATCCAGTGATGAGAGAGGCATGTTAAAGTCACCCAGGATTATTGTTTTGTGGTCTATTTGATTATTGAAATTGAGAAGTGTTTGTTCGATATATACATAGATGCTCTGTGGTTAGGGGCATAAAAATTTGTGATTGTGATTTCTTATTGATGTATAATTGCCTTAAGCAGTATGAAATGTCCTTCTTTTTCCCTTCTGAATAACTTTGGCTTGAAGTCCACTTTATCTGATATGAATATAGAAACCCCTGCTTGTTTAGGAGGTCCATATAAATGGTATATTTTTTCCATTCTTCACCTTCTGAGGATTTTTTTGTCTATGAGGTGACTATCCTGGAAACAGCATATTGTTGGGTCTTGTTTTGTTAATCCAATCTGCCAGTCTATGTCTTTTGATTAATGAGTTTAGGCCATTTACATCCAATGTTATTATTGAGAAATGATTTTAATTAACTGTCATTTGATTTATTTCTGTTTTTTTTTTTTTTTTTTTTTTTTTTTTTTTTTTTTTTTAGATTGAGTTAGTTTCTCCTTTGGTTGACTGTTGTTCTAGTGTAGTTATTTCCTTTGGTTGTTTTGATTTTAATTTCCGTTTCTTCTTCATGTAATATTGTGTAAGTTTGTAGTGCAGGCCTTCTAGTTGTGAATTCTGTTAAATTTATTTATTATGAAAGGTTTTTATTTCATCATCAATTCTGAAGCTTAATTTTGCTGGGTATAGTATTCTTGGCTGGCATCCTTTTTTTTTTTTTTTTTTTTTTTTTCCCCCCAGAACTTGGTGTATATTATTCCATGACTTTTTAGCTTTAAGGATCTGGGTTGAAAAATCAGCTAAGATCAAGATTGGCCTCCCTCTAAATGTGACCCATCATTTTTCTCTATTAGCCTTGAAAATTTTATCCTTATTCTGTACATTGGGTGTTTTCATGATAAAGGTGCCTTGTATGTTTGTTTTAATTTTGTATATTTGGAGTCATGTAAGCTTCCTATGTTTGATTTTTTTATTTCATTTTTAATCTTTAGGAAATTTTCTGATATTGTTTCATTGAAAAGACTGCGCATTCCTTTGGTTTGTATTTCCATGTCTTCATTTATCAGTATGAATCTTAAGTTTGCCATTTTTTTTTTTTTTTTTTGTTATCCCATATTTCTTGAAAGTGCTGTTTGTGGTCTTTTAACATCTTTTTTCCCTGGTCAACTTTATTTTCAACATTATATATTTTGCCTTTGTTGCCTGAAACTATCTTTTAACGTGGTCTAGTCTGCTGGTGATGCTTTCCATTTTGCTTTTAGCTGGTTTATGGATTCCTTCATTTTGAGAATTTCTAATTGATCCTTTCAGATATTTATCTCCTTATTGAAGTGATCTTTCACATCTCAGATTTTCTCTCTGATTTTACTCCTTGCATCATCTTTTACCTCACAGATCATTTTAACTATGAACTTTCTAAATTCCTTCTCTGACATTTCTCCACTGTGAAATCATTTTACTCTGTTAATGAGATATTTTGGTTTGTTTGGGATGGGTTGTTCCCTTGCTTTTTTATAATCTTTGTATGCTTACCCATTTATCTGTAAGAATCTGAGGTGGCAAAGCTTCTAATTTGTGAATTTTTAATGTCCTTGAAGGTTTTTCTATTTTTTTTTTTCTTGAGGTGTTTATTGCACACAAGAGTAGTAGCAGTTGAAGGCTATGCAAGTCCTCCTTCTTTTCGGGGAGCAAGTTGAGTAGGCCTTTCTCAGTGCCCCTTCTTGGCAGTATAAGGTAGGGCAGGTTGAAGAGTGTTGTCTTTTCTACTCACAGTGAGGGGTTGCTGTAGAGTTTTATGAGAAGAGTTCCTAGAGGTGGAGCTCCTAGAGGGAGCATTTGGGTCTAGCTTTCTTGAATGATGTTTGTTCTGAAGCTTTTAAATCACCACACCTCAGAACCCAGCTGCTTCTGATTCATGCTGGGAGTCTGTACTCCTTGAATCTCCCCTGGGTTCCACTTCTGCAGCAGAGGAGCCAGTCTTTCGCCCACTCTACCATCCGTGGCTCCTGTATTTCCTGGCCTGCTGGCTCAGTCCCAAAAGGAGTGAAAGCACACATTCACCCCCCCCCCCCATCAAGTTCCTGGTCTTCCCCAGCTGATCCTGTGAACCCAGACTCGCTAAGGGTAAAAGGCACCCAAGAGCTCTAGGATCTGAATGTCCTGAATTCCCCTAGGTACAACACTCTCCATGCCTGAATTCCAGCTGGTTTTCTAGTCACATGTGGGTTATGTAGTGGGCCTCTGCCAGGTCAGGATTTTGGAACCAGCTAGAATTACACAGGTCTGGGCACCAGGGTGTTGACCTATACTCACAGGCCTCCATAGCACATCATGAAATAATGGTGTCTGTCTTTGCTCTCTGCAGGCTACCAGGAAATGCACAGTGTCTTTCCAACACAATATAGTATCTCGCCCACTGTATTAGTTAGACCATGTCTTTGATCACTGATTTCTCCATTTCGAGACACTCCATGGTGCTACCTGAAATGTGGGTTTTCTTAGTCCCCCTCCCCTTTGCCTGTGTGGGTCTGCATCAGGAGCTATAGGTGCTGGTGGTGAGTTTTTTTCTTTAAAAATTTTTTAAAAATTTATTCTAACTAAACTTCTGAGTCCCTAGACTGTTCTGAGAGTCTGGTATTAAATTGCAACAAGATTTCTCTTTTTACCCACTCCAAAGTAAAGCTGTTTGTTCACTTTCTTGGTCCACACCACAGAGCAGTTTGGAAAGTAATCACCTCTGTTCTTCCATCTCAAATATAGTAAATGATGGTAAGGTAGTAGATGTAAGTATTTACACATTGGTGGTAGAAACCTAAATATACATCTTAAAAATGTATTTTTCAATTAATATATACCGATACCTTAAAATGTGTTTACATTGACCTGATAATTTCTCTATTACTCTAGTTTGTTTGTTTGTTTTTTCCTTTTTTTGCTCTAACAAAATGCCTGACGCTTGGTATGTTATAAAGTAAGACATTTATTTGGCTCACATTTTGGAGGTTGATGATCCAAGCTTAGACAGCTCCATTTGTTCAGCCTTTGGGAGGGCCTCCATACATTGCAGTATGGCAGATGGCAGAATGTTGGAAATATGTGGGAGAAGGAGAGATCTCATGATGAGAAAAGAAGTTGGAGAGATTCAGGGATGAAGCTCACTTTTTTTAAATAAAAATCTTCTCACAGGAACTAACCAGGTTTCTGTGAAAATTACATAAATTCCTTCTGAGAGCAGTGCTTCTACTAACCTCCATGTCTTAAAAATTCTACCATCTCTCAAAACTGCCATACTGGGGACCAACATTCCAGCCCATGAACCTTTGGAGACACACTAAAATTATACCACCATAGCAACCTCACTTGTAGGAGTTTATGCTCATAAATGAAAATTGAATTTTAGAGGCAGAGATATTTCTTGTCATAGCACTTTTAATAGTAAAGCTAATTTCTGCCTCAGTGTACCTTGAATGTGATTTTTGCTTGAACACACATATCCCTAAAGAACTAGAAAATGCATTTTAATGATTCTTCTCCATATTATGTGATAATATAAAATTAATTTTAGTGATAAATCACTTAAAATAGTAGAAGAGTTAAAAAGATTCAAATTATACAAGCACCACACATGAAAAGAGGAGGAAAATAAAAATTTTGGTATTTCTGATTGTGAGATACAAATAAACATTTCCTTGTGGTTTACTCAATTGTCCTATTAAAATTTTCTTCTAAATTGAAAATTCAATATTTTGATACACAAATACAATTTAAAGTTTAAAAATATATAACCTGTAAATATGAAATATATTTATTTCAAACAGGTAATAACACAGAGTGTAGAGTTAGAAACAGAAACGAACAAAGAAAAATATTTGGTAAGTTTTCTCAAACTTTAAGACAGACAAGATAATTGAAAATAGGCTTGATTCTCATTAGGTATACCTTTTCTTTAATAGACACATGCTTTAAAAGTATGTGAGAAAACTACATCAATATGACAATGTCTTAAGAATTTTCAAATCATTACTAACAGAATCAGGACACAATGTTCCTTTAGCATTATATACCTTTTCACAGGAGCTGCTGACATTTCCACTGTTGATCTTAGACTATGAACTGTTCAAAATCATTTATTTTAGAGTTGGAGCTCATTTTGCTTTAATCTTAATATATTTAAATGATATATAACTAGAAGAATGAGGGAGTTTGCAATTATTATATTTTAATGAAACAAATAGAAGATTCACTAATAAAATTATGTCATATTTATATTTTTAGCATACTCCAATGAAAATACACTATTTTATCATTGCTGATTGGTCACTGGGTTGTTAAATTTGTAAAATTTTGCCCTCGCTTATCATGGTAAAAAAGGGATATCAAATAAAATTAAGTGTACCCTAGAAAATCCTATTAATTTTAAAGCATATTATCAATGGACATCCTTATAAAATAAATACTGTAGTAGCTAACATAATAGAGGTATTTAACCTTATGAAATACTAGAGTCAACAAAGATAGATGGTAGGTTCTAAAAAAGGGTCTAAATTGCTTTGTGAACACGCTTTTAAAATTTAAAATCTCACGGAACTTTGAAACAGTAACATCTCCTTCCAGTGTTTTGGAAACACTTCATACTTCATAATATTTTTTCAGCATTTCCAACCAGAAAAAAAAAATCAAATTTAAAGTAATCTTGCTCAGCTGATTCTACTGAGCAAAGACACACTCAGCATTTCCTTAGAATAGAACTGATTTTTATCCATAAACACCTTTGCACCTTATGGTAAAATTAAAAAAAAAAAAAAAAAAAACAAACCCAAAAACAAAAACAGGATTTACAAACATAACAGATGAGACTGCTAACCTTTCTGTCTCTAATTATTCATACACTAAATAACTGAGAGAGGCAAACCCCCTCTCATGGGATTTCTTACAAAGGGATTTTTTTTTTTTTTTTTCTGGGATACAAAAGTCTTAGCCTGTTCCATGGCATAAAAGATTGAAAAAAAACTTCATCTTATTTTTTGAGTGAGGTAAAATTTGCATACATTTAGCCTTTACATAATTTCCCTCTTTACATGAATTCAACCTATTTAGTGCACAGTACTTGGAATGTTGGCAAATGACTATAAAACAGTAACTACCACAACAATCAAGCTATATTTCACATCTTACAGTAGTCCATTCTTTTTCTTGGGGAATGTATTCATGGATGTTTAAAACTACAGATACTGCTGAACCTTGTATTTACTACATTTTTGCTATGCATACATACCTATGGTAAAGTTTAATTAACGTATTCAAAACAGAGATTAATAACACTAGCCAATAATAAAACAAAACAATTATAACAATATTCAGTGAAATTAGGTGAAAGTAGTTATGGTTAAGATATGAGGGATCCACCGAAAGTTCATGTGTGAGACAGTGCAAGAAAGTTTAGCGGTAAAATAATTGAGGGATTAGAGTCTTAATCTAATCAGTGCATTAAGCTCCTGATAGAGATTAACTGGTAGGTAGGATGTGCCTGGAGGAGATGTGTCACTAGGGCATGTCTTCAGGTTTTACATTTTGTCCAAGTTGAAGGGAGATCTCTCTGCTTCCTCATTGTTATCTTCTGAGCTGTTTCCCTCCTCCTCATGTATATGCCACAGTGTTCTGTCTCCCTTCAGGCATAGAGCAATGGAGCTGGCCATAGACTGAGACCTATGGAATAAAGCACCAAACAAACTTTTCCTCTTTTAAAATTGTTCTGGTTAAGTCTTTTGGTCATTACGGTGAAAAAGCTGACTAATACATGGTCTTTTTCTTCAAAGAGTCAAGATAAGAATTAGTATGTACTTTCAGACCATGGTTGATTAGGCAAACTGAAAATGTGTATGTTAGCTTTTCATGCTGTAATAAAATACCTGAGGAAAACAACTTAGAGGAATAAAGGTTTTTTTTTTTTTTTTTTCTTTTGTTCACAATTATGCAGGTTTCATTCCATGGTTGACTGGTTCCTTCTTTGAGGGAAGAAGTTAGGTCTGGTGGGGGATGCTCTTGAAGGGAATATTGAGAACTTAATCCTTCCTTCTCTATTTCTATTTTCTTCCTGGCTCCATAAACCAAGCAGTTTTCTCCATCATATACTCCCACCATGTTGTTCTGCCTTGATACAAGATCAAAAGCAATGGACCAACCAACCATAGACTGAAACTTCCAAAATTGTGAGGCAAAATGAGAGTATTTTCTCCTTTGAAGTTGATCAACATAGGTATTTGTTGTAGTAATGGAAAAGTGACTAACTGTTCAAATATTCAACTTTAATTGTGGATAGGTCTATTGAACTTTTCAATTTTGATATGTTTTGGCCTCACATATTTTGAATCTGTTATATGACACACATTTGGGATTATTAGGTCCTTTGGGGAATGTGTCCATTCATCATGATATATATTTCTTTTTATCTCTGTATATTCCCTGGTTTGAAATCTCATCCTTCTGGCTTTCTTTGTTTAGCATTAGCATTATGTACTTTTTACATTGTTCATTTTAAAAGACATTAACAATTATGTGCAAATAATGAAATTTCTAATAATTGTATATAGTCTAGTTTTGCATTTTTATTAAGTATAAAAAATCTGGGATGTACTGGATACGTTTATAACATTTATACTTAAGGAAAATGTTAATAGGATTATATTTTAAGTCTATTACCTTGCTAGATTTTTGTTTTGTTTTTATCTATTCTAGTTTTTCTCCTTTTCTGCCGGACTTTGGATCCATAATTTAATTTTTCTTCTAATTTTTTATGTTTTGCCCCAAGGCTAACAATGTAAAACTTTAGTTTCTTATCGTACACCTTCAAAATTATTATACTATTTTTTATGTAAAATGTAAAGACTTTGTAGTTTTACTTAATTTTTAACTAAATGTTAATCATCTTTTAAGTAAATTAAAATGAAGAAATAGGTACTTTAAAATTTGTGTGAAGCTATTCACTTTTTTATGTAGATCTAAGTTTATGTTGAATATTTTATCCTTCTGACTAAAGAAATTCCTTTAACAACTCTCCAGCTATTCAGGAATAAATATTCTGTTTTGTTTGTTTAGGAAATATTATTGTACCTTTATTTTGAAAGATAGTTACACCAAATATAGGATTTTTGCTTTCTTTCATTTTTCTTCCACTTATTGTTTTAATCCTCATCCCTTTTTTCTTCTGTACCTTCTCCCTCTGATATTATAAATATGGTAGGACACATTTTGTATTGTCTACCACTTCTGAATTCTTTTAAGTCCTAATTTTTCTTTCTGTGCTTAAGTTTAGTTAATTTTTCTTATCCTGTTTTTAAGTTCACTTACATTTTCTTTTCTTAATTTGAATCTACAGATAAGTTTATGAAAAAATATTCATCTCTAATGCTATATTTTTTTGTAGCTTTCATTTATCTGCTGAAATTTAAAATTATTAATTTTAGGCATGTTTTCTAATCTTTCACTAGATGTTTTTGGTAAATTAGTCATAAATTTAAAATTGTTTTCCCTGAAAGTGATCTTTAAATCTTGATAGTTCCATTTTCTTTGTAAACAAATGGATGTTTTCCTTCCTCCCTCCCTCTCCCTACTCCTTCCTTCGTTCCTTCATTTCTTCCTTCCTTCTTCTGTCCCTCCCTCACTCCCTCCTTTCCTCTTTCCTTTTCCTTCCTTGCAGATGCCATAGGAGAATGATGTCTACAGAGTTTTTCATGTCAAAAGAGGCATAACTTGAGATGGATATCATTATCCTAAATGCGTGATTGAAGACATGAATAGTATGAATATACTTTGTATACAAACAGTGTTATGTAAAAAGGTGCTCTATATGTGTATTATGAATTATAATGTATGCTAATGTTATATATATATAACTTCAAATTAAAAAAAAAAACAGAAGTAAATGTGTTTTTGTGTTTGTGTGTGTGTGTGTCTGTGTGTGTGTGCGCGCGCACGCTAAGATTTTGAGATGTGTAGGATTTCTTGTTCTTAGGGCTCTCTTTGTCTCACTAAAGGCTTCATATTTTTCCAACTATACCTTTTACTTTGAGTGAGGGCTGAAGATTCCAGAGGGATTTTTTAAAAAACCTTTATATTCTAATCTTGGCTTTTATCTTCCCAATGTGACTATGAAAAAGAAGGAATCTTCATCATCTTTGTCCTGAATCCAAGAGTAGACTGTTGTGACTTTATGGGTTTATTTATTTATTTTCTGTTTTGCTTTTTGGAATAGATTATTTTTAGATAAGTTTTAAGTTTCAAGAAAGATTAAATGAAAAGCATTAGGAATTTGCTATGTCTCTTTCACTCTCTTTGTCACACACACACACACACAACACATATATAGTTTCCCATATTATTAGAATTACTGCGAAACATTTGTTAAAATTGATGGAAGAGTAATGATACATTAATTTACTCTTTTGTGGTCCTTTCTGGGATTTTGAAAAATGTGTGATAACACCCATCATGATAGTGTCAAGAGGTGTTGCACAGCCTAGCAATCCATGGGCTCCTCTTAATGTCCCTTCCTTCTGTCTTCCTCCTCAAAACTCTGGCAACCGCTGGTATTTTTAATGCCTGCATAGTTTTGCCTTCTGTAGAATGCCACATATTTGTAATAATACAGTATGTAGGCTTTTCATATTTGTTTTTTTTACTTAGGAATATTCATTTACAATTTCTTCATAACTTTTGATAGCTTGATAGTTCATGTTCTTTATGGCCAATAATAATCCCTTGTATGGCTATGCCAGTTTGTTCATCCATTCATCTGTTGAGGTCTATCTTTATTTCTCATACATATGTCAATTCACAAACTCCTCCATGCTGAGCCTCCAGCCATTCGTGAATCACAGTTTGAGAGTTCCCAGGGGTACAGGCAGTTGCTTCCTGCTCATAAGCTTCTGTCGTGAGTAGTATGCCTCTCTGTATCACTTGTTTCCCCCAGTGTTCGGAAAAGCTGTTTGCCCTGTGACTTCTTGTCTCTGATGGATCTAAAAAGAGTTGATGATTTTTTAGTTTGTTCAGCTTTTGTTTTGAAGTCTATTGCTGTTTGTAATCATTACTAGAAGGCAGGGGATTCTTTGTTGTCCCAGCCCATCCACAGATCTCATTATTCCCTGTATGCTTACTCCTTGAAGATGAGAATCATTTCTTTTCCTCTTCCCAGGGGCAAACAAACTCTGTCAGGTACTGATGGCTGGTCATTTTTGGGAGACAGTTTTCTGCTTCTACCTTTCTGATGATGTTAAACCTATAAAAGCTGTAGATCCATCCGGGGTCACAGTGTTTCCTGTTCCTTTTGTATATGTAAAGTAATTTTTTCTTTCACCATCTCCCATCAACTATGGATCTTTATCTGCATCTTAAGCATGACAAAATCTTCTGCTTCTCCTCTTGAGGCTTAAGTTGTTTGCTGCATATAGGAGAAGGGAGCTAGAGAGGATGGGCTTCATGCCTTTCTGACAAGGTTGGCTATTCATTGCAGGAGACTTTCTCTGGATCACAGATTTGCTTTCCAATGTTCTTCTGAGTGTCCACTGAAGGATCAAAGGAAAAGAGACTGTGAGTGAGGGTGAATTTCTTTTGTGTTCCCAGAATTTCCTATCATGCTGGCAAAGAGACAGACCATAGCAATTTGTTAAAATGTAACTGCTTTCTTTCTGTCTATACATATGACATCCACTCTTTTCCACCATGCTTTGCCTCAGGTTTTCCACTCTGAAATCCTACTTCTCCATAAACTTCAGGTTTCTGGGTTGGCCTGTAGTCTAGCTTCTGATGGTATCAAAATATGTTGTGATTTTGCAGCATATCCAGCGCTGTGTTTTTGTTCTTGTTGTTGTTATCATCGGCATCATACAGACTCTCTTTCTAGCTTTTTAAACTGAAATAGAATCCAGGCTATATTTTAGAGTCTGAGTTTTAATTATGGTAGCCCCACACAGCAGGATGTGCTCAGTCATGTCTCTGGTTTATTCATTCTGTCAATATAAAAAAGGTGATGATGCTTTATACTTTTTATCTGTGTGTCAAAATTTTGGAAAAAAAAAAAAAAAAGATGTAGTGTGACCTACAGAAATAACTACAGTATGTTATGGGACTTAAAACAGAAAGAAATTCATGGTAAAGGATAATGAGGTGAAGAATATCATAAGGCCTTATATAATTGTTATAGATGGAAGAGCAAATAAAATATGTCCTCAAGAGAAGAATAAACCATTTTCTCAGGAAACGAACACAGAGGTTTGAAGGGAAGTTACTCCCTTGCGTCGTCATAAAAGAAGAAAATTGGAGTACAGCAGACAATACCCAAAACAGCATCCCAATAATAAATATAACCTTTAGGTGTCTATAGGTTTCTTATATGTTTCTCTATGGAAATTGAGGACATAATGCCAAAATTGGTAAAAGTAGGATACAAAGAAAGCACAAAAGCACCCCCAAATCCACATAGGTATTTCTGTTTCTTGATCTCTGAATAAGAAAAAAGATGTAGATAATAATGGAATAGAGGTTGTATGGACCATATGTCCTTTAAGTCATGCTCAAGCCTCTATGGATATTGATTTCATAACTGAAATATTGGTTAATATTGAAAATAATATGTATATATTTATACATATAAATAAAAAAACAGAAGAGAATACAGTGTTTTATAATGAAAACTAGAAGAAATATACATTAAAATATGCTTTTGTGAACTAAACCACTTTAAAAATTAGGAAGTGTGAATATATGTTCACCCCCATTTTGCATTATTAGCATGCTGATAAAGTATATATGCAGTGTACTGAACCCCTTGCTACATTGGAAATGAGAGGTGAAGGCCTGTAAATTTTACATCAGTGTTGTGAAAACCATAAGCCACACTGTGTTTGAAAACTTTTCATTATCTGAAAATTTATTTGTTCTTACTGGTTTTCAAATATGACACTTTGTATTCAAGTCCCCTTTGTAAATTCAATAATATAGCTTTATGTCTTTTCTATGTCTTACCCTGTGATCACTAATGCAATTTAAAGTTCCCATATAAGAGAAAAGGTGTTAGTATTTTTAAAATGCACTTCCTTCTTCAAGGTAAGAAAACAGAGTTTTACCTGATGTACATGGACTGGAATAAATCCTTCTGTAGAGTTACAACATCAGGCAGATTAAACACACTTTATCCATTATGTTTTTTTTTTTCCTGAAGATAAATGAAGTTATTATTGGCAAAGTTAAAAGGATAAAATTATCAGCTCATACCAGTTTATCATTTTGGCTTTGAGAAGTTAATATTCTTTGATGAGAAACTAACAACCACACAGATCAATTTAAGTGAAGTTTGGTAGGATGATGCCTTTATGTTTAAGGCATAGATGGTAATCAATTTGATATCTCTGTTGAATGGGGAAAATGTACCATGGAGGAATTAAATTAAAATCATGTTAAATAAAGAACGCTGTCTTTTTCTTATTATTTCCCTTTTACCTCTGAGGTATATTGTGGTATAATTAGCTACCTATGGTCGGTCAAACACAAAAGCCTTATACTTTAAAATGCAAATTTCATTTTAAATACCATAACTTGTTCTACTATTGTAAGCTGCCTATTGTGGCCAGCCACGGTGCCGCGGGAAAATTCTCGGAGGCAGAGTTAAGCTTTTACTACTTTTACTTCTACTTTCTTAGAGCTTAGAGAGGGAAAGAAAGATTTTTCTTAGAGAGGGAAAGAAAGATTTTTCTTCTTAGCTTAGAGTAGAGTAAAGAAGATAGAGCTTAGCTTAGAGAAAGATTAGAGCTTCTTTCTTCTCTCTTCTTTCTTCCTTCTTCTTTCTTCTGTCTTCTGTCTTCCTCAGGAGCCTCGGCCTAACTCTGACCAGTCATTACTTCTTCTATCTGGTTTCTCTTCTGTCTTCTATCTGGTTTCTCTTCTGTAACCGCTCTGCCTACGTTCTGGCCGCTCTGATTCTTCTGACCGACCGAGTGACTGCCCGACTGACTGAATTCTCTCCGTTCTCCTAACTCGGACCTCTTTCACCCGGTTATATACCTTCAGGTTTGCGGGTGCCTACAGGTGCGTCACATACATATCAGGTGGAACTTATGGCTTCCAGCTAGCTACAACAGCCCTTCCTAATTAGGGCTCCTTCATACTATTAAGTAGAGGAAAACTTGCCTTCAGTTCAGGCCAGTCATATATTTGATGAGGAAAATTCCACCTGGAAGAAAGAAGTACAAATAATATATTTCTGATGTTGCCTACACATTTAACATGTGTAAACCCCCTGTATAATTTTAGAATTAGTAAGAGTCCAGGAACATATCAGTAGTCAATATGAAACAGTATTGATATGTAGGTATTAGAAATACACATTTGCATTAGACAGTGCTCTGACAAAAGGTTCTATCCAGTTGACCACATGTTTAAAAATTCAATTCCTGTATTTTCCAATCTGTTTGTATTGGAAATATTACAGATAGACTTGGAAAACCCTTAAACCATTTGGCATGTTATAACAACCCCTTGTGAGATAGGAAAATCAATCATATCTCACCTCCCAGGAGCAGCTCTTGAGAGTACAGCCAATGTGCTGAAGATGGTTATTGTCGACAGTGCTGATAATATTAATAGAATATCACCAGTGTTATGGAAATATGGTTGTGAAAGTTCTCAAGCCTTAGAGAAAACTAGATGAGGATTTTTCTCACATGAAAGAAGTAAGAGGATATGGTGCTATATTTTTGAGCATTTGGGCTGGGGATATAACTTAGTTGGTAGAGTGCTTGCCTTGCATGCACAAGTCCCTGGGTTCAATCCCCAGCACCACACACACACACACACACACACACACACATGCACAAAATGTTGTTATTTTTGAGCATTTGAGGACAAGTTGCCAATGGAAGTCTTGGTATAAAACTGGAACAGGAGGTTAGAAACCCAAATTTAAGGTCAACAAAGACACATTTGTATGTTTCTTTGCTTTTTCTTCTTTTCTATCTTTTGAACTGTCCATCTAAGATAATCTTTCTCCTGCTAGAAAATACCATTCATTATTTGCTTTAGGCCAGTTTCACTGATTACAGATTTTTCCCCCCACATTTTGTTTGTATGTAAATTTCTTCTCCCAATCTTTTGCTGGAAATACAGTTGTGATAGGTTTCAATTATAAATTGGAAGATATTTGTTCTACTACTAATTATTATTTTCTGGGTTTCCTTTTTAAAAATTTTTGGTTTGTTTTCTAAGTAAGTTATGATTTCTTTTTCATTTGGAATATATAAACAAATAAGAATTTCTCAATGACACATAGGGCATCAGGTTAAATCTGATCTTGATCTCAGTTCTGATGACCTGCAGTTCCCTAAATTCCCCAAATAATTGTTCTTTTCCAGGTCAGGGAATAGTGAGTGGGTTGGTGGGCTAAAATTTCTCAGAAAACTTCTCATTTTATAAATACTAATATTCCTAGGAAAATGAGTGATAATAAATTATGACAAAAAGAAGTCATAAATATGAGGAGGCAATAAATTTAAAGTATATTTGTTTCAAGGTAATATCTTAAAAAAGGTACATATGTCTCTAACAAATGCTCCTATTAATTATGTCTGAAAAGTAGGATTTTATGTTGTTGGATTTTATGCTGTAGGATATTATTTTTGTTGGTAGTTTGAATTCTCTACATAGCAAAAATTTTATTTTGCAATAAAATTGGCTCCCTGACAAGTTATTTTACAATCTTTGCAATATTATTTGTCAGCAAAAGCAATGTGAACTTTTTCTATGTGTATATTTCTTTAGACTTTTACAATTTTAATATGAGAAATATTAATTAAAATAACTTTTTTTCATTTGAGAGAGAGCTTATCAGGAAGAATTATCAAAGTAGGTGTTCCTATGGATTAAAGACAGTTTCTGATATTGAGCTGAGAAATACAATTGCTCAACTGATTGGGTCATTCAATTTGAAGATATAATGCTAATGATATTTGTGTGATAGTATTTAGAAGAAATTCACCTTTTTATAGATATCAGTTTATTGACTACCTGACACATTTAACCCAATACTGACCTAATTAGCCATTTAGGAGTTAAGAAACTCTGTCAAGAAAAAAAAAAAGATGGAATTAAATGTTTTTAGAATCACAGGGGCCAATACTCATTTGTTTCACAAAGTAATAATTATTGGCAATATTTTTAAAATAATACAATATTGACATACACACTTCAGCATCATTACTACCAAATCCCCTATGCTGTCAAGTTTTCATTGTTTTTACTGATAATTGACTTTGATCATTTCTTATATGCTTTAATTTTGTATTCATGTAAATATCCCAAATTATTTCTAACACTTCCTATGTCCTCTAACACTACTAAAAGGAGTTTGGATTTAATTTTATATTTATGTGAAAATATCACCTGCAATGAGATCTGTTGTATTGACATAATTAACCCTAGGGAATTTCCTTGGTATATTTCAAAATTTTTCATGTTTGGAGAGGTAGCCAGATGTTAGACCCCTCCCTGACCTAAAACAAGCAAGCGGTTTGTTATTTGCTGGTGTGTGCACAGGGATGACTATCTTTTAGAGTGAGTTAGATGTATGTGTATGGTCTAATTCATTGTGAGGCAGAAAACTTGTAGAGAAGCTGATAATTCTCATTAGGCCTGCTTCTAATAAACATTAATTAAAGACCTGAAAAAATACCCTATTTTCCCTTTCTGCCTTGTGAATATGTTTATATAAAAAAGCATTTGACCAATTACTTATTGATAAATTATTTATTATTTTTACAATTATTTCTTGTGGTTCTGGGGATTGAACTCAGGGCCTTAAAATGCTTAGTGTGTGTTCTACCAGATGGCTCCACCTACAAGCCCACAAATTACATATGATGAAAAAATTTTCCTTTGTGCCCCATATATTTTCAGAGTGTACCACTGATTAAATTTAAAGGATTTCTGCAGGATGTAAAGGATGGTGTGATTTCAGAGCCAGCAATCTCTGTCTTACCTTTCACATGCAGCCATTCCAGAGTAAGGATATCAAGATCATTTTAAGGGCATGTAAAGGGTTGTTTCACTCTGACAATTTTGAAGATTAAAGGCCAGTCATTTTGCAGAATGTTTTCTGTTTCTCATGTTTTCTTATGATTTGATTCATTATTGAAATTTGGCAATGGCATGGATGGAATACACTGATCTTTTTATTGCATCCTATCTGGTAATGTGTAATTTCTATGAGTGCTGTGATCAGTAATATTAATTTAACTGAATGCTGAATACTCTGCATGAGATATTAGCTTGAGATACTCAACAGCTGAAAAATCTAGCACTTGGGGCCCTGTTTTCCTGAGGAATGGCTCACAGTACCAGTGTTGACGTTGACTTCTCCTTCCAAGAGAGAATCTAGGAATTTGACAAGCTTAGCATAGATGTTAAACCACTTATAAGTCTAATAAGACAAAAATTATTCTCAATAAAGCAGCAGTGGCCCTGGAATCATCATCTACCATTAAACTGGGGCCATAAAGAGGTTAGAGATTTTAAAATAGGACTCAGGGGGTCTGAAGCACAGCTTGAAAGAAAATTAATCCTTGATTCGATTATCTGGTTTTTAGATGACAAACCTCTGTTTATCAGAAATTTAAAAATAAACCAACTCTATATAATCATTAGAAGATATTGTTAGTTTGCAAATTTGTTGAATAAAAGGACAAAATAAATAATTTTGTACTTATATACCAATGACAAGCAGTATAATATCTTGAAAATCTCTGATTTTGATGAAGTCTCAACAATATCAATTCATCAGTTCTCTTTGGATTGATTTAAATTGATTAAAATTGATAACGAGATGCAACTTTATATGGGAATAAAGTGCCAAAACGTAGGCAAGACATGTTGTTTTCTCTCAACGTTGGCTTTTATTTCTCTTATATAAGTGGCTAGGAGTGTGATTGCAGGGTTATATAATAAGTGTACATTTCATTTTCTAAGTAACTGCCAAACTTTGTTCCAAAGCAGCTGCACCATTTTGCAATCCCATTTTCAGTGTTTAAAAATTATTCCACATCCATGTCAGAGCTCAGCAGTTTCATTTTTTAAAATCCTTTCTAAGATATAAGTAGTCTTATCTCAGCATGGTTTTAATTTGCATTTCCCTAATGCCAGGGAAGTCTTTTCAAGTAAACTTCCTACGGAATCTAATAGATACATGCTTCATCCACCAAGAGATGTCTGATGAGAGAAGGTGATGTTAATAGTACTGACTAAGCTTCATTGTAAATCTAGGATTTATTAAAAGCAGGTCTTGGGTGGAAACATAGTATATAAATATTGTATTATTTGATTAAGTAGAAATAACATCTTAAAATGGGAAAAAAAGAGTAAGAGATAAAATATGTTTATAAGGCTATTAATTTATGATAGGATATAGATGACAGCCAAAGAATATTATTTAAAGATGATTAAACAAAAACTAGACACTGAAAATAAAAACAGAGCTGAGTATATTATTAAAGGTGTTATTAAAGTCTTCTATTTGAAGTTTCACATAACCAAATGGAAATAAAATTTAAATGAGGGCAAACCACATGAAGAAAAAATTATAATAAACATAATTTAATATACAGTATATTTAGTGATCTAATATGTTATGATATAGTTGAAGATAATTATGTTGGTTATTTTCATAAATGTCAATTTGCATAACACACATATTAAAAAAAACTGTAATTGGCTCAAATAACCCATTCAATGTTATTTATAAAACACACCAAGCACATACTGACTGAGAATAATTAAATTGGGATGGATAATGTTACAGAAATTACTACAAACAATTAGAAAATGTTTGACATAATACAGAAAAGGGAAAACCAAAGCCTTGTGGACTTCAAAGAATGTTCTACTTTATAAAGGCTATAATTTTCACTGAACATAAAGGTAGTTATAAATACCCTTGAATCAGATAATACAGTGTTTTAGTCAATTTGTGTCACTGTGATCACAATATCTGACAAGAACAATTTAGGGGAGAAAAAAATTATTAATAGCTCACACTTTCAGAGATGTAGGCCATTTAGACTCCAATGCTTTGGGCCCAGGGTAAGGCCCAAGTCTGTGGTGGAGGAAAAGGAAAAGCTGCTCCCTTCATGACAGCCAGGAAGCACATTGTGTTGTAGGGTGACCCAGGGAAAATGAACCTTTCTAAGAGACATCTCAGGGACTCGCCTCATCCAGACACACTCCACCTGCCTACAATTACCATCCAGTCAGTCCATTCAAACTAGGATGGATTGATTACATTATATCTCTCCAAATAATTTAACTCCAAACATTCCTGCATTAACACATGAACTTTGAGGGGACAAACCATAACATGGAGTATACAGCGGAAGTTATAGAACATAGAATTGTAAATGAACACAGGAAAATTGGAATTTCAATCCAAAATATAACTAGGGAGCAGATGCTAACAAACAACTGAAATGTAATAATAAAATGTAATAACAAAATCTGTATAATAAAAATCTGTAAAATAGAGGCCAGGCGTGGTGACATATGTCTTATCTATAATCCCAGCAGCTTGGGAGGCTGAGGAAGGAGGATTGCAAATTGAAAGCCAGCCTCAGCAACTTCTTGAGGTCCTGAGTAACTTAGTTAGACCCTGTCTCAAAACAAAGCAAAAAATAAAAATAAAAAGTAATGAGAATGTGGCTCTATAATAAAGCACCCTTTAGTTCAATCACTGAGACAAAAAATAACAAAGAAAAAAACCAAAATACCCCTGAAAAACAAAGATCACATGTATGCATTCTTCCTATCTCAATAATAGAAATAAAACTTTTTTTTTTCCAAAAAAAAGAACATCTCAGCATTTCAACAGAGCACACATTTTTTATAGTTCATAAATGCGGAAGAGAAGCCAGGTGTACATACCTGTAATTCCACCCACAAAGGGGGCTGAGACAGAGGATGTTGAGGTCAGTCTCAACAACCTAGCAAGGCCCTAAACAATTTAGCAGGACCCAGTCCTAAAATTTTAAAAAAAACTGAAGAAAATGGCTGGGGAGGTAGCTTAGTAGTAAAGCATTCCTGGGTTCAGTCTCTACTCTGGGGGAAAAAAAAAGTCATAAATTCAGTGAAGGTAGGAATATATAGTTATCTTAAGCAGTAAAATCAACAAGTAATGACAAAATGTTTAAAGTCACATGTATTTGAAAATTTTATAACTATTAGTCAATTTTTGATGTATAATTCAAAATTTCAAATTTCCTTAAAATGACAAAAGTACCCTAGAAATCAGACTCAGTGAGATAAAAACAAAGAAGCCTTGCAAGAAAATCAATAACCTTAGTTAGATAATTACAGTGCTATCTAAGGAAGAATGAAAATAAGGGAATAAAATGCTCAATTCCAAATCACTGGGGGCAAAAGAGAAGAGTAAAGTAAGGAAGAAAAGAAATAAAGACAAATGAGAAACTATGGAGGAAAAAATTGGCAGAATTAATAAATTATAATAATGATCTTTAAATTTTCAATAACATAGATAAATCAGTAGATACACAGGAAGAAAAGAGAAAAAGCAAATATGCAAGTGCTGGCATGGTAGTGGAAAATAATGATTCAGATATGGAAAATACTTTAATATCAGAGATTAATTGAGATAAATTTTGAAAATACATTTGGAAATTTAAATACAACGGATAAACTTGTAGAAAAATTTAGTATGCCACAATTAGGTCTTATTAGATAAAATAGTTTCTACAAAAAAAATGAGATTATTACTCAAGTACTTCTGTCATGTGAAAAGATATGTCTCTGAAGATGTATGCAAGGAGTTCTTGGAGAGAAGGGAAACTCAACTCAGGATCACCAAGATTCTTGACAAATGTGAGGAAAAAGAATTTCAGCATGTGCCAGTCAAAGCCATAGATGGAAGTTTACTTAGAAAAGTCAATAGATATTAAAGGGAAGATAGAGGTAATCTTGAAAACGAGAGACAGAAGCTGTGATTTGTAAGTATGTATAGAAGGACAGGTGAAGTCAAAGCAGTTTTATAAAATTTCATACCAATGTTGCCTGGGCTTGAGAATTATCATCATATTGCATACAAGAACAATGGGTCAGTGTTGTGGGCTGAGTCAGTTGTCATGTTCATGGGTCCTTTCTGTATTTCAGTGGCTCATGGGCATTTCTTTTGAGACTCAGTAGTTCTTTCTCTCTTTTGTATCCCCAAATTTCTATCTCACTTCCATTAAAAAAGTCAGCAAGTCCAGATATTTTTAAACAAAATACTACAAATCATTTTATGCCATATAGTTCCAAGGACACATAAAACATTTCAGAATTGAGGAGATGAAGAAAATTCAGCTTGACATGAAGCAAGTAAAACGATGATGTTGCAATGTGATAATGATAGCAAAAAAGAAATCTCATTGTCAATCAAACATTTGTATAGCATTGTAAGCTACCTGGTACCGAAAACCGGGAGGAAAAACTCTCGGAGGCAGAGTTAAGCTTTTACTACTTTTACTTCTACTTTCTTAGAGCTTAGAGAGGGAAAGAAAGATTTTTAGAGAGAAAGATTAAAGAAAGCGAGCTTTCTTAGAAAGAAAGAGCTTAGCTTAGAGAAAGATTAGAGCTTCTTTCTTCTCTCTTCTTTCTTCCTTCTTCTTTCTTCTGTCTTCTGTCTTCCTTGGGAGCCTCGGCCTAACTCTGACCAGTCATTACTTCTTCTATCTGGTTTCTCTTCTGTCTTCTATCTGGTTTCTCTTCTGTAACCGCTCTGCCTACGTTCTGGCTGCTCTGATTATTCTGACCGCTCTGATTCTTCTGACCGACCGAGTGACTGCCCGACTGACCGAATGAATTCGTTCTCCTAACTCGGACTGCTTTCACCCGGTTATATACCTTCAGCTTTGCGGGTGCCTACAGGTGCATCACATATGGCTTCCAGCTAGCTACAACAGCCCTTCCTAATTAGGGCTCCTTCATAGCATTATACAATTTCTGATTAAAATATTTGCAAACAGAATTTAACGGCCTACTAAAAAGTAACATACCAAGATAAGGAGGGATTTATTCCAGAAATGTAAAACTGGTTCAATAATAGGAAAGCATTAACATAATTCATCATAATAATTTCATCAAGGATAAAAATAGTACAGTTATCTCCATAGAAATTGAAAAGGCCTTTAAAAATTTAAAAGTTATTCCTGTTTAAAACATTCAATAGAATAGAAATTGATGGCAATTCTTCTATACAATAGATATGTTAATGTTTCTAGCTCAAAAGCCAACAACTTATTTATGGTGATATTGGTAGAGGCTTTCTACTTAATTTTTTTTTTAAAGTGACGATGTCCACTATAATTCAATATTATTTTGAAGAATTTAGCTGCCATATTCAGACACAAGGCAAACAAGTGGTATCATAAAAATTAAAATGAAATTTAAATTTTTCTATTGTCAGATAATACAATAATATACCTGGAAGGTGCCAAGGGGGCCTGAAGTGGAAGTGGAGCTTTCCCCCTCTATAGACCTGTGTAGCACGGGTAACTAAATCTCCTTCCATATGCTTCTTGGCTTTTGTCTTGTTTTGTTTCTTCTTTAAAAGCTATGCTTGCCTTCAGAGATTTCAAAGATGGAACTTTTGAAAGAATATGTTTCTTCAATCTTCCTTCAAAGCTGGTTCTGAATGAAACCTATTTTCCTACCAGTTTGGCTCAAATATTTCTGGAATAGTAACCATTATAGTCTAGCCAGTTCCCCTGGTGCCACAAGTAAGTATAAGAAAAATGTTTAAATTAAAACAAGAAGTTATCAAAATGATAAAGAAAATTAACAATCCAAATATTATTTTTTGAAAATTTTTATTAAATTAATAAACTCTTAGACTAAGTATGAGAAAGACAGGAAAGTAGTCCATAAGTTACCAATATTAGTAATGGAAGACAGAAAATTGCTACATATTCCAGACATTAAAAGAATCAAGTACTATTATAAACAACTTTCACCAGTAAATTTGAAAACCTCTATAAAATAGGCATATTCATGGAGGAGCTTAGTAAAACCAAACCAAATGGAAACAGAATCTCATATGCATACAGTTAATAAATTAATAATCAATATCATTCCATAATGAATGCTGGTGTCATGAATAGTTGAAAATCATTTCTTCCTCCATTTTCTGAAAGACTGTGTGATTTGTCGTTATTCCTCTTTATTTTTATGGTTCACTTTTGAAGGCATCTGCATCTGTGGTTTTCATTATGGAAAAGAACCTTGATGTGGTCAGACTAACCTGTCATCTGGGTCCTAATTGAATCACATGAGCCCTTAAAAGCAGAGAATATTTACGAAGTTTGTCAACAATGAAAATGAACAAGGAAATAGCTCCTACCCTAGGATTTCTTTTAGAAAGTATGTAGCTAGGTAGATACAAGCAAGGGGATTAGGGAAAGGAAATTCAGGTTCTGCCCCTTGGTGGCACCCAACTAGCTGTTAAAATGTTCTGACCCTTCTTGGGGTCAGACAGCTACCAGTCAATCTGAAGAAAATGGTTACAGTCCATTGCTGTAAAAATTTCCAACATGGCAAAATTGGTGCAGACTCACTAAATCGTAGCATGAAACCACAGTAACCATACAAAATAAATAGTTCATGGGATGGGAAGATTCCAAGCAGGCCATAAAAGCCTACAGCCAGAAAAGGAGAGTCTATTTCCTCTCTCAGAGGTGGTCTACTCCATGAATGAGTACTTCCATTTTAGCAAATAAACCTCTGTATTGATTGAAAACTTACTTTTGGAAAGAGAAGAACCAAGGAAACCTCTGCTGAGTTAACACTTCCAGAAAGGAACAAGACCCTACTTAACACCTTGATTTCAGCTAAATGTGACCTGAGCTTTAGATCCTTGTACTAGATAATCTATTTTTTAACTCTGTTAAATTTGTGGTAATTTGTTATTGCAAATGTGAAGAAAACTACACCTACTATCATACTTAAATTTAACAAAATAAACACATAGTCAGATGTTTCTAAGATTGGAAACAATTCAAGGATATTTGCCCTCATAACTTTTTAAACTATTTTGCAAGTTTACTTACAGAGTATAAACAAAGAAGAGAAGTAAAAGTATTCATGTTGGAAAGACATCTCCCTTCAGAGAAAGACATGGTGTAATCATATAAAAATTGTTACTTTTCTTTCTAGAATTAGTTAAATTTATTCTAGAGATGATATGGCTACATAAACCCATCATGAGTATGCAAGGAAATTCTGAAAAGAGAAACAAAGCCAAAAAACCTACAGAAAAATCATAAAATTTACATGGTTTAATTGTCATAATTTTTTCAGGTATAAATCTGAAACTATTTTGTGTATTCTATTTTGTGTGTATTCTAAGGTACAACTAAGGAATAAAATCATTGTTTTTTTGGTAGCTATTGGTTTTACAGTGGGATAAAAAAATACACTGTGAAAATGAGGGAGAATGAAATAGTGTTATGTTGAACTCAAGGTGTGATTATAAATACATGGATTTTAAGTATACTTTTGGGTCTATCTACTAAGAGTGCTTAGAAGCAATGATGGCCCATTAATGATGAGAACAACAAGATATCAGATAGTAAAAA
This sequence comes from Tamias sibiricus, assembly GCA_025594165.1. Classification (NCBI taxonomy): domain Eukaryota; kingdom Metazoa; phylum Chordata; class Mammalia; order Rodentia; family Sciuridae; genus Tamias; species Tamias sibiricus. The sequence continues at coordinate 39,115,881 of CM046664.1, read as the reverse complement.
TTTTTGTATTTAAAAGGAACCAAGGCTCCTTGGGAGAAATGCTTTATTTACAGGCTTCGAGCAGGAAAAAAAAAAAAAAAAAATGTGGGCATAGAATGTTTTGTTATTTCAGAAAGCAAGAATAAAATGATAATTTTTCTTTGTAGAATAATGCACGCCAATAATTCCAGAATAATTCAAAGAGGTATAAAAGTAATTATTTTCCATATGCTATTTAATATTTTATTAAAACAACTGTGATTAATAAATCAGTCTCTGGAAAAAATAAGAAACTTATGAATATAAATATAACCAATATCAGTAATAAAAAGATAATATCACAACAGACTATAGAATATTGAAAAAGGAATAAGAGAATATTATCAGCAAATTTATGCAAATAAAATTGAAAAATTAGATGAAATATATAGTATTGGAGAAAAATACTATTTATTGAAACTGAGCCAAAAAGAAAATCTAAATATTAAAGAAATTAAATATTATTTTAAAACCTCCCTTAAAGAAAATACCAAGCCAAAATGAGTCCAATGATAAAGTCTACTAATTTTTAAGGAATAATAATACTAATATTTTATCAATTGTAACACTAATATTTTATCAGAGAATAGAAAAAATGGTAGAATTTCTAATTTTAAGAGTTCAGCATGAATTCAACATGTAAATCTAAAAAGACATTATGAAAAATACATATTAGAGACTAATCTCATTTATAAGTATAGGTGCAAAACTCTTTTTAAATTAATAAAAGAAGTCCAGTGATATATTAAAACATGACATATTATAAGTGAGTTAATTTTATTCAAGAAAAGTAAGGTTAATTTTACATTTGTCATTTTATTAGTGTAATTTGACACATTAAAATAAAGCAAAATACTATAAATATGTTAATACATAACACTTGATTGAAGTACTTTTATCTGTAGAGTAGAAGTCCAACAAGATTAACAACATAGTATTAGTAAGGCACTCTAAATGTCACAGAAATAAGGAGGCATTTGAAAGAATTTTAAGAGGTGCCTAAATCTGTGTTCAATCATAAACATACCTTATGCCACAGAAGTTTTACTAGTAGGCATAAAACCAACAGAATTGCATACATGCCTGCACAAAATATATGTGCACCAATAATCAAAGCAGGATTATATGTACTAGCCCCAAACTTAAAACAGCACTAAATCTATTATCATTAAATGAAGAAATCATTACTGAATTAAAATTTAAAAGGCCTGAACCAGAAATGAGAAGTTTTCTCCCTTTTATGTGAGCCAAGACTAATGGGATTCAGAGCAGATAATTTCCCTCACGTTTTTACATCCTATATACTATTCTGTGGCTAGTTCCTCCTTGTCACCTACACTAATTGTGAAGCCACATGCAGTGAAATTATATACTACATTGTACTGCATGATCTTCCTTTTCCTTGCTACTCTTCTGGTGACCATGACCTTCATCATCCCAATAAAGTGTTGATATCTTAATCTATACCTAAGATACTGTAAGATCTAGGCCCAGATAACATATTTGCAAGTTTATAGGATGCTTCCAAGTAGTCATCTATGTGGATGGATCATTTTCACTTCCTACAATGGTGTAGTTGATTGAGTTCTGGTTATTCCACATCCTCTGTGACACTACTATTGGTCTTTTAAATTTTAGTCAATGGGTGGGCCTATTATGGTACTTAATTGTAGTTTTTATTTGCATTTTTATGGTAACCAGTGATGCTGAGCACCTTATCATTTAGCTTAAATATAATTGTAGATCTTTTGAAGAACTTCATCCTCTTGGTATTTGGCAGAGATAAAACTAATAAGCAAGAGGTGTAATGGCCATATCAATAAATGTTGGTTAGACAATGTGTTTCTGATGTGTTAAAATTTTTTGACTCTTGTATCATTCACAATAATTAGCTATAGATGAATTGCAGACTTCATTATTAGGTTTAAGTGATGATAACTAGAAGATATTTTAGGATCATTATGATCTCATGATATTTAAGTGTGCCTTCATAATAAACATTTAGTATCACAAGAATGATTATTTTAAAACCACATCCAGGAACAGTTAAGCATGCAATGTCCAAAATTCAAAAGTCAGAAAACACCACATAATGAGAGTAGAGCAACAGAAACTACCATATGCTGCCAAGGGAAATTTTAATTGGCACCTGCCAGATGGAAGATTGTCAGTTATCTAAGAAAGTTGAATACAAAGAACTTAAGACCTAGTAATTACCTCTTAGAAAGAATCAATTCATGTTTATTTCAGATATATGTAAAAGAATTCTCATGACAGTCAAAAAGAAGGGGAAATTAAAAAAAGGTTCACCAAAGGTAGAAAGTATAAATGTATTTTTGTATGTTTGTAGAATTAAGTAGTAGGAGGGACTCCAACGATTTACATAAACATAAATGACTCTCATAGTCATGGTTTTGTGTGGAAAAAAGCAAAGAATAAAACAACACATAGCGTATGATTCAAGTTGTAAAATGCAAAGACATAATAAAAACTCAAATACAATTTTCAGGGAAGCAACAATGTGTATGATAAATTATTTCAAAAAAGAAAAGCAAGTAAGGGATTATAAGAAAATTGGTGAGTGTGTTCACCTTTGTGGGGACTGGGACTGTGACTGGGTTATATTTTATTCATTTTTTTCCCTGTACATTGTCTGTTTCACTAAAGCACATTAGGCAATATACAGTGACCATATGTCACCTGGTTCCAGAGGGCCACAAGCATTTTTTCAAGGTTAGGACTTGTCCTGCAAAACTCCAGGTTACCCCCGCAGATCAAATTAACAACATGGACGTCAAAGGAAAGTCAACTCACTTCAGCAATGAAAATAGGATTCCTTCAAGGTGGACAAACCAAATTATGCCTCAAAATACCATATAATTTTAGTTAGGGAAGAACTGCAAATCAAAATACTCATAAAGTTTGTTTCTTCCCAAAATGTTGTCTTTTTACTATGGGTTCAACATTGACATTGCTCTCCCTACCATAAAGGGCAACCAACCATTATTTTCTCCTCTTTGATGATTGAAAGCTCTGCATCTCTGCCTGGTGCACAGCATTCCTGGGATCATAAGTAACAGCTGGTGTTTTCTTCATAGTGTCTTAGGAGTAAATAATACTTCCTGCAATTAATAGTGATAATGACAATCACATGATGTATTGATAATGACATTTGGCAATTTTATAAGCCACCTATGACCTATCCAAGTCAAAATAATAACCATGGGCCTACTATTTCAGTACTGTCCAAGGAGGAGCAAGATAAGACCAGAAATTTTGCTTTTCTGCAGTCATGTATTATACAAAACTCCATTCAATGAGAGGAGAAATGGTACCTTTCTCCTGAATCAGATGGGTGTGGAGCACAAGCCATTCTTAGCATTAACATTTAACCTACACCTAGGTTTTGCTGGCCACTTCATAGATGCAGATGGCACTATTAAGTGTTTTCTGTGTGTGTGTGTGTCCACACGTGTGTGTCTGTGAACAAGCACATTGGCAAAGGATTTAAAGATGTACTACAAATACATTATGCATTTCATTCATGGTATTTTAATGTTAGAGAAAATAATTTTCAATTTATGTAAGAGATCAGTATGAGAAATATTTACTTCTAGTTTGCAATGGTTCTATGCTTTGTCATTGATTGATTTTGTTTTATAAAATTGTGTTAATTTATATCAATTTGGAAATGACATTATTCTAATATGGTAACTTGCATTTCTAGTTATTTACTGAATATCCATTATTTTTACTATGTGTATTTTTAAAAGATATTTTATTTAGGGAACACATGACTATACATAACTTCTGCTGTAGAGATTTTAGAAGTTTAAGAACAAATGATCATGTTTTGACCTTTTCTTCTTTCTTCTCTCCTCATAAACCATACTGATGGTTGTGTGCATAAATAAAATGTGTGATTAATTCTAATGCATTTGTACAGGGGCATAGATTTCAGTCTGGCTCTGGTAACAATTAAAGAAGAGAGCATGACCAATTGTCTCTTTTTCAATGTAGTGTTAAATAGATTAAGACAACATTTGATTGTCAGCAACTCTTACAGCAACATGGTCTCTTACATTGAATGCTTGTAAACATGCCAATGTTTACAAAATATTGTGCGATTTTTCTTTGTAAAAATCGCACACTTTTTAATAGGTTTTCTTAACACAGGGTCTTTAATCAAAATACAGTTAGATTTTTTTTTTTCTTTTTTAAGGAATGATGAAAAGTCTCCAGTATAATTTTTGCATTACTGTTAGTTTGATGCTTGAATTACCATTTTCTAACATAATTGACTACTTACTGGAAATGTGTTTTAACTTCTGGTGTTTTACTTGTGTTGACATAAAAACAAGATATTTTAAAAAGGGTTTAAAAATAATTTGTGACAATTTTTTAGCAATTTCACTATACATCAGAAATGGGGAAACCCCCAAACATATATACCTCTGCACACATCACAGGATAGAGAATTACAGCACAGACATCCTACAGAGCAGTCCAAGGTATGCTAACCACCCAAAGCTGTGAATTAGAACTGGATAACAGCAAGATGATGCCCATGCACAAGGTGCACAGGTGATCCCTGTTCATGTTTGCATATTTTGAAGGTTAATTTTGTGTGTCAGCATGCCTGAGCCACATGGTACCCAGATATTTGGTTAAACATTATTCTAGATATGTATGTGAAGGTGTTTCCAGATAAGATTGACAATTAAATCAGTAGACAGTAAGACAGGTTGCTCCTGGCAACACGGGTGGAAATTGTGCAGTTAGTTGAAGGCCTAAATATAACAAAAGGGCCGAGTAGGAGGGAACTACTTCTCCCTGCCTGATGAGGCAGGAATGTTTATTTTCTCCTGCAGTTCTATTAGGACTTACACCATTGGTTTCCCTGCTCCTAGGGCCTTTGGGCTTGGACTGGAATTTTAGCATTGGCTTTCCTTTGTCTCCAGCTTGTAGATAGCAGATTGTGGGAATTTTTGGCCTCTGTAGTCTTATCAATCAATTCCTTATAATAGATATCTTGAAATAGAATCAATTCCTAATAGTAGAACTCCAAAATCACGTGAACATTTCCTTATACTAAATCTCTATAAACCTTGATTGATAAATAGATGATAGCGAATGAACAGAAATAAGAGAAAGGAAGAGAGAGAGATAAGTCAATATGTCCTGATGGTTTTCTTTTTCTGGAGAAGCCTCACTGATACAGATATATAATCTTATAAAACCATTTACACAGGTAAGCTTCATTTTCTCTAGATCTATTTAAAGCTTTTATTGACAAACACAATTTGAAAAAGTGTCTTTCATGACATCATCATTTCTCTCAGGAAAATTTTATTTTATTTATTTATTTATTTTGGTACCAGGGATTGAACTCAGGGGCATTCGACCACTGGGCCACATTACCAGCCCTTTTTTGTATTTTATTAGAGACAATGTCTCACTGAGTTGCTAAGTGCCTCGCCATTGCTGAGGCTGGCTTTGAACTCGCGATCCTCCTGCCTCAGCCTCCCAAGTGCTGGTATTACAGGCGTGCGCCACCGTGCCCGGCTAGGAAAATTTTATTGTTAATGAATAAATGTCAATAATAAAAGGAAGTATTTTTAAAATTTATTTCAATCTTATCTCTCTCACTCTCTCTATCCATGACATTCCCTCTTCCCTGGAAACAATATTTCTTTCAGGTAATTCCATATTTGCATAAGCTATAGCTATATATAGAAATTTAAGGGATAATAAACATTTGACACTATATTTGACACTATGTCTATTTCAGTGGAAATATGAGATTTTAAAATTTAGTAATGTTGCATTAATTTTACAGGATTGGTGCCTCAAGCTCTTGACTACAGGGTACACTTCAGAAACCAGAAATTTGAATTTTTACTAGGTATGTCATTTAGTAACTGAGAAAAATCACAATGGTAAACTACCACACATACTCCAGAATACCTAAAATTAGCAGGGCTATAAATGTTCATTTTGGTGAAACTATGTAGCAACAGTAAGTCCTGCATACTAGTGGTAGGAATATGAACTGCTACATGCACTTTGGAAAATAACATATCATTGCTTATGAAAGCTGAGCACAAGTACACCCTACAGCCAAGAGAAATATTCAAAAAAGGTACATGCACATATCCATCAAGAAATGCAAAATTATTTGTAGCAGCTGTATTTGTCAAAGAAAAAAAACAAATGAAAAGCCAAATGTTAAATCACAGTAGCATGGATAAGCAAATTAGTGTATATTCATACAATTCAGTAACTGAAAAGAATATTCATGAATTTGTAATATCATATGCCATTCAATGTGCCAAGAAAAGACAGAGGATGTGAACTTTATATGATTTTATTTAAATAATTATCAGTTAGAGGCAAAACTATCTCGTATTGTTAACAGGTAGGACATAGGCAGCATTCTTTTTTTTTTTTAATTTTATTTGTATAATTTTTAATATGTACAACTCATAGTGCATATATTTAGTATCTTTTTACATACAACTGTTTGTATACAAAGTATATTCGTACAATTCAGGTCTTCAATCATGCATTAAGGAAAATGGTATCCGTCTCATTCAACCACCTTTCTTTTTTTTTTCTTTTCTCCCCCTCCCTTCCCTCTTGCTCCCTCCCTTACCCTCCCTTCCCTTGACAATTCTAGTGTTCCTCTAATCCTCCTATGTACCCCCATCCAACAATACTTTGAAATAGCCTCCTTATATCAGAGAAAACATTTGGTACTTGGATTTTTGAGATTGACTAACTTCACTTAGCATTATGTCTTCCAACTTCATCCATTTACCTGCAAATGCATAGGCAGCATTCTGAGAGGAGAGAAAAGCAATGACTTTTAAAGGACCAAGGACAAATCCTGAATGTTGGTAATCACAGTTTCTTAACCTGGGTTATGGTTGCTATCTGTAATCATCCACTTCCATATAAATATGTATATAGAAGATAGTACAATGACATCTTGGCCTTCTCTCTCCTGAGCCTAACTATTCTTGGGCCCACGTATCTCCCTCCTATTCAAGGAGAGGGTTTGGTCTTATTCCTGCATTGAATACCTGTTTCCTGGATGCTTAGTAATGCTTTCCTTGATTCCTTCTCTCATTTTGTCTAGTACATCCTTCCATAACTTCTTTATAAATGGCATAACCCCTTGTAATAATAATTTGAAAGTTTACATTTTTGAAAAAATATATATATTTTTTATTTTACCACCATGTTCTTCAAACAATGTGCCTGGGGTTATAATTCTAGGTTTAGTATCATGTTCCTTCAGAATTTTTATTTATTTTATTTTAACAGGTACATAAAAACATTTAAAAAGGTACATATAAATATAGTAGCATTTTTGTATACATCATGAAATGTATGAACACATCAAGAAAAATTTAGATCAGGTGAAACATATATATCTCCTCTTAGTCATTTTTTTCATGGTGATAGAATTTACTATCCTTTCTTTTGAGGAGCAATTATATTATTTTCTTGCTCCTAGGATTGCTGTTTATATGTTTATATGCCCCTCTTGCTCTTTCTTTGGAACTTTTGTCAAATGTTCTATTTTTCATGAACACTCTGGATATTCCTACTGATGTACTTTGCTGTGAATCTATTTCTTCCAATGCACATATCTATCAAGATATGTAAAAAATATTTTAATTGCGAAGGAAACTTCCTTAAAGGATTCCTAATGATATCCTCAACTAATCCAGTTGTTTTCTTTCTTATTCTAGATTTCTTATTATTTGAGTTTGGAGTTTCTGTACAATTATATTATTCTATTTTCTATATATATTTTTTGTATTTTTCCCCACTCTACTTATTCTAAGATATCATAAATTTTTTTTTTTTTTTTTTTTTTTAGTCAATAGTCAAAAACTTTATTACGTGTTAGGTAAATCTGTCAGATGTACACGGTTACATCCTAAATTTCTTTTTTAGCATCATTTATTTATTTATTTATTTAAATTTTTTTAAATTTTATTTTTATAATTTTTAATATGGACAACTCATAGTGCATATATTTAGTATCTTTTTACATACAACTGTTTGTATACAAAGTATATTCGTACAATTCAGGTCTTCAATCATGCATTAAGGAAAATGGTATCCGTCTCATTCAACCACCTTTCTTTTTTTTTTTTCTTTTCTCCCCCTCCCTCCCCTCTTGCTCCCTCCCTTACCCTCCCTTCCCTTGACAATTCTAGTGTTCCTCTAATCCTCCTATGTACCCCCATCCAACTATACTTTGAAATAGCCTCTTATATAAGAGAGAACATTTGGTACTTGGATTTTTGAGACTGACTAACTTCACTTAGCATTATGTCTTCCAACTTCATCCATTTACCTACAAATGCCATTAATTTGTTTTCTTTTATTGCTGAGTAAAATTCCATTGTGCGTATATACCACATTTTCTTAATCCACTCATTTACTGAGGGACATCTAGGTTGGTTCCACAACCTAGCTATTGTGAATTGTGCAGCTACAAACATTGAGATAGCTGTGTCACTGTTATATGCTGTTTTTAGGTCCTTTGGGAATAGACCCAGGAGTGGGATGGCTGGGTCATAGGATGGTTCCATTCCCAGTTTTCCAAGAAATCTCCATACTGCTTTCCATAACAGTTGCACCATTTTGCAGTCCCACCAGCAATGTATGAGTGTGTCTTTTTCCCCACATCCTCTCCAACATTTATTGTTGCTTGTGTTCTTGATGGCTGCCATTCTGACTGGAGTGAAGTGAAATCTTAGTAGCAAAGTGGTGTTATATATAGTTTACTCTCTATTTCCTTGATTCTCTCTTTCCTCTCTCTTACACCAAATCCTACTCTTTTATCATTTTTTTTTCTTTTCCAACTTACTTTATATATAAATTGATCTTTTCACCTAATTGTCAACCCCATTCTCTTTCTTCCATCGTCTACTGATACTAAACCACTTCCACTAAACCGCTTCAATAGATATCTCCTTTCATACTTTCCAAGAAAGAACAATTCAAGACACTTCCTTCTTCCTAAACATAACACCTCTGTATCCAATACTTGAAGCTATAAAACCCTATCAGAAGCGTACAGAGTAAATTGGAAATAATATCTGGGTTAACAAAATCTGTACATTGTGACCAAACTTGGATTTTCTGAATAGAAAGTGTTAGGTTTTAAAAGTGTAAAGGAATTATAAGGCGATCTGATAGCATTGTACTACAGGAACAACATAAGGCTTTAAGGTAAAATCTAAATAGTCAAGGTCCCACAGTGCAGGAAGAATAGACACACAAGCAACATGAAAAAACAAGGAAAGAAAATGACACAAATTTTATCTTCCAAATCCTGTGGGTTTTTTAAAAATTTCTACTGTCATGTTTTTAATCAGGGCTCTTTTATTTTTTGTGAAGGCCCTTGTTTATGTTTATATCTTGATCTCCAGAGCCCTCTGGTCTAGAGGGATTAGTGTCACTTCAAAGACAGTATCTAATATTTCTTAAATGACTGATTATGATTTTTTTTGTGCATGTGCATAATGAAAAAGAAAAGAAAAATTGGACCTGCTATCTATTCTCTGGAATCACCTCCAGCACTCCCAGCCAGGCCCTGGGACCTGGTACTTATGTAACATCAGAAAATTCACAGAGCATACATGTCAGATGAGGTGCTGTGATGGAGACAAAAATAGAAATACTGTTTAAATAAACAAAACCAGTGAGGCCAAAATGTTTATCAAACTCTCCTCTACGGATAACAAGAACGATTACAATATTACAGCTTCTTTTCTGATTAAAGCTTTAGCTCTCTTTTTGTGAAAAAAAAAAAATATATATATATAGAGAGAGAGAGAGCTCTTAACTGTTTTCTGATTTTTTAAATTTAAAATACATATTTTTAGGTGTCATTTAATGTCTTCCTGATGCATGTGCACATTGCATAATGTTTAAATCAGAATAAACATCACTCTGTGCTCAAATATTTATCATTTTCTTTATGGTGAAAACATTCAAAATCCTTTCTTCTAGCTTTTTGAAATGCACACATATTATTGTTATTTTTAATCACCTTCTGTACATTATAACACCAGAGTTTCATACTTCCATCTAACTACAACTTAGTATCCACTGACCAAGAACTCTCTATCTCTCCTCCTCCCCTCCCCTCTCCCAGGCTCTCATAACTACTGTTCTACTCTCAACTTCTAGATCAACATTCTTCCACATATGAAGGAGATCATGTAGTACTTGTGTTCCTGTGTCTGTACTTATTTGATGATCTACAGTTCCATTCATGGTATCACACAAGACAGGATTTCATTCTTTTTTGTGGTTGAATAGTATTGTCTTTATCCATCATCCACGATAAAAAGTACTAAAAAGCCAACCTCAGAATTTATCTTATTTCCCAAAAGCACCTAATGTGGAAGTCAGCCCTAGTTTCTTGTTCCACTCCCAAATTATTTATCACAAGTTTAAATCTTATAATAGTTGTTATGATTAATCTTAAGTGACAACTTGGCTGGCTAGGATGCCCAGCATTTGATCAAACATTACCATTTGTTTATTTATGAACATTTTACCATGCAACATGAATATTTATTTTTTGGACTTTAATAAAGTAGATTACCACCCACAGTGGGTGGGCCTTACCTAGTCAGTTGACAGTCTGAATAGAAAAAACAGCCTTCTCCTAGCAAGAAGAAATTCTGCCAGCAGACTTCTGTGATGCTTAGACTGAATCTCCAGCTTGAAGATTTTGGACATTCACCTTAAAACACACACACATACACAATCACAGAGTTGGTTCTGGGAAGAACGCTGAGCAATACAGCACTGCTTTCCTAACACCCTCTTACCCAGACATGTCATGGTTCTCCATCTACTGTGTTAACTGGAGATGTTATTGGCCATCGTTTGTACTCAGGGGGATAATGACAGTCACCCTAGTGAATAGCCAGAGTTTTTCTTGGCCACGATTTGAAGAAAGAATCAGGAAAACAACTGTGGCTATATTTTAGAGGGTTTTTTTTTTTCTTTTTTTTTTTTTTTTAAATGGGTGTTGACTTTGCCTCCTGTGAGGTGCTCTAAATCTATGAGGTGGCTATGTCTGGGAATATGTAAGATTTAACTTGTGAAATTTCAGCAAGGTAAGTTCAATCTTGTATCTGTCTACCATTCATATAAAATATGTATAATAGAACCTCAGTATGCAGCCTATTATTTCTTTTCTGGGACCTTTGTGATCACCACATATCCCTGTGGGTCAAATTATCCTTATTTCCAGATCTCATTATTTCCACAGAGACTAGCACAGGACAGGTCTCCAGTGGCTTTGGCTGACCTAGTTCTCTCCTATTCTCACTTGCAGTTTTTAAGAATAACTGCACAATATGCTGGAAATACAGTGTCCTGAGATAAGAGGGAAGTTTGCTGGAACAGCCTGTGTTCTGTGCTTTTTTTCTTCTAGAATAGTGTGTCCTGCAGTGGTGTAGCCCATAGAAATAGGTGAAACCTGAGGCAAAAAAAAAAAAAAAAAGCCAGAGTGAAATACTTTTGAGATCCCTTATGGTAGTGTAATATGGGGAAAGACTCCATCTACCCTGAGCAGATTTCATGATACCTGGGGGACCGATCAGTTTGTCATGATCCTTAGGCTTCTCTTTTCCCTTACTGTTTACCTGTGAGCAATAAAATTGCTTCCCTTATGTTTTAGTCAGCTTTTTAATTGCTGTGACCAAAAGATTTGACAATTTGAGGAGGAAAAGTTTATTTGGGGGTCACAGTTTTAAAGGTTTCTGTTGTCTCAATTGGGGCAGACCATTATGGTGGAATAGTGTGACTGAGGAAAGAAGCTCAGGACATAGCAAAAGGAAGCAGAAAGAGTTCACGCTATTCACCAGAGACAAACTAAAAACCCCAAAGCCATGCTCCCAGTGACCTACCTTATGCAGCTACATTGAACCTGCCTACAGTTACCACCTAGTTCATTAGTATCAATTGATTCAATCTACCAAATCGGTCACAACTATCATCATCTAATAATTTTAACTGGAAATTCTTGCATTGCCTCACATGTAAGCTTTTGAGTGATACCTCATATCTAAACCATAACATTCTATCCTTGGTCCCCCAAAGCTCATGCCCTTTTCACATTGAAAAAATACACTTAGTCCATTTTCAAGAATCCCATGGTCTTAATGGTTTCAGCATTGCCCAAAAGCCCAAGTCCAAATTTTACCTAAGACTCAAGGAAAACTCTTAGCTGTGAGAGTAAAGATCATAAGCAAGTTATATATGTCCACAGAGTAAATATTTTTATTGCAGAAGGGAGAAATTGGGTCATATAAAGAAGGATATGTATGTAGTAAGAGAAAAATCCAGCTGGGCAAAGAAGAAGTCCTGTAGCTCCATGTCTAGCTTTTGGGGCTCATGGCATCAAGATGTTCTTTCCAAAGAGATTGTATAGCTCTACCCTATGGCCTTTTTGGTTGCAGCCCACATGACCTCTCACTTTGCTTATTTCTGTGCACATACCATGTTCTTTGTATCTCTTAATCTTGGTGTTCTGTTTTACAACTTTCTTTTTTACTTATTCACTCATCATCTTTTCGACCAGTCCACAGGGACTTTGACCCTGTTGCACTTTGCCTGGCCTCCCAGATTCCTTTAAAATCTCAATAAAACTCTTCACGACCCCTTAAAGCTATCCTTCTACATTTCTGTAGAACCAGCATCATATGGTTGTTGCCAAGGTCTGCCACCATCTCAAGCAATGGCTAAGTCTCCTGGGACCACTTCTGTAACAGCCTCTGAGTACCTGGGGAGATGAGAAATATGAAAAAGCTTCCTAGCCCTGTCCCTCCATGGAACCAGGCATTCCCTATCATCTCTTCTCAGAAGAATTGTTAATTTTACATCTTTCAGATTTAGATGGATGTGGTCTTGCCAATTTCTGAAATGACCTCAAACATCCTTCCTATTGTCTTTGGGTAAAGTAGCATCTCTTTAGTGGGTGGAATATCTTTAACAATCACAAAAGTGAGTTTTACTCTCACTTTTCTGGCCAAACTGCAAGTTTTTCAGATCCTGTTATTTAGCTCTCTTTTTGTGATTATCATAGTAAACTTGGATAAAAGCTGATAGGAATATACATGCCACCCACTGAGTGCCTTGAAATTTCCTTTAACAGATTAATGAATTCATCTCCTTTAAATTCAGCCTCACAAAAAGAGTTAGGACATGAACAAACTGTAAAAATCTTATTTTCCAGAGTGTTACATAATTGACCTCTAGTTCAATTTCCAACTGGGTTTTTCCATTCTGAAACTTTATGAGCCCAGTCTTTACTGTCCACAGTCCTATCAGCATTCTGGTCTTTGGTGCTCCTAACAGAATCACCCATTAAACTCTCCTGATAACAATCTAAAGGTTTTCCAGTTTGCATCTATAAACTTTTTAAAATTCCTCCCACAAATTTCAGACAGTTCCAAAAACTTTTGAACTACATGGTCAGGTTAGTAACATAAATGACCCCCTTCTTGGTACCAATTTCTGTTTTAGTCATCTTTTTTATCACCGTGATCAAAAGGCCTGTAAGAATAACAGAGGAGGAAGTTATTTTGGGCTTACATCTTCAGAGGTTCATAGATGGCTGACTCCATTGCTCTGGGCTCAAGTTGAGGCAGAACATCTTGGAAGAAGAGTATCCAGAGGAAAGCTGCTCAGAACATGGCAATAAGGATGCAGAAGGAACTTGCTCTGCTCACCGGGGACAAAATTATAAAACCCCAGAGGTACACCTTGGTGACCACCTCCTCCAGCTTCATTTCACCTGCCTACAGTTACCACCAGATTAATCCACATCAGTTGATGAGTACACTGATTAGGTCATACCGCTCCTAATCGAATCAGTTCACATCTGAAAATTCTTGCATTTTCTCACACATGAACTATTGGGGAACACCTCATGTCTAAACATCTTAACATGTTGTATGAGTGTTGAGACTCACCAGAGTTGTGCAAGAGGTAGAAATTGCAGAATGGTAACTGGTGCATGTTAAAACTATTTCACAGTTACAGAGCCTAATTTCGCTGAAGCATTCTTACTTTTCTCTCTGAACTATGTGTAAGAGCAAGGACAGTGGAGAACTCCTCACCAAAGTATTTTGCATTAATAAAGAGAATGTCTTTGAAAACCACTTAGAGAGTATTAGTATGGGGTGGGTGACCAGCCTGCACATAATCCTTTCAAACAGTGCTATAGTCCTGAAATTTTGACTCCTCCCTATAAGGTATGAAGGATATCCTGGTTTTGCATTCTTATTTATATAAACATTATATCTAAACTTCAATACATATGTAATAGAAAGTAAGGGACAGTGTCAGGTGTTAGAGTACATATTAAATCCTAAACCTAAAGTGATTGTGCTCATTTAAATTAATCCAGACCCATCTAAACTTATATTTTCCTAATGCTTTTACAATCCATTTGCATATATATGCTGCATTTTGCTGGCACTACAGCATCATGAAGTACTGTAAATTTTTCAAAATGTGGGTGAGCTCTTGCTGTGAAAGGTCTTGTTCTTCCTCTTGTGGGCTTTGTTGGAATATAAATCTCACTATGGGGATGGAGGCAATGGAGAACTGGAGAACGGTGGATCTGGAATTTCAGAAGCTTCTTGTAAGCAAGTACCTCTTAAAATAGAGTTGGAAATCATTTACACAGGATGGTATTTTCCATAGGAAGGTTGGTGTTTGGATTTCTCAGACTTTGCAGAGACTATTTAAATATTCTCCTCTATAAATAAAATAAAATATTGAATTGAGTTTAAAACTAAAGAGAAAATCAAAATCCCCCTTTGTGATCTCAGGGTCCACTATGTGGACTCTCTTAGTATAATATCCCTCCCTCAGACCCTGAGTTAATCCTCAGATGTATCTGCCCTAGGTCTTCAAGGGATGAGGGTTCCTTCAAGCCTGTCATTGAAGCTTTCTGATTCTTCCTGTGTATTATCAGTCAAATGTCCAAAATTTTTACATTTGCTCTTCCTTAGGTACTTGAGCCATCAAAAAGCCAACTGAGGCTTCATCTTCACAATCACTTTGGATATCATAAGATAAGTTTTCTCAGGCAATGTATTTTCTGTAGCCATGTGTTCTTCTTGCTATGCATCTCAAGACAGATCTACTGTAAGCCATGGATAATCTGTGTCCCACCCCTCCCAACCAGTCAGTTGCCCTGCATTTAATACAACTGCAGAGTTCTTGAAGAGTCCATGTCATCAGACAATCCCTAGTACCAATTACCAAATCAGGGTCATGACAGGATAGGAGATAGCATGCTATACCTGGATGATTTGGGGAAAATAATGAAATTATTTGAAAATGGTAATTGATGGTTAGAAAACCAACAAGGACTGAAATTTCAGGATTAATAGGAGTGGTCATCACCACAATCACAATTTTAACCCTAGAAGGACTGGAAAAAGTAGTTCTTGGGGGCGGGGAGGGAAAGTGGGGAGGTGTTTAGGTTGACTTCTTAACAGAACCTGTTGCTTTTGGTCAAAGAGCCCAGCCCAAGATAGGACAAAAACCTGGTCCATACTGTTATTCCTCTTTTCCTTGTGATCCTCTTTGGCTGCACTTAACCAAAATCCAGGAACATAGGATTCTATTGATTATGTACATGTAGTTCTGCCTTGGGGTACAAAATGGGTGGGAAAAGGAGAATGGATTTGCAAGAGTAAGCAGTACATACCAGCTAGTTAGTAATTCCAGGGCCAGTCACCACTTGTCCATCTACTTTCTAACATGTTTTTATGTTTGCATATCTTTTCTCTCTCAAAATAAAATGAAGACTATACGAAGTTTCTGTCACTGATATTTTTACTGTAGATTGTCTTTCCAAGGAGCTAAAAAAGAAAGGGAAGAAATAAGACCATTAGTACACAGTCCCAGGTTCCAAGTGTGCTTCTCAGTCATTATGTTTATCTGATGGGATGTGTCTCATGAGAAAGATGTAGTTGATAAAATTCAGGATCCAAACCTATCATCCTGGTTCAAACTTTGTGTTAACCATATCTTATCTTGTTTCTTCTTTTACTGAGTCTGACCTCCTCTTCCATTTTTCTAAATTTCTGTTTACACTGATATCATCTGTGTTCTTGGTTTTTTGGGGTTTCTTTGCTTGTGACACACATTTAAATTTAGGCTAGTTTTCTTTTTACTCCTTCTTCCAATGCTACATTTTGTTGTTGTTTTCTTTTTTTTTTTTTTTTTTTTTTGTGGTACCGGGGATTGAACTCAGGGGCACTCGACCATTGGGCCACATCCCCAGACCTTTTTTGTATTTTTTATTAGAGACAGGGTCTCACTGAGTTGCTAAGTGCCTCGCCATTGCTGAGGCTGGCTTTGAACTCGCGATCCTCCTGCCTCAGCCTCCCAAGTGCTGGGATTACAGGCGTGCGCCACCGCGCCCGGCTTGTTGTTGTTTTCTATCTTTATATCCTCATGCATGCCCTTCTGACTCTTCAGAACCCTTTTTTCCCATATTATTTCACCATAGTAATTTCTGGCCATCCTTAAATCTCAGGCTCTCACATCCCTCATTGCTCCAACAGGGCTAAATTGTCCTTTTATTACAAACAGATAATTAATTTTTGTGCATACCCTAGAGATAAGGAGTGTAAACATCAGTCTATGGATTTATTTATTTATTGCATTATGTAGTTTGTCGTTGCATATATTTTAGTTTGTCTTTATGGTCATCCCAGTACTTCTAGGAAGGTCACTGATCCATCTCTTATCACAACCTGGAAGGTTAGTCAAAATGTTTAACTGATTGTGCCTCATTTGAAACATCCTTTGACTTAATTACCTCAAGATCCAGGAACTGGGAAAGAACTGTGGGGTGTGAAACCCTGATGGAGCTATGGTGAACAGATAGATGAGAAGCATTCAGGGTTCAAGTGATCAAGTTTAATATTGTTCCGAGTCTTATTCTTCTAAGGACACTTTAAATGTCAGGAGCCACATATATTTTATGGCATCTTTAAAATATAATTTAATTATTGTCTGGATGCATGTAGTCTTTGAATGTTATTTTGTCATTGTGATAAAAGAATCACGTTCTGCTATTCGACTGATGGTTTAAAAAAAGTGAAACTTGAGTATGCAGATGGCATCTTGAAACCACCTTGTTTGTGGCTGAGTAGGGAAAATTGTGGGTCAATATTTCCTGAGTCTGGTGTTATAGAGATATATAGAGATCTGATCATCACTCACTGGGCTGGTGAGTCTATCTCATTTACCCAAATACAAACTCGATTTCTTATCTGAGCACATAGCTGCTTAATGTAGCTTGACTGGGTCATCTATCATGCCATAGGAGTTTACATTTTCTTGCAAATATATAATGGGAATGCCACTGAAAGAGAAAACACTAAAAACATCATTTTTCAGAGGAACTGCTAAATGTGAATACTAAGTAACATCTGCTAATAGTTATTTAGGGAACATATTATAAGTGATAGAAGTGAAAAACACTCTTAACTAACTTCAGGACTTTAATAGCCAGCATTTGAAGTTTTCAAGTGACCATAACTTTCCTTTTCTTTGGTTTTGTTTTTTAAAATGGTATCCCAGTTATGAGAGATGTTAAAACAAGTCTGAAATGGGTTTACATACAGAACCATGATAGTTGCTTTGCCGTACTAATAATGATGTATTAGTATTAGAATAGAATGTAAAGAATAGTTTTTTCTCTAAATTTCATATGTTTCTCATGTATTATTCATCCAAATCTTCATGATGTGTAAGAGTAATTCCGACACTGTTCTCAGAAATATATATAGCCAAGAGAGCAATTGTACTTTGAAATTTATTTATTTGTTTTCCAAGAAAAAAAGTCCTAACACAAAAAGCATAAATAAAAAAAAAATAAATAACAAGTATAATTATACTTTAAAAATTTTAAGAAAATGCATTATTTAGAATATGTTTTAAAGAAATAATAAATGTGGTTCTATTGTACTTTTTCTAATATAAACTATAGCACTTGCAGAAAGTTCAGACATCTAGTCTTGATATTTCTTGCTTTTTTTGGTTTAAATGCTTTCCTTTTATAGAATGCACAATATTTCCTACCCTTGGATCCTGCCACCCAACACATTTTGGAAAGACTTTCAGTGAAGGGACCTTGGGGAGGCACATAACCCAGGCAAGGTGAATTAGCTGCCCCCTCAGAGATTTTCACAAGGAGCTGAATTGATACAAGGACCATAGAGTGCCAAGTTAACCAAAGCAAGGCCCTTACAACACTGCCCATTGGTTCTGATTAGTTCCTATTTGCCTAATAATTGAAATAAAACACTTGATTATTTTTTTTATCAGTACCAAATATTGAACCCAGGGTCTCACAAAAGCTAGCAAGCACTGAGACACAGCCATATCCTCAACCCTTTTATTCTGAGACAGGACGTTGCTAAATTGCCTAGATTGATCTGAATCTTGTGATCCTCTTGTGTCAGCCTTCCAAGTAGCTGGAAGTGCATCACTTGACACAACCTATCAACACCAGTAAAACATGGCTACGTAATTCATCTTCTAGACATTGAAGAGAACAAGGAAGTCTGATTCATGGTCATGCTGAGAAAACTGGCATACACTATGGTTTGGTTAAGCCCGCTGGGCCATCCAGTCACCTTATTCGTAACTGCCTTTGTGAACCTAACTTGGAATTCTCCAGCATCATAAAATAGGCAAACACTGGGGAATAATGTTTAGACATACCGGCATACAGAGAACATATTCATTTCAGGAACAATTTTATCTTTAGCAGTTATTTAAATACTTAGTAACATTTTCCTTATTTATTTTACATAAAAAAGTTGAAGCAGAAAAGTTAAAATGCTGATACTGTGACAAACACATTGTAGTTATTACACAATTAGGGTATGTTTTCAAAAAGGAAAAACATCTCACAAGATAAATGCAGAAAACATTTTGAATGAATTATTCCAGCTTACAATCATCAATCAGGAAGTTTAAGATGAAATATTTAACACATAGTTGCAATTCTGCACAGGCATCATCAAAATTTTGACTAAAAACCATGCAAACTTAGGAATTTATAACATTATTTATATCTTTGGGAATGCAGAGCCCATTAATACTATAAATACAAATCACTTGATTTGTATATTTACTTTACTTTTCACATTTGCACTTTTTCTCTCTGTATATGGATAAGACAGGTATGTAATGGAGAGAGACATACAAAGAGAAATGGTGGCAGACAGGAGAGGTATAGAGATGTATCAATATAAACTATGGAAGAGAATAAAGGACTTTGCCAAAAATCTTTGATTAAGAACATCTTTTCCAAATACTCAGAAGAAAATGCTGAATAGTGTGATGAATATATGAAATAAACAACAACAAAAAAGAGTTTTCTCCAGTAGAAAACATGCTATATTTATGTTGTTTATAATAATTTGGTCTGCTAATGCATATAAAATAAATGCATGCCTTTCCAGGATCAGGTAGAAATGTAAATGTACAATTATATATAAAAGCCTGCAAGATGTCTGAGCCTATAAAATTGAAGAAGAAGCACTGTCCCCAACTAAAGACCTTCAAATGCCATCTGCAAATATCATTCAGGCCCAAAGAACTTCTGAGTAGTAGGTATGGCTCTATAGCTACCAGTCTGTGGCTATACTTTTGAGAGGAGAAATCTAGGGGAAACAAAGTGGACAAAAATGGATAATTGTTAATGAAGTGTACACTAAATTCCTTACTGACATGGTCAGATGTTAGGTCATCCTTAGAAGTTGTTATTTATCCTATTTCATAAGTAAGGAAATTGAGACTTCGACGTTTTCAATTACTGTTTTGCAGTTACCCAAAAAGTTTATGAAAAGCTAATATTCTACAGAGTATTTTCTGATATTGAAATCTATACACAGATGGTCCTAACTTCTTTGCGCTCATTTCCCATGCTTAAAATCAATACTGTGAAGAATCATCAGGCACTAAACATGCACAGTAAAATTCAGAGAGACTAAAATTTGGTTCAGGATGAATACTGGTCCAAATCAGGAATCATCTTTTGATAATTGGAAAATATTATTGGAAAATTATATGCATTTTGACTTTGAGAAAATAAAATATTAAGAGCATTTGAGTAGTCTGGCAGAGTTGATTAAAAATGAGATCTTAAACATCATTATAGTGCAGTCCCCACCTGAATGGAAATATAAATTATGGCAAGGGTTGGAGCTTCTAAATCTGCTAAGATTAATGGAAGTGAATAAGCATTGTTTTCCATAGGAATATGTTTGGGCATCAATGAAGAATGAGTCTTAATCCTAAATAGAGGCCCCACATTCTTTTAACACTACATTAAAGATTAAAATTGTGAAAATATTTTTATATATCAGAATTCCTGTGTGTCTTTGATGCCATTTGAGTGAAGCATGTCTAAAGGTAGATTAAAAAGTTTCAAGAAACAACTACTTTCATTAAGGTCTGGAATCATTTAAACTCTGATCACCATCAATCATTTTACAGTTATTAAAATATATTAAATAATAGGAGATAACACAAAAGAGGTGAAGAAAACCAACATTCATCTAGCTGTGATGTTATGCCAGGCAATTCATTGGCTTGTTGACAAGTCAGTTTATATTTAGTTATTTATTATTTTTCCAAAGGAAGAAAAATGTGGAATGAAAATGATTAATTTCATTTTTCCAACAAAGAAACTAAGATTCAAAAGAATTAATCACTGTTCCTAAGTGTTCAGTGAGTGAGTTTTGATAGAGAGAGGAATAAAGATCATAGTGATTTTAAAGCCTTCTTCGGTTAATGACTTAGCCAAATACCTTGGGTCCAGGCATGTGTAAACAAAATGACTTATTCACTCGCTCAATAAGGTTCTGCACCTTAGAACATAATATAAATCACCAACAATTACTATACATTATATACAAAAATAAGTTTCAATATATTTTACATATATATGATGGAAGTTAAGCTTATTAACTGGATTGAACTTTATGTCAATGGAACAGGAAAGTATATCATGTAATACAGAGAAAAATAAGGAAAAGCTAACAGGTAAAAAAAAAAATAGCATGGAGTTTTCACTGTCCTCCATTGTCTGAATATCTCACATTTTAGTCTAGGTGAAGAATGGCCTGCATGTAGGTTGGGCAATGTTCCTCTTGAGACACACCCTCTTGAGATTCTACCTAATCACAGGGCAAAAAGGCATGTATAAAAATAGGGAAGACCCCTGATGCAGGAAGAGATCTTGTTGAGAAAGTGGGGAAAAGAGGTTTTGAAAGGGCTTTGTTGCAAAGGACAATGACTCTGAGCCCAGTGGTTCACATCAATCTGTTCTTTTGAATTACCTCAGATCTACTGGGTCAGCTCTCTGCTAAGTCCAAAAAGGTGGAAATGATGAGCCTCTAAGATCATTCAAATTTGTCTCTTCACAGCTCACATAAGATGAACTGAGAGGATATTCAATCAAGTGGAAGAACCCCTTCTCATGTGGAAGGCCCCTCATTCCTCAGTCTGTGAGTAATGAGTATACAAATGAGCCCCAGGGAGCAGATGCCCCTAAGGAGATGGAAACCCATTCATTTCAAAATAGTTAGAAATGCTGATTTTTTAGAGCATGAAATGAATACCCTAAGGTTCCCAACTCTTTTACCCTGTGTTTCTCATCTACTGTGGCACTGAAGCACAATTTGTCACATGCATGACTATAGTCAAATGCTTTACAAATGCCAGTTAGGAGTTTGTTCCTTTCAGTGTCTGCTGTGGGGAAAAGCAATATTCTTCCATGCATTTTTTTTTTAATCAGCATTGAAAAATATTGTAAATGATTACTCTTTGGAAAGTAATATTGTTACTTGATGTTTTAAAAAGATACCTACTAGAAATAGTAAATGATTCCAAGTGTTATATCACTTATGTAATGAATGGCCAATATATGAATGTATCATACTGCTTAATTTGCTCACCGTGTCCTTGAACACATGCTCATTTTTTATTTTCTCTTCGCTTTATTTTCTAATAATTGAGTTCTATGTATTTTTACCCAAAGGAAAATACTACTTTGATACATTTCTATTTTCTGAATTCCCTAATTTTATGAATGATAAACAAAAATAATCTTTGCAAAGGACTGTAAGTATTTCTGAATTCCAAAATGAATCAACTGATTGTTGGTGGGATTAAAACTAATATTTCAAACAAGTGTACAAATTATTAGTAGGATTCTCTTTTAAACATGTTCTGAGTATCTGAGCAAATAACTAAGAGATGATGAAAAAGAAAGCAAGATATGTTTCAATAAAAACTAGCATATAACAGCAATTAGAAGTGTTTCTTGATCCGGTTGTGGTAGC
This sequence comes from Tamias sibiricus, assembly GCA_025594165.1. NCBI lineage: Eukaryota > Metazoa > Chordata > Mammalia > Rodentia > Sciuridae > Tamias > Tamias sibiricus. Next base: position 39,093,427 of record CM046664.1, on the reverse strand, counting down.
ACATACCTTTAGTCCCAGCTACTGTGGAGGCCAAGTAGAGAGGATCACTTGAACTGAGGAATTTAAGACTAGCCTGTGCAATATAGCAAGGCCCTTTCTCAAAAAATAATGATTAAACAATCCAATAGCCAAAAGAGCTGAAGGACATTGAGTTTTTGAACATCCATTCATTATATGTATTTGAAGAGCAAGCACAGAGATGACGAACAGGCCTGTTAGTGCTGGTCTGCCTTAAGTGAGATTAATAAATATAAATGTATAATATTTTAAGTGATTTCATGTGCCAAATCTATCCTTACAAGAGTATGAGCTCACATTAGTTAGTATATTTATCATTGCTTTCAAAGTAACTTGAATTATACATACGAACAGATTTGGTTGATTTCACTTTCCTTTGTAGGTGTAATCATTGTAGTGTCTCATTGCCAAAATGATCCAAGTGTGGTTTCTCAGCCTTACCAACCCATTCTATTTCTGATCATAAACAAGACACCACAAATTTAGATAGTTACAGTTCAATTCAAGTGAGAATAATATACAATGGATTTAAATATTTTTATTTGAGCTTAGCATTGTCTTCTAAGAATGTATTTGCAATTATGCATAGAATTTTAAAAAACTATACTAAAGCATTTATAATTATGTCACCTTATTGTAATTTTATAAGCTATTATGTTATTGAAACTAGAGGATTTTTGCTCTTGGAGTTTTGAGGCTATTTTAAGTTTTAGTATTATGCAAGCTATATTTTAACATCATATTTAAGGGCCCTACTGCACATGATACACAGAAATGACTTGCAATACTGCATTAAATATACTAGCACATATTTTCAGTTATAGGTATGCATTTTATCACAAAAAAGACATGCAGTCAAGAAATCTATTTTATTTTTTCCTCTCTTTTGAAATCTATAACAAAGACAAACATTTTAAATCTTGCTCCTGGGCTAACGCTGCTTTGGAAATTGCAGCCCATCTTGAACTCTCAGAGGTAAGGTATAAATTCATGTAAATTGGAATTTGTAATGGAAGCAGCATGATACTTTATTGTAAATGCACAAGCCAAGCTCTACTTGGAAAAAATAAAACAAAGAGCATGGCAGACCACCCTCCACTGTGCTTTTATTAACTTTATATTTCCAACATAAGAGTGATCGTGATTGTGTCAGTAATGCATGCATTTCAGTTGACTTCCCTGAAAGCACTTTGCTTTATATTTGCAAGTCACTGAATGTGGCATTTTACTTCATCAGCCACTGTACTTTTGAGAGCCACTTGAATGTGAGAGACACGAGTCTAAGATTCAGTTCTCAGTAAATATGTAGAGAGATATAACTAACACTTCTGCATTGGATTGGAAGGCTGAACTTGACAGATTGTGGAAATAAAATAAAAGTCATTTTCTTTTATGTTCAAGAAGTATAAAGTTTCCATTTTCTGCATTAGTTAGAAAATGAATAATATTAGGTAAGTGCAGGAATGACTTTCAGCCTCTTCTTGGGGGTGGGCAATTATTAGGAAAACTGATGGTATAGAATGAGATTAAGTTTCTTAAAGCTTTAGTCCTGGTTACATTTGCTAGGACAGTTAGACAGTCTCAGCAATTGGACAGCTTAAGTCTTGGGGCTGTACAGTTGACAAACTCTTTTTATTGAGAGCTCTCTTCTAAGGTCATTGAGTGGAAAGAAAAGAACATTTGTACTGGAGTATAGGATAAACTAAACAAACATGAAAAACATTGCATTTTAGCACAAATGAATCCCTGTTACAATATGACTTTCATTTTCAGCTCAAGAGAGAGAGAGAGCTAGAAAGACTGCTGCTCTTATCTAAGATAAAGCTGGGCACTCATTAAAGTGGTGAGGATGTATTTAGTCAGTAATATGCTAGTCATTGCAATGGGGAAAAGAGCAGAAATTCCTGGCCTGAACACCTGGGTTAACTGTACTTTCTCATCACTAAGGCTTATCTGATAATAAGAGAGTGCTCCCTTTCTACCCCAAAGACCACACTTACAAGCTCCTTGTGAAATCAACAATGGGATACATCTGAAAGAACACCAATGAACATACTTTCTCTGGGGAGAAGATCAAAGCCAAAGTCAATATAGACACTGGGGGAACTACAGACTATAAACATTCATTCTCACTAGAGAAATTTGAAGACTGAAGGTAACCATCTCAATCATTAACTTTAAACCTAGCCTACTTCCTAAAGAGATGAACACAAACCCCCACAGCAAAGTCCCCCAAGAAGGAAAATGCATGATTATTTTAAAGCACAACTTATAACCTGAGTGACTACAATGTGACTAGCTTTCAGGAAAAAAAAAAAATGCAAGGCAAATAAATGAGTCATATAAATGGTACAGTGTGCAGAGATGAAATAATCATCAGACCCAATCTGACCACAAGGAATATTAAAACCATCAGACAGGGCCAGGTGCGGTGCCGCTCGCCTGTAATCACAGCACTTGGGAGGCTGAGGCAGGAGGATCACAAGTTCAAAGCCAGCCTCAGAAAAGGCAAGACACTTAGCAACTCAGTGAGACCATGTCTCTAATACAATACAAAAAAGGGCTGGGGATGTGGCCCAGTGGTCAAGTGCCCCTGAGTTCAATCCCCAGTACCAAAAAAAGAAAAAAAGAAAGAAAGAAAGAAAGAAATAAAACCATCAGGGAATTTAGCTAAGTATTTCTAATATGTCAAATACGGGGTTTTGTAGAATGTCGACAACATACACAATCAGATAAGTTTCTTCAGAAGAAAAAGAGAAACCGTAAGAAGGAATCAGAGGGAGAAGCTAGAAACAGAGAAGATATCTCTGAAATTCTCTTTAACAAAACTACAGAGTTATAGGGAAGAAAAGAAACTATTCACAGAGGACATATCTGCCTCTGTGCAAAATTCTAAAGAATCTACAAAGCAACTCTAAGAATTAATATGAATTTAGCAAGGTGAAAATTTATAAGGTTGACATGCAAAAACAAATCACATTTCTGTATATCAGCAATGATCAAGTAGATCTTGTAAAACAAAACTACTTTTTATTGAAACAGCTAATCTCCATTTGTATTTTAGTTCTCTAGACAACCTTGAAAACTCAGCTTTTTCTGGACTTAAAACATTATAATTTTGCAGAATATTTCAATTATTTTCCTTGGTCATTGGGAAAAAACAATGCTTTCTTGTGATTTTTCCATAGTTTTTAATTTAAACTGTTTATATTTAAAAATAATGTCTGCCTTTTAATCCACAAACTCGATGTAATATATTTTAATATGTAAGATTATTAGATAATCTTAAAATATAGTTCAGTTTACCAGTGTCCTGTGGTAAAGAGAATATTATACAAAATTATTTAATATATGCTTGCAAATTCTTTTTATTTATTTATTTATTTATTTTTAAATAATTTTTAATATGTACAACTCATGGTGCATGTATTTAGCATCTTTTTACATACAACTGTTTGTATACAAAGTATATTCGTACAATTCAGGTCTTCAATCATGCAGTTAGGAAAATGATATCCATGTCATTCAACCACCTTTTCTTATTTCTATTTTTTTCCTTTTCTCCCCCTCCCTCCCCCCTTACTCCCACCTTTCCCCTCTCTTCCTTTTGACCATTCTAGTGTTCCTCTAGTCCTCCTATGTACCCCCCCACCCCCCGCCAACAATACTATGAACTAGCCTCCTTATATCAGAGAAAACATTTGGTACGTGGATTTTTGAGACTGACTAACTTCACATAGCATTATGTCTTCCAACTTCATCCATTTACCTGCAAATGCCATTAATTTATTTTCTTTTATTGCTGAGTAAAATTCCATTGTGCGTATATACCACATTTTCTTAATCCACTCATCTACTTAGGGACATCTAGGTTGGTTCCACAACCTAGCAATTGTGAATTGCGCAGCTACAAACATTGAGATAGCTGTGTCACTGTAATATGCTGTTTTTAAGTCCTTTGGGAATAGACCCAGGAGTGGGATGGCTGGGTCATAGGGTGGTTCCATTCCCAGTTTTCCAAGAAATATCCATACTGTTTTCCATAATGGTTGCACCATTTTGCAGTCCCACCAGCAATGTATGAGTGTGCCTTTTTCCCCACATCCTCTCCAACATTTATTGTTGCTTGTGTTCTTGATAGCTGCCATTCTGACTGGAGTGAAGTGAAATCTTAGAGTAGTTTTGATTTGCATTTCTCTGATTGCCAGCGATGTTGAACATTTTTTCATGTATTTGTTGATTAATCGTGTATCTTCTTCTGAGAGGTGTTTTCTCAATTCCTTAGCCCATTTATTGATTGGGTTATTCGTTTTTGTGGTGTAAAGTTTTTTAAGTTCTTTATGTATTCTAGAAATTAGTGCTCTGTCTGATGTGCATGTATTAAATATTTATTCCCAATTAGTTGGTTCTCTATTCACCTCACTGATTGTTTCTTTTGTTGAGAAGAAGCTTTTTAGTTTAAATCTATCCCATTCATTAATTCTTGGTAGTAATTCTTGTGCTACAGGATTCTTACTAAGGAACTTGGGGCCTAATCCGACATGTTGGAAATTGGAGCTTACTTTTTCTCCTATTAGGCATATTGTCTCTGGCCTAATTCCTAGGTCCTTGATCCACTTTGAATTGAGTTTTGTGCATGGTGAGAGATAAGGGTTTAATTTCAATTTGTTGCATATGGATTTCCAGTTTTCACAGCACCATTTGTTGAAGAGGCTGTCCTTTCTCCACTGTACATTTTTGGCGCCTTTGTCTAATATAAGATAGCTGAAATTATATGTATGTATTAGTCTCTGTGTCCTCAATTCTGTACCATTGGTCCACCAGTCTGTTTTGGTTATGCTTGCAAATTCTGAAGCAATACATTACCTTCTTTCTAAAACCCATCACAAATATTGAGAAAAAAAATTTGACCAAAAATATTTGATTTCTACCAATGTATCTATCATAAGTGGACCAAAATCTGGTAGAGAGAGGAAATGAATTGAAGTAAGTCCAGTATGCTATGTCACTGTTTCCCTCAGTGTATTTATGGCTAGTTGGGAAGAGATAATGAGGTTTGAGGTGCTATCAGAAAGCATTTTACAAGAGGAAGAGATGCTGAGAATTCACTTGTTTCTTGGCGAAAAAGTCAAATTCAAGGAATGGGCAGGGAAAATGGGTCTGATAAAACCTCTAGCTACAGATTTTGTAACCTTGAAGGACTTCACCATAGGGATAAGTAAAATCCAAGTGTAGATCTATGCTCATAAAATTGGATCCATCTTTAGCTCTGTAACTGCCTGTATTTAAGTGATCCTGTTTTGAAGTAACTATCTGTAAAAAGCACAAACACATATTTACTAGAGAAATACAACTATCAACCAGAACTTCTGTCATTCAAGAAAAAAAAAAAATCCTAGACATACAACATGAAAAAATAGAAAGAAAAAGACACATGAGTGATGAACTTTTAATTCATAAAAAATGTTAAAATAGTTATGGTTCATGATTTTTAAAAGTTATAAATTTCTTCAAACTTACCAGAAATTTAACATTATTGAACAACAACAAAAAATTAATAAAAATTCTAAAACTGCAAAATAAGCATATACTAACTAAAATAATGCACTTAATTGGTGAGTTTAAAGGAAAATGTCATAGTAGAAGAAAAACTTTATGATTTTAAAAAGTAGTTTAGCAGATGTTCCTAACAAAGTAGAGAAAAAGGATTAAGATATATATGTATATATTAATATATGAATTAATATCAGAGTTTGTAACACACATGAAATTACTGTCCAAAGAAAATAGAGAATTAAACCAAAGATAAAATTATAAAGTCTTATAGGAGGAGATGATAGTACAACAATAATACTGGAATTTGACATCTCAGTGGAAGCTACAGTAAAGCAGAGAAAATAGAATAGAATTATAACTTTCACATGTTAAAAGAAAATAGCTGCCTGATGAAAATTGTGTACAAAGTGAAGAGAAGAATAAAAATAAAATACTTTCAGAAAAAAAAAAACGAGAAGATGTGTTAGTGGAAATTCCTCATTAAACAAAATTTAATGAAGATTGTCCAGCTAACACAAAATGATTGCTAACATAAGCCAGTGAATTCAGGGAAAGTAAAGAGTAATAGAAGAAGTAAATAAATAAGCATTTGACACAAGCATATATATTGGCTATATAAGATGATAATGGCAATGTACCTAAGAAAATCAAATATAATTGGTAATGAAACACTAAGAGCAATTATTCAACAGCAGGAACTGTTCTTACATTCTACAGGAAGTTATAAAAACTATGCTATACATTGGCTTTATTTAGTCAAGACTATAAGTTAACTACTAAAACAGTACTAAAATTAAGGAAATAAAGATCATGAATAACAAATTATTACAGAAAAATAAATTAAACGTATACTGATTTGTGAAGGAAAAAGTAAAATTGTGTTTGCAGATGACATGATTGTCTATGTAGAACAGCTAAAAGAATCACACACATTCACGCACACCCAAGCTAAAGCAAACTTGGAACTAGTGACTATAAAAATTACATTTACACACACATATATATATATGTAAATGTATATATATGTAAATATATATATATGTATATATATATTCCTATGTAGAAGCAGTGGGACAGTGAACCTTGAAATATAACAATAAAAAACTATTTTTAATCATTAACCACAAAAACATAATACTTAGGAACAAATATAACAAAAATATCCTCAGGCTGTATATAAGAAAAACTCTAAAACTCTGATGAATGAAACCAAAGTATTAAATAAACAAAGAGATACTACTACATGTTCATGGATATAAAGATGTGTTATTATCAAGTTTTCAGTTCTTCCAAATTTGATCTATAGTTTTGTCATTATGTCAATCAAAATCCAAGCAAGTTATTTTGTAGATATTGACAAATAATTATAAAGTAAAAATTCAGAGTAATTAATGCAACATTGAAAAAAAAATTGGAAAACTGATACTTTCAGTTTTTATAATGTACTCTAAATCTACAGTAGTCAAAGCACTGTTCTATTGGTGAAAGAACAGACAGATCAGTAAAACAGGATATAGATTCCAGCACTAGACTACTAGATATAGTCAACTTGGTTTTGATAAAAGAACAAAGGAAATGCACTGAAGAAACAATATAGTCTTTTAACAAATAGTGATAGACAGCTTCATGGAAACAAAACAAATAGAGACCTTACACTCTTGACAAAAATTAACTCAAAAGGGCTGGGGGAGTAGCCCACTGGTAGATTACTTGCCTTATCCACATGTGGTAGTGGATTCCATCCCCAACACTGAAAAAAATTTAAAAAAAATGTTGACCCAAATGGATTATAGACCTATATGTAAAATGCAAAAGTATAAAACTAGAAAGTTAATATAGGTGAAAATGACAGTAGAGGTACTTTGGGTTTGGTGATGGCTTTGTAGATATACCACCACCATCAAATTCTGTGAATTTGGGCTTCATTAAAATTAAGTATTTCTTCTCCATGAAAGATACTGAAAACAGAAAGAACAGCCACAGACTGAAAATATTTGAAACTCACATCTGAGAAATGGATATTATCCCAAATATATAAAACTCAACACTAAGAAAACAAAACTTAATTATAAAAAATGCCAAAGATCTTAACAGACTCCTAAGCAAAGAAAATATACAGAGAACAAATAAGCATGTAGCCAGATGCTCCACATCATATGTAAACTAGGAAATGTAGGTTAAGACAATGAACTACATACTGGTTAAAATGTCCAAAATTGAGAATGACAACACCAAATACTGGTGAGGGTATGTAAGAGCAAGAGTTCCAATTCTTTGCTGGCAGGAATGCAAAATTGTATAGGCACTTTGGAAGAAGGTTTGGCAGCAAAAACAAAACTACTCATCCTCATACCATGTGATCCAGTACTACACTCATATAAGGGAGTTGCAAAGTTAAGTTCATATAAAACACTACATATGCATGTTTATAATTGCTTAATTTGAAATCATCTGACTTGGAAGTAATCAAAATAAACTGTGGCACATCTAGATAATGAAATATTATTCATGTAAAAAGAAGGAATGAGCCATCAAAAAAAAAAAAAAGGCTTAGACAAAAATTAAAAGCATATTGATATATGAAAAGAGGTAATCTGAACGTAATACACATGTAATAATTCAATTGACTAGACATTATGGAAAACGCCAAACTATGGAAAGAGCAAAGATATTATTAGGGATAGGGGGAGGGTGGGATAAATAGGCAGAGTATAGAGAATTTTCAGAACAGAACAATTCTGTATGACAGTATTGCAGTGGCTATGTGTCATTTAAAATTTACCTAAATCCATAGAATATGCAATACCCCAAGTAAACTTAATGTAAACTAGGGCCTTGGTAACAATGATGTGTAAATGTAGGTTTGTCTACTGTAACAAAAGTACCACTCTAATGAGGAATGTTGACAATGAGAAAGGCTGTGAATGTGTGGTAGCAGAGGGTATATGGAAAATTTCTGTACCTTCCCTTCGATTTTCCTGTGAACCTATAAATTTTATACAAGTTTGTCTTAAATGACAATAATAAAGGAACCAAGGTAATTAATGGGGAAATAGAATAATTCCCCCAGAAAAGGACAAGACAGAAGCCCAAGAAAACATTTAGGATAGAGATTTAAATTTTACTGTATCAGTAGTTATATTGACTAAGTTTTAAGGTTAGTAGATATATCCGTTACTAAATTGAATTGAGATACTTGATAGCAATAGTTTCTAAATGCAAAAATCTAACAATTTTTATTTTATATATACCTAATAATTCAGCTTCAAAATATGTTTAACAACAATAATAAACCCATGAATTTTGATGATAAATAATAAAATCCAAATTCACAGTGGAAAATATTTCAAATATTTCTCATTTTTTAAAAAATATCACTCATTAACTAAAAAATGGTTACCTAAAAATATTTTTATCAAATTATTAATAAATTCTAGTTTCTATGTACAGAAAATTTGGAAGTTAATCAATTAAGCCACCATACAACAGATTAGATCCAAAGAGTGTAAGACAAAGTAATGCAAAAATCATATAAGAAGAAATTAATAAAATAGAAACATAAGATAAAGAAAAAGTAAAATGTGTTCCTTTAATATTCTCTAGAAAAACACTAATAAATTCTCAGAATAATAGAGAAATAGAGAAAAACTCTAATAAAGAGACTAATAATGACACTAATAAAAATAGAGAAAACACTAATAATGAATCATATATAATTTATTAAATTCTGATAAAACTGGCACAATGCAAGCAGTTTTATGGCAATTAATTAATTTCAAATTCATTTTTAGATGATGTTCAAATAAATTGGAAAAAATCTACTAAAAAGATTTTAAAATTCTTGGTAGTTCTTTTCTATAAAATTTAATTTTTAATTTAAAATTTTGCTTTAATAAAACTATAGGTTCAAATGGCTTCACTAGTAAATTCAAATGATTTAAGGAAAAAAAACTGAAGAAAAAAACACTTTTAAAGATGAAAATCACTAATCCTTTCCTAAATTTATAATTCAGAATATTTCCCAACCAATATTTTTGGATCAGCATAACATTGATATCACATCCTAGAAAACACATCATAATAAAGAAAATTATATGTCATTCTGTGTCACAAGAAGGAAGACAAAGTTCCTTTAGAAAAAGATAAGCAAATTCAATATAATAATCTAGATAACATTATATAATTTATCATTACCATGCTGATCTCTTTTCTCCCCAAGAATTTAAGATTGTTGTAATGTATTTTTTAACTGATTGATTTAATTCGATGCATTAACAATTAAAAAAAATCTGACAGTTTCAGTAGGTATAAAAATTATTTGAAAGCTGGATTAGGTGGTGCATGCCTGTAATCCCAGCACTTGGGAGGCTGAGGCAGGACGATCATGAGTTCAAAGCCAGCCTTAGCAATGGCAAGGCACTTAGCAACTCAGTGAGACCCCATCTCTAATAAAATATGTAAAAGGGCTGGGGATGTTGCCCAGTGGTCGAGTGCCCCGAGTTCAATCCTTAGTATCAAAAAAAAATTATTTTATATAATTCAATATTCTTTTATAATTTAAAAAGGGAAAAAGAATTTTAGAACTTTCTTTTTAACACTGAATATCCTCCCAGAAATGCAGTACAAGTATAATTGAGGAAAAATTGTAAATTATTCTGAGTTCAGTAATCAAACTGTTAGTCTAGATACATCACATCCCTTCAGCTTTGCTCTAAAGAACCTAACCAGGACATTCAGTCAGCACAAATTAATGAGGCTTTTTGTAACCATGTAACCAATGACCCTTCAGTCCCCAATCTGTATTAAACTCTAGAAGGTTCAAATTTTAACCTTTTAAACAAGGTAGCATAGTCATTCTCTCTCTACCAAGCTCCCTCCTCTTATGCAGTCTCTGTCTCTAGCTATGTCCCTCTGTCTGTTTTTCCATCTCTTCCCCTCTGTCTCTGTCTCTCTGCTTCTGTCTCCCTTTATCTTTCCCATATCAGGAGGCATCTTTGTTCCTGAATTGATATCCTGAGAAAAGCATAGATAACAAACAGCCACACTAGAGGGCAGGGGGCAGAAATTAAAGAATCCTTTTCAGGAAAAAGGTGAGGCTAGTTTTTTTGCTTTTCAACCAAAGCATGTTTTTTGTTGTTGTTGTTGTTGTTTTTTGGTTTTGTTTGTTTTTTTTTTAATTGTCTTAGAAAATATGTTTAAAAAAAAAAAGAGGAAAAAAGAATATTTTTTTTGTTTGAAAAACCAGTTTTCTGGTTATGTTGTGAAGCTCATCTTGCCTTCTCTCATGAAGCATCATGACTCTGGTGAAAAGGCCAATTGCAGGACAGAAAAGTTCTCTAGGAAAAGTAGAAAAGGATTCCTTAATCAGTTTTATGTTCTTGGGCAAGTTACTTTGCATCTCTGGGCCTCTCCATGGGCATTATAAAGAGAGGGACCTGGGCCACATAACCTCTGAGCTTCTTCTACCACTGAAATTATATAGGGATGTGATCTTCAAGGGAAAACCTATTTATTGTTGGTAAAGGACTACTGCAAGCACAAAGCTATTAACATTGCGGATAAAGTGTTCCACTAAAAAGCTAGCAAGTTAATAACCACCTCTAAGGTTTTGCTTTAAGACCTATGCTTTTTCTTCAATTGAAAGAAACCACAGTATTTCTACAATGTAAAACCAGGAAAAATAACACTATTAACCAATTTAAACCATCTTAGATAAGAATTACTCTCTGGAGTATGATGTGTACTCTTTAACCCCCTGTTAAATTTTCCAATCTGAATGACCCAGATTTTTCAAAACCAACTAGGCATAGATTCTCTTTGGGGGAAAAACTCAGGGAAACAGTCTTTCTCATCTCACAGGTATTTATAGAAGATATGAATATGCCATATGGCAAAAACATGTGTTTTTGAAGTCATACTTGGAGTTAATCACGTCAAACAAGCTTCTTTAACTCAAAGTTAGTTCACTTTCAGAGTCTCGTTTTTCTTACTGATAAAATGGGCAAAAGAGCGACTGCTCTTTGGCAGCTCTTGTTTCTGGAATAAAAGATAGTGCATGCAAATGTTCCTGGGCCTCCTTAGACACTCAATACATAGCAATTTTATTACTATTTTTAGTCCTGTGAATTTCTTTCTATCTCTACTATTTAAAAATCTTTCTTTCCTCAGCATTCATTGGTTAGGCTAAACTAGTTGTGACAAGATACACCAAGAATGAAGTAGCCTAAAAGTCATACATGCATATCTATTTCTCATGGGACTATGCAGATAAATTGGGCAAGGGGAGGAGATCTTTTGTTTTTCTTCTCCATGCAGTCTATTCAGGAAGCCTAAGATAAAGCATCCTAACTAGTGTCATTAACTCGGTTCCAGACCTACAACTGAATGCACTATTCCAGGGAACAAGAAGTGAGAAAGAACAAGGTAGAGAAGAAAGGGAAGAGAGTATTTCTTTTTATTTTTTTCCCCAATGCTGGGGATCAGACTAAGGGCCTCACACATGCTAAGCAATCACTCTAACATTGAGCTACATCCCCAAGCCCAAGAGAGTGTTTCTCTTTGTTTCCAGGGACATATATCTCTAAGTGAGAGGGTTTGGAAAAACAGCCATGACACAATTCTGTAAGAAGGAAAAAGGGAGAATGGATTTTGATGGAAGGAAATGACAGCCACAATTTGGGAAGTTCACACTGTTCCTTCTCACACAGTGTAACAACATGTTCTCCAATGTATTTGTTGAGCAGTGACTCTCACTATCATTACACTCAGGAACACGCTGACAAACCTATTTTCCTAAAATACATGCTTCATCTTTGTTTCTCATTTTAAGCATTCACCATGGTCTTAGTTTCAATATAAAATTCCAAATCCTAATTTTAGCATATGAGTCTCTTTATGTAATAGTTTACTGCACACAGCTAATGTCTCACACATCTGATTATAGCTGCTTCAGACCAGGAACTGAGTTTATATTTAAATTTATCTGTCATGGTCTGCCAAAATTTGTGTCCCCCAAAATTACTGTGTTGAAACCTAATCCCCATTCAGTAATATTAAGGGTTGGAGGCTTTGAGAGGTGATTTTAGGAGGATCAGCCTTATTAATGGAATTAATGCCCTTATAAAAGAGGCCTGTGGTGGTTTATTCTCCTCTTCCATCCTGTGAGGACACAGAAGATTGACATCAGAGACCAGGAAATGGATCCTCAGCAGACAATGAATCTAATGGCAACTCGAGCTGGGACTTGCCATTATCCAGAACTATGAGAAATAAATTTATATTGTTCATAAACTATAAAAATTATGGTATTATGTTATAGAGGCCCCCAAAGACTAAGACATTATCTAATGCATAATTACAGTATTGGTCTGAAATAAGTAAATGAATGAACAAATGAAGAAACAGAGTTCCTAGACATTCCAAATAGGTATAATTCCATACTGTAAACCTAGTTAATCAATAATTTTTTTCATACTACACTGTATATTTATTATCTCTTTCAGAGAAAGGCAATAAGGTGGATCCCAACAAGTCAAAGTTCAGAACCAATAACCTAGCTATTGGGTGGTGTTCCAGGGTCAAGCCAAGCCCTATGCTTATTTTATGCTAATCAAAAAATCTAATATTTTATTAAAACATGGTTGTTTAATTACAAAGAACATATAATTCATGTACATTTTTTTAAAAGTTTAAGGGATTTAAAATGAAATTTTCTGTATCAAGCTAGTGTTTTTTGATCCATACACTACTGTCTTGTAAGACTAATTGAGAGAAAGAAACTACAGACCTGTAACACCAGATTCTTGGGTGGATAATACAGGATGATCTAAAATTCAAGGCCAGCTCAGCCAGCATACTGAGACCCCATCTCAAAAGAAAAAAATGAAAGAGAGGAAGAAAAACTGGTAGATGATGGGATGGGAAAATCTGAGATACTGACAGCAGGTGGATTCAATATCTACTGATTCAATATCTTTGTCTGCATTTAAGTCTCTTAATTTCCCATAAGTTTAGCTCCTGTCAATCAAAGATAACCAATGGTACATTAAAGAATACTATAAGAACATAATTTGAGATGATGTACATTGACTAGCTCAATAAATGTTAGTACACTTCTGCACATTCGAATGACCCTCCCTAAACATCCATAGACTGTAGTATTTGCCAATCCTCAGAAATGTTCTCCATGATATATACTTAAGTTTTTCTTATCTTGCATTTTCTGTGTGTATATTGTTTTAATTTTATGCATATGTACCATATGATATGTATATATTAAATCAATTATATATGAATTTTTTTCTCATATTACAGTTAAAAAATTTGTTGGTTATAGATGGACACAATACCTTTATTTTATTTATTTATGCTTTTTATGTGGTGCTAAGGATCGAATCCAGTGCCTCAAATTTGCTAGGCAAGCTCTGCTACTGAGCCACAATCCCAGCCCTCATATTACATATTTTTACATGTATGTCATTTTTACTTTGTTCATGAATATGGCCACATAGTCTCAGTGATATTTGCATTTTTGTGTTCTGTTATGCACATTTTATTAGTGGTTATTGGTAATATTAAAACAGTATCATTAAATATCAGCATATAATATTAATAGATTAAAGTGTCCTGGGAAATTGATGCTGATAAACTTGCACATATGTGAGTATGTTCAGAAGGAAATCTTGGTGATGAAATAGGGATGCAGTTGGTGAAAGTAATGAACTAAAAATCTTTTAACACATAAAAGCTGGCACAAATACCGGCCCTAGGTACCCAAAGAGCTAAAGACCATGTGTGCAAACTTCATGAAAATAAGTCTTTTCACCTCCTCCCACTCCTCACACACACACACACACACACCCCTACCCCTCTAAGTATATAAGCAATTAAGTCACATTAGCTGGACTGTGTGTGATAAAGCAGCAACCTGGCAACCTGTTCCCAGGGATACAGAAGACCAAAGAAAGCAGTCATTCTTCATCAAAACGATAGCCTCCAGGAAGCAGAACAGCAGCACTTAACTCATCCCTTTACAGTTTCAATCAGACAACTGTTGCAAATTATCAGAGAAGAGTACAGGGAAAAAATTAGAACAGTGAATATTTAAGTTCATGGATTCTGTTGTGGATCATCATTAACCCTTCTTTTTCCACTTAAATATATGGCTGTTTGTATTTCAAGCCTTATACTTTACTCATGGGCAGTACATTTTTATGCAGTGTTAATATATTGCCATCTTTCGCATCTTTTAATCCTGACTTCTACCCCCATCCCTCCTGCCTCAGATGCATCCCTTTGCCTCAGGGATGAAAGATCCTGTGATGATCTTCTGATATGTCAATGTAACTAGGCTAAACTTTCTAGGTGTTGCTATCAAGTTGTTCTCTAAATGTGATAGAAGGTTGCAATCTGTAATCATCTGATTTGCAGTAAAAGGGATTATGCTAGATGATCTGGGTAAACCTGATTCGAGAAATTGAGAGGACTTAAAAGCAGGCCTGGACATCTCTGAGAAAAGAAATTCTGGGTGCAGACCTCAGCTTCAGTCTATGCTTTCCGCTCTGTACTTCCTCACAGCCTGCCCTACAGATTCTGAAGCTGCCTAGCCAGTTCCTTGTAATAAATCCTTTAACACATATATCCTTTTGATTTCTTTTTCTCTATTTGAAATCTGAGTGACACAAACCTCATAGCAGAAATGCAAAGAAAGGCATTGTTCCTCGGGGTCTGATAGTGAATAAGTATAGTTTTTTTTTTTCTTTCTTTCATTATGTGAAAAGGCCATCAATTTACAGTGATTCTTTTAGGAAGTAAAACTCAAATCTGACAAATTAGCTACAATAATGATAATAACCAAATTTGAAGAAGATTCAGGATGTGACCCAAGATAATATTTCCTAATTTTAAGAGACATCTGCTCACTTAGGGTCTTTTAAAATTTATCTTTTGATTTTGTAACTCTAGATTGCATTCCAAGCTCGTGCATTTCTCAATAATGTGCCTGTTTCATGGCGACTGCTGGTCTGTGGGCCACATTTAGAGTAGCAAGAACTTAAGGGAAATTATGAGGACAGAGAAAATGTCCTGAATTCCCTTCCTTTATATCTTATAAGGAGGCAATATATTAATAATACTGAAGGGAAAGATGAAGGCTGCTGCCTTGTTCAAAATCTGAACCCCTGGAAGAGGTTTTCACTGGTGCCAGTGCTCTGTCTATGGCTGTACTGGCAAAAAGAAGAGACTGAGAGCTGAGTTGCATACTGGGATCCAAGTTAAAATGTCTTTATAGTTATCTTCCAGGGAATACAAGAGTCTTGCGCTTTCCTCTAAGATTCTTTCCAAAATTCTACAGAGATAGTGAAAACACAGATAGAGTAACTGAAATCTAGAAGCAGGAACCAAAACCAGGAGTCTGACTCCAGTGATGGGTAATAATGACAAACCCTGGCTGGAGAGGCCACTAATCAGTCTAAACCACATTGTTATGAGGCTACTTTTCATTCAGCTTAAGCACATTAATGGACGCCTCCCTAAATAACCAACATACCATCTTGAGGAGGAGTTAGGCAAAAGAAAACCTGAATCTATAAATATCCCAAAGTAAGTAAAATCCCACCTTATCTCAAAGTGTACCATAATTCCATACAGGAAAAAGAGGTGACTTTACACAGTTATTAGAAGTGTTCTGGGTCCTCGCAAAATATTCCATGAAGAGGAAAAGAAAAACAATGATGAAAATCAACAAAGGGAGTTATTACACTAAAGGAAAAAAAACAATCAGACGAGAAACCATGTCAAGGTAAATACCAAAAATAAAAATGGCTGGGAATAAAAAACACATCTCAATAATAACTCTGAATGTTAATGGCCTAAACGCACCAATCAAAAGACATAGATTAGCAGATTGGATCAAAAAACAGACCCAACAATATGCTGCCTCCAAGAGACTCATCTCATAGGAAAAGACATCCATAGGCTGAGGGTAAAAGGTTGGGAAAAATCCTACCACTCATATGGACAGAGGAAACAAGCAGGGATTTCCATCCTCATATCAAATAAAGTAGACTTCAAGCTAAAGTCAATCAAAAGGGATAAAGAAGGACACTAAATACTGTTCACGGGAACCATACACCAACAAGACTTAACAATTATAAATATATATGCCCCAAACAATGGAGCATCCATGTTCATCAAACAAACTCTCCTCAAGTTTAAGAGTCAAATTGACCACAGCACAATAATCCTGGGTGACTTTAACACACCCCTTTCACCACTGGATAGATCTTTCAAACAAAAGCTGAACAAAGAAACTATAGAACTCAAAAATACAATAAACAACTTAGACTTAACTGACTTATATAGAATATTTCATCCTTCAACAAGTGAACACACTTTCTTCTCAGCAGCACATGGAACCTTCTCTAAAATAGACCATATACTAGGCCACAAAACAACTCTGAGCAAATACAAAATAGTTGAGATTCTACCCTACATTCTATCAGACCATAATGGAATGAAATTAGAAATCAATGATAAAATAAGAAATAAAAGCTACTCCAACACCTGGAGACTAAATAATATGCTACTGAATGAACAATGGGTTGCAGATGACATCAAAGAAGAGATTAAAAAATTCTCAGAGGTGAATGAGAACCCAGACACAACATATCGAAATCTCTGGGACACTATGAAGGCAGTTCTAAGAGGAAAGTTCAGTGCATTGAGTTCATTCCTCAAAAGAAGAAAAAATCAACAAATAAATGACTTAAAATTACACCTCAAAGCTCTAGAAAAAGAAGAACAATCTAACACCAAAAGTGGTAGAAGACAGGAAATAATTAAAATCAGAGCTGAAATTAATTAAATTGAAACCAAAAAACAATTGAAAAAATTGACAAAACAAAGAGTTGGTTCTTTGAAAAAATAAATAAAATTGACAGACCCTTATCCCGGCTAACAAAGAGAAGGAGAGAGATAACTCAAATTACTAATATATGTGATGAAAAAGGAAATATCACAACAAACACTACAGAAATACAGGAAATAATTTGAAATTATTTTGAAAACTTGTACTCCAACAAAATACAAAACACTGAAGGCATTGACAAATTTCTAGAGTTGTATGATGTGCCCAAACTTAAGCAGGATGATATACATAATTTGAACAGACCAATTTCAAGCGACAAAATAGAAGATGCCATCAGAAGCCTACCAACCAAAAAAAGCCCAGGACCAGATGGATACACAGCTGAGTTCTACAAGACCTTCAAAGAAGAACTGATACCAATATTCTTCAATTTATTTCAGGAAATAGAAAAAGAGGGTGTACTTCCTAACTCATTCTATGAGGCCAACATCACCCTGATCCCCAAACCAGACAAAGACACATCCAAAAAAGAAAACTTCAGACCCATATCTTTAATGTAAACATAGATTCAAAAATTCTCAATAAAATTCTAGCAAAACGGATACAGAAACATATCAAAAATATAATACACCATGATCAAGTGGGGTTCATTCCAGGGATGCAAGGATGTTTCAACATACGGAAAACAATAAATGTAATTCACCACATCAATAGACTCAATGATAAAATCCATATGATTATGTCAATAGATGCAGAAAAAGCATTTGACAAAATACAGCACCCCTTCATGCTCAAAACATTAGAAAAACTAGGGATAACTGGAACATATCTCAACATCGTAAAAGCTATATATGCTAATCCCCAGGCCAACATTATTCTAAATGGAGAAAAATTGAAAGCATTCCCTCTAAAAACTGGAACAAGACAGGGATGCCCTCTTTCACCACTTCTATTCAACATAGTAATTGAAATGCTGGCCAGAGCATTAAGACAGACGAAAGATATTAAAGGGATACAGATAGATAAAGTAGAACTCAAATTATCATTATTTGCTGATGATATGATTTTATACCTAGAATACCCAAAAAAATTCCACCAGAAAACTTCTAGAACTCATAAATGAATTCAGCAAAGTAGCAGGATACAAAATCAACACCCATAAATCTAAGGCATTTCTATATATCAGTGACAAATCCTCTGAAAGGAAAATGAGGAAAACTACCCCGTTTACAATAGCATCAAAAAAAAAAAAATACTTGGGAATCAACTTAACCAAAGATGTGAAAGACCTCTATAATGAAAACCACAGAACACCAAAGAAAGAAATTATGGAAGACCTTAGAAGATGGAAAGATCTACCCTGTTCTTGGATAGGCAGAACTAATATTGTCAAAATGACCATACTACCAAAAGCACTATACAGATTTAATGCAATGCCAATCAAAATCCCAATGACATTCTTAATAGAAATAGAAAAAGCAGTCATGAAATTCATCTGGAAAAATAAGAGACCCAGAATAGCTAAAGCAATCCTTAGTAAGAGGAGTGAAGCAGGTGGCGTCACTATACCAGACCTTAATTTATACTACAGAGCAATAGCAACAAAAACAGCATGGTATTGGCACCAAAATAGGCCAGTAGACCAATGGTATAGAATAGAGGACACAGAGTCTAACACATATAATTTCAGTTATCTTATATTAGACAAAGGCACCAAAAATGTACATTGGAGAAAAGATAGCCTCTTCAACAAATGATGCTGGGAAAATTGGAAATCCATATGCAACAAAATGAAATTAAACCTTTATCTCTCACCATGCACAAAACTCAATTCAAAGTGGATCAAGGACCTAGGAATTAGACCAGAGACAATACAACTTATAGAAGAAAAAGTAAGCTCTAATCTCCAACATGTTGGATTAGGCCCCAAGTTCCTTAATAAGAATCCTGTAGCACAATAATTAATACCAAGAATCAATAAATGGGATAGTCTCAAATTACAAAGCTTCTTCTCAGCAAAAGAAACAATCAGTGAGGTGAACAGAGAGCCTACTAATTGGGAACAAATTTTTACCACATGCACGTCAGATAGAGCACTAATCTCTAGAATATATAAAGAACTCAAAAAGCTTAACACCAAAAAAAAGAAATAACCCAATCAATAAATGGGCCAAGGAACTGAACAGACACTTCTCAGAAGAAGATAAACAATCAATCAACAAATACATGAAAAAATGCTCATCCTCTCTGGCAATTAGAGAAATGCAAATCAAAACCACTCTAAGATTTCATCTCACACCAGTCAGAATGGCAGCTATTAAGAACACAAACAACAATAAATGTTGGAGAGGATGTGGAGAAAAAGGCACACTCATACATTGTTGGTGGGACTGCAAAATGGTCCAGCCAATATGGAATGCAGTATGGAGATACCTTGGAAAACTTGGAATGGAACCACCTTATGACCCAGCTATCCCATTCCTTGGTCTTTACCCAAAAGACTTGAAAACAGCATACTACAGGGACACAGCCACATCAATGTTTATAGCAGCACAATTCACAATAGCTAAACTGTGGAACCAACGTAGATGCCCTTTAGTAGATGAATGGATAAAGAAAATGTGGTATATACACACAATGGAATATTACTCAGCAATAAGAATAAAATCGTGGCTTTTGCAGGAAAATGGATGAGTTAGAGAATATAATGCTAAGTGAAGTTAGCCAATCCCCAAAAGCCAAATGCCAAATGTTTTCTCTGATATAAGGAGGCCAATTCACAGTGGGGTTGGGATGGGGAACATAGGAGGATTAGAGGAACACTAGAATGGCCAATGGGGAGGCAGGGGAAGGGAGGGGGGCAAAAGGGTGAATGAAAAAAAAAAAAGATGGTAGAATGAGATGGATATCATTACCCTAAGTGCATGTATGAAGTCATGAATGGTGTGAATATACTTTGCATACAACCAGAGATTTGTAAAAAAGTGCTCTATATGTGTAATATGAAATGTAATGCATTCTGCTGTCATTTATAACATCTTAGAATAAAAAATAAATAAATTTTAAAAAATAACTGAAAACAAAAAAAAATAAATAAAATAAAACTTTAGAAAAAAAATGCTTTACATATTGGTCTATAATCCTAATCAACATTTATTACTTTATTACTTAGAGAACTAGCAAAAAGTGAAATTTTGGAGCCAAGCATAGTAAACTAGACTTTGAATTGATAACATTGTTGACCAATAATCTGTAACTTGATTCAAATTAGAATTATGATTCTGAAAATAGCAAAATGGATTATCTTGTAAGACCCCTGCTGCTTAAGACAACTGGAAAACCTAGATAATGTTGTTTCAGAGAATATGTATTTGGAATTTCTAAGACCAAGAGGAATTAAAGGCACAAAATCTGGGGCAGGTGAGAAGACCTGAGTTACACCCCATTTGCAGTCTCTCGCTCTGAAGCAACTCCTCTGAATGTGGTGTGTGGGAGGCTCAGACACTTGGTAGAGCTCTGGGGAGATACACTTAACAGGGACAACAAAAACTGAAGTTTAGAGTCTGTCAAGTTAGCAAATTCCTGGCCCAAACCCAAGGTTCCATACTAAGTGTAAAAGTGAAGGAGAGCAGACCCACGGGATCAAGAGAACCAGACTAGAGCACGAAGCTGTCATTAGGCATTTAATAATATGGCTTCAAATTAAATAAAACTCAACAAAATAGCAAGGGAAAATGCATAATGATAATCATTATGGGAGATTTTAATACTCTTATTAGTAACTGATAGACTAATCAGGCAAAACAATCATAATAAAATAGAATATTTGAATAAAATTAATAATTAATCTAATTAACCTTAAGAGAGTACTGAATCCAAAGCTTCAGAATGTGGTTCCTTAGCCTACCTGGAATGGTTACTGATATAACCCATGTGCTGTGCCATAAAATAAGCAGAAGGATTAATTTAGTACCTCCCTTATGTAAAGCAATCTGCACACTTACTTCTAGAGATTTAAAAATATTCTTATCCATTTATTTAGTAAATTTTTATACTAAAAAATATAATAAGATGAAGACATGGTTTCTGTATTTTTTTAGAACATGAGGTATGACAGTTTTACTAGGCAAAATGTACCAAAAAGGTGGGAAATCTCACATATACATGCATGTACACACACACACACACACACACACACACAGAATTAATAATATGCTGCCATCATCAGGGCATGGTGGCACATGTCTGTAATCCCAGCAGCTACAGAGGCTGAGACAGGAGGATCAAAATTTCAAAACCAGCCTCAGCAACTTAAGAGAAGCTCTGAGCAATTTAGCAAGATCCTGTCACAAAATAAAATACATTAAAAAAGGGCTGGGGATGTGGCTCAGTGGCTAAGCACCTCTGGGTTTACTCTCCAGTACCAAAATCATCATCATCATCATCATCTGCCATAACATTATATTTTTAAAGAAATTTAATGATATTGTAATATAGTCACAATCAAGTCTTAAATAGAAAATCTGAAATATTAAACCCCAAGTGTGTAGAATGATTTATTTCAGTGTAGTCTCTCATCATCTACTCTGTGACTGACATATACTAGGCAGTCAATCATCAATCAGATAGTGAAGCCAGAATTAAACAGACAGTCAGTATAGATAGGTAAATCAAGTCAGGTCGGATCAAGAAAGCCAATTTTGAGTGAGTCCTGGGAAGTTGGAGACTGTCCCCTGCGGGATTGGAATGTTAATTCCTCCACCCTTATCAAGAACTTGCTCCTGCTACAACCTGTTGCTAAGGTAACCTGTGCCAGGGACTGCACCTCCGTTCAGGGAGCTTGTTAATTAATTATAGGGAGCTTGTTAATTAATTACAGGGAGTTGTTAATTAATGTGCCCTGGGCTTCCCCATCTTGCCCTTCCTCCTTCAGCCCTCCTATTTTCCACCTTTTGGCCAGCCCACCTAGCATTCCTGTGCCCAGTCATGTACACAGGAAGGAGAAAGATAAGGGGAAGAGGGCAGGAGAACAAAGAAAGCCTAGGACAAATAAAAAGGGCAGAACACATTGCTTCTGGGGATACCAGGATACCAGCAATGGCCCCCTTCTCCCTCCCAGGAGAAGTCTGTGTTACCTCTTTTTAAATAAACCCTGCTTTATATGCTTGCCTTGGGGTGCTTCTCTAATGTTCAAACTTCCACATTTGGGGGACCAGAACTGTCAATGGCAACCAGCCATATCAATAGGAGCAATGTTTCTCTTTTCA
This sequence comes from Tamias sibiricus, assembly GCA_025594165.1. Lineage (NCBI taxonomy): Eukaryota > Metazoa > Chordata > Mammalia > Rodentia > Sciuridae > Tamias > Tamias sibiricus. The sequence goes on along the minus strand of CM046664.1, from coordinate 39,070,720 downwards.
CTCTAAATTTTCACAGAGTATTTTCCTTTGTATTTTCTTCCTTGAATTAGAGTTATTGTTAAGAATGAGATCCTTGATATTATCATACAAAGAAGCTTGGTACTGAATTTAAACTGGAATTCCATAGAAGTCTCAAAATCTCAGTCTATTTACAATCTAGGTGTGAGAACATTATCAGTTCACTTTCTTTTGATTAAAAAAGACAAAAGCTTTGTAATATATATATATATATATATATATATATATATAATGTTAACAAAATGTAAAAGTTATTGTTGAGTAGCTAACTTCATCATATACTAGTTGAAAAATGCATGATCAGTGGAATTAATTCATTCCAAATATATATTATTTTTAGCACTCTAGCCATCTCTTGATTCATTCATCTTAAAAGGTTCTGCTTATTTCAGTGTTTCTGGGAGTGGATCAACTCACTAAATTTTTCTCTCCACTGCTTTCTTTTATTTCCTTGCTTTGCCGGGGGTCACTTATTAACTCAGAAAGAAAATAGCACCATTAATCCAAAGTCTACATAACTCTCAGTGAAGCATTTCCTGTCATGCATTTTTGCTTTCCAAAGTGCTAAAGTACATCACATCTTTGGATATTCCTTTTGTGAGGAAGACAATCTCTAATTGAAGAGATTTATCATAATAAAACACTATTTCCGAGCTTTTTATAAAACACCTACAAGAAAAAATGCGTATATGTCATGATATTTTAAAAAATCTCCTCTCAAGCAAGTACAAAAGCCAAAAGAATCTAGAGGAAGATATCTTGAATGCTAAACATAAACCTTGAAGTGAAACTAATGAAAACAAATATTTTTTTTTCTGTAAACAGGAAGTACTATTTTGTCAGTTGATTGTTTTTCATGTTTAGTATTTTACCTTTTTGCTAGAGGCAAAGCAAACAAATGTGCCACAAGCACAATGCTTTTCCTCCATTCTTGTGTACAGCATGTAAATACTGTTCTATAATTGTTACTTAAATTAACATGTCAATCAGCCAAAAAATAACAAATAACATGGGAGTGAAAACACTGCTTGTAACAGCTTAGAAATTGTGGGATAGGGCACAAGAGGCAAGGGGCTGCTGAGAATTAAGCAGAAGAGTTCTTAACTTTCTAAAGATAACAAGAAAAAAATCTTTTATTACTCACTAAAAATCTGTTCTCAAAGCGAGGTTGAATCAAATTATAATTCGATTCTAATATGGGGCACCTCCCCATTTTTGATCCTTCTATCATTTTGGTTCATAAACCTGTCAAAATCCCATCAAGCTAGACTGTAATGCCATATAGTACAAAAATCAACATCCTAACTTCAAATACTTTCTGGTTCCCAAATATCCTTGCTGTTTCCATTGTTTGTGCAGAGGTTTTGGCTGCTATTTTAGATTGGAATACACAATTGTGGCTTAACTGGTACAATTTTGAGAGCTGTCTACTGATACTTCCAAAATGATGTTTCCATTGTTCAGAAATTCTGAAGCCAAACAATACAGAGAACAATTTCCTTTAAATTTGAAATATTAATCCATTTTGCATGGTACCCTAGAAGTTTTGTAGTTCTAAAACTTACAAAAAAATTAAACAGTAGAAAGCAAATAAAGTACCACAAGTGGAAAGCTTTTGACAGATAAAAATTTCACACAGACACACACACACACACACACACACAATGTTTAACATAATTGTTTATACGGAAACTAGATTGCCCTTAGATAAAAGGGGTGAAGGGCTTGCTTAGCATGTTTTAGGCACTGGGTTCCATCCTCAGCACCACATAAAAGAAAATAAATAAAATAAAGGTATGGTGTCCATCTACAACTAAAATATTTTTAAAAAAGAAAGAAAGAAAAATGGGCTGAAATAAATGGAAAGTAGATAAGTTTTGGAACGGAAAGACAGTCCATAGGAAGAGATACTTGTTGCTTCTGAATAGGTTAGGGTTAATAATATGGAAAGTTTATCCATACCCAGACATGGTGGTGCCTGGTGGTCAAGTAACTTAGGTTTTTGAGTCAAGGTTTCAATATACAATCAGGAATGTTGAACTACCTTTTGTTATTTTGTCGTATAACTGATAACTATCCTCCATCCACATTTGTTCCTATCCTGTATCTTACAGCCCATGTAATTAAATTTAGATGAGCTCAGAATTTTTGTTTCATCACTTTAATTCCTCAGTGGTTAGTGGTTTTAATTAATAATACTGTGATCCACAAATCTTCTTTCATTGGAAAGTTGGCAGCTGAAAATTTTCTCAATTTTATTAATTCTTTTTTTAGTCATCTTTCCCTTACTGTGACAAAAATACCTAAGAAAAATAAACATATAAAGAGGAAAGGTTTATTTTTACGCATATTATTGAAGATTTCAGTCTATGGTCAAGTCATCCTATTGCTTTTGGGCCTGTGGTGAGGCAGTCCATAAAGCTGGGAGCATGTGGTGAAGGAAGTGGCTCCTCTCATGGCAGTCAATATATAAAAGGGAAAGACATGAAGTGATCCAGTTCCCAATATCCTCTTCAAGGGCATGTCCCCAATAACCTAATTTCCTTCCACTGGGCCTCAACTCTTAAAGTTTCTACCACCTCCCAGTAGGGCCATGGGCTGGGACCAAGACTTTAAATCATGGGCCTTTGGAGGACATTTCAGATCCAAATTATAGCATTTAGCGTATTGAATGGTGCCCGAAGGCTCATGTCCATCTCATAATGCAAAGTGGATTCAGTCTACTTCCAAGGGTCTCCAATGTTTTAACTCTTCAAGCATTGCTGAAAAACCTGTCCAAAGTTTTCTCTGAGACTCAAGGTGAACTCAGCTGTGGGATACTACAAAAATTTGAAAACTTGTTACCTACATCCAAAATGGAAGAATAAGAAAAAATGATAAGGAGAAATCAGACCAAAGCAAGACCAAATCCCACCTGGGCCAACATTAAATCCTAGTGCTCAATGTTCAGAATCCAGGGTACACAGTAACAAGCTAGAATTCTGACTCTGCTACACTGCCTGGCCTCTGTGTTTTTCCATGAAAATCTTTCTTGTTAGAAACCATGACCCTACAACTCTTACATTCTGCATGCCTTCAAAACCAGCATCACATGGATGATGTCAAGGTCTTCCCACTAGTATTACCTCTGTCCAAAAGAGCTTGGATCATGGCTATAGTGGTCTCAGAGCATTTAACTGTCTGAATGCAGGGCAGACCTGGGAGTACAGGCTTCTTTGTCTTCCTTTCCAGAAAAATTCTTCCCTACAAAGATTTTTAACAAATTCACATTTGGGCATTTATGAGCCAGTGATAAATGAGGTGGCCTTGCTGATTTTTGAGATGTTTTCAAGGCATCTTCCTATTGTCCCAATGCGAAGCATTTGGATTCCTTTTTTCAGTGCTAATCCCATTTGCAGCTACACCCTCCTTGGTTGGACTGTTACATGCATTCCTTCTCTGGCCAAGCTGAGAATTTTTAAAATCTTTCTGTTGTGTTCACATTTGCTCTTGATTCTTACTGCAAATTTAAATAAAAGCAGCCAAGCTAATCATCAATGTTGTAGCCTAATTGTTTTGTTGTCTTGAAATTTCCCTCACCAAATTAATTGGTCTGTTAGCTTTAGGCTTGGATTCCTACAAAATTCATAGCATGAACACAACACATCCAGATTCTTTGTCATGGTTTAACAAGGTTGGTCTCTAGTCCAGTTCACACCAGAGTCCTCATTTCTACCTCAGATTTCATCATCCTGCCCTTTAGCATATGTATTCCTATCAGTACTCTGCTCTTCAGAGCCCCCTCCTGAATCACCCATTAAGCTTCACTGACAGCATTTTAGTCTCTCCTTTCTCTAACCTGCTCCTCCATACTCATCCAGCTCTTCCACATCATCAGGTATAGATACAGTTAACAATCCCAGTCTCTATACAAAGTTTTGGTGTTATTTGGCTTTCTGTCACTGTAATGAGATATCTGAGACAATAGAAAAGAGGAAAGATTTCTTTTGGATCACAGTTTTAGAGGTTCTAATCCACGAGACAAAGAAGACCCATTGCTTTGTGCTTCTGGTAGTTGTGCTGTATGGCAATACTAGGTAACATGTGGTGGAGCAACTACTTACTCAAACCCAGGAAGCAAGAGGGGAAAAGGAAGAGGCCAGGGTTCTACATTCCCCTTTAAGGGCACATCCCCAAAGACCTAACTTCCTTCCAATAGACCCCCTCTGCATATTTCTACTGCCTTTCAATCGCTGCACCTTAGAGAGCAGGCACTTAACACACAGTCCTTTGGGATACACTTACCTAATCAAAGAAGGGACTCAAATATGTATCCTTAATTCCTCCATCAAACTGATCACAAAGCTCTGATGAATTCCATTAGATGTAAACCTCTATCTTTACCCTGTGCCTATGTCAAATAGAATAAAGGTCTTCATAACCTTAACTATGAAAATCTACTTGTCAAAAAAATTTCATGTGAGTTGAGAGGCAGTTTTAGATGTGACACTGTATAAAAGTTTTCATTGTTTTATTTTTTGAGAGGAAAACCAAAGGAACAGGGAGAAAAAAAAAAAAAAAAAACTCTTCAGAAACTTATGTTGTGATTGGTCTCAGTTTTTGTTCAGAAACAGGGCTGTCTCCCCTACCACGCTTCACTCTCTCCAACTGTAAATGTCTACTAGTTCCAGTCTTTATTATTCTCCAGCTGCACCCTTGGTTTTGTGGAACAATTCCATTCTCTTGTGTATTTACATACTCAGTTTTATGGAAAGAAAAAGTTATTATCATCATGAAGATGTAGTGGGCATTTGATGGTTTCAATGCTACAATCAAAAATTTTATAACCTTACTATGAGGGAAAATTTTACATAATGAGACCTGCTGGAAAATAATCTCCTAACTGTTGCTTTGCAAAGCTCATATATTTGAAAATGAAACATGCAAACTAAGCCTATTTTTGTGAATTAAATATCTGCTGAATTGGCTTCAAGACCTTGGGGACAGGGAAGACAAGGTTTGGCACTCAGGAGAGCCTGCCCACTCTGTTGGTGCTCTCTTGCTGAATTTTCATTATACATGAACAAATGTAGTAACCTTAGTCTGAGAAAAGTTCAGGTAATCAGGAGTACAGATGCTTTTGCTGACATGAATGCTAGAAATTTTGTTAATAGTCCCCCCATTCTTTGAAGCTGTGTTCATTTTTAAAAATATATTTTTTTATCTCTGTTATTTAGCTTGCATTATTCCTACTGATCTCTATTCATTTTCAGTGACTCTGGAAATATCATCCACAAATAAGGTACTTTGATATGCTAATGGTTTTGAACTGGGGGAACATGGGGAAGACAGGCATAGACTTGAGTGAGGTTCCTACAATCTGCCTAAATCAAAGTCTCCAAAAACTCAATTGTCATGCATCGCCTCCCTGAGGAATCTTATCAACCAAAGAGACTGGAGGGTTAGAGCACTCCTAGCCAGGGTATCATTTATTCTTCTCCAGGTTGCTCCAAAACAACTCTTTTCTTCTTATCTGCATAAGGAGACAAGAATTTTTCACCATATACCCACCCCGCAAAACACTACTGACCTCCCATAACTTGTTTCACAAGTACCACCCAAAAGCCAGAAGCCTCTATTCCTTTTTGTAGTCCGGGAGGCTATAAAAACGTCAATAACCTAAAGTGGAGATTGCTAGAGCTCATGAAGCATTATGCTTTTGTTGGACTCTTATACTTTGTGAGACTCCCAGGCGTACATAAATACATAATTAAAATGCCTTTTGTTCCTGTTAATGTGCCTCATGTCAATCAAATATGTAGTCTTGCTGAAGAACCCAAAAAGTAAAGGGGAATGATTTTTCATTCCCTACAACTCTGCCCGCTCTTGCCTCTACTCTGGTAGGATGCCTTTTCAGTAAATCAAAATTTTCTCTTCCTCTTCCCTCTCCCTTCCCTTGGCCCTGCCTTCTCCTATTTTCTTTTTCTGTTTTATAATCTTAAGTTGTAATTCTTTTATTGGGTTTATCTTTACATCTTTTATTTATTTACTAAGGTTTTCTCCTTTTTCATTTATTTTAAAATTACACCATGTCCTCTTTGAACATTTTATGAGAGCTGCTTTTAGCTTTTGTCAGTAATTTAACATTGGTGTATGTTGTTTTTGAAATCTGTAGAACATCTTATCTATATTGACATAATCCTTTTTCTTTCTACATGGAATAATAATTTTGAATTGTACCTTGTATGTTTCAATATTATACCATCTTGGTCAAATGCTTTGGAGAGCGTAGATGTTTTTTTGCAAGCTGCCTACCAATTTAGTTAGGTTCAGGTTACAAACTCTGACCTGCATTCTGTGGCTTCTTGCTCCAATGTGATTTTATTTTTCAAATTCTTAGCAAGCATTATTTTGGCCTGTCTCATCTTCATGCATGCTGTGTCCAGTCTAGGACTTGAATACTGTCTTTTATTTTTCCAGACCTCAAATTCAGTATGCTGAATATGATCAGATAGATCTACACATGAATAACTTGTATTAAGCCCATGAGTCATAAGCAACTGTCTGTGGTTGCTTTCCTGAATTCTTCTTTTTCCCTCATCTTGCCACTTCTATCCAGTCTGTATGCTTCTTCTTGTCAGTTCCCGGTCCAGAAAGCCAGCACTTTGATAATCTTCTGATACACATTGCTATGACTGTGCCTGGAACAGAAATAAAATGACTGGAGGACATAGAAATATCTTAATGTGGGTTTCCCCACTATTTTGGGACCATAGCTATTTGACATGAGAAGAGGGTTTGGTTCCATCAGAATCCCGGTTTCCCATTATTTGGAAACAATAGCCCAAGAGAATAAATAACGAAACAAAAACAACAAGGTTTCACTATGTCTCTGAGCATTAGGATTTCTTTTTTCTTTCTCTGTCAATAGAACTAGAGTGCTTCTGTGCATACATCAAATGTTTTGGATTGTGTTGGGACTAGTCCAGGGATAGAGAGCAGAAAAAATTAGGATACCCGTAACCATTTAGGAGGTGTTTTAAATTCTGGTCCTTTTTGTTATAATTAGCTTGATACTATTTACTTTTGAATCCTGAAATACTTGGCTTTTGTATTGCTTCCAGGTTTTATCCTATGTTCACTGAGAGACACAGTGTGCTTATTCTAATGTACCTTGAATTGAAACTCCAACATTTTATCTGAACATATTAAGAAATATTAAAGAATGGCTATGGGATAATTGCCATTGCTTTAAAAACAGGTTATATTATTTCATATTTTGTGTTATAATAATACATAGATCGTATTTTTTGGAAGTCAAATTTTCATACACAATGTAAAGGCTCAATTAAAAAATGGTAGGATGGAAATCTACCACTGCTTCTGCTGTTACCCTGAGCATCAGAGTAAACACTTGTAGGAGCAATGTTTTGACCAGGAGGGGGGAAAAACATATTGCCTTGAATTTGCAAAGTTTTCCTATCATAATATTAGTTAAAATATATATTTAACTACTTCTATATTCTTCTTTTCTCTTTTTCTGTTCATGGCTTCAATGACTAAAATGGAAGCTTTTTCAATGACTAAAATGGAAGCTTTTTCAATGACTAAAATGCAAGCTTTTAAATTCAAGAGTTAAATTTGTCTAACAGAGCAATATTTTTGAGGAATAACTTTTCTTGGAGAACAATTTGTTTAGTAGTGACTTACTGAATTAACTTTGGCAGTCATATCAATTTTCACATATGAATAGACACAATTAAACAATGAGTCAGAGGTTGCATGGAACTGTGCATAGTTGTAGATCTACAAGCTCCCTCTTGATCTCTTGGGCCTTGCTTGGAGGTCCTGTATTTTACTTGTAAATTAGCCTTTTCAGTATTTCTCATGAGAAATTATAAGTTTTTCTGATTCATTTGAAATTTGTGGATTTTCTTTTTTTTTAATTTTTTATTCTAATTCTAAGATGTTATAAATGACAGCAGAATGTATTACATTTCATATTACACATATAGAGAGCACTTATTTACAAATCTCTGGTTGTATGCAAAGTATATTCACACCATTCGTGACTTCATACATGCACTTAGGGTAATGATATCCATCTCATTCTACCATCTTTTTTTTTTCCTTCACCCTTTTGCCCTCTCCCTTCCCCTCCCTCCCCATTGGCCATTCTAGTGGAATGCATTACGGTTCATAATACACATATAGAGCCTCTTTTCACATAACACTGTTTGTATACAAAGTATATTCATACGATTCAAGTCTTCAATCATGCATTTGTGGATTTTCCATTCTCACTGGGGAGTTTCTTTTTCCTTCCTATCTTTACCAAATAGAACCACTGAGAACCTTTTTGTTACCTTCCTGGGAGTGAAAAATAGATGCTCATTCTCTCATATGCTCAGCCCCTTTCCAGGCACACAGAGAGCAGAACTTAAGAGTTCAGCAGTTAACCACCATTCTGCTTCCAGCAAAACCTCCATATCCACATGTGTCCCAAGTTTTTCCATATTGAGTGTTGCCGTTTTACCCACTTTCTTCCTTGGACAACTCTATTTATGGGCCTTCACTAATAGTCACAAGTCATTAGCTAACACTTAAATGCTGAGTCTCTTATTAACTATGTTGTTTTAGTCTTATCTCTCCCTAGTAATTCAAATTCTTATTTATTTATTTGGTATCAGGGATTGAAACTAGGGGCTCTCAACCACTAAGCCACAACCCAGTACTGATTTCAATTTTTATTTTTATTCTCGCTAAGTTGCTTAGGGTCGCTAAGTTGCTGAGGCTCACTTTGAACTTGTGATCCTCCTGCCTCAGCCTCCTGAACTGTTGTAAACCAAATTCTTATTTCCTCTGGGCATAGTTTCCAGATTATCCTAAAGTTTCTTACAAGTAGCATATTCCTAAAAGACATGAACCATTTATTGCTGCTCAGAATAAAATGACAACAAAAAATATCCAGTCTTTTGCTTTCTCATTCTTAAAGAAGCCACCACCCATCAATATTTGAACAATTTCATTTTCTTTTCTCTTAATTGGAAACAATATATCTAGAAGGAACAGGAAGAATCATTAAGACACATAATCATTGTTTTAGTCAGTTTTTTCACTGGTATGACTAAAAGACCTGACAAGAACAATTAGTGGAGGAAACGTTTATTTTGGGGCTCATGATTTCAGAGGTCTCAATCCATAGACAGCAGGCCCCATTCCTCAGGGCTCAAGGTGAGGCAGAACATCATGGCAGAAGAGTGTGGTGGAGACATGCAGGAAATAATCAGAAAATGATCACAATGATCAGAAAACACAGAGAGGGAGATTCTGTTCACCAGTTACAAAATATATATCCCAAAGACATAACTCCAATGACCCACCTCTTCTAGCCATACTTTACGTACCTTCAGTTACCACTCTGAATTCTCTCAGGGGATTAATTTACTGATTGGTTGAGGTTCTCATAACACAATAATTTCACCTCTGAATATTTGTGCATTGTCTCACACATAAGCTTTGGGGGGACACCTAATATCTAAACCATAGCAGTCATTTATTCAAAAAAATTTTACTGAACTTCTTAAGGATATATATTTTTAATCTTTTAATTCCTAAATATGATGATCTACTTAAAGAAGAAAACAAAATAACAATTAAAAAGAGTCTGCAACATCTATCATGACTTTTCTTAAGCAACAATATCAAATATCTGTGACTTTTAACTAGATGCATAATCCTAATTATTATTATTGTTTTAAATTTAAAGGGCACATGCTTTGGTTAAAAAACTCCTATTGCACTCAGGGTGCAGTTGCACACACTTGTAAACCCAGTTGCTCAGGAGGCTGAGACAGGAGAAATGCAAGTTCAAAGCCAGCATAAACACAGGTGAGGCGCTAAGCAACTCAGTGAAACCCTGTCTCTAAATAAAATCCAAAATAGGACTGGGGATGTGGCTCAGTGGTCTAATAACCCTGAGTTCAATCCCTGGTATCAAGAAATAAAATAAAATAAACCAAAACAACAACAACAACAACAAAAACTTCCATAAGGCATAAATATAAGGCAGTTTAAAACACAACTAGAGATCCCAGTATATTAGTGCTTAAAGTAACAGCATACAGGAATAAAAATAAAAACAATTTTAGGCATAAACAGATTCTCAGAGGGCATGACTTACATGTCACACATCAATGTAAGTCAGGTCCTAATGAACTTGCAGTGCAGGGACCCTTCTGTTAGCTCATTTGGCTTCTGTATTTTGTTTGGTTTCTAATAAATATTCATGTAAATTTCTTTCTACCTGGATCTACAGGAAATGCATAATAGGTAACCTTTCTAGATACTTTCCCATTAAATGTGCTCTTTCACGCACTTACTTTGAGTACTTACAAAAAACTTTTGTATTGAAAGTAATATGCATTATCCTATTTTATCAGTGAATAAACTAATGCCCAAGGAAAGTTTAAAGCATTATCTGCTTGTATTAATGGAGTGGAGACAGAACCCATCTCATATTTCTCCAATGGTGGTGATCTTCACTGTTCTGTTTTGCTATATTATTGTGTGATTTATTAAAACAAATGGAATTAAAATGAAATCATTGGATACTTGGTCAATAATGATGCATGGTTTGTTTAAAGGATGTGAATAGCTTAGTGTTATAAAAAAGAAAAATGTCAACTTTTCTAAAGGTATTTTAGGAAACTAAATTTTTTATCAGTTTTGATAGAACAAAATTGTGGACTGCATTGTAGATGTCAGATAAAGCATCCAAGAGCTACCATCACCAAGGGCACTAGTGGAGAAGTGATAGACATTAGGTCTTTAAAATGTAAATTAGATACAAGTGAAAGAACACTATATTTAACATATGAAACCGATTCTGAAGTCTCCATAGCAACTACTAAAACGTTAAGCATAAATTATGTGATTAAAGTTATCAAAGATAGCTTTCTTTCAGTGGAAGCACATTCAAACCAGATGATGAGCCTGGTTCTTTTTCAGAATTTCCTACCACGTACACCTCTGGATGATAATTAGAACAGCTTTTATCTGATATGAAAATCTGATTAATAACTTTAGAAAAGAAATACTTTGCTTTAATATAAGTGGAATCTAGGACTAATCTCTGTATTAAAAAAAAGAAAAAGAGGCTTGTATTAGTTTGGTAGCTTATGATGATCCTACATTGGAAAAGGTAGGAACAAAAGCTCCTTATTTTACCACACTATTTATTGATGATCCTCATACTTAATTAATTTTATTCCTTATATTACTTTATATGAGTATGTACGTGTGTGTGTTTCTGTATCTGTGTTTCTGTGACTGTGTTAAATTCTTTTGCCTTAAGCAATTACATGCTAATGGTTTTGAAGGGGCCAGAGGATAAGAGTAAAGCTCTCTGACCTCCCCCTGTGTACCCTCCCTAAGGAGGAGAATGAAGGTTGATCAACATAGATAACTTTGGACTAATATCCACCTGAAAGTGACAGCAGAAGAGTCTGTATAACAATCTTTACTAACCTGCCTGTCTCTACCTTGTATTTATTTGCCTACAACTTGGTGTCCCTAGAGGGTTAAGGTTCTTCTCCTTTGTCTTATCACTTGTCTAAAAATGTATTATTTTGTTGTTGTTCTTGTTGAAGATAACATACAAAAGCTGGAATTATAAGCTACTTCCTGCGGAATCATCTGTTTCCTGGGTAACTCTCATGTATATTTAAGATACACATGTTAATGAACTTTTTTTTTCTCATTAATCTGTTTTCCTTACAAAGATTTCAGCTAAGAACTCATGAGAATAGAAAATTGTTTTTTTCCTCCGCTACAGTTTGGTTTCAGAGTCAAATAAAGAAGGTTATATTGTAAAGAATAAAATCACTAGTTCCTCGTGGATTTCTGGAGCATTGTTTTGTAAAACATTTTAGGCTTGATCTATTAAAAGTCCAACTCTGCAACTGTGCAACATTTAATACATATTTCATGTGATTCTTTTGCCACATATGAACTCACCATAACTCTGAAAGCTTGTGTATATTTTTAAAGTATTCCATTGAGCTCTGAGAGGTCTTGGTGGATCAGAGAAGTTGTCTAAAAAATTTACCAATGTAAATAAAGTTAGATGGAAAAGGTTATTAAATTTGGGCCAAAAATCAGCTATATAAAAATGGGCCAAACTGGACAATAATACTTTGTATATATACATATTCCTTTTGTGTCAGGAGCATGAGAGTTTGTTATAAAAGCAAACCAACAAACACAGAGTCCCAGAGAATATAGTTTTTGTTTTGTTTTGTTGGTGCTGGGGATTGAAGCCAGATATGTTGTACTGTACCACTGAGCTCCATCCCCAGTCCTTTAAAGTTTTTTATTTACAAGACAGGGCCTCACAAACTTCCATAGGCTGTCCTCCAGCTTGCAATCCTCCTGCCTCAGGCTGACTAGCAGCTGGGATTACAGGTATGTGCTACCGTGCCAGGTAACCCAGCAAGAAAAGTTTAATGTAAGGGCAAAATGAAATGTTTATATGGTGCCTTGTTTACAAAAATGGAGGAGGAGGAGGAGGAGGAGGAGGAGGAAGGAGAAGGGGGAAGAAAGTGTATAGAAGCTCAAATGCAGATAAAGAACTACTTTCTTTACTGTTTTTTTCACAACATATTTTTGGAAGAATTCAACATTATTGGGAACAATGAATTACCTATTGATTTTTGTTTATCTCTTTTACTTTTCATAGTTGCATAAATTATCATATTAATAATTTCATTTTCTTTCAGTAAGTTAATGTGATTGCACTTCCTTAGATACCTCTTCAGGTATGGTTTTCATCCAGGGTTTGTCTTCTCATTGCAATCTTTCCTTCTCAAGCTGAACACTGTTCTTTCTCTCAATGTTTGTGTCCTTTTCATTTTTTGGTAGCTTTACCATTTCCTTCTCCTTCATTTGTGGACAGAGCCTTGAGTTTGTCTTATGTGTTTCTGAATCACTTTCTTGAAGTATCAGTTTTGCTTTTACTTTTTTGTCTGCTACCTTTTATTCTTTCAACCTGACATTCATTCCAGTTCTCATTTTGCAGTATGCTCACCCATTCCTTGTTTATAGTTCCCTAATTCTCCTTCATCAATGCCACTATTTCTTTCCATTTTATTCCTTATATTTTGATATTCAGAGCACATAGAAGGAAGGAATTGGAATCTTTTTCTTAATTTATATTAAGACTTTATATATTCTGATTACTGAAATTTTGTATAACTTGTAGTTCCAGCATGATATTATAAATCTCTTTTCATTGATGTAGATTTTACTTGAAAAATTTTCACTGTAGTGTGACATATTGTTCATCTCTCTTTCATTGCTAATACCACTTCCAATTTTTATCTTTTCAGTGAGAGTTTGAAAATATTTTACTTGTGCATATCAGACCTTTAACCTGAATGTTGGAACAGTTTCAAAAAATTTTTCTCCTCTTTTGGTGTGCAGTAATCAAAACTGAATACTTTAAAAATAAAATTGAGTACCTATAATTAGGTTCTTCACATTACCCAGATATTCTTCTTAGACTTCTACAAGAATTAATTCCTAATGGTCCTGTAATATGGGTTTAGTCATTACCCAAATTGTTGAGATGAGACAACTGTGGTAGAGAGACTAGACCATGTTTGAATGCATGGAGTTACTGGCAGAACAAAGTTCAAGTCTAGAACATTTGGATCCAAAGCCCAGGCATGAATACTCTTTCATTTTAGGCATCTATCTGTCATGAATTTCTAAACCTTTGCTTTGAATGTGGCCTGGTGTTCTGGCCACCTGCTCCATGATCACTTGTATTTACTTCCTTAAATGGTAGAGATTCAGATTCTCACAATTAAGTCCCACTGGTTACTGGTTAGAGATATTCTGAATAACTCTGTAAAATTAGGGTTACAGGGAAGTTGATTTTTCTATCACAGTCATCCATAGGTCTATTTGCTTTTATAAGTTATCATATTAATGCTTCCATGTTCTTGAATTGCCCTTCATTAGATACCTCTTCAAGTATGTTTTTTTATCTGCTCTTTGTTTTCTAATTGAAATCCTTTCTTAGGCTGAACACTCTTCTTCCTCAGTTCACGCCCAATGCTCAGTTCACGCCCAATGTTTCAAAGGTCCTCAAAGTTTCTGTGTGTGTGCATGACAATACAACTCCATTTAATTTGTTCTGTTCTTCTAAAACATTCAGACAACAGATGTGACAATTGCATCCATCACAGGCCCCCTATCACCCCCCACCATTTTGTTAACCCACATACGCAAAACACCAACAAACCTATATCATAGCTCTTGGAACGTTTGCTCAGAGAACACGAAAAGGAGGAAGAAAAGTAACATTTGCCTGTATATATCACATATCAGAAAATATTACCACTAAGACAATGTGCTAAAGACTTGTTTGAAAGCAGAAGCAGTGTTAAAGATTTTGCCAAAAATTTTTAAAAAATCGAAATTACAAACACACTTGAGGGGAATCATCAATGGAAATTATGAATTCCTGTCAAGAACATTTGAAGGTAAATTTGCAAATGAGAAATACAGAGAACACAAATTAAGTTCTAAAATGTGACCATTAGCAAAATGTTGATGGCTAGGGACTTGTTCTGAGAGTTCATGGGTGGCTGCCACATATTAGGCAATGTTTCTCTCTCTTCTATTTTTTTTTTTTTTTGGAGATTTTGTGGATAATTAGCATTAATTTCTCTTTAAATTTGCAGTAGGATTAAGCAGTGAAGACACTTGAGCCTGGCCTTTTTTTTTTTTTTTTCCTTTTGTGAATAGTTTTTTACTAATGCAATATTCTAGCCAGGCACGGTGGCGCATGCCTGTGATCCCAGCACTTGGGAGGCTGAGGCAGGGGGATCACGAGTTCAAAGCCAGCCTCAGCAATGGCGAGGTGCTTAGCAACTCAGTGAGACCCTGTCTCTAATAAAATATAAAAAAGGGATGGGGATGTGGCCCAGTGGTCAAGTACCCCTGAGTTCAATCCCCAGTACCCCCCCAAAAAAAACCCCAAAACTAATGCAATATTCTATTTGTTAAACATCTATTCAGATTTTGTATTTCTTTCAGTCAGATTTTGTAGTTTGTGCTTTTTGGTAATTTTCCCATTTTATCTACTTTATCTACTGTATTGGCATGCAATTGTTCATAATACTCCTTTATTAAATTAACTAAATTAAATTTAAAATTAAATTTGAAATTTGTGCCATGTTTTTAAATCTGGTTGAACAGAGTCTGCCTTTTGATTGGATTCAATTTAGTGTTATTTTTATTTAATGCTGAGTCTAGTTGGATTTGTGCCTGCTGTTGTACTTTTATTTTCTATAAGTCTCATTCTAGTGGTTACTCTAAGGTTTAACACATATAAGTTTTCAGAATCTACTTCAGACTTATGATATCTAAATTCTAACATAATGCTGACAAGCTATTCCTATACATTTCTATGCATGTTTTCCCTTTTGTGCTATTATTTTAATGCATAATTACAACTATAGATGAAATAAACCCAAACACGTATATGTTAATATTAATACTTCATATAATTATGTGTTTTCTAAAGAAGCTGAGAACAGAAAAAAAGCAAGTACATATTTACAGCTCTTGTTATATTATCCTATTTAATTAACATTTCTGTTTCTCTTTATTTGTTCTCTTGAATTCAAATTACCAACTGGACCCATTTAATCCAATATAGCATTGTTCTCAGTTTTGTGCTTTTATTGGAAAATAAAATTTCTAATATTATAATTAAAAATAAATTAATATGCATATTGTTTTACACATCATTTTTAAAAATTGGACAAGATAAGAAAGGGTAATAAATATGGTTTTTATCATCTTTTATAATTATTAATCTTTTCATTTTTTTCACATGATTTTAAATTACCATTAGGAGTCAATTGTTTCATCCTGAGAACTTCTTTTACTATTTCTTATAAGGTATGTTTGCTCACAAGAATAATCTCAGTTTTTGCTTACTTGGGAATATCTTTATATTATCATTATATCTGAAAGTTAGATTTGCTGGATCTCAGATTCTGAGGGAGGGGTTGGTGGTGTTTTTTTAAGTGCTTGGAATATGTTACTCCACTGTTTTAACCTATATCCCTTCTCACAGGGGAGTCGAACTTAGCTTTATCAGGGTTTTCTTTTAAATGAACTCACTTTTTTTCTTTCTGTTTTCTAGATTTTGCTGTTGTCAGCATTTTCATAATGATATATCTGTTTATGAGACTTTTTGAAGTTACCTACTTGGAATTTTATTTATTTATTTATTTATTTATTTATTTATTTATTTATTTATTTAGTGCTGCTAGGGATTGAACCCAGGGCCTTCTGCATGTGAGTCAAGCACTCTACCAACTGAGCTATATCTCCAGCCCTGCTACTTGAAATTTGTTGAGCTTTTTCCACGTTTAGATTCATGTTTCTTAATAGAAACATGAATTTTTTTTGGCTGTTATTTATTTGAGTATTTTCCTACCCCTTTCTATTTCCTCTTTCTTATGACATGCTCTTATGCATATGTTAGTGAACTTAATTAATGGCATCCCAGTTTTTTCTGAAGTTCTATTTGTTTTTCTTCATTCTTTTTGCTTTTTGTTTTTCAGATTGTAGAAGTGCTAACAAAATGTCTTGAAGTGCACTAATTCCCTATTTTTTCCCAATTCAATTAACTTTTCAGTCTCTCTAGTGAATTTTTCACTTGAGTTATGGTTTGCAATACAAAATTTTCTTTTCTTGTCTTTTTTTCATAATTTCTATCTCTTTATTGATATTCCTTTATTGATGACATATGATCATCATAATATAATTTCCTTTATTCTGTTGAGATTAGTTTCATTGTTTCTTGAACATATTTGTATTGGATCTTTTGAAGTATTTGTTAACTCACATGTCTCTCTGTTTAATTTTAAAAGCTGTTTCTGCTGCCCTGTTTTTTGATCTATGTAGTTCAGACTTTTCTGTTTCTTTTCATATTTCACAAATTTTGTGTGGAAGCTTGACATTTTATATAATTGTTGTTGCACCTCTTTAGGGATTGTTGTTGTAATTTACTTGTTTATTTATTTATTTATTTTTAGTGATTGGTGGGATTCTTCTAGTGATTATAATCTAGGGATTATTCTGTCCTCTTTCCCCTCAGTGTGAATCCTTTAGTGGATTTCCTCAATCACTGCAGTCTTGGGTATGGGCCCAGTCACCCAGACTTGAGAGCGGTTTTAAGAGGCGTTCTTTGAATATATTTTGACACATCCTCCTGTTAAACTTCATTAATTGCTGGCTGATTGCTCTGTTGTTTATAACATACATAGTTGGAAAGCAATATCTCAAAACAGTAAATTACATTTTCTTTTACTGGTGTGAATATGGAAAATATTTTCTTTGTTCCTTTATCCCTTTGTATGTGATTTATAATATGCCTGAATGAATCATTTAGTGAAAAAAAGTGAGATAAATAAAAAACCAAGGTTGTACTGTTGTCTCTGTTGCATATGGATTATTACACTATCTACACTCCTCTTAGTTGCTTCCCTTTTACTTAGTGGAACAATGTGTGTGGTGTACTGCTTTTATGTGAGACTCAAAATCTCATGTTCTATATGCAATCATTTGCCCAGGGCAAAATATGTTGTCTCCACTTTATGTTGCAGTAAAGTATTTTGATAATTCCAGTTTACATGATTGAAGCACCCCATTATAACCACCTGACTCACCTTTGAAACTCCTCCAAATTAATTTTACATTTATAACTCATTTGAGTAGCTAATTTGGATTTCAAAGCAAATTTATGTTAAATGGTAGTTTGCCATTACGCCTTCTGAACATCCAAGTGTTTCTATCTTGAAGCTATAAATAATATTAATAAATTGCTCCACATACTCAACAATGACATTAAAATATGGAAATTTTCTTAAGATTGTATAAATTTAGAAAATTTAATTAAGTTCATTTACCATGTGTGAAATTATTAAATCCAATACAGCTCTGTGTACATGTTAGATTAGGTAAAAAAGGTACAACATTTAAAAAGTGTGTGGTATCACATATTTGCAAAAAATATCTCAAATAAAATCATTTATGAACACATGGAACAGTGAAATGGTAAATAGGTAAGAGTAGAAAAATGCACCATATATTAACAATCTCAAGTTAACTGAGGTCTGTTATGGGTCCTTCTATGATGTTTGACAATATTTAAGTGTTAAAGAGCATAAGCACAACCTTATCCCTCGGTCTTTTTAAAAAAAAAACAGAGCTGAAATCTCACCGCTGCAATATCTGGTTTACCGTGCTATTCCTGGATGATGCTTTCTGGCTCATAGTCTTTGGTGTGCACCAGTATCACAGGTGGAACTTTAATCAAAAGAATCTGCCAGGCTACTAAGCCTTGAAAAAACATAGAGGAAACTTAAATGCATAGTACTATGTGAAAAAAAGTCAATCTGAATAAACTATACACAGCTTGTTTTCAATTTATGCGATGCTTCAGAAAGACACAACTATGGAGACAGTCAGAAAATTAGTGGGGTTAGTGAGGAGGGAGAAATGGTTAGGCAGAGCATAGAGAGATTTGAGAGCAATGTGTGGTAATGTATTGGTGGGTTTGTGTCATCATACATTTGTCCAAATTGAGATTGTACAAGAGTTAAAACTAATGCAAACTATGGGCTTTGAGTGATAATGGCATGTTTGTAGGTTTATTAATTTTAATAAATGTGCCATTATCGTGCAGCATATTGTCAATAGGAGTGGTTAGGCAAGCATAGGGACAGGGAATATAGGGTAATTTCTCTATTTTGCTCTCAGCTTAGTGTGATCCCAAAAATTCTCTTAAAAAAACAGATCCTTACAAAATTAAGGATGTATAGGAAAAAAGAAGGCAGAAGATGAAGGATGAGGAAGAGGAGGAGGAAGAGGAAGAGGAGGAAAAGGATTCAGGGCTCTCTTTGGACTCCTCTGTTTTGCTCTTTTCAGCTGTTTGGGTTGGAATCAGAGCCTCTGTAGGTTGACCGTGCACAAAGATAAGTGCATGAACACAGGAAGTTGAGAAACCACCTTGTATATGATCATAGCTTCACCAGGGGATACTAGAACTACAGATTCCCTGCTCATCTAGACATGGTCAGAGATGTTACTAACCGAATTCACACACATTGAGTATTTGGGCTAGGTTATCTTCCATGACATTTCCAACCATAAGGCCTTAAAAACAGTTGCACAAAATTCTGGAAAGATATATCTGAAAACTTACCTAAATATAATTTCAGTGATAGTGCTGTTAAGCATTATCAATCCCAGAGGTTAATTTAGAAGTGTTTTTCATTCAAAACCCTAAATTTCATTTTTGAAGAAAGGTGCCCAGAAAATTTTAATTTAAATATATTCCTTAAGTCTCTACAGGCATCAACCTGAACCTCTCCTTGATCTGTTCACTAATAATTTTAAAATTCTATGTCAGATTCGTGTTTCTTGGAAAGAATATACTTATGTACCAGTATGTGAAGCAGCATAGTAAAATAAAACCATGAATCTGGCTAATGCACTAAATTTCAAACTACTTAACTTTACTATTGGTAGAAAGTTTATGTTATTTGAGATTAGAAAAATCATAACACTATCCATGAGATTTGTTGCTACAAAAATATCCCATCACTCTTTTCTGAGCTTAATCTTTGCCTCCAGATCTTCCCCATAGGTAAAATGTATGGTTGGTGTTTGATTCATGGCTGGGGCTACAGGTTCTGCTTGTATATATTTTCTGACTCTGCCTTGGAAACCTATAGATTGTTCTCAGTTACTTGTCTTACTGCTCTTCTGTCAGTTTAAACTTCCAATTTATATACATGTATTCTGCTTTTTCACATTCTGATAACTAAACATTTTAGTAGGCTGCCTATTGAACACAAAAAGCACGTTTTAATTTTTTTCCCTGAAATAAGTGCAATCTTTATTCCCTTAATGAGGTTGAGCCTGATAGCAACTTTTTCTCTTCATTCCTTGAAGATCATATCCTCAATATTAATTTCTGTTTTAGAGAATGAGGAAGGAAAATAGGTTTTATCTGCTTGTTTTTGGTACTGGGGATGGAACCCAGGAGCACTTTGTCAATGAACTATATCCTCAGCCCTTTTTACTTTTTATAGACAAAATCTTATTAAGTTATAGATATTCCCACAATGTTGGTGAGGCTGGTCTTGAACTTGCAATCCTCTTATTTCAGCTTTTCAAATTGTTAGAAATACAGGCATGTACCACCATCCTTAAATTTTTTTTTTTATCTTAATTACTTTTTAAAATAATAAAACATTAGACAAAATTATTGTTTTGGAGACAATAAATTAAATGGATTTAAAAATAAAAGCATGTTCTTTTAATTCTCCAAATAGTATAAACATTGAAAACTTTCTCCCAAATTTCAGATTGTACTGGTTCTCCAATCTGGACTTATGTGCCTGAAAGAAAGGAATGAAAATTTGAGAAGTGAGAAGGTAGAGAAGGTGGGAGTAAACTGAGAAAGAAGAAACAATTTGATGGAGCCCAACTGTGATGGATAACTTTGTGTGTCAATATCAAGGGTGTTTTGGATAGTGCTTACATTTAAATCAGTGAACACTGGGTGAAGCAGAATGCTCTTCATAATGTGAGTGAGCGTCATTCAATCACTTGAAAGTGTGAAAAATGTGTGAACTCTCTGAGGAAAAGGTAATTCTCCAGAAAATTACCTTTAGATTCTAGATCTGCACCAGTTGCTGCTCTTTGTTTTGCATCAATACAAATTTGGAAATTCTTGGCATTTGCAATTAGGTAAGCAAATTCCCTACACATACTCTCTCTCTTTCTCTTCCTCTCTTCTTTCTCCCCCATCCATCTCCTTTTCTCTGAATAGGTTCTAGGGTTTCTGGACTTCAATTTATAATCCAGTTAGATTTAAAGACACCAATGTCTCTATTTCAGTAGAAAAAGCTCCATCTTGTGATCTGGCAATAGAGAAAAACAAACTATCTCCATATTCTTGTAATCAAAACACTTAGAGAAAGCAAGGACATGAGTGGCCATTTGCAAGAGATTGACTGGTTGTTCCAATGTCACTGGACAACATGGAGAAAGAAAAGCATGAGCTCAGGAACTTGAATTCCCAGCTCACACACCACAGAAATTATCTGTAGGAAGAATCTGATGAAGCTGGGAACACCAAGACCCTGGATTCAGACGAGTCCTTTTTGCCATTAGAAATAGCCTCTCCACCTCTAGTAGAAAAATCTCCCTACCTTCTTATGAGTATATTAGCCCTGGATTACCTGAAAAAACCATAATGGCCTTCTCTGAGGCCATTAGTGATTGTCTTCATGACATAGCAACTCCTTTTTACTTCTAGGCCTCTCACCAAAGTCAGATACCAGCAGTACCCAAAGGTAAGGTGTAAGAGCCCTAATTGAGGAGATAGCTAAGATGGCGGCTAGCTGAGAGCCATAAAGGTGTACAAGTATTTTCACCTGATATTCATGCATTTATCTAAGAATCTTTTTTTGTTTATTTAATTATTTATTTACTTATTCATAATGCACAAGTATAGCATCTTTTTACATACAACTGCTTGTATACAAAGTATATAAGTACCATTCAGATCTTCAATCATGCATTTAGGATAATGATATCCAGCTCATTCACCCACCAATTTTTTTTCCTTCCAACCCCTCCCTCCCCCCTTGCTCTCTCCCTTCCCCTCCCTTTCCTTTGAGCATTCTAGTGTTCCTCTAATCCTATGTACCCCCATCCAACAACACTGTGAACTAGCCTCCTTATATCAGAGAAAACATTCAGTATTTGGATTTTTGAGATTGACTAATTTCACTTAGCATTATATTCTCCAACTTTATCCATTTACCTGCAAATGCCATTGTTTTATTCTCTCTTATTGCTGAGTAAAATTCCATTTTGTATATATACCACATTTTCTTTATCCACTTATCTACTGAGGGACATCTAGGTTGGTTCCACAACCTAGCTATTGTGAATTGTGGTGCTATAAACATTGAAGCGGCTGTGTCACTGTAATATGCTGTTTTTAAGTCCTTTGGGAATAGACCCAGGAGTGGGATGGCTGGGTCATAGGGCGGTTTCATTCCTATTTTCCCAAAAAATCTCCATACTGCTTTCCATAGCGGTTGCACCATTTTGCAGTCCCACCAGCAATGTATGAGTGTGTCTATTTTCCCACATCCTCTCCAACATTTATTGTTGTTTGTGTTCTTGATAGCTGCCATTTTGACTGGAGTGAAATGAAATCTTAGAGTAATTTTGATTTGCATTTCTCTAATTGCCAGAGAGGCTGAGCATTTTCTTATGTGTTTGTTGATTGATTGTATATCTTCTTCTGAGAAGTGTCTGTTCAGTTCCTTAGCCCATTTATTGATTGGGTTATTTGCTTTTTTGGTGTTAAGTTTTTTTGAGTTCTTTATATATTCTAGAAATTAGTGCTCTATCTGATGTGCATGTATTAAATATTTGTTCCCAATTAGTTGGCTCTCTATTCACCTCACTGATTGTTTCTTTTGCTAAGAGGAAGCTTTTTAGTTTAAATCTATCCCATTCATTAATTCTTGGTAATAGTTCTTGTGCTACAGGATTCTTATTAAGGAACTTGGGGCCTAATCCGACATGTTGGAAATTGGAGCTTACTTTTTCTTCTATTAGGCGTATAGTTTCTGGTATGATTCCTAGGTCCTTGATCCACTTTGAATTGAGTTTTGTGCATGGTGAGAGATAAGGGTTTAATTTCAATTTGTTGCATATGGATTTCCAGTTTTCGCAGCACCATTTGTTGAAGAGGCTATCCTTTTTCCACTGTACATTTTTGGCACCTTTGTCTAATATAAGATAGCTGAAATTATATGTATTAGTCTCTGTGTCCTCAATTCTGTAACATTGGTCCACCAGTCTGTTTTGGTGCCAATACCATGCTGTTTTTGTTACTATTGCTCTATAGTATAATTTAAAGTCTGGTATGGTGATGCCCCCTGCTTCACTTTTCTTGCTCAGGATTGCTTTGGCTATTCTGGGTCTCTTATTTTTCCAGATGAATTTGATGACTGCTTTTTCTATTTCTTTGAAAAATGACATTGGAATTTTGATTGGAATTGCATTAAATCTGTATAATGCCTTTGGTAGTATGGACATTTTGACAATATTGACTCTATCTATCCAAGAGCAAGGTAGGTCTTTCCATCTTCTGAGTTCTTCTATGATCTCTTTCTTTAGTGTTCTGTAACTTTCCTTATAGAGGTCTTTCACCTCTTTCATTAAGTTGATTACCAGATATTTTATTTCTTTTGATGCTATTGTAAATGGGGTAGTTTTCATCATTTCCCTTTCAGAGACTTTGTCACTGATGTACAAAAATGCCTTTGACTTATGGGTATTGATTTTGTATCCTGCTACTTTGCCAAATTCATTTACTAGTTGTAAAAGTTTTCTGGTAGAGTTTTTTGGGTCTTCTAGGTATACTATCATGTCATCAGCAAATATTGCTAATTTGAGCTCTTCTTTTCCTATCTGGATCCCTATCATTTCTTTCGTTTGTCTAATTGCTCTGGCCAGAGTTTCCAGTACTATGTTAAATAGCAGTGGTGAAAGGAGGCATCACTGTCTTGTTCCAGTTTTTAGAGGGAATGCTTTCAATTTTTCTCCATTTAAGATAATGTTAGCTCTGGGCTTTGCATAAATAGCTTTTATAATGTTGAGCTATGTTCCTGATATTCCTAGTTTTTCCAGTGTTTTGAACATAAAGGGGTGCTGTATTTTGTCAAATGCTTTTTCTGCGTCTATTGAGATAATCATATGATTTTTATCTTTAACTCTATTGATGTGATGTATTATGTTTATTGATTTCTGAATGTTGAACCAGCCTTGCATCCCTGGAATAAACCCCACTTGATCGTGGTGCACTATCTTTTTGATATGTTTTTGTATCCGATTTGCCAGAATTTTGTTGAGGATTTTTGCATCTATGTTCATTAAAGATATTGGCCTGAAGTTTTCTTTTTTGGATGTGTCTTTGCCTGGCTTTGGAATTAATGTGATATTGGCCTCATAGAAAGAGTCTAGAAGAGCTCCCTCTTTTTCTACTTCTTGGAATAGTTTGAAGAGCATTGGTATTAGTTCTTCTTTGAAAGTCTTGTAGAACTTGGCTGTAAACCCATCAGGTCCTGGACTCTTCCTTGTTGGTAGCTTTTTGATGACATCTTCTATTTCTTCGCTTGTAATAGATCTGTTTAAATTGTGTATAGCCTCCAGATCCAGTTTAGGCAAATCATATGACTCTAGAAATCTGTCAATGTATTCAGTATTTTCTATTTTATTAGAGTACAGTTTTCAAAGTAATTTCTAAATATTCTGTATATCTGAGGTGATTGTTGTGATATTCCCTTTTTCATCACGAATGTTAGCAATTTGAGTTTTTTCTCTTCTTCTTTTCCTTAGCATCACTAAGGGTCTGTCAATTTTGTTTATTTTTTCAAAGAACCAACTTTTAGTTTTGTCAATTCTTTGAATGGTTTCCTTAGTCTCAATTTCATTAATTTCTGTTCTGATTTTAATTATTTCCTGTTTTCTGCTGCTCTTGGTGTTGATCTGTTCTTCTTTTTCTAGTGCTTTGAGGTGTGATGTTAAGTCATTTATTTGTTGTTTTTTTTTTTTTCCTTTTAAGGAATGAACTCAGTGCAATGAATTTTCCTCTTACTACTGCCTTCATAGTGTCCCAAGGATTTCTATATGATGTATCTGTGTTCTCATTTATCTCTAGGAATTTTTTAATCTCCTCTTTGATGTCTTCTTCAACCCCTTGCTCATTCAGTAGCATGCTGTTTAGCTTCCAGTTGTTGGAGTAGTTTTTCTTATTCCTTGTTTTGTCATTGATTTCCAATTTCATCCCTTTATGGTCTGATAGAATGTAGGGTAGTATCTCTTTTTTTTTATATATATTTGCTGAGAGTTGTCTTGTGACATAATATATGGTCTATTTTGGAGAAGGAGCCATGTGCTGCTGAGAAAAAAAGTGTATTCATTTACTGTGGGATGAAATATTCTATATATGTCCGTTAGGTCTAAATTATTAATTGGTTTAAGGTGGCTTAAAGTTTCTTTGTTTAGCTTTTGTTTGGATAATCTATCCATTGGTGAGTGAGGTGAGTTGAAGTCCCCTAAAATAACTGTGTTGTGGTCTATTTTACTCTTGAACTTGAGAAGAGTTTGTTTGATGAATGTAGGTGCTTCATTATTTGGGGCATATAGATTTATGATTGTTATATCCTGTTGATGAATGGTTCCCTTAAGTAGTAAGAAATATCCATCTTTGTCCCTTTTGATTAGCTTTGGCTTGAAGTCTACCTTATTTGAAATGAGAATGGAAACCCCTGCTTGCTTCTGCAGGCCTTGTGTGTGATAAGACTTTTCCCAGCCTTTCACCTTTAGTCTATTGATGTCTTTTTTGGAGACAGCAAATTGTTGGGTCATTTCTTTTAATCCATTCAGACAATCTGTGTCTTTTGAATGGCAAGTGTAGGCCGTTAACATTCAGGGTTATTATTGAGATGTGATTTTTATTCCCATCCATTTTTATTTGTATTATGATCTTTAGCTTGATTTGGTTTCTCTTCTGGTTGGTACTTCCCTTAGTTTAATATCTCCCTTTGTTGATTTTCATTGTTATTTTTCTCTTCTTCTTCATGAAAAATTTTGCCCAGGATGTTCAGAAGTGCTGGCTTTTGAGATGCGAAAATTTTAACTTTTGCTTGTCGTGGAAGGTTTTTATTTCATCTTCGAATCTAAAGCTCAGTTTTGCTGGATATAAGATTCTTTTTTGACATTCCTTTTCTTTCAGAGCTTGAAATATGCTATTCCAGGATCTCCTTGCTTTTAAGGTCTGAGTAGAAAAATCTGAACATAGTCTGATTGGTTTCCCCCTATATGTAATCTGCTTCCTTTCTCTTGTAGCTTTTAATATTCTCTCCTTGCTCAGTATATTAGGCATTTTCATTATAATGTGTCTTGGTGTGGATCTGTTGTGATTTTGTATGTTTGGTGTTTGGTAAGCCTCTTGAACTTGGTTTTCCCATTCATTCCTCAAGTTTGGAAAATTTTCTGTAATTATTTCATTAAATAAATTACTCATTCCTTTGGCTTGAAACTCTGCCCTCTCCTCTACCCCAATCACTCTTATGTTTGGTCTTTTTATGTTGTCCCATATTTCTTGAATGTTCTGTTCTTGCTTTCTTACCCTTTTTGCTGTGTAATCTAGATTTTTCTCTAGGATATATTTTTTGTCTTCATTGTCTGAGGTTCTTTCTTCCAAGTGATCTACTCTGTTGGTGATACTTTCGATTGAGCTTTTATTTTGGTTTATTGCTTCTTTCATTTCCGGAATTTCTGTTTGGTTTCTCTTTAGAGCCTCTATCTCCCTATTGAAGTAATCTTTTACTTCCTGTATTTGTTTATGGAGTTCTTTGTCAAAATGATCTTTCGCCACCTGTATTTGCTCCCTCATCTCATTTTTGAGTTCTTTCTTAAGTTCCACAAACATTTGGAATATGTAATTTCTAAATTCCATCTCTGGCATTTCACCAACTGTGCATGCCATGGAATCTACTGAGGAGGTATATTGATTTGTTTGTGTCACTTTCTTCCCTTGTTTCTTCATATTGCTTGTGCATCTATTCTTCCTGCACTGTGGGACCTTGACTATTTTGATTTTACCTTAAAACCTTACGTTGCTCCTGTAGTACAATGCTATCAGATCCCCTTATATTTCCTTTACACTTTAAAATCAAACACTTTCTATTCAGAGAATCCCAGTTTTATCACAATGTACAGATTTAGTTAACCCAGATATTGTTTCCAATTTACTCTGTACACCTCTGATGGGGTTTTATAGTTTCAAGTAATGGACACAGAGGTGATATGTTTAGGAAGAAGGAAGTGAGTGTATTGACTTGTTCTTTCTTAGAAAGTATGAAAAGAGAGTTTTATGGAAGTGGTTTAGTATCAGCAGATGAGACAGGAAAGAGAATGGAGTGAATGATTAGGTGGAAAGACCAATTTATATATAAACCTAACTTATGCAGTGGTTGAGAGAAGAAATAAAGAAAGATGGAAAGAAAAAAAGAAGAAAGAAAAAAGACCAAGGAGTAGAAATTAGTGTAAGAGAGAGGAGAGAGAGAGAGAGTCTAGAAAATAGAGAATAAACTATATGTAACACCACTTTGCTATATATTTCAATTGTACCCGTTCTAAAAATCCCAATTTCTGGGTATAACTTGTTTTTGCCTCTGTTGAGTATGCAATGGCATGGTGTAAATAGGGAAGATGAAGGAAGTAGAAAAAATACAAAAGTTAGAAGGAAGGAAAGAAAGAAAGAAAAGAAGAGCAGAAGCAAACAAACACACTGTCAATCAAAACAAAAACAAAGCAAAAACAAACAAAAAACCCCTAAGAAACAACAAAACAAACAAACAAACAAAAAGAAAAACGTTAAACCCAGGAACAAGTCTCAAACAAAATGGACCTTTGGAAGCCCTTCTTTTTTCCCTTCCAGTTTAAGCCAATTGACCCGAATCATGTCCAGTCAGCAAACCTGTTGGTGGAGTCAAGGCTGCACCTTTGGCCAGTTGCAGAATGGCACACTGGAAGAGTGGAGGAAGCTTATCCTCAGGTTGGGCCCTGCGTGCAGCTGCAGGGAGATGTTACTATGGGCCCTGGAGGCCAGGCAAACTGGCGGCTGGGTCTCTCCTTCCAGGCGGGCGGGTGCCTACCTCTTGTTCTGGTCGCAGCTAGGCAGGTCGCACAACCTGCGGGAATGAAGGGGGCCTTTCCCCAGGTCTGGCCCTGCGTGCAGCAGCAGGGAGCTGCCACTCTGGGCCCTGGAGGCCAGGTAAACGCCTAAGAATCTTTTTATGTCTGTGAACACTGCGTGACAGCACCTGTAAGCTCGAGCTATTAGCACGTGTCCTTGTTAAGGCAAAAAGTATTTAACCGGGTGAGGGTTAGTTAGAGGTGGTTGGAGCCAGAGAGAGAAGTTAGAAGAGAGAAGAATAAAAGAACATTTTCATTTCCATCCTGCCTCCGAATTTTCTCCCGCAGTGTCATTGCTGCAAGCGGCAATCGCTACAGGTGGCAACAGTAAGGTGCAAAGTGTAACTTATGAAAAGATGTCTTACATTCCAAAAGAATTACTTACCATCATCAATGTATATAGACAGAAATTTGGAGAATACATATGGAAATGCATATTGGGAGCGTCCAGAAGACATGCGTTTCACCAGGGCTGTGAAAAATATATTTGTGAGGGAGAATGTCTGAAGAGCTCTGTGACTACTCTTAGCTGTAGGCCAGACCTTACAGTAGAAACTGCAGGCTCTGAATTTGGAAAGCTAAATGTAATTGGAGTTATTGAATCCTGGTGGCAGGGGACAAGTGGTGGCTCTCAATCCCCAAAGGCAAAGTGGCCATAGTTATGGTAATGGTAAAGGAACACAGTTCCTTCTAAGGGAGCACACCCTGCTCTGTTCCTGGTTGAAGTAGCACTAAGCAGAACCACTTGGGAATACAGGCACGCAGGCACAACTTCATTGGGCAGCACTCTGGCTGCTGGCAGGAAATTCCCAGTTTGCAGACTTTTCTGCCCAAGGTTTTCAGGGGGATTTCAATGAAACTCTGGCAGAATGATCTCCCAACATTCCCCCCATTGCTCCCCAATATTGGTCATCTTACCTTCAAGGGTTAGCTGGCAGGAACCCTTTTTATGTTTCACTGGGTTAGGCAGGAGCTGCCTGAAACCGCTTAGAAGTCACAGCATGAACCATTGTTGAGTTTTACTTCAAATATAAATGGTCTGACTCACACATACCTATGGCATTGCCTAGTTGATATGGTTGTTCCTAGAAACAAAATAGGGAGATAACTAAATTTTTTAAGATTTGCGTAAACAGAAAAGTTCAAGTCAAGTAAACAAGTTTAACCTGAATCATGAAAACAAGTAGTTGCAAACTCTGAACAATTTTCCAGACTCCAGCCAGGTTACAGATTCAGAAACCCTATATCCCCTTGAAAAAAAGCTCTAATAAACAGCTAATATTTGTATTGTTAAACTTTCTCCTGACCTTTCCCAAAGGGACCTAAATAAGGAGTGGGCAAAAGGAAATAATCACAACTTTGGGGGACTACCAGATGTTGACTCTAAACTGACACTATTTCCATGAGGTGCAGAATGTCACTGTGGCCTACCAGTCAGTCCAGGGGCTTTATGGAATTCAAGTGACCAAAGAAATTTTAGCTCAGGTCTGTAGTGTATCCAGAGGGTTATTTCCCATTCAGTGGTTATTTCCTCAGTTCCATGTTTCATAATTGGAATATATACACTCAACTACATGCAAAACCCCCACCTTGGTTCCATGACTGTGGAATGAAGACTATTAAGGTGGAAATGACAACATGGAAGGTACGAGAATTGCCTCTATGTGGAAAAGTAGTAAAACAAAAGCAATACTTCATCCATCCCTGTAGCCATTGCAAGGATGAGTGGTACCAAAAAGGGCTTGAAAGACATAGGGGTGGTGATTCCCTTCACATCCACATTCACCTCTCCTCTTTGGCCCATGCAGAAGACAGATGGAACTTGGAGAATTACAGGGAGTTAATAAGATTTTCTGAGTGGTGAATCCAATTGCAGCTGCTGTAAACAGATGTAGTTTCCTTTTCTGAACAAATAAATGGCTTTCCTGGTATTTGGCATGCAGCTATGCAGCTATTGATCTGGAAAATACTTTTTTTCTTCATGCTGATTTGTAAGATCCATCAGAAGCAGTTTGCTTTCATCTTGGCATGACCAGCAATATACCTTCATTGTTCTACGAATGTCATAATGTAGTTTGCAGGGATCTTGATTGCCTTTCCCTTCCACAAGATACCATACTGGTCTATTACATTGATTGCATAATACTGACTAGCCTTGGTATGAGAGGAATAGCAACTACTATAGACCTATTTACATTTGTGAGTCAGAGGATGGGAAATAAATTTGACTAAAATATAGGACCTTATATCTCAGTGATATTTCTAAGAATCCAATGGTTTGGAGCATATTGAGACATCCCTGGAATAATTAGTTCCATCTGACCCTCCCTAAAACAACAAAAACACAAAATGACCAGCTAAGATGCTACAAAATGTGTATTGAAAGAAAGTAGCTATAAATACCAACACTGACTATACAACTAAAGAAATAAAACCCATAATTGTCATAACTATTTCCTTCTAATTTTGCTATAAAGAAGATTATCTGAGTATATGTCTGTCTACCGTCATTATGCTCATTTTAAAAAATTTTTGTTTCCTTCATCCTCTATCATGTAATATATGACACATTTACCTTATAAGATTTTATATTTTAAACTTTACATCATAATATTAAAGTTGCAGGATATCAAGAAGAAAATTAAATATTAACCAAGGCTTTTTATGTTTTGGTGGTTTGTCTACAGATGGTTGTTTCATGTTAAGCACAAGCATGAGCTTTGTTATTGTCCTTATTTGCACATTAAGTGTGGTTTAAGATTATATACATAAACCTGGACATGGTGGACATGCCTGTAAGACCAGCCACTCAGAAGGCTAAAGCAGGAGGATCACAAGTTCAAAGGCAATCTCAGCAACTCAGCAAGGCTCTAAGCAACTTAGCAAGACCGTTTCAAAATTAAAAATAAAAAGGGCTGGAGATGTGGCTCAGTGTTTTAGTGCATCTGGGTTTAATCTCCTGTACCAAAAAAAAAAAAAAAAAAAAAAAAAAAAAAAAAAAAAAAAAAAAAAGCATATCAATGCCACATTGAAGGTAGGCTCATATGGTTAGTTTTATATGTCAATGTGCAGGGTGTTTAGGAATGCAATTAACATTTGAATTGGTGAACTTTGGTTTAAAGCAGATTGTCCTCCATAGGAGACCTCCTCCCATCAGTTGAAGACCTGAACAGAGCAAAAAGATCAGCCCAGTCTCCTTTACTCTCCAGCAGAGTGCCTTCAGACTTTGTTCCTACCATGGGCTGCCCACATGTCATCTTTCATCCTGAAACTGCATCAACCTGCAGAGTTTGGACACACCAGCTATTTACATAGACTATAACTATCTATACATATAAACACATCCTTTGGGCTCTGTTTCTCTGTAGAACGTATGACACCACCCCACAGCCTTTCAATCAACATCTGAGAATCTCTCAATGAGAGATATTAGAAGAACTCAGGTGATTCTAATATGTAGATGAATTTGCAACTTCTGAACTTGAACCCTGTATTGTACATGTTATAGTTTCAGAGAGTAAAACCTCTATTTTCAAACCAAAAGAACTGAAAAACTTTATAAGTATTTAACTCTTTTGTTAAACTGCTATGGTGACCATAAGACAGAAAGCAGAGATGGGTTAAATGAAAATAAGGAAAGCCAGATTTCTGCTAACTGGAGCACTGCTGCCATAAATAGCAAGTGTTTGAAATCTGTGGTTGCAAATTTGTGTGTGTGTGTGTGTGTGTGTGTGTGTGTGTTTGCAAGTTATGATGAAAGCCAATTAAACATTAGCTAGGACTGACATTGGGACTTCATGCTTTAAATGTATCAAATTTGAAATATGTCAAAACAGTCTCTGGTTTAATTAAATTTTATCCAGTAACAATTTTGCTGTTAGAAGCTTATGTGTAATATTGATAAAAGGAAATTTATTTTTTTGTCATTAATTGGTTAAAGCAGGAATACTAGTAAATATTGTCCTAAACATTATGCTCTTGTTTAATCATTAAAGCTTTGGATTCAATAGCAAAGAATACGTTTCTATGTAAGTTATCTTACATGTGACTGTGCCAATCCTGAAACATCACCTAAATCTGAGTCATTATCTTGAAAATTTTGTGCTAGTTTTGTTTGAAGAGAAAAAAATATATATGAAATAAGGACATTTTCTTCTAGTTTGTGTCCAAAGAAAAGTTGAGTAGCAAAAAAATAGTAACATTTTATTATTTTTGTTTTTACTGGGGTACGTTAGAGATCAAGTTAATTAAGACTGATGAAATCCATGTTTCTGTATACATTCTGGGGGAAATGTAAGAGTAATAACTTTTTAATCCTATGTTGAAAATAATAGATTCCTTTAAGCATTATAAATATTTTAAAGTCAGGGTCAGAATTTCTGTCAATCTTACAGTGTTATACTGCAGTGGAAAGGTTTCAGGTGTGTGGAGTATAGTGATGGCACATTGGACATTACACCTGCTTTACACTTTATTATAGCCATTTCAGGAAATTAGTGAGAGGCCCTGGAAGAAAATTAAATATATGATTCTCAAAATAGTACATGTTTCACCAAATGTTGATGCTAGGAGCAAAACTTTTTGAGAAAGCCAGTAAACAGTCAACATTAAAAGTAAATATGGTTCTAGGAACCAAAGTGTGGTTGTCTTCTATGTATTTATATTTTGTAACAGAATACCAGGTGCATAATGTATTAGCAATGCAAGTTGAATCCAGCATGGAGCCTAATAGAACAAAAGCAATTTGCTTTATCTGACTAATTAGGGCATAAATAATTATAATGATCAGTCTTGTAGAAAAATAAAAAAGGCTCATTAAAGGGAGGGTGTGAACAGGAGTGCAATGTTAATTTGGTTAACATGCCTAAACCCATATTGATTTTTAAACTGCCATTCTTGAATGTCCAAGGCTCAAGAATCCAGAAAAACTTGGCATAATCCTTAGTGCTTACATGCTGCAATTAACCAACTCAATTCTTTTTAGTGAAGTAGTGTTTCGTGTATGTAGTTGGACTTCAGAGGTTTGAATTAATAAGCGATGAGGTATTTATGATCCCCATAGGCAAAGGTCTTTGAGGAAATGTGGAGTCTTGTAGCTAAAATGAAGCAAAGTACACCAGTTAAAGTTCAAGGTAGGTTGGAACTATTAGAATGTAACACCTAAGCCCTCCCAGAGAGATTCATCTTGGCTAGATGACTAGGATTCCACCTGTGTAAAACACTCTTAGTCTTAAACTTTTTAAGTTGGTTTGAATGTCAATCATTCCTATCAGAGTGACAGAGCCATTGTACCTTGGCAGGATGATTTTCATGCTTTCTTGGCACGCCTTTGTTAAGAAGCAAGCAGTTGTTGATAATGTGCCTAATGAGGGGCAGACAAGGAAAGAAAAAGAAAATCCAGGGTACTGTACAAAAATAATTTTCCAACCTCTTTTGTCTTCCTATTTTGTCTTGGGCAGAAGATGGTAAAATCATAATGTGAAGCTTAGAACCATCTGTTGACAGGATAAGTTAGTTAACTGGACAGAAGTTACCAACAGAAAAAGAGAATAATACCTTTTAGAAACAGCCTCAAATAAGATGCCTACTATTCATGAGACAGATGTTTACTGTGTTTTAAAGTTGAGGTATATTTTCTATTCTTTGATTGTATTTTTCATTAGTACAGCCATAAGGTATGTTTGGATTGTTTCAAGCCTGTTTTTATACAGGAAGATGCTCTACTGAGGAACTTGATATATAATTATGCTTATTATAAGATGGCTTATGATACCGTCTATTAGAAGAAAAATTCCCAGTAACTATTTGATGTGATCATGAAACTGTGAAAAAGTAAAACAGCTTTCTGGGGGAAGGACAAAAATGGGCATTCTGTTGCTTTATGGAGTTCACTTTTGTGAAGGAAGCAGTTTCTCTTTGGGAACAAGTTTTTCTAATATATAGTCACACAACCTGAAAAATTGATGCATTTTGGCAAGGGCTGTGAGCAGAGTAATACCAGTTATTCCTAAAGAAGTTGAAGTCCATGTTGAGAGCTCCCACCTGGACCATGATGTTAAGAAGATGGTCTAAGAAACAAGTGCCTTACTATTGGAAATGTAAACAGAGAAGTAATCAAATACTTAAAATTTGGCACAGAGAAAATAGAATGTTTGTCATAAATTATTATGTATATATTTGAAATCACTAATTTGTCTCGCATTGATCTCAGAGATATCACTAACGAGTAGCAGAAACAAACAAACAAACAAAACAACACTGAGGACAGACTTTCTGGGATTTAAAGACCATAATGCCAGTTGAGTTTGATTCTTGAGTAAGATCCAACCAGTATTAGCTGACTAAATGCATCTAAGAACTCACTTGGTTCAGTTTTTATGGTCTTTGTGGTAGAGAGCCTTGTTCCATCTGATGATATGTTTAGTTTATTGTCACAAATAGATTGTTCTGAACATCATCACTCCTGTATTACTCCAAGCTTGGAGCAGAGGCATATAGGTGAAGTTTTTTTATTCTCCAGGATTATGCTCTTAAATTGCATTTTAGGAGCATAGAAAGACCTACAAAGAGTGCTTCTTAAACTTTAATGTGCATGTGGATCACCTGAAGATCTTGTTAAGATGTGGAGCATGTTCTTAGCATTTACAAGTCCCTGGGTTCACTCCTCCATGCAAAAAGTAAGCAAATAAATTTTTTAAAAAAGAAAAAAAGGTGGATTATAATTAAACATAGAATTAACCTTATATTCTACATTAACCTGTAAGCTTCCAGGTGATGCTAATGATACTCCTGTATGGATGCAGCAAGTACTCAGCAGGCAAGCACATAGTAACAAGTACATAGTTCCTCTTTCCTACTAAGTACAAGCTAAGTTGTTCTTTTAAAAAAATCCATTTATTTATTTTTAATTTTTTATTCTATACCCATATGTACCAGACACTGTTAGGCACGTGTAATACATTCAAAAACAAGGAAGCCAAAAAATTCCTGTTTTTATGGAACTTACAATCTAGCAGGGGGAGATAGATAATGATTAATAATTATAGTAAATATGTGAGCTATATAGTATGACGGAAGGTCACAGAGGCTAAAATAAAATATAGAGATGGCTAAACAGCTTTAGGAGTGTGAAGTGGAATGCAGGTTGCACTTCAAATATGCTGGTTTAGAGCCCTTTGAGCAGTGGGAGTGAGGAGGAATATTTGGATTCTGGATATACAGAAGCAGAGCCCAGAGGACTTCTTGATGGATTGGATGTGGAAAGAGAGAGAAGGGGAGGCGAGATTCTAGAGGGAATTGATCTGGATGAAAGTGTCAAGCCTTGGTAAATGAGAGAGGCAGTCTATTTCTTTTGGGTTTGTGCAAATATTGAAAACACTGAGCAACACCGAGAGTTCTGAATCACCCACTCAACAGTGCCTGCTGTAGTTATGTAATATTTTGCATTCAGATTCTTTCCCTTTTGTTGTGTTAATAATTATTTTATCCAAAACTGTTAAATGGATGGCATTTTAAACTGTAAGTTTGGACTATTTTCTCACTTTTAAACATTTGAGAATTATCATATTTTCCAAACCTGAAAATCAGTTCCTATTAAGAAAGACCTTAAAAAATGTGACATATTCGGAGAAATCCATTCAAAGTAGTTAGTTCATATATTAAATGTTCTCATGCAATTAGTCTCTGGAACTTGGAGGTCCCATGACAATCTGACTAATGGCAAGTCAGATGCAGAGTGAAGCATCCTATAAAGGTTATAATTCGGTGCACTCAGAGTGAGTCTTAATCAATTCTGTTACAAAATTAGAAGTTACAGACTGTGATCATCTATTCAGAGACTTAAGAGTTCATGGAGGTAAAATTGTTTAGCAAACACACTCTTACCTTCTAGTTCCCCTGGCAGCTCTAAGTCACTGAGGTAAGCTAAATGCTTACTTTTCAGTCTGATAATTCCAAACAAGTGTGCCCACAGCCTATCGGAAAGCATCTGTTATTTCTTATGCAACACAGCCTGGGTGAAAAAATGAAAAAGGGAAAAGAATGGAAACCTCCCTCTCATTTAAAAAAGTAAAATTTGAACAAATTCATATCCTTATTCAGCTGGTGCTTCAGCTAAGCAAGTGTTAGAAACTAGCAATAAATCTCTAAGGTTCAGGGGCATCTGATAATGTTGTGGATATTTTAATAGAAGAGTGAAGTCATTAAAAATAAGGTAGGAAGCTGCCTTTGTGAAGATATTGAAGCTAGGAGAGTTTCTCAATGGAGAATCCAACTCCAAAGTACCCCAACATTCCTCCTCTTCCTTATTGTCTACCTGGGACTGTATCCTCATTGTGAGAGACTCTGCTTTAAATGTGCCTACACAACACTAATTCCTTGATGGAATTTTTATCACTGATGGCTTAGTGTAATTTCCAAAGCATCATAAAGGA
Source organism: Tamias sibiricus (assembly GCA_025594165.1). NCBI lineage: Eukaryota > Metazoa > Chordata > Mammalia > Rodentia > Sciuridae > Tamias > Tamias sibiricus. The sequence continues at coordinate 39,034,406 of CM046664.1, read as the reverse complement.
ATATTTTGATGCAATACTCGCTTTGTGGCCCCACAAAAGGTTTTGGATGACTGTCATTTACTATGGAACATGGAAGCATCTATACTCTGGGGCATGAAGATGGGAAAGAGAAACTTATGTTGTTTCAATCCTCAGATGTCTCCCTAAATTATATACTGCACTGTATAAAAGAAAATTTAGTTAAGAGTAAGCTTTTAAAAACCATTACAATTTAGAAGCAATCAATGCCCATCCACAGTTAGAAAAGGAAAATGTATGTTCTGAGTCCTTGAAGGAAGGGGAGACCTTCACCCTAGTTGATCAGTGCCACTTTATACAAATAAAATTATCATGTTCCTTAAAAGATGTCAATACCACAATAATGAGTATTCTCTCATTCCCTGGGCAATGTTTTCTCACTGCTCTGAGCACAATGCACTTGATCTGTATCTATGGTGTTACAATTCGTATTAGCAGCATCACAGATATTGCTAACTTCCTGCCATTAAGTTTTCCTCTAGCATTGAAATCCTGATCACACGTACCCTGTTTGAACAAACATAATTTAATTTTCAGGACTTCCCTCTACTCATGCCATTAAAATGTGCAACAGAAGGAATAAACTACTGTCCATTCCCATACCTAACAAAATCCAACAAGTAAAGTCCCATTACTAAGTACCAAGGAAAAGCCTACAGGTAGGCAGACAGGTCTGTGTATTGATAAGAAATGTGTTTCTTAGGGGAGAGGCTATCCAAAGTTGTTATTCAATAGTCTAGCTCAGAAATCAGGCTGCCTCGATACAGAGTGATGCTCCATTATTCACTAGTTGGGGCAAGTTATGGAACTGCTCTAAGTATTTGTTTCCTTGGCTGAAAACCAGTGATAAATGAGTACTCGTATCATATTGCTGTTCTGGGAATTAAACAACTTAGTAACTTATAAAATGTTGAAAACTGCTTGGCACAAAATATGCAAGCAATAAATATTATCCACTGTATAACCTATTTCCCATGAAATTGAAAACTGCATAGGAGCACAGGATTTTCATATTTTGTCTGCTATTAAGTCACCAAAACATGGTGTGTCTTCCTTGTATCAAATATTCAGTAAACCCGTAAGGAACAAATGAAAAGAACAGAGACTCATATTTTCACATATGCAAAACTTTGTTCTGAATAGTTTGTGGATTCAAATATATTGTGTTTTTATTTCTGACTTCAGAAACTTTAAGGATTTGCAGGGCATTATCAACATAATCCTGTTCTATAAAACCCAGGACTAACTTTATTGGGGTATTTTCCAAATGCATGTAAAAGAAGAATTAATTAACTAACAGCTTCATAGTGACATTTATGAATAAAAACTGCATCATGCAAAATCACACAAAGTAATACATTTATCTACTAGATGGTGTCCTTGAAAGTTGTAATGTACCATGTTTTTAAGAAGTTAGTAGGAAAAAATGGAACTGACAAGGACAGCAACCTTCTACATGGGAAGAATATTCTGTCCAGACCAAAACTAAATAAGGCTCTGTCAAAATACCACCAAGATCTTAAAAACAGAAAGATCAAGGAAGGATATCAAAGAGTAAGGATTTAATCATTCTGAGGTGTGAGTGATATTTATCTGAACAAAGCCAAAAATCTTTAAAATTTTAATCTTTCTTTTCCCATATTTTTTACTGGTGCATTATAGTTATATATAATAGAATTCATTGTTACACATCTATACACAAAACATAATGATATAATTTGGTCAGTATTGTTTTCCAGTATTTCCCCTCCCCTCCCCCGCCCTCCCCTGATACCTCTCTTCTACTCTGACAGGTGCTTTTTTATGAGATTCTCCCCACCACCTTTCTTTCCCCTTCTTCTCTCTGGCTTCCATATAAGAAAAAGGATATGACCCTTGGCTTTCTGAGTTTGGCATATTTTGCTTAACATGATGGTATCAAGTCCCATCCATTTTCCTGAAAATGACACAATTTCATTCTTTATGGATGAAGACTCCCTTGTGTAGATATACCACATTTTCTTTAATCATTCATTGATGAATACCTAGACTGGTTCCATAATTTGGCTATTGGGAATTGTGCTGCTATAAACATGGGTATGCATGTATTACTATAGTACAATGACTTTAATTCTTTAGATACCACAGAATGGTATAGGTGGGCCATATGGTGGTTTCACATCAGGTTCTTTAAGTAACCTCCATACTGATTTACATAGTGGTTATACTCATTTACAAGCCCACCACCAGGGTAAACTTGTTCCTTTTATCCCACATTCTCCTCAGCATTTATTGTTGTTTATATTCTTGATGACTGCCATGATAACTGCAGTGAGAGGAAATCTCAGTGTTGTTTTGATTTGCATTTCCCTGACTGCTAAAGATGTTGAACATTTTTCCTATAGCTGTTTACCATGTCTATTTACTGGTTAGTATTATTCTTTTGAGAAGTTTCTATTCAGTTCATTTCCCCATTTATTGATTGAGATATTTGGTTTTATGATGGTAAATTTTTTGAGTTCTTTATATACTCTGGATATTAATGCTCTGTCAAAGGAGTGCCTAGAAAAACTTTTCTCCCATTTTTCACACTTTTACTTTATTTACTTTGCTGTTGAGAAGCTCCTTACTTTGATATTGTCCCATTTATTAATTCTTGGTATTATTTGCTGAACTTTAGGAGTCCTGTTGAAGAATTCTTTGCCTGTAAACATATGTTGAAGTATTAACCCTATGTTTTCAAGGAATTACAAACTTTCTGATCTAAATTTTAGTACTATGATCCATTTTGAGTGGACTTTTGTGAAAGGTGAGATAAGAGATTTAGTGTTCTTCTACATAAGGTTAACTAGTTTTCCCAACAACATTTTTAAACAGGCTGTCTTCTCCAATGTAGAATTTTTGACAGGCTTGTCAAGGATTGGAGGACTGCATCTGTATGGGTTTGTCTCTGTATTTTTTATTCTGTTTCATTGGTCTATGTGTCTATGCCTGTGCTACACATTTTTTTTTTTTGTCACTATCTTTCTGTAGTGTAATTTGAAGTCAGGTATTATGATGCCTCCAACATTCTTTTGTTTTAATTTGTTTTGCTTAGAATTGCTTTGGCTACTGTTGAGTTTTTATTCTTCTAAATGTATGTTAGGAATTTTTTACTTTTTTTTTTGCTAGTTCTGTGAAGAAAGTCATCAGTATTTTCATGGAGATAGATTGACTCTGCATATTGCTTTTAGTAGTATGGACATTCCAACAATATTGATTTTGCCTGTCAGTGAACATGGACGGTCTTTCCATCTTCTAGTGTCTCTGTTGATTTCTTTTTTCAGGGTTGTCTAGTGTTCACTGTAGTGGTCTTTCACCTCCTTGGTTAGATATATTCCTCAGTAATTTCTTGTTTTGTTGTTTTTTGAGGGTATTGTGAATGGGATTATTTTCCTGATTTCTTTCTCAGCAGACTCTTTATTGGTATATAAGAAAGCTATTGACTTTTATATGTTGTTTTTGTATCCATCTACTTTGCTGAATTTATTAGCTCTAGCATTTTCTGGTGGTGCTTTTTGGACTTCTAAGTATATAATCATACCATCTGCAAACAATGACAATTTGACTTCTTTTCTGATTTTTATCCATTTTATTTCCTTCTCTTGCCTAATTGCTCTTGCCAAAATTTCTATTATTATACTGTAAAGGAGTGGCAAAAATGGAAATCCTTGACTTGTTCTGCATTTTGGAGGAAATGCATCCAGTTTTTTTCCATTCACTGATATTGTCTTTAGGTTTTTCATATATAGCCTTTGTGATGTTGAGCTAAGTTACTTCTATCCCTAGTCTCTTCAGTGCTGAATTTCATCAGTCTTTTTCTCTATTAAGCTGGCTATGTGATTTTTTTTCCTTGATTCTGTTTATGTGATGAAGTATATTTATTGTTAAATCATTCTTGCATCCCCAGAGTCAAATCAGCTTGATTATAGTGTTCTTAATGTGCTATTCAACATGTTTTGCTAATATTTTGTTAAGGATTTTTACATCCATGTTCATCATGGATACTGGTCTGCAGTTTTCTTTCTTGAATATATTCTTATCTAGTTTTGGTATTGGGGTAGTAGTGGTTTCATAGATTGAATTTGGAAATGTTCCACCCCTTTCTATTTCATGGAATAATTTGAGGAGTGTTGTATTATTTATTTTTTTAAAGGTAGGATCAAATTCAGGTGAGAATCCATCTGGTCCTAGACATTTCTTTGTGGGAAGGTCTTTGGTTACTGCTTCTATCTCACTGCTAGTTATCAGTTGATTTAGGCTTTCTATATACTTTTGGTCCAATTTTGGAATGTTATATGTGTCTAGAAATGTATCCATTTCTCCTAGCTTTTCAATTTGTTGGAGTATAAGTTTTCAAAGTAGACCCTGCTGACTCTCTGGATTTCTGTGATGTCTACTTTTCATGTCTGCTTTGCGGATATTCTCTCTTTTTCTTTTGGTTAGTTTGGCTAAGGATTTATCATTCTTGTTTGTCTTTTCAAAGAATCAAATCTTCATTTCATTGATCCTTTGTATTTTCCCCCCTATTTCGTAGGTTTTAGCTCTGATCTTAATTATTTCCCTCCTTCTATTGGCTTTGGAATTGGTTTGTTGTTGCTTGTCCAGGGCATCATTTTCTAGGTGTGTGATTAGGCTGTTTACTTGGGATCTTTCTGATGTTCTTATGTAGTTACCCATAGTTATAATTTTTCCTCCTAGAACTGCCTTCATAGTGTCCAGGGGTTCTACTATGTTATACCACTATTTGTGTTTAAAGTCATTTGCTGGTGAATTACAAACTTTAGGAAGTGTCATGTTACCTTGATTTTTCATATTTCTTGTATGCCTGTGTTGTGTTTTGTGCCTCTGATGGGATGGATTTCTCTTGTGCCTTTAGGTTTGGGACTTTTTAGACCACAGTCTTTTCTTGGAAAAGTGTTCTTGGATAAGAGGTTATTGTGAATTTTTTCAATATGTTTTCAAATGGGTTTTATAGTGTAGTTTACCTGCTAGTTCTTTGGTGATAGTTAGTGTATTTTGATGCAGTACAAATTGTGAAAGAGCTTGAGGATCCCGCTTTTCCTCTAGGTCTCACAAAAGTGGGATACTTCTAGTAAATTTGCAGATCTGTGTTGTATATTGCAGGGTATGTGGGGTATATACTCTGTGATTTCTCTTCTTCACAAAACAACTCTGCATATTCCAAAGGAGTACAGGAGCAATCTGGATTGAGAACTGTTGTAGGTATGGTGTCCTAAGCCTTTGTGCTAATTCTGTTTTTTTTTTTTTTTTTGTAGGAGAGGATGTCCATGAGTGAGACCTGAGGGAACCCTACCCCCAGACAAGGCTAAAGTTCTTGAAGGGTTGTATACCGAGGCACTCACTATGATTTTCTTGCAACTATAAAGGGTATGTAGTGGATGCTAAGAAAACTGGAATGCAAGATAGCAAAGATACCCCCTTTCTAAACTTCATGGTTGGAATCAAGGCAAGAAACAAAATGCTACCCCAAAGAATAAGTTTTTCATAAAGCTGCAATTTTTATTTTGAATGCATGGAACATAGTAAGTATGAATTTCCTAATAAACTTTTGAAACTATTCTTTTACTCATGTACCAGTAAGTGGTTTGGGTTGTCCCCTTGACTGATATTCCCTGTATCTCAGGGACAAAGATGAGTGCTTCATGTCAACAGCTGAAACCTCTTACTCGGTTACCCTAGATAGTCACAAGAATAATTTCTTTGAATATAAGGTTTGTTACTCTTTCAACTTTTTTTAGGTCAGTTTTATTTCATCATATATCTGAGTTTATCTCCTTTCTCTCTAAGCTGTGTGATTGTTGGTTGCTTTGTGGTTGACCCTTTCAAGCATGGTGTTAAATGTCCTGCTACTGCTGACCTTGAACTGATCATCACCATAAACCACATCTGCTAACTCAGAGCTTATAAGTAGTCCATTGAGATATGGGTTATTTCCTGATTCGCTAATTAAAGAAAACAATTAGATAGCTCCCTAAATGCAACGGGGAATATTCCAGATGCTATTAAGAAGATATTTCTGAAATTATTTTTATTTATGTACAAATGTCAAATGTCAATAAATTTGCCTTGAACATGAAAAGAAAACTTTACCCTACAGTAAAGAAAAAATATCTTGTTATACAGGGGGCTTAAGCTACTATTCCACATTTTCTAGTCATTGGAATAATATATTAGAATAATTAATAACAATTCAGACCTTCCACTATCAACAAACAATTAATGGTTGGCAGTGGTAAATTCTGGTTACTTTGGGAATACAGTTAGTTGTTTGAAATAATCTATGGAGTCATTATGAAATATGTTGTAAGATATTGCCTTCAATATCCAAGAGGGTCACCTGCATTTTTCTTTAAATGCAATATACTAAGTTTTGTATGTCAGGAGTTCTTGGTTTCAGTGTATTTCAGTTAGAAGAAGTGCTTTTCTGTGCTAAGAATTTGGTAAGTGATTAAATACTTCAAAAATAGCATTTTAAAAATATAGGTAAAGGCATTCTTTATATAGGTTAAAGTCTTTATATATACAAAAGAGAAGAGCAGAATGAAGATAATATTTGAGGATTAGTATTGGGGAATAATGTAACTAGTAATCAGTGATCAGACTATTGCCAATAACAGACTCAATAAACTAACTTGGATTAATATGGCAAACTGTGGCTTTTTAATAGTCTTTTAGGAAGCACTGCTGATTCTGCAGATAAGATCTTCAGAGTGTGACAAAATACATGATTTATGAGTTACCATTAAAATGTGGTTTGACTGGCAGACCTTGGAATTTCCAAATGCTTCCCAGGTACAGTCTGGAGTTATAAACAAGGAATGGCTTAATGTCTTAATTGATGAGTCTTCTAGTCAATTAACAGGGTAATGAGGTAAAACTTCTTTATGTGCAAAGAGTTTCAGAGGCACTGTATTATAAACTATACATACCAAGTAATGAGAATTATAAACATGAGCACATTGGAGCACACATCCAATGGTGTGATGTTTCCTTTAAGAGAACTGTCCCATGAAGTAAAAGATTAAGAACTGTAGATGGTCTAGGGGCTCTTAACAGGATCCCCACAGTAGCTGGACTTTGGACTTTGTGCTTTTGTACCCTGAGTTCAGGGGCACCATGCAGCAAGAGAGTTCAGCCCTGGGTGGTCTGTACATTGTCCCAGCATGGAGGGTGTGCACTGGATAAGTCCACAGTTGAAGAGCTCTTGGGGACATATGAGACATAGACTAGCATATGCCTGCATGGTGAGTGATCACCGTCCACTCCAGCTGTGTAGGGAAAGGACTGGACCTAGAGGGAACCTATATGCTGCCTAAAGGGACACTGTCATCCACAATCATGCTCCTCCTGGCAAAGTGTTTTCATTTGCTTGGAAAGATGTTACAAGTATTTTCTTCCCTCTCCAGACTGTAGTTTTCTTAACCACAGAGTTTTTATTAATTTACACAGGAGTTGTCTGAGTTTATCTTATTTTGTCTTATTTTGTTTTTTTCCAACAACCATAATAAGGGCTAGCAGAATGATATCTTATTATCGGAATAATGATGTTCAACTAATTTTTTAAGTTCCATTTTGAAATGTTTGTGTTCTTTCCCTCAATGTTTTTACCCCCAACCAACGAAAGGCAGATAACATGAATATTGTGATCAATAATTCATTCTTTAATTCTATATTTGTTAAGATGAGTTTTTAAAACTGATGGGGAAGTAGTCCAGCAGTGGAAAACACCAAGGCCCAATCTCTAGTAACACACACACACACACACACACACACACACACACACACACAGATTTTTTAAAGGGTTGAATTATTTAACAGCAAATTTAGCACAGAACATAGAATCAGAATATGTATTTTTGGAATGATCTCATAGAAAGCACTTATATTAGTCATTCAATCAGAGATGTATGTATATTCTATGGCTCTCTCTAAATTTTTAGTCCTTTAGGAAATATAGTATGTTGAAATTAAAAAAAGAGAAACAAAGAAAACTACCAATGAAAACAAAGACTAACAAAAATTTCAGACCAGCATATAAAACTATAAATGTATAAAAGAACAAACACCTAACATTTAAAAAATCAGTCAGCTAATGTGTAAAAGCTAGCAGGCTTGGGGTTACCTACTCACACTGGCTCTGGAGCTTAGGGTCCGCTCTCTATTGTAACTACTCCTGTGACGCTTTGCCTGTGTGTCTCAGGAAATCCTGGCCTCCAGCACCTTCAGCTCAGGCTTCCAGCCTCCAGAAGTGTGGAGAATTAATTTCTGTTGTTTAAGCCACTGAGTCTGCAGTCAGTATTTACTTCTTCCTTTTTTTCTTTCTCCCTTCCTTCCTCCCCTTCTCTTTATCTCTTTCTTCTTTCATGCCATACCTAGCCAACCAATCCAAGTTTCCAACACAATCTTCCTAGAGAACATGTGCTGTGTCACTAAAACAATAAAGTCAAATTAACAGAAAGACAAAATTGAATAAAACTAACGATCAAGTAAATCGAAACACATTTTATCTTCTTGTAGTCCTAACTGTCACATCATTCATGAAGTGGTCCATCCTTTTGCCAGTACGCTGAAAAGCCTTCTCTGTCATAAATCAGATTTCTAGACAAATATAAAACTCTAGCAGAGCTTCTTACTCTCTTTCAATGGTCCAATTACCTCTTCCTGTAACTATACCAACTTTCAAATATATGATTTATACTATGATTAACACATGTAAAGGTAAATTTATCCAAATTTACTTCTAAAAAAATTTCAGTTGCTATCCTCTCACTGCTTCAAACTCCTTCAATTGCTATGTGCTTTTGTGTGGGAGAAATCTGCTAAGTCAGATATTAAGTTACTGTTTTCTGCCTTATGTATTTTAGTTCCTCCTTTAATTAAGTGCTACATTGTGGGTATTTTTTTTTTAAACCTGTAAGATTGAATTTCTTGTCCTTTGATGGTTCTCTTCCAGTATATTGCTTAATAAATTTATTAAAAATACTGTTAATTTGCATATTTCTATTTCTTTTTTTATATTTATTTTTGTTGTAGTTGGATAAAATACCTTTATTTTATTTATTTATGGGGTGCTGAGGATCAAACCTAGGGCCTTGAACGTGCTAGGTGAGTGCTCTACTACTGGGCCACAACTCCAGCCTAACACATTTTTATTTCTCTACATATGATCAAGTTGTTACTTAATTTTTCCTGGACATGTTTTCATTTTTTTATTCATAGAAATGTTTTTTGTTATTGTTATTGTTCTTTTATCTCATAATTCAAAAGTCTCTGGTCAGAAAACTAGACTTTTTGTTTGTGCTGATACTCACTATCTTTATAATTTTTGTGTTGAATGGTGAATTCATTTACTGCATTCTTTTTATAGAAGAATGGTTTGAGGAATGGGGTAAATGCATGAATTTTTAGAGAAATTTAAATATTTTTTTCTCTTAATCACATTTGTAAAATATGAATGTGGAACTATTTTACATGTTATTTATTCTGTTTGTCTGTTTTTTATTTGCCTGCTTATAGAGGCCACGAAAACATTGTGGATCCAGACTTTCAACTCACACAAGCAATAACTGGGGTGGGGATTTCCAGTGGAGATTGTTTGTGGGAATAAGCAAGTTTCTTTGATGCCTCTTTGTGAGGGATTATTACTATCCTTCTTATTTTTACTATTATCATTATTATTATCGTTTATAGTTCCATTGTCATCTAGGGCCTGGCTCATTCCAAAATGGTAGCTTTATTTGGGATCCTAGATAGGACACTTGGTCATAGTCATTAAACCTAGAGTGACTTTATATCATGGTTTACCTTTGTTGTTCTGGATTCCATCAGATTTATGTTTGTCCTGGATTTTTAATTCTTAAAGATAAACTAATATTATTTTTTGTCAGATTCAAGAAAGTTGCTGTAGTTTTGGTAGAATTTCACTTCACACTCACAGCTTCTGCTCTGATCTGGTTGAGTAGTATGTAGGGTAATATTTGAGACCAAGAAAACAATTCTTTTAGTACAAGGTTAAGTCAGAGAAATGACCTGCTCACCTCTCTAGGCCCTACTAGACCCAACATAGCACACATGTTGTTTTAAGAACAGCATGCTGAGATCTTTCTGATGAAATAAAATGCACTCAGCCATAAGAAAAGAAAAACAGGATGTGTTATTGTGAGGGCTCCACTACTAGAAAAATATTTTTTTCAAAGAGTGAAATAACTGTTTCATATCATCTCATCAGTTGCTACAAATAGAAAATCAATTAATTCTAAGAAAGGTTTGATTTTTTTTCCCCAGGCAATTCAAGAAAGCTTTTGGATGTTTATTCTGCTCAAGGTGAAATAGTATTATTGTGAATGTTTTTATAAATTCAAATGAAAAGCTCAATAATGTGTTTTACAATAGCACATAAGATTCAAATACAGATTTTGGTGATCCAAAGCATCAAGGAAAAGAATGTTATTACATTAAGAAACTTTTGGAGCAGAAATGCACTTGAATTGGTTGTTCTAAGATACAATTCATGCTGTGTCCAAGTCAGCTGTACTAATCTACCAATGAAAATAAAATCTAAGATTGTTTAAAATAGTTAATACACACAAACACACACATCTTGTACACCAACTACATATCCAACAAATGTCTATAAAAAACTAATGCTAAATCACATACAAGAGTAGATACATAACAGGGCTGTGGCTATGGCTCAGTGGTAGAGCACTTGCCTAGCATCACATAAAGAGTAAATAAATAAAATAAAGGTCAATTAATAACTAAATATATATATGTATATATGCACACACACACATATATATGTATAAAGAGTAGATACATAACAGATCATATAGATTGTATCTATCTGTATATTTACTTAAACATGTATGTGTGTGTCAAGATAGAAGAACACACTTTCTTTGCTATCTATCAATAAATTGTTAATAAGGTACAAGACTTCTAAAAACTTTCAAAATTCAACCTCGGTGTCTACATTGGCATTGAACTATATTTAGTAAGAGTCCTCTAAAATCAGTTCACATAGTACTTAAATTCTGTTGGAAAATTGTAATAAAAAACATTCAGTAACTGAAGACTTATATGTTTTCAGCTTTAGAAATGTATAATTAATAAAAGTAAATTCTGCAAAGAGGATGACATTAAAAACTTACCTCCAAAAGTAAGTGAGGTGCTGACTAATTTTGATGACAATAGCTCAGTTGATACATAGTGTTGCTTTCCTTTAAATGCAGTTTATAATGCCTCAATGTTTGGGAAACCTCTGACTGAATATCCTTGATTAATTCAACCATTTGTATTCCATAGCCAAATAGAATGAAATTGAAAGGGTTGATGGCTTTGCAGAATCTGATGAAATATGCAACAGAAGGACAAATGGATAATAACTCTGATGGATTTTGTTGTATAATAGTATATGTGAAAGAGAAGGTCTCCAGAAAGGGACAAAATAAATATACCTGTGAAAATATTTGGACTGAAATATTTGCATATTTTAATACACACACGCACATGCGTGCACGCAGGCATACACGCACACACACACACACACACACACACACACACACACACACACAAAAGCACTGGGCTTGAGAATATCCTTCATTTAGGACATTTTTCCCTGAGTTTACCTGTTATCTTAGTATCTGTTTAAAGAACACATTTTCTGTGGTCCACACAGCAGTCAAATAAGATGTCAAGATTTTCAAATGCATTTTCTCTAAGTGGTAAATTTGAAGATGTTTGTGGATAGTTTTCCCAAAACAGATTAAAAATGGCAAGAATATGTTTTAACTCTTAAAATCCTCAGAAACATATCTATGAGCTGGTATTAGAGACACAGTACCTAAGAACTCAGCATATGTTTGTTGAACTAGCAGAAAAAGCTCAACTGTGTCATCAACAATTAGGAAAAATAAAATAATGCAGATAAAATTCCTAAGAAGTATTATAAGTAGGCAACAGAGAGCAAATTAGGAATAATCCATGAGACATTTATAAATAAAGTAAGTGGAGTGTGTGTGGAATAATAGGAAGGGATAGGAGAACCCAGAGGAAATATGTCCAGGAATCACTGAATATTTATGAGATCCTTGATGATCCTGGGATCTGAAATTGAGCATTGTTTGCTGCCACAACTCTAAGTCAGTGTGTGTTCAGCTAAGAAATGAATGAAATACATACTTGCTCAAGTTAAGCAAGAGCCCTAACTGTGGCAACTTATTCGTCCTGCCTCTCTTTGAAAGAACAAACCCATGATGCTCTGGCCACCTCCTAGATGCTCAGCCAAGTTTCTCATCCTCACTCTGGTTCTTATAGCCTTGTCAGCAGTGGGGATGGCTATTATGGCAGCAACAGCAATAATGTACATGACAATATGTATGAATTCAGGTGGTTTGAGCTTTGCTTTCCTTTGTTACTCTCTTAACAGGATCATGTGTGAAGATCCTAGAAATCATTAGGAGACAAGGAAAAAAAGAAAGGAATCAAAGAAAACTGGCTGTTTATGAAAAGAAGACAAAGTTAGGGTCTGGGAGTATATAGCTCAGTGGTAGGGCTCTTACCTAGCTCTGGGATCAATTTCCAGCATTGGGTGGGAAGAAAAAGGAGAACAAGTTAATTTGGATACTGGACATGACTAAATTTTCTTGAAAGAAAAAATCACCAGTTTCACTATTAAGAAGTTATAGGAGCTCACAAGAAAATTGAACTTAAT